>CM021106.1:81947505-82690674 GCA_007115665.2 Sequoiadendron giganteum | reverse complement strand
TTACATGATTAGGATAATTCTTTATTTTTACTTTGTATGATGTGAAACCAATATGTGGAGTCTGATGGAATGACCTAGATTCCATATTTTTATTTTTTAAAGATAAGGATTTGATAATTTTCATGATTACCACAACCATCAAGATTCAAACCCAAAAAATATGGTATTAAGAATGAGGGGAGGTTTGCCTCGAATCATATAAATCCTCAATAAAAATAAATTACAAATATCAAGAAGTGATTTGATTGATTAATAGGCAGATGGTTTGTTATACTCGTTGATTATGCCAACTACCAAAATTCAAATCTCAAAAATACCATATAAAGAATAATATAGAGATCTGCCCCTTCAATATAAAATACTCAATAAAAATATATTAAAATATCAACTTAGGTTTCTTGTATGTCATTACAAGAAATGGAATGTCTTCTACCATACCAAACCAAAAATATGCAGTTGTTTGTTTGTCATGCGAATGTATATGGAAAACATTCTTCGACTCTCTAAACATTTCAATGAGGATTTTCAGAATTAACCAGAGATCTGAGATCCTACCAAGAAAAAAATGTAATGAGAGATTCAGTCCGAAGGAGAGACTCAGAGTCCTTGCCCTAATGTTTATCCTTCAACCAAAATAAATACCGCTTTTCTCTAAAAGAAGATACATAGAAAAACCATCATCAAAAACTTTCTCTCATAAACTACTGTGGCTCACACATTTCAAAAGAGCTGGAGTGTTGGTTGCTCAGCGTTTTAAACATCAGCCAAATCCTCCTCTAAATCTCCTTCATCAATCATCAGCAACAACTCGTCTAAATCAATGTCCTCAAGTTCGCTATTGGTAATTTCCAGATCGCGGTGGATACTTTCAAGACCGGGGGACTGGTCTGTAGTTGGATTTAGATCACTTTGAGGTTGAGGAGGAGGATTATTAAGACAGGCAGAAGACCCATACATGATACGAGCGGCATTGTCATATGCAAGGGCAGCCTCATGGGCCGTGCCGAAGGTGCCCAGCCAGAGGCGCCTTCCTCCGTTGGGCTCGCAGATTTCTGCAACCCATTTGCCCCATGTCCGCTGCCGCACGCCTCTGTAGTTGTACTGCCCATTTTCGGGCCCTCCTTTGCCCGAAACACATCTTTTCCTTGATCCCAGCTTCCGAGCTGCTCTTATTTCTGCTTTCACGCTTGAACTCGCCCGCTGCCATTCGTCTAATATCTCAGTAGCTTTCTTTTCCCTCTTAACTCTCGCTGTCTCCGCCATCTTTTTTTCTAACGGCTGAAATTGAAACTTCAAATCTCAGCGGAATGGGGAAGAAAACCTGAGAATGTTGTGGCAGCTGTATCTGATTGATCGATTGATTTATATATGTGTGTGGGAGAGAGAGAATGGGGAAGCTTGTTGACGAAGAAAAGGAATGAGAGAAATAGAAGGGTTAAGAGCTTTTCACGAAGAACAGGGATGAACGTGACCACGCGGACAAACCTGCCGATCCATTGGCGTTATGGCAGGCGTCAGTTTGCTTTGTTCCGAGAAACCGCGTAGCAGGCTAAATTGACGTGCACTGTCAAGTAAAAGCTCTTCTCAGAGTATTAAATGCTTGTTATATTTATTAAAAAATATAAAATTAATTGATCGTTTTTTTGTTTTCATGTTAATTTGTTTTGTTTTAGAGTAAACACGTAGATAACTTGAATTTGATGTCTATCGTCGGGTGAAAAGTTTTTTTTGAGTATTATTTGTTTTGTTTTAGAGTAAACAGGTAGATAGTTTGAATTTGATGTCTATCGTCAAGTGAAAAGTTCTTTTTGAGTATTATGTGTTTTGTTTTAGAGTAAACACGTAGATAGTTTGAATTTGATGTCCATCATCACGTGAAAAGTTCTTTCCATCATCACGTGAAAGGTTCTTTTTAGAGTATTAAATATTTATAATATTTATTGAGTAAACACGCAGGCAATCCCTAATTTGACATCCAGCTGTCAAGTGAATTTTTTTTTTACAGAATTAAATGTTTGTAATATTTATTATATCATTTTCTTTGTTTATTTTGTTATTTCTATTTATTTATAAATTTAAAAAATCTAAAACAAAGAAAATAATTAATTAATTTTATTTATTATTAATAAACATTATAAGCATTCAATGTTCTAAGAAGAATTTATCACATGATGGATGGACATCAAGTTAGAGTGCTAAATATTTCAAACATATTCTAAGAAGATATTTTTACTTGATGACTAGACATTAAACTGAAAGTTCAGGAACAAAAGAAACTAATGACCTCCAATATATGTTATTATTTAAAAGAAAACAATATTGCATATATTTATAAAAAGAATTGTAGATTGAAGAAATTAAAATTTGAAATCTAAACAAGATCAAATTTCAAACAAAATAAAATATAGTCAAAGATTTCAAAGTGTTGAGAGTTATATTACTAGGAGTAGGAAGGGTCCCTTTAATTTGGGTTTACCCATACTTCAAGGTTCAAGTCATCCAATGGAGCTTCCTTCCAACTAGAAATGGCACTCTTCTTTATCCTCCTTATGTAACTAAGAATCACAAATAAGTGAAATGGCTAAAGAAAAATAAATAGTCATGCCAAAATTTAGCCTTCACATTGATACACATTTAATTAAAATAATAAATAACATTGTTAAAAGTGATAAATTTATGTGATTTTTTTGTATTGAGTAGTTGATTGTTAAATATAATGTTGATTGAAATATGAATATTTTGTAATTGTTAAACATAAATTTGTAAGTGAGATAATTAATGTTTTTATTTTTTGAAAGAATTTTTTATTAAATATTTTTAAATTAGCAATAATTATAAAGGGAGGGTAATTTTTTTATTAAAATAAGAAGAAGTACAAAGCAAGGGCATTACATAGCCCTATCAATCTCTGCCAAGTGATCCAACTGTTGAGAAAAATCCAAGGGTAGTTGATCCTGATTCACCAAATTCCAATCCTAAATATGATCAAAGGCTCATTTAGCCAAACAATCAGCAACATCATTCCATTCTCTAGGAATATGAGTGAAAGTAACAAACTGTAAAGAAGCAGGCAGGTTGATAATTTGTTCAACAATCAAAGCCAAATTCCAGCTAACATCATCTAATTACCGCCTATTCAATAAGTTCACCATAACTTGGGAATCAAACTCACATACGATCCTTCACCATCCCAATTGACTTCCACGTTTCAGAGCCGATAAAATGGCCTGAGCCTCCATTAAATGATTAGTATGAAGACCATTATAAACAAAGAAGATAAATTGAACATCTCCAAAGTTGTCTTGACCAACACCACCCATTCTAGCATGACCCGGGTTTCCTCGACAAGAGCCATCTGTGTTGATTTTTTAAGATGCCCTATGGTAGAGGAGACCATCTCCCCTCCCTATTCACCTTCAGGGTAGGGTGTCAACATCTGTTACACATGAGTTGTCTTTGCGGAGGAGGAATATGAAGAAAATTACAACAACCAACATCACAAGGAGCCATTGATGCAGTCAGATTACACTTCACCGCAACAACCTCTCCCATAGAATGCAAAATTTTCCACCATAAGTGGGGGGCCGCCAACATCACATCCTAAAAAATATGACGATTCATCTCCAACCAAAGGTTTCAGATAATAAAGGATGGGCCAAGAGCCTAAGCAACTTGAATAAAGGAAGTAGAAACAGGGGCCCTACCCCACTGATCCACAAACTCAACCAGTGAGGAAACATACCAACAGGGCATATTCCACATCCTCCACCAAAAATGCCAAATTTCTCTAGCATAGGAGCATTGGAAGAAGAGATGAGAGACACTCTCCTCACAGTTACAACACAAAACACACATTAAAGGGCCTTGGAAACCCTTCTTACATAAATTATCCCAAGTAAGACACCGATTTTGAGCAACTAGCCACACGAAAAAATTGCACTTGGGCCATGACAACTTGTGCCAAACTTTCTTCCACCAAGGGACCTCAATATCCCCACTCAATTTCCTACCAAGTTGCTTATAACCAGCGGGCACAAAGTACTTTCCAGAAAAATCAAAACCATCCCAAGCCAGGACATCAGGTCTTTTCAAAGAGTTACAAGAATGAGAAGCCAGAAGCTGAGCAAGCTCACACCTATCCTCCCCAGAGCCCCTAGGTGGTCACTCAAAAGGATGCTTCCAAAGAAAGATTACAACCGGTCCACAATGATGTGCAACCTTATAATGTTCAATGGTATCCCATCTAGCCATTGTAAAAACATCAGAAAGGGACTGTAGGTGAGGAAAAGTAGAGAGATTAGGTGGGTGACCTTCCCAAGAGTCTATCCAAAAAAGAGCTTGTGACCCCGAACGACAAATCAAAAAAAGTGCCTGCTTAATCAAATTATCCCCCACTTTCAAAGTCTGCTAAATCATAGAACCACTCCCCTCCAAAGGATAGTGAGGAACCTCAAAAGAAGCAACACCCCTAAGATATTTATGATTGGGAATAAAGGCCCATAATTGGTGTTGATTGGTACACCAATGCCAGTAAAGCTTAGTAGAAAGAACTTGTCCATTCAAAATAGAAGAACGTAAACCAAGAACACCCTCATACTTTGGTCTATGCATAGATTCTAACTTAACAAGGCTCCACTTAATAGACAACAAGTTACCATTCCAAAGAAATTGACTTGAGAGAGCATCAAATTATTTAAGGAAATACATAGGAGCCACTTGAAAAAATCATTGGTAAATGGGAAGTGCTTGGACAATTGACTTGAGAAGAGTCACTCTAGTAGAGTGATCCCACAAAGCTGGTTTACAATTTCTAAGAGGAACTGATTTTTGTTGAAATCATATATTTTTAGAAAATATAATGATTTAAGCCTTAAAAAGTTCCATTTTAAGGATTCCAATTGAAGAGGGTTTGATCAAACCACCTTAGATCAAACCCCCTTGGATAAAACCTTGCTAGTTTTAAACCATATCTATAAATGAGTCTCCTTTACACCTAGATCAAAATGTTGATAAAAAAACACTTTTGATTTACCTTTTGGGGGATCAAATGAATTCATTTAAAATTTATTTCAAATTATTATGGTAATCCTCATAACAATCTATCCAACGAATATAATTTTAATATGTTTTGGTTTTATTATGTATTTTTTTTTTAGTTTTATTAAACATAGGTTTTTCATTGAAAATGAAGAATTTTAATTTCAGCATTATGTCTAAAAATGTACTATCAAAAATAAAAATTTCAAAAAATATGTTTAGCTTGCATGGATGTCCCTGATGCACTAAAAATAAATTGAATTTCATACATACATAAAAAGTTATGTTGTATAAAGTCTGCCTATGTCTGAATTGCAATTGGTTTGACTTCGTAACCTAATTAAGGAGAAAATATTCAATAAAAAACTATGAGACCAAATGAAAGTGCTAGACATTGTAGTTACAAATCTAAATTTGAAAAAAATATAATTTTATCTTTCATACAAAAAAAATTATGTTGTATACGGTGAGCGTCACTTTTTAAAAATGTTGTTTTTTGAAAAAAACCAGTTTTCGTGGGAGATGGAAAAAAGAAGTGCAATCTGATTCAAAAAATTTTGAAAAAAATATTTTTAGAATCTACAAACAAAATGTGATAAGACTTTAGTTTGCATCATCTTCAAATTCCTCATGGTTTAGCCACTATAGGTGCCCGAATGCGAAGATTTAGTTAAAAATAATAATTTTAGTGTCTAGTTTGGCCAAAAATTGTAAACCACTATTGTGGGATCACCCAGTAGTTGTAGATAGCCACTGATGAGTCCAATGAAAAAATTTAGTTATTTTTTTTGGTTAGTCAAGCTTGAACTTTTTAGCTTGGATTAAGCTAGAGAAGTTACATTTGACGACATCTTTGTTAGAGTAAAGGTTTTAACTTAATTATGTTGATTAAGTTACCTTTATTCCCTTCTTAAGATTTCACGTTAGTTTGCATAAAGTGACATTTAATAATTATATTAATTATTAAATATTTTCCTATTAAGGCTTCTATTAGGGTTTTTCCTATTAGGATTTTATTAGGGTTTGCATGATCTTCTTTTTATAAGGATTGATCCCATTATCAATTCATTCTCTCATTCTTTCTGATATATACATTTTCAGTTTTCAGAGAACCCTTGCTTGTTTGTCTCCATCTCTTCTTTTGTGACAGGTTATTTGCATGTAGGTGATCTTCAGGGTTTGCGCAGTTGTATTTTCTCAACTCCTACATGGTATTAGAGCTCCACACCTGCTGCTTCCTATTCTTGTTTTGAAGATTTTTGGAGCTTCAAAGGTTTGGGGTTTGTTTTCTTGATCCAGGGCATACCTGCAATTTTGAAGCATTTTCAGCTCAAATAGACCTCGCCATTGTGTCCGCAGCGGTGCAAAACCCCTAAATCGACTATTCATTCATCCATTTTGGACAAAGTCAAAATTTGAGGCAAAATTCTTTTGCAATGTTTTTTTTTTATTATTTAAAAAAAATAAAAATTCATGTATAAGCCCAATCGCACATTTACGGTGATAGCCATTTGGCCATTATATTTAACCCACTATTTTTGTTGCGATGATCGTATGACTGTCAAATTTAACCTAGCATTGGTTTTTTCCTTCTTTAGAGCTGATTTATTCCAAAGGCCGTAACTTGGGCATACAATATCATTTTTTGGCAAATAAGATATCATCAGAAAGCTGGTTTTCTCATCTTTCCAGTGGTGTGGGTCTCATCACTTTTTTTCTGTTGGTGCATTCTACAACCAGTTGATGACAAAGGGGCTATTTTCAGTCCCAAGCTCATAACTTTTGATCAGTTTCTCTGTTTTTCGCAATCTCAACAGTGTTGGAACCGTACTTCAGAGCTCTTCAGTTTCATCCATGCCATTTTCCAAGATTTCATTCCAGGTATATTTTATTCAGTTATTTATGTTTTCACACTCTGGTGGATTACCTGGACATTTTTTCTCTTGGAAACTTTTTGTTTGCATGGGATGCTTTGTTTTTGGCTGTTCTTCATGTATTTCCAGAATTTTGTCCTTTCAGGACATTTTTAGCATCATTTGTAAGTTATCTTTTATGTAAACGCACTTAGATAAAGTGCCACACTATTGTACATGCATATTTTAGGGATTTTGCACATAAGGTTGTGTTATATTTTGTATTCGCACTGATATTATAAAGTGCCATGAGGGGTTGTGTAGTTTACCTTTTTTTTGCCATTACATCTTTGTCTGGTGAGTGTTCCTCCACGATGATAGTGAATCCATACCATGGGGGGTTGTGTAGTTTGCCTTTGTTTGCCATCACACCTTTGTCCGGTGAGTGTCCCTCCACAACGACAATGGATCCATATGATTCCAGCTTCATGCATGTGTGATTTGTTTTGCACACCACTTTTTCAGTTGCAGGTGCTATCTTGCACACTTTCAGATGTTTCTTCTCTTTCATGCACTACAGGGTGTTTCACATCATTTCAGTGGATCTGTCAGGCTCTCCCAGTTCAACATTATGGGGGGGTTATTATATTGTTTTTGCTAATTCTTCCTTGGTTTCACCTTGGAAGGGATCTTTCATTTTCAACAGAGGTTCTTCAGCACCATAGTAGTCGTCTTTCAACAGTTTTTTGTAGCTTCTTCTGCTTCAGTGATGTTCTTCTTCTTGGCTTTCTGCATCTCTTTTTGGAGTAGAGCTTTTTCCCATGAGGTTTTCTCTATTTCTCCTCTTTATAGAGATTTGGTTGTATTTGGGTACCTGATCTGGCCTAGTTGCCGAGACCAATGTTTGCCTTCTTGCATTGTAGTTACCTTTGCTTTCTTGCATTTGTTTGTAGCTGCACTATTGCTCATCTTAAGGGGGGGTATTAGAGTAAAGGTTTTAACTTAATTATGTTGATTAAGTTACCTTTATTCCCTTCTTAATATTTCACATTAGTTTGCATAAAGTGACATTTAATAATTATATTAATTATTAAATTTTTTCCTATTAGGGCTTCTATTAGGGTTTTATTAGGGTTTGCATGATCTCCTTTTTATAAGGATTGATCCCATTGTATTTCATATCAATTCATTCTCTCATTCTCTATGATATATACATTTTCAGTTTTCAGAGAACCCTTGTTTGTTTGTCTCCATCTCTTCTTTTGTGACAGGTTATTTGCATGTAGGTGATCTTTAGGGTTTGTGAAGTTGTATTTTCTCAACTCCTACATGGTATCAGAGCTCCACACCTGCTGCTTCCTATTCTTGTTTTGAAGATTTTGGAGCTTCAAGGGTTTGGGGTTTGTTTTCTTGATCTAGGGCATACCTGCAATTTTGAAGCATTTTCAATTCAAACGGACATTGCCATTGCGTCTGCAGTAGTCCAAAACCCCTAAATCGACTGTCGATTCGTCCATTTTGGACAAAGTCGAAATTTGAGGCAAATTTTTTTTGCAATACGACCATACAGCCATCGCCTACCTGGTAAATTTTATTTTTTGAAAAAAAAAATTCTACCTTTTTTTCGGAAAAAATTCGTCAAATTTTGTAAAAAAAAAATGTTAATGGTTTTTGTTTTGAATTTTTTTATTAAAAAAAATCAGAAAAAAAAATCAAATTCATAAACCTTTTTACGGCTTGCTTAGGCCGGGGGTTTGGTACCATGCGCAGGTCGCAAGTACCTGCGCAACCCTACGTAATGTACCATGCGCAGTACCCTGCACAGTGTACCCTACGCAGTGTACTCTGCACTGCGTGGGGTACGGTGGGGGTGGGCCCACGTGCCTCCCCCACCCACTTTTTTTTAAAATAAAAAATTCTTTGTTTTTATGATTTTTTTAAAATAAAAAAAATCAATCCTTTTTTAAAAACAATTTTTTTAAATAAAAAAATCAATCCTTTTATATAAAAAACAATTTTTTTCTAAAATAGCCCAATCACACTTTTACGGTGACGATCATTTGGCTATCAAATTTAACCTAGTATTTTTGCTGCGACGGCCGTATGACCGTCAAATTTAACCCAGCACTGGTTTTTTCCCTCTTTGAAGCTGATTTATTCCGGAGGCCGTAACTTGGGCATACGATATTGTTTTTTGAAAAATGAGATATCATCGAAAAGCTGGTTTTCTCATCTTTCCAGTGGTGTGGGTCTCATCACTTCTTTTTTCTGTTGGTGCATTCTATAGCCAATTGAAGACACAGGGGCTACTTTCAGACTTAAGCTCATAACTTTTGATCAGTTTCTTCGTTTTTCACAATCTCAGTGACGTTGAAACAGTATTTCAGAGCTCTTCAGTTTCATCCATGCTATTTTTCCAGATTTCACTCTAGGTATATTTTATTCAGTTATTTGTGTTTTCACACTCTAGTGCATTACCTGGACATATTTGCTCTTGGAAACATTTTGTTTGCATGAGATGCTTCGTTTTTGGTTCTTCTTCATGTATTTCCAGCATTTTGTCCTTTAAGGGGATTTTGAGCATCATTTGTAAACTATCTTTTATGTAAACGCACTGAGATAAAGTGCCACACTATTGTACATGCATCTTTTGGGGATTTTGCACATAAGGTTGTGCCACATTTTGTACTCGCACTGATATTATAAAGTGCCATGAGGGGTTGTGTAGTTTTCCTTTGTTTTTCCATCACATCTTTGTCCGGTGAGTATCCCTCCACGACGACATTGAATCCATACCATGGGGGGTTGTGTAGTTTACCTTTGTTTGCCATCACACCTTTGTCCGGTGAGTGTCCCTCTACGATGACCATGGATCTGTATGATTCCAACCTCATGTATGTGTGTTTTGATTTGCACACCACTTTTTCAGTTGCAGGTGCTGAGATGTTTCTTCTCCTTCATGCACTACAGGGTGTTTCACATCATTTCAGTGGATCTGTCAGGCTCTCCCAGTTCAGCATTATGGGGGGGTTATTATATTGTTCATGCTATTTCTTCCTTGGTTTCGCCTTGGAAGGAATCTTCCATTCTTAGTTGATCAGTGTTTCAGACTATTGGTTCTTGTGCCATCTGTATCTTCATTCCAGGTGTTTGCCTTTGTTTTCCATCTGTTTAGAGTAGTGTCATATGGGCACTTATGCAGATTATTGTCTTCTTGTTCTTGATCATCCTATCTTCAGCGGAGGTTCTTTAGCACCGTAGCAGTCATCTTTCGACAGTTGTTTATAGCTTCTTCTGCTTCAGTGATGTTTCTTTTTTGGCCTTTTGCATCTCTTTTTGGAGTAAAGCTTTTTCCCGTGAGGTTTTCTCTATTTCTCCTCTTTACAGAGATTTGGTTGTATTTGGGTACCTGATCTGGCCTAGTTTCCGGGACCCATGTTTGGCTTCTTGCATTATAGTTACTTTTGCTTTTTTGCATTTGTTTGTAGCTGCACTGTTGTTCATCTTAAGGGGGGGTGTTAGAGTAAAGGTCTTAACTTAATTATGTTGATTAAGTTACCTTTATTCCCTTTTTAAGGTTTCACGTTAGTTTGCATAAAGTGACATTTAATAATTATATTAATTATTAAATGTTATCCTATTAGGGCTTCTATTAGGGTTTTTCCTATTAGGGTTTTATTAGGGTTTGCATGATCTCCTTTTTATAAGGATTGATCCTATTGTATTTCATATCAATTCATTCTCTCATTCTCTCTGATATATACATTTTCAGTTTTCAGAGAACCCTTGCTTGTTTGTCTCCATCTCTTCTTTTGTGATAGGTTATTTGCATGCAGGTGATCTTTGGGGTTTGTGGTGTTGTATTTTCTCAACTCCTACAAGCTCAACTAGGCTAATCGTTGAGGTTTTGTTTGTGTTTTTCTTGTTTGCATTCCTTCCTATTTTCCATTTTTAGACTATAAATTCACCTACACACACCCACATTCATGTCATTGTCTGAGAATTGAGGTGGGAACTTCTTAGACACCTTCCATTTGTGACTCCACTATCACTAAAGTCAATATTATTGAAAATTTTTGTGGGGAATACAAGATGCATACCACACTTGGGTGAGTGTAGGATAATGTGGGTCTAAATAGTGGCAATATGAAAAAAAAATGGCCAATGCCCTTTTTTCATCCGAGTTTGATGAATCGAAAAGGGTTTATTGAGAAAATTGTCATCTTTCCAAAGATATAAGATATTCCTTATTTGGAATTAAATAGATAATTATTATTTATTTTCTACATACATTCTAACTAAAGTCCCGATTTATAGGTTGATTGATAAACATCTTATAAGAGAGGGGGACCAACCACATCAAGGCTCCAGGTCACAAAAATTTGAGAGTGGAGGGTTTCCCTAACTTACCTCACTCTAAAGGAATGATTTGAAATAAGGGTTGAGAATTATGAGGACTATAATGTACTTTAATCACTCTTCAGACCCAAAGTCTAGGTTTAGGCTAGGTGAGATGGTTTTTAGATTTGATACTATACCTCTGAAAAATCTCTATTCAAGGATGTAAGTGAGATTCATGGATGGTTGTGTGACATGTTGGCATATCATAGGTGCTCTAGCATCCTTATAGTCAGAGGATAGAAAGTGCAATATGAACCACCAGAAAACAAGCTAATGACTTAGCTAAGTACTCCTAAATGAACAAAATAGTACTATAAAGTATGAAAGGTACAAGCAAAGATGATAACATAAATATATGTGAGCTAAAGTGAAAAAAATGGTCTCATGAAGGTGCTAGTTTGTCAGCTAGATCCAAATGCACATTCACCTACACACAAAAAAGAGGGGAAATTTTTTGGGGCTATACAAGGGTTTGCTTTAGTTAGACCCCATTTTGGTGTTTTCACCTACACAAATAGACAAATAGCAATGAGAGAGAAATATGTGATAAATAATTAAGGAAATAGAGATTGAAATAAACACTACAAAACAATAAATACCTACTCAACCAAATCACAAAGGAGAGGAGAGAAACGCTACCACCTCCACCCAAGAGCTTACTATCCAATGGAAGAGAAGATGGACTTGGCAAGGTAACTACAAACTTGATTGTGATGAAAGGAGGTTTCACAAGATTCCAAGCCCATGTTGTTGATGGCTTGCTTCACACTTGCTTTGTAGAGTTCACAGAGTTTTGAAATGCTACTTGCTAGTGAAGGGAATGCGAGAACATGTGAAGAGATTACTGGAGAGTGATAGAAGATGAAGATAGATGAATTTGAAGGATAATGAGGAATAATATTCCATTTTTGGGGTCGATTGGTTGAAGAGGTACATTAAAAATTGACCTCAAAAGTGTAATGACTTTACCAACTTTAGATGCAAGAATTTGTTAGGGAAGACAACACATCATGCAGATTTTTGGACATTGTGTACATGTCCCCGATTAATATTCTCCCACCGAAATAATAGAAAAATGCCAAGTGGATGGAAGGAATTTGGGTGATGTGGAATTTTTACTTCAAATTTTCTTTTCTAAGGTAAGCATGTGGGTGATCCCATAATGTTGGTTTACAATTTATGAGAGATGCTAATTTTTTTTGAAATCACATATTTTTAGAAAATATAATAATTTAAGCCTTTAAAATTTCCACTTGAAGGATTCCAATTGAAGAGGGTTTGATCAAACCACCTTAGATCAAACCCCCTTGTATAGAACCCCTCCAATTTTAAACCATACCTATAACATAGTCTCCTTTACACCTATAAAAATATTAATCTAAAAACCACTTTTGATTTACTTTTTGGGGGATCAAGTTAATTAATTTTTTATATGTAGTCCTTATTATAAGCTTCCCAAAAAGTATAATTTTAAATTAATTTAATTTAATTATTATATTTATTTTTTATTTCTTGTGGATGTAGTATTTTTTATTGAAAATCAAGCTCTTTGTTCTGCACATGTGGAAAAATAGTAGATTATCAAAAAGAAAAATAAAAATATCAGTGCACTAGATATTCAAATCCTTGATCCAAAAAAAAAAAACAATTTTGATAAATACAAAAAAGTTATGTTTTATATAGTTCGCCTTTGCTGAATTGTAATTGGTTTGACTTTGAAACTTCATTAAGGAAAAATATTCAATAAAAAACTATGAAACCAAATTAAAGTGCTAGATATCATAGTTACAAATCTAAATTCAAAAAAATTAGAATTTTATCCTTCATGGAGAAAGAGTTATGTTGTATATGGTGAGCATCACTCCTTAAAAATGGTGTTTACTAAAAAAAATTAGTTTTCGAAGGAGATGGAAAGAGAAGTCAAATTTGACTCCAATTTTTTTGAATAAAACATATTTAAAATATACAAACAAAATGTTACGAATAAATATTTTGCATCATCTTCAAATTCCTCACAGTTTAGCTGCTATAGGTGCCTGAAAGTGAAAATTTAGTTAGAAAAAATTAGTTCAGTGTCTAGTTTGGCCAAAAATTGTAAACCATATGTGGGATCACCCATGTGTAAAAGGAGAATTTACATAAGGGGTGAAAATTAACTCCTATACATTTTTCTTGCACTTTAGTGAGTACGAATGCCGATGATTGCTTCAGTAAAGTAGATCAAAAAGTTGGTAGGGTTAGAAATGTATACTTGAAGATATCCCCCAAGATCTCTCACATGAAGGAAACCTCGATGAAAGCACCATATAGGCCCATAGATTTGCAAGGAGGCATCCCAAATATCTTATTCAAGGAGGAAACCCAACAAATGAGATTCCACAGAGTCAAAAATAGACTTCATAGGTGCACCTATAAAGTGACATGTTTACCCACAAATAAAGAATGTCCAAAAAGAGCATCCACACAAGTAGTCAAGTAGATATTCATGAATACCATCGACACATTAGAAATATTTCAAAGGGGTCCCTCAAGAACCTAGAATGAAAAGGGGTTCACTCAAGCGACACATTGTTTGAAAGTGCAAGAAATATATTTTTCTTAAATCGATTCCTCATCAAATTCAAAAGGAATAAAATTCCCCCTCACGAGGGGAATTTCAAAGCTAATTCCACCTCAGAGGAAAGTTATCAAGTTCTTTCTTTGTGAAACCATTATGAAGGAAACATGTTATGTTAGGGGTCCAAGTTTGAGCATTCAATCTTCGAAAGAGTTTGCAAAAAGATTCTTGAGAAAAGATTCATTGATAACAAATTTTTTCTCTGAAAATAGGAGCATCATATAAATGGCGTTGTCACACATGAGAGGGAAAATTCAAGCAAAGAAGTTAAAAAGATAAGAAAAGAAGTGAAAAGGATAAGGAAAGAGTGAAAGCGGAGTAATCACAAATAGAGGACACATGGGGATTTGTTTGATGGGATTAAATCTGCTCATGCTTATATAAATAATAGGTAACCATGGTGTAAGGTGAAAGATTAACTCCCAACCAGATCAGGAAGAATGCATGGAAGAAAAAGTAAAAATAAAAATTTGGGTCAACATGGAAGGGAAGCCTAAATGCCCTCAACACTTTGCATCATCCCCAATTTGCCAAAATTCAAGCACAAACATGGAAGAATGATGATATAGATAGAAGAATATTTATTAAAGAAATAAGTCCAATATCCAAGTGCCAACAACGATGACAAGGGTAATCCAGGAACACGTAACACAAGTATGGGGAAACACATCACAACACACACACATCTAAGCTAAAGATAAATAAGAGGCCTCCCCGTAACACTCATCAACCAGGAGGTTATTTTCTTCCCACTCTAGATCATCATAAGGGGAAGGAGGATGAGCCTACAATTGTGGAATATTAAGGGGAGGAGCTTCCGACCCTCCCACAACAAGGGCTAAGGAATAAGACCTTGTAAGGTCTTCTCTGCTAGGGTTTTGTGGAGTTATGGTCAACAATTTCACAAAGGTCATTGAAAAGGCTAAAACTTCATCTCGAGAGTTAAACATGCACTTTATAGGAGTTCAATGTCATACCTTAATATATAGATAAATTTGTGCTTGAGATTCACCGCTTGGCTTGAGCACTAAGTGATTTAGGAGTAGTGACAAACTTAGGGGAAGTCAGAGCTGGCTCTATCACTAGAATGAAACAAGATAGTGCAGAACCACATTTTGGAGAAAGTGGGATCCTCTTACACCCTCCATTTCTAGAAGGACCAACTTCTACCCTTAGCTTCATTGAGGGCTAGGAACTCCCTAGAGACTAGGTGAGAAGCACAGAAGAAAAGGAGAAAACTGCAACATACATTGTCAAGGTATTCGACATGTCTATAGGTTTCAGGAAAGAAAGGATGTCCAAAAGAGACATCAACAAGGGCAACTCAATCAAAGGAGCGATGAACAAATGCACCTTTTTGGGGTTAGGCACACTCACAATAGGAGTCGAGTGTAACACCCCTCCATTTTGCTTTATGGACTGGACAGTGTGTCCTTGTTTTGCGTTGATTTATACTTCTGGATATTCGGATATTTTATCTCGTGTGTGTATTTGATCGCCATCTATTGTGTGATAGACTATTCTATGTGATGTGATTTGGTTTATCTGATGATTTATGTTACATGTTTTAATGATGTAATGATGTTAGTTAATATAACATGTTAGTGTTTATGAGAATATTTGATGTATTATGGAAGTGTCAGTTTGGATGAGTGTATTGGTGAAGGGGACGGGTTCACATCACTCACTTGCGAGTGCCCTGCGGATCTGAGATTTCTTCTTCATGGTGTGTATTATATGCTGTTATATTTTATGATGTTGGATATTATGTTTCAGGTTTGCAGGTACATGACACCGACTCCACCTGGTTTCACAGGTCTGAGCGCGTCGATCCAATGGTTAAGTTGAAGGGAGATAGTAGCTAAATAACATGTGTCAAGTCTACACCCTAACCTTAGTGTGTCATCAGTCGTCTGTGTCGAGTCGTTGTTTACCTTACTTTAATGTTATTTAATTCTGAAAGATTCTTGTTTTGGAAATAGATGTTTTGAATAATTGCATTATATCATGTTGATGATTATTTAATTTAAGTTATGCAATGTGGATAAAAGTTTATATTTAAATTAATTAATTATATTTAATTTATTTAATTAATTAAATTTAACCCAAGGGTTGAATTTAGTTATTAAATAATTTAATTAATTAATTAAATGTGATGCAAGAAAATTAAAAGAAATAAAAGAATTAAAATTAATTTGGAATTTAATTTCAATTTGTGAAATTTAATTATTTTGGATTTTCATTTCAATTAAGTTGATATTAATTTAGAAATTGAAATTGGATTTTAAAAGCAAAGTTGGTTTTCAATTTTTGAAGATAATTGATATTTAGATATTTTAAGTTTTAGTTTTGCATGCAAAATCAGATTTGGTTGTGCAAGATATTTTCAATTAGGTCTGCATGTGTGAGTTTAATTTGAGGAATGAAGGTTGGTTGCAAAATTCATGTGAAGGGAGAATTTAGGAGAGGAAAAAACTTCTTCTGGTGTGAGAAGATAATTTTGGAAAAATTGCATAGAGAAGAATTTGGAGTAAATTTTAGGTTGTGGATTTGAATTGAGGGAAGATTGTTTTACATTGGTTGAGCATTATCTGGATTGGTTGCACTTGCGAAGATATCTCAAAAGTTCTTTGGAGGAGAATTTCATCAGAATTAATCTTTTCCAGAAGCTTCAAAATTCAGGTTTTGTTCTTGTTTCTTGTTCTTGATTATTTCAAAACAAATATGGAGATTGTTAATTAATCTGGTTGTTGAATTTGTAAGAATTGTAGAGTTGGATTATTGGAATTAGAATTGAAATTTATTTGTAATTTGGGGAGGAATGAATAGATCTACTGTACGATTTAATTTTGTAAATTGAGGAAATTGAAGAAATTATGGTTAGATTTAAACTTTAGATTGTTGAGGAAATTTATTCCTTTGGAAAAACAATCAAATTTGTTTCAGAATTCAAAACCTCTGTAGAAAATTTTAATTCTCCAATAGATTTCTTATTATTTAATTGGGTGGAATTCGTGAAAATGGTATAAAGGAATTCATTTTAAGCTTCTGTGAAATATGGTTGTTCTCTGAAATAATTTGCACAATTTCACCTGTAGGTGAATATTTACACAAAATTTCCCTATTTGCTTATTATTGAAATTCATTTATATATATATATATATATGTTTATATATATATATAATATATATTATATATATATATACATATATATATATGTTTATATATATATACAATTTTCTTTTATTAAAATATACTGGTTTAATTTTGATTTCTGCCTTCTGTACGGCGTCGATGGTCAAGGGTTTTAAAAACTGAATTTTTTTTGTTGAAATTATAATTTTCGCTGGTTTCTTTTTCCTGTGGTTAATGTTTGGGGTTGGGGAGGCATGGGAGGCGCTGCCACCACCGCCGCCCCCATGAGGGGAAAACTGTGGAGGAAGGGCCTCCGAAGCCCCCTCCACACCCCCTTTCATAGCATGCGACGCCCAAAGTTTGGGGTTTGCACAGCCGCCCCCCAAACATTGGGGCTTCTTGAATGGAGCGCCAAAGAATGGCGGAAATGGTTGGTTCATCCACCATAACTCCATACTTCTTAGCTTCGGTGCCTGGTAATTTTAAATGGCGAATTTGCGTGGTTCGGTTTTGGCCGCCTTTTCTATAAAGATATTTAGAGTTTTTCTAGTTTAGTGTTTATTTTAATCTAATTTGGATATTTGATAATTAATTTTAATGCAAATTAAATAATATTGAATATCAAATATAATTAGTTAATAAAATGGGTATTTGGTAAATTTGTATATTTTGAGATAAAATATTATAATTAATTTAATTAATTGAGGATGAGATTTCTATGTATTTTTAAATGAATGATATTTTATACAATGCATATATATTTTTAAGGGTAAATTTAATATTGGATATTAATTCGATTTGAGGCATGCAATGTTGTATTGGGTGGAGATTTAAAAGAAATGATTTGTTGGCATGGGTAAATTTTATAGAGAAAAGATATTTAATTTAAATGGAAGTAATTACTTGTTTTAAAGGAAATATGTATTTTGTTAATAAGATTGAAGAAAATATTGAGATTTATATATTGCATGAGTAATATGAGTAGGTATATTTAAATATATATATTTAGTTCAATATTTTGTCTTTTATTAGATAGATGCATGTAATTTAGTATTGCATGGAGATTTGAAAAGATAGATGATGAAGGCATGAACTAATAGATATAGAGAAAAGATAGTTTACAAATTGAATATATTCATGTTTTAATAGGGAATTGAGAAGAAATAGGTTTTGGATATAAACATAGAAAGGTTAGTGTCAATAATTTTATGTGGTATTAAGAGATAATTAAGGAGTGTTTGCAATGAAAAGTCAATTAATTACCTTAAGTTATTTATTTCTATTTGAGTAATTTAATTATTGTGAATGAAATTATGAATGAGATATGGATTTAGAATATCCAAATATAACAATACCCTCGTGATTGCCTTTTATATTTAACTTCCTCATACTTCATAAAGGGATGTGAGTTTTTATATTGTTTAGGATTCTCTATTATGAAAATGGAAAAGGAGTATATGGTTATTTGAGTAAACCTTGTGATTGTGCCTTTGCTTTTGTAAATGTTCCTTATTGCTTGAGTATGGATTTATGAAATCCAAAAAGATTAGATTTGATTAATGACTAGATTGCTTTTGTAGCTATGTCGTCATGTTATAATTTGGGAAGTGGATTATGTGTTAGTCTAATTTGTAAGTCTTCCAGAGAATCTTAGAGGATCTAAGAGGGTTGTCGATTCATGATGTCAACCAGTGTTTTCCCTTGGGTAGTGCATGGTGTCTTATCAGTAGTTACCCGGTTTCCATGAACGAGGTTATGTTGTTTTGTACCTCCTGTGAAAGGAGTAGACTACATGTTTAGGTTGCCTCCATTTGTTGGAGTGGATTCCTTTATTTTGTTTCCTCCTTGTGATGGAGTGGTTTGGATACTTAGGTTGTATGCACTTGTGAGTCCCTTGGTGATTAGTTTGTTTGTGTGTTCTCAAATAGAAGAGTGGCTTCCATTAGGGCCAGAGCCTGGAAGAGGTAGGATTTGGGTAACCTATGGAAGTGAGTTTAATCAAGTGATAACTAAAATTGAAATGAATTTGGGGAGTACTACACACTAAAAAGATAAGTTCTAGCTTCACTAATAGTCAAGTGCTAGTTAAGGCTTGGAATGAGTGGAAAGGCCTGGAATGGCATAGTCATCTATCTCATCTGTACGAGAGGTATTTGATACCACACTAGTAAGTATGAGGGTCGGTAGAGGCCACCAGGATTACCGGAGCCTATGAAGATCTGCTGAGGGTAACTTACTACGAGCTGTGCGATGACACTCTGTCTAGGACAATTGTTTGTTTGTTGTTTGGTATTTTATGTTATGTGAATGGTTCTTTGAACATTCTTGATTTATTTTATGTCTGGAAGCAATGTGACTATGTCAGTGATGTGAGAGTTGTTCTTGTGTTCTTACGTTGTACTTGTATTGTACTTATGTTGTACTTGTGTTTGGTTGAGTCAGTATGAGTCTGCCTATGGTTTGAGGTAGTAGATCTTTGTCCATGTTTCTTTGTTACTATCTCCAAGCATGGGGGGTGGTCCTTTAGGTACCACTTGGTTGGATGGAACATGCACCAAAACCGTTGTGTCCCCCTTTGTTCTTTAGTTCGTGGAAGCGAGACATCCAATTGGACAACTCGCAGATCTTGTTATTCTTTTCAAGCACTGTTGTAATTCTACTTGTTATGAGTTGTATTTACCCCTCTTGTTGTTATGAGGAGGATCTTATAATTATTATACCTATGTAATTTGACTCATTCTGGGAATGAGGACTGTAATCTTGTAATGGATTTATGTAATGGATATTCTATTCTTATCTTGTATTTCCTTATGTTGAATGAATGTTATTACTTGAGTTATTTAATGCAATGTAATTCAGATGTTGTATGTTAATGGGAAATTAGTAATCTCGGTTACATAGCCTTAGGGGAGGTTGTCAATTATAGGTGAACAAGTATTTTTAATTCACTTTAATAAAAAATAAAAAATAGTACGCTTTTGTAGTGAATTGAAACTTCCTCTAGGGTTGCGTGGCGGGGCATTACATCGAGAGTGATACAAATATTGATTGAATGGGAGAAATGAGGAGGAGAAAGGAGGATGCAACATGAGGCCTTGAAATAGGGGTGGTTATGTCCTCTTCCTTTCTCTGTAGGGTGGCCTACTTAGTCGTGAGAGCCTTTTACCAATGCTTGCATTCATGCACAAGGAGGTTTCTATGAATTTGAGCTAGAGGCTAGAAGCTACAAAGGAATCGAAGGCTCTTTCTCAACCATAGGAGTTTCAACTATAGTTGTTTCTAGTGGAGGGACATGCTCTTGAATGGGAGTAGGAGGAGTAGGTTGAGAAGAATTAGGGGGGATCAAATCTAACAGGTAGTATCAATGTCCAAGGGGTTTTTTAGGGAGATATAATATTCGAACCTTCAGTTTTTACCAATTTTTAATCATCAGAATCAGAGGGTAAAAACCATACATATTCATCTAGAACTCTTCTCTAGAAAGGGGAGTAGGAGAGACATCCCAAGGATAGGGCAACTTCTCTTTTCCCTTTCAAGAAGAGGAGGCATCTTGATACTATTCTACTAGAATGGTAAACTTTGATGTTCCTTTGCCCCTATTATTATACTTCACATACCTCTTATAAAGAAGGTTCATTCTTGGGGGAAGCAAACCAATTGAGGTGGGCCAAAATTGATGCAACGAATATCCCCCACAGGATACTAGAGGCTGGTACCTTGTGTCATGCACTACATGAACAACACCTTCATGGGAGAAATTTAAAAATTTGTGAATGATAGAGGTGATTCCACTCATGGAAGCTAGCTAGGGCATGCCTAACTTCACCCTTAAGAACTCCAACTCCATAATAACATCAAAGACTGTGTGTATGGCCCTAGGTCCAACTAGGATGGATAGAGTCATCAAACCATAAGGTTTAAGAGCAATGCCATCATGCGTACATAATATATAATTTATTTCTTCATATTCCTCCTTTTGTAATGAATTAAGCCAAAATTTCTCTTCTATAATGACATTCACTCGGCTCGTACCTGGTCAACTAGGACTCTTGTCACAATGTTCCCATTGAGGCAGGGGAGAATGTAAAGGGGAGAGAGTTTGCTGTTCAAGGGAATATATTACAATGTTAATTTCATGTATGATGATCTAATCATAGGTCGTGTAATAGGAGTAACTATAACCATATTAACATATGCCTCGATTTGTTTGATAGAATCAAAGGGATCGACAATCATGTTGGCAGAATGCAATGGAAATGGGTTTTTGTATATCTGTAACTCACTATTCGCTTTCACCACCAATTTCTCTATATTTTGTTTACTCCCATTGGGATTAATAGTACCATCCTTGATACGATCTTGTATCTCATGATGCAAGCACATACAAAATTCGGTATCATGTCCATTAACTTGATTGTATTTACAGAAGGTATTCACATCGTACCAACTAGGGTAAGGTTCCTTAAGAGGCTTAGGGTTTTCCAAGGTTATGATATTGTCCTTCAACAAACTTTGTAAGATGGAAGAATAGGATTCTGCTAACTTTGTGAAATTTTGGTTGTGTTTGAGGTTGTTATCACTCATAGTATCTACTACATTTTCAACAACCTTAGCCTTTCAAGAGATCGATACTATGGACTTTCCTTCAAGACGGGAGCGTGAGGAGGGTTCTTCGAATTGAACAACCATCTATTGATAATCTCGTAGTGTTTCACACAAATGTGAAAAGGAAGGGTACTTCATAAGGGTGAACCTTTCCTGCCAAGGTCTTTGCAAGTTCCCTATGAACACTTTCTACATGTCAAAATCGGGCAAGGGGTATGAGATCTGTGAGAAGAGAACTTGGTACCGCAGTATGAAATCAATAATATTATCATTATCCCCTTGCTTACATAAGACGAGATCCAAAAAGGTCAAATTCAGTCCAATGTTGGTTTGGAACTGTCAAAGAAACTAATTTACAAGTTGATCAAATGAGAAAATAGAGTTTCCAGGCATGGAATAGTACCAATCGAGTGTTGTATCCTTAAGAGATCAGGGGAATTTTTTTCCATCAATGTATCATGATGGAAGAATTATGTACACAAGGAATTATAGGTAAACACACGTGTCTATGGGTCCCCTTTTCTTCCATACTTCTTGAATTTAGGAATCTACATCCCTTGTGGGAAGGCAATACGTAAGATTGCTACCAATAATGGAGTATGTTGGAAAAAAGCTTGAAAGACAGGTTGGGTAGAGGCTTGGGAGAGAGTCATCAAATGACTTTGCATCTTGCCCATATTTTAAAGAAGAGTGTTCAAAATAGGGTCATTAGACAATATAGGACTAGTGGAACCTCCTCCATAACCACCAACGAAGCCTCCTCTAGAACCACCAATGTGGCCATAATCAGAACCATGGCCAGGGCCACTGCCACCAACAAGGCCTTCACTGGAGCCACCTCTACTTCCAAAGCCACCACTAGAACCACCTCTACTAGAATCACCCCCACTACCAAAGCCACCACCACTGCCAAAGCTCCCACCACTTAACCTACCAAAACCTTCACCATTGGAGGTGATAGGAGGGGTGAAAGTGAAACCTGAGGGGATTCCATTTACTTTGATAGTTTTAGATCTCTCGAAGCTAGGGAGGATGTTGATTGAAGAGACCATGTCAGCCATGTACAGAGATGTGGGAAGCATTGATACTCCTAACCACCTCTCATGTTCCTTGAAAGAGGCCCCTTGTATAATGTTAGTATTGTTCAAAGGGGAAAAATATTCAATCAAACTAGAGCTCTATACCTATTCGATCTTTTCCCACCATATACTTTATCTTGCTAATAACCTTAGCGGCTCTAGCCAACTTTGGGCCCTCTAGGTGATTCTCCAATTCACTCAACTCTTTGCTAAGGGTAGCAATATATTTTGAAGGAATGTGAATAGATTCATGATCATCTAATAATGATGGAGTAGGAGATGCAAGAGAAATGGGGATGTGGTCAATCTCATTAGAGAATCCTATTTCACCCATCAACAACTACTCCTGGGTAGAAAGACAAATTGTAGGTTCAAAAAAAGGCCTATAGAGAAACTAGAAGTGACCCCCATGTTCTCCATCAGACGATGTCATACACTTATCGTAACAATATACCCAAAGGTTATGGATTGGGTTGTGATTCTCATAAGATTTTACAAGACTCAAGAGTATAATGACCACAAGGTACAAGGGAAAATCTTCAACACCAACGAATGGGAAGATGTTTCATATTGGGTTCACCAAAAATTTAAGAGAGGGGGGTCAACCATGTCAAGGCCTAGGTAATGAACATCCGAGAGGGGAGGGCTGACCTAAATTACCTTACTCTAAAGGGATTATTTGAAATAAGGGTCAAGAATGATGAGGACTATAATGTACTTTGATCAATCTTCAGACCCAAAGTCTAGGTTTAGGCTAGGTACATTTATTTTTGGATTCAATACTGTACCTTAGACATATCTCTATTTTAGGATGTAAGTGTAGTTTTCGTATGACAATGTAGTGTTTTGGCATCTCACAGGTGCATTGGCATCCGTATGGCCAGAGGGCAGAAAGTACAATATGAACCACCATAAAATAAGTTGATGACATAGCTAAGTACTCCTAAATGTACAAAAGAAAACTATAAAGTATGAAAGGTACAAGTGGAGATGATAAAATAGATAGATGAGAGTGAAAGTGGCAAAGATGATCTCATTGAGGTGCTAGTTTGCTGGCTAGCTTCAAATATGCGTTCACTACATACAAAAAAGAGGGAAAAATTGTTGGGATTGTATAGTGATTTTTCTCAGTCAGACCCTTGTTTTTGTGTTTCCACCTCCATGGACAACCAAATAGCAATGAGAGAGAAATATGTGATAAATAAGTAAATAAAAGGAGATTCCAATAAACATTATAAAATAGTAAATAGCTACTCAACCAAATAAAAAAGAAGCGGAGCAAAACGTTACCACCTCCAACTAAGATCCCACTAGCCAATGGAGGAGAAGATGGACTTAGAAAGGTTACCACAACCTCAAATATGATGAAAAGGGGTCTCACAAGACTCCAAGCCCATGCTGCTAATTGTTGAAAATGAATGTAAAACTATAGAATAATATAGCTTACAATTATGTAAATCCTATGTAACTATATATTAAATTTTAGTATTCTTTGTCAAAATATCTTGTATATGATTAATCTTAAATTAGATCAATTTTGATGTTGTAGAAAGTAGACAAAAGATTGATAGAAGAAATATAAGGAAAAATAGAAAGGACACCGCATGTATGTGGAGAAAACCCTTTTGGGTAATCTAAACTCCACCATTATTGTTCTTTCTTGTATTATTTAACCTTTGAATGAGTTACAATAAAAATATTTCAATTCTCCTTTGTGTGCTTCTTCTATCTTCAATAAATATTCATCACAACCTACAATATTTTCTCACAAAACTCTCTCATACAATTGCTGCAATAATAGACAATATTATTCCTTAAAAATAAGTTAACATATATAATATCACAAAGCCTATTGAGAAAATCCAGGCCTAAGGTTGCCAGGTTGAGTTCAAACATGCATGAAAAATTCAAACAATAGTCTCCCTCAAATTTGGTGCCCAACATGAAGTGTGAACCTTGTAGTTATCAAAAATATCTTTTGCAAGCTCATCCCCAAAGAAGGCGACCAAAATGGGTCCCACTTAACTGAGCATTACAAATATATTTTCCTTGCATTGGTTTTAACTCAAAGATGTGAACTTGGGTGCCCAAAGTGGACCCAAGTTGATCTTTGTTAACTAAAACACATCTGTCACCGATTCATGCAAAATAATATGCATGCATGATCCTCCACTATTAATTGAATGCATCAACCTATTATCTATACATGCAAATCAAGTCAGCTAAAAATTAACTAACATGCAACTGAAGATAACTAAAACATAACTGAATTGAATTGAACTGAACTAAACTAAATTGAACTAAAATTGAATTGAGCTTCAATCCCTAGTTTATAAGTAGTCAACATGCATAAATCAAAATCCATATTTTGTAGGAACCTAGGATGAATTTATGAAGTGTACTCAATTCACCAACTAGTATACTGAACCAAAGGTGAGTCCCACCTTTCATGTGTGTGCCCATGTGCTCCTATTTTGTAGGATCTCATTCCAAGGCATCCCCACATGATCCTATTATTTAGGAATAACTACAAATGTCAAATTAAATGTTAATTTCATTCCAAATTAATCTCTTCCTAATCCTAGTGTTGTGCAACATATTCCAAGGACTTAGGAGATACATGAAATATGTTAAGAATGCAATTAAATGGCATCGTATTCCAAACATTATCCCAATTGAAATTGTCATTGTAATTATTTTAAACAAGGAATCATTTAATATAAATCAAGTACAAGACTCAAGGCCAGTGGCCTTCCTGCACCACAAGAAATTTTCTACAGAATTGATCAAAGTGCTAACTTTCTCAATCAATACCTTTCCCAAATCTTTGTAGTATCCATGAGTACTTACCAAATAATTCATGCCAACTTCAAATGAAACTTGCATAATCATGAAGCTTCAAGAAAATGATTAGTACTCAAAACCAAAAAGAACTACATCTTCTTCAAATTTCATGAAGATAACCATATCTTACCAAAGCTCCCACTGAATTGTGACACCAAGTTATACATGGAAACAAGATAACCATCAAACCATCACTGTCAAAAAACTCCCACTCAAACATGTAACCAATCTATTCATGACAACTTGATAACCATATCCTCAATGAAGATCATCCATGGCATCAACACAATAAAATAATCTAATGTTAACTATACAGCTCCCAAAAGGTCAAGTAAAACCACAATCTTTAAACCAAGAAGATCAAACTCAAGGTAACTATTCCCATAACTGGAAATCAGCCCATAAACCATGTCATAACATCCTTCAAAATGAAGCCCCCAAAACTAACTATCCATATCTATGAAAGATAAAACATATAAACTCATGCTAAACCATCCTTAAATGAGTCTCCATAATCAACCATGATGAAATCAATCCCATGAGAAATCAAAGCATGAAACATAACACATCTTGAAATAAATTAATGGGAAAATACCTTTCAAATAAAGAACTGCCGAGAGTGTTGAAATCACATCCAACCAAGGTGTAGGCTTCTTGGTCTTTATTGTTGAAAAAAAAAATTCTTACAAGTAATCATTCCAACATATATCTCTTACCATAAGAGAACTCAAGCCTCACCTAATTATCCAAGTATCTATGAGGACCTATAACCAACCAATCCATGCCAAACTCCAAATGCAACACAACACCATCATTAAGTAATCAATCAAATGATTAATGTACCCAATACAAAGAGAACTACTATGATCAATGTCAAAGATCCAATCATAAATCAGGAACATAAACATGACATCCATGATATAAAAATCTCCTCCAAGGAGATCACACACATCATAACTTACATAAAAATCCTAGTATCAAGAGAACAAGTACCATATCAAACTCTAAATGCAACAAGAGTAAATCATGACATAACCACTCTAAACAAAGAAAATATATCCCCAATTACATGAAGATAACCAAACCAATGATGCATCCACATCACTGCTAACAACTCCCACTGAACCATTGTACTAAGTCACACATGGCATCGTGACTACCATTCCATCAAGATCACTATGTAACATCATGCAAAGAGTTATCACAAACTATATTAGCTGAAATAACCAGTGCATAATTACTTTAATATTTGGATTCCTCTATAGAAGAATCAAAAATATTTTTCTTGTTCTTACAATCCTTCTTCACATGTCCCAATTTCCCACAGTTCCAAAAATTTACCTTACTCTTACTAGGGATTTTAGACTATCCTTTGGACTTACCCTTTCCTTCCTTGTCTCCCTTAGGATCCTTTTTCTTAGGCCTTCCTCTTACAAACAAGGCATCTTGGGATTTCTCTTTAGAATTTATCCTCATCTCCTCTAATAGGAGAGTAGGAATTATATTTCCCATCTTTGGATCTACACCACTGCCATTGATAGAAACAATTATATTTTCCCAAGACTTTGGTAAAGAACAGAGTAACAAAATGAGTTTATCATCATCTTCTAGCTTTACATCTATAGATTCTAACTAACTTAGAATCATATAAAAATAATTTAAATGGTGTGCAATAAAATCACCATCTTTCATCTTTAAAGAATGGAATTGTACAACTTATTAGTAAGGCTTTTAGTTTGATAGATATCACTTATCATTTTCCACAAATCAAATGTAGTCTTTTCATATAAAAAATTCAAGAGAACATCAACAAGAAATAATCTTATGGTTCCTCTTGCCTTCTGATCAAGCTTAGCCTAATTCTCATCTAATATTAATGAAGGTGTATTTTTCTTATTACTTATAGCTAACCACTGATCTCTATCTTCAAGGACATATTCCATTTTTAATTTCCACATCTCATACCTAGATCCATTGAACCTTTCAATATCTAAATGAGAAATAGAACCCATTATAACACACTAATTTTTCAAATCAGGAATTGACACAATATTAAAAGCTCCCACTACAACCAAAAACCCTTCAAAATTTTAAGAGAAAGGCATTCCAAACTCTACCCAACCTCTTGATCAGATACCAAATTTTGAAAAATGAAGGTAAAACTATAGAATAATATAGCTTAAAATTATGTAAATCCTGTGTAACTATAGATTCAATTTTAGTATTCTTTGTCACAATCTCTTGTGTATGATTAAACTTGAATTAGATCAATTTTAATGTTGTAGAAAGTAGACAGAAGATTGATAGAAAAAATATAAGACATAATAGAAAGGACACCACATGTATGTGTAGAAAAACCTTTCGGGTAAAAAAATCCACTAGAATTTTTCTTCCTTGTATTATTTAACCTTTGAATGAGTTACAATTATATTGATTCAATTGTCCTTGATGTGCTTCTTCTGCCTTCAAGAAATCATCTTCACAACCTGCAATAATAGACAATATTATTTCTTACAAACTCATAAGAGTTAACATATATAATATCACAAAGACTCTTGAGAAAATACATGCCTAGGGTTTCCAAGGTGAGTTCAAACATTCATGACAAAGTAAAACAAAAACCTCCCTCAAATTTGGAGCCCAACATTGAAGTGTTAACCTCATAGTTATCCAAAATATCTTCTGCAAGCTCATCCTCAAAGAATGCATCCAAAATGGGTCCCACTTAACTGAGCATTACAAATATCTTTTCCTTGCATTGGTTGCAACTTAAATATGCCAAATTGGGGGCTGAAGGTTGACCCAAGTTGATCTTTGTTAATTGAAACACATTTGTCACCGATTCATGCAAAAAAATGTGAACGCATGATCCTCCACTGTTAACTGAATGTATCAACCTATTATTTGTCTATGCAACTCAGTTCAACTGAAATTAACTAACATGCAACTAAAGATAACTGAAACATAACTGAACTGAATTGAACTAAACTAAACTGAACTAAACTGAATTGAATTGAACTAAACTGAACTGAATTGAACTGAACTAAACTTCAATTGAACTTCAATACCTATTTTATAGGTACTCAACATGCATAAATAAAAATTGTGGCACATCCGGGCATGTGTCCTCTACTTATATTATTTTTTTGATAAATTTTTTGTGGTTAGACAAATAAGTTTTAATACTTTTTAGAAAGTTCTAATAAATAAATCATAAATAATTATTTACTTGCAAAAATATTACAAAAAAAATTGTGGCACATCTGGGCATGTGTCCTCTGCTTATATTATCAACCTGTTATCTGTCCATGCAACTCAAGTCAACTGAAATTAACTACCATGCAACTGAAGATAACTAAAACATAACTGAAGTGAACTAAATTAAACTAAACTAAACTGAACTGAACTGAATTGAATTGAACTAAATTGAACTGAACTAAATTGAACTGAACTTCAATTGAACTTCAATCCCTATTTTATAGGTACTCAACATGCGTAAATAAAAATATTTATTTTCTAGGAACCTAGGATGCATTTCTAAAGTGTACTCAATTCACCAACTAGTTAATTGAACCAAAGGTGAGTCCCACCTTTCATATGTGTGCCTATGTGCTCCTATTATTTAGGAATAACTAAAAATGTCAAATTAGATGTTTATTTCATTCCAAATTTATCTCTTCCTAATCCTAGTGTTGTGCAACACATTCCAAGGACTTAGGAGATACATCAAATATGTTAAGAATGTAATTAAATGGCATCCTATTCCCAACACTAATGGCTTGCTTCACACTTGCTTTGCGGAGATGATAGAATGTTGTTACAATGGAGTGTTGAAATGTTTCTTTCTAGTGAAGAGAATGCTATAAATTGTGAAGAGATTGATAGATAGTGAAGTGAGATGAAGATGGATGAATTTGAAGGAGAATGAGGAAGAATATGCAATTTTTGAGGTTAGCTAGTCAAAGAGGGATGTTACAAATTGACTTGAATCAAAAGTGTGACACCTTTGTCAACTTCAGACACATGAATTCATCAAGGACAATAGTGTGTCACTCATATGTCTGTATGTCACACACATATCCCCCACAAATATTCTCCCACCAATATAATAGATAGATGCCAAGTGGAAGGAAGGTAGTTTAGTGATGTGGAATTTTTACTTCGTATTTAGTTTTTTAAGGTGAGGATGTGTAAAAGGGGAATTTGTGTAAGTGGTGCAAATTTTATCATATACACATCTATAATTCTCAATTTTTTTCACATTTTTTTAATCCAAAAGATGCATCACATTCTATGCTTCCCATACTATAGGATAAACAAAGAAAAAATGAATTTCAGAAATTTTTGACAAATTTATTGTGGTTAAACAAACAAGTTTTAATTATTTTTAGAAAGTTCTAATAAATAAATCATAACTAATTATTTACTTGCAAAAAAATTACAAAAATAATTGTGGCACATCCAAGCATTGGTTGATTCCTATCATGTTGGAAGTATACAAAAGATTAGTCCTATATTTTCATTGATATCACCATGTTGGTTTGATACCTTGAACCGATGTACAAAACATCTAGTATGTGATCCGGTATTTTTGTCTACATATTCTCTCTAGTAATCATTGAGGTTTAAGGTTTTGGGAAAAAGGCTTATGATCACCAAATTCATGTATGTATGCTTTCTCAGATGTTCATATTATTGGACAATACGTTGGCATCAGTTTTGGTGATTGCATTTCATTATTAGGTTAATCATGGTTGACCTAATAGTTAGTCTATAGCTCAACATAAATTTTTGTTATATGTGAGACCTAGCTTTGGTCCCAACCAATATAGTATTGCATGACAAGGGTGGATTACTTTCAGAAAATATTTATATGAAGCCGACAAGTTATCTTTTTGAAAATATGAATTGCACCCAATTAGGGAGACCTAATTGATGTGTACATATATATCAGGTATATATTCAAGATGGTTTGAAGATTAATGCATGTGAAGAAGAAAAAGTGTGTGTATGTTTATGGTGATAAGAAAAGTGTGGAAATAGAAGGTTGAAGATCAGTCTACTATCATGCGAGTGAATACTCTGAGCATCAATGGAACTGAATCTACACTTGTGGTGTAACTTTATTAGTTCAACTCTAGCGGTTAGCCATTTTGTTTCCATAATTTTGTAGGCAGTGATATCCATGTCTGGACAGTGAGTCCTTTTAGAGTTGATATTTTGTACTCGGTAGTGAGATTCCTTTGTAACTGATATTGAAATAACTATATATTATGAGCTTATCCTCATCGTGGTTTTTCCCTCATTGGGTTTTCTACATAAAATTTGGTGTTCTTGTGTTGTGGAATTTTATGTTTTTTCATTACTCTTATCTGTTCTATGTTGTAAAGTAATTAAATGTGTATTTTCAATAAATTTTAGTGGATACTGATTCACCCCCCTTCTCAATATCATGATTATTCAACAATTGGTAACATAGCTTTTGTAAGAAGTGAGATTTTGTATCTGCTAGTGATCCTCCTTTGTAAGCAGTGAATCCTTGTATAAGGTGATTCCTTGTAAGCAGTGATCTTTTGTATATGGTAGTGAGCATCCTTTGTAACCGGTATTGAAATAACTATATATTGTGAGCTAATCCTCATCGTGGGTTTTCCCTTATTGGTTTTTCCATGTAAAATTTGGTGTTCTTGTGTTGTGGAATTTCATTTTTTTTCATTACTCTTATCTATTCTATTTTGTAAACTAGTTAAAGGTGTTTGTTCAATAAGTTTTAGTGGATATTGATCCACCCCCCTCTCAGTATCATGATTATTCAACAATTGGTATCAGAGAATTGGTTCCTCTGGAGAAGCCTAAAAGATTGAGGGAGATCCTACAAATTGAACAAATGGATAAGGAAGAGCTCTAGACAACCCTTGAGGATCTTGAAAAGGTTGAAAAGGAAAACAGATAAAATAAAATCTCGATGAAGCAAATGAATGCATCCAAAAATTGAAAGACCAGTTAAAGAAATTAAAAGACAGATATAGAGAAGTGAGTGAGGAATTGAAACAAGAAAATGAAGAGAATACCGGATAAAATTTCAAAATAGATGAAAATAAGAGAGTTGAAGACTACCTAAAAATAGTGATACAAAGCAAGGTTGATGTTTTCTCTAGGCTTGAACAAGAAGTGTTGAATGTGAAAGCATAACTTGAGAAAGAAAAACTTTATGAAGATTATTTCAAGACAAGCTCCACCAAGCTTGATGAATTAATAGTAGGACATAAACCTTCTAAAGAAAAAAGTGGTTTAGGTAATGAAGCTAATGAAAAAATGCAGATTTCAAGTCTAGTAAACAATCAGAAGACTCAAGAGAAAGGAAAGTAGAAAAGAAACTCTAGAAGGAGATCACCTATCAAAAAACCAAATAAACAAAGGTAATCATCATTCAATGGTGTTTGTTTTTCATGTTATAAATTTTTTCATAAGGAAAATGAGTTTAGGAGTAGGATACATTAGTTTTATGGTCCGTTCTCCAATTTTTTTTATACATGCAAGAAAATTGGACATAAAGTTATCGAGTGTAGATCGTTAGTAAGGATAATTAGTCAAGTGATTATGAATAGGTTCAATGGAAGAAGGATTAATTGATCTTTTGATGGCTATATCTACACCTGTAACATGTTTGGACATAAAGAAAATCAATGCAGAATAAGGATTGATGGAAATCAAACAAGACAAATAAATATTGTCTATTACTATTGCAAAAAATTATGGCATATTTCAAAAGTGTGCAGAAGTAAAAAGGGAAAAGAGTCTTCTCTAGAGGAATATGACGAACCAATGAAAAATATTGATAAGGAAGAGGTTAATCAGGAAATCTGTAAGATATGGAATTAGACCTAGCATGGTCTTAGGGTGAGAATTATCAAAAAATAAATTAAACCCCCCAAAATTCAGTGTGTTAGATGTTGACATGTGGATATGTTGTAAGGAATGACAGGACAAAGGTGATGCAAAATAAACCGAAAGAAAAAGAGTGAACATGTTCTTTCGCAGAGTGAATTAGGGTTTCTAAGTAGAGTGGAAGAAAAATTTAGTTAAATTTTTGCAATTAATTAGAGTTAGGGAAAAATGATGGTGTATAAAGGAAATTTATCAAATCATTTTGATCATCAAATTTATTTGAAGGATTTGTAGAGGGACTTGGAACCTTCTTGGAGCATTTCTAAAGTGATTTGGAGCCCTTCAAGAGATCCTTGTGGATATTTGAAAGCAGGTGACAAAATTTTCTCTCTCTCACAGCTGTAGAGGAAGGTAATAGAAGAAGTTCATGTTTAAATTTAAGAAGTTAAGAGCTATAATGAATTTTTTTAACAAAGGATCCAGTGGAAATATTCCACTAAGATTAAGAGTAGTTGAGTTGGATGAATTTAATCATCACAAAATATAGAAGATGGAATTAGGGTTGGAACTAAGTGATTTATGAAACTTACAAACCCTAGGTTTGGACTTGTGGGGATAATTACCTTGGATTGATGACAAATAATTTATATTGTTCTTTTCAATAAAATTCAAGGATGGTAACATTGTATTGGAAAAATCTTATCCCATTATGAAGGAAGCGATTGAAGCAGTTACTAGATTTTGCAGTGTCGAAAAACTTCATAGATGGAAGACCATAAAATACAACGAAGTAGAGGAAATGAAGGGAGCTGGAAAATATCCCCAAATACTATTGATTGATACTATTGGTGATTCCTCAGTTAGGTATGTTGTGTATGGAATTTCTTACAAATTTAATTTCAGAAATCAAGATGGCTCTACTTTGGCCATTACTATGTATTTGGCATAGAAAATGGTAAAAGATAACAAGAATTTTGATATGTGTAGACTGATTCTTGAAAATATCAGCGAAAACATATGAATGTCACTAGATGAAGGATCCCTTTTCATTTTGGTTCCTTGCTTACATGCTTGGTACTCTATTTTCTAAACTCAGTATTGGGAAAGAAAGACGTTAAGTGGGAATCTGGGATTCCTGCTGCAAGATAGATATATAGACACTTGGAAGGCATAGAAAATAAAGTAAGTGCATGCAAAAAAATTCTTATCCTTGTAGAAAGTAATGAGCTCTCGTGAATTTTTGTCTATTTGATTTGAGGAAGGTTCTTCCTCTGGAACAAAATAATTGGAAGTGGTCACTAATAATTCCCCTCTGAAATCAAAGAAAAAAAAAGTTGTCTTTGAGAACATCATTTTTATTCTTGAAGAGAAAGAAGAAGGAGATGAATCTCTGCCTTGATTAGAATATTTCGATCTAGATGACATCCTGTCTATGTTAGTAAAAGGGAAAATAAAGAAAATTGGTGAATTGTGGAGTACGGCTTCTCCGGTTGACAGACTCAAAATTGATGATGCCTTAGTTTAGTATCTACTTTGTAAAGGTATTGATGTATCAATCATTTTTTATTCCTTACTAGAAAATTTAGTCAAAGTATTTGAAGAGAGAATGTTGCTTGAAGGTCTAGACGGATGCTTGAGTTGGAAGCCTTGGTTGAGAAGAGATGTTCTAAAGCAAAGTAGGGACTATTAGAACTGATCATGGAGACGAAGAAGTGCATAAAATAAATTTTGTATATCTACAAATATTATCTGTGGTGGCCTGTTGTAGTTGATAATTTTAGAAGCAGGATTGAAGCAATTGAATCCAAGGTAAACAACATTGGAAAGAAGTTTGATATTTTTGAAGACAAAGAGGGAAAGAAAAGGCTAAGATTCGATGAACTAGAAGCTGAATTGATCATTGTGCAGAGACAAAGGGATGATGTAGTGAAGACCTTATGGCTTCTTAAGGAAATTTTTGAGGTCTAGTTAGACCATCTTTCTGGAATACTCTTTGATGTAGAAGATTTTGAAAGACAATGCTAATTTGTAGATTGGTTATCCTCTTTCACATTGTTGTCTCTATTGGAAATTATATGTACAATAATGGATTTTGTAGTACTTTAATGGAACAAATTATATCTTGTTATCAAAGAGAGGTACATGAATGTATTTCAAGTGAAAAGCATCATTTTGATTTGAAAGAACTTTGAAAGATTAGATGCTTGAAAGTTTTGATGTTTTGAATTTTTGAAGGAATTAGAATTTTTGAATATTAGATGTCACCATGTTTACATTTTTTTGGCACCCTTTTCCATTGATATCAAAGGGGGAGAGATTTGGAGAAAGTTGGGGAGAGTATTTTGAGACATTGAAGGAGAGTTTTGAATTGGAATTTTCGTACATGTTTCCATCAATGCCAAAGGGGGAGATTGTGGGAAGTATGAAAAAGATAACCCTATATTGTCATTTATGTCGCCATGTTGGCTTGATACCTTGAATTAGTGTACAAAACATCTGGTATTTTGCTCTGCATATTCTCTCTAGTAATCACTGAGGTTTAAGGTTTTGGGAAAAGGCTTATGATCACCAAAAGAATGTATGTATGCATTCACATATGTTCATATGATTTGACGGTACGTTGGCATCATATTTTATGATTTCATTTCATTATTATGTTAATCATGGCTGACCTAAGAATCGGTCTATAGCTCAACAAAAATTACTGTTATATCATGTGAGACCTAGCCTTTGTCGTAGTTGACATAATATTACATGAAACAGGTGAATTAAAGTCAAAAAATATTTATATGAAGCCAACAAGTTATCTTTTTGAAAATGTGAATTGCATCCAATTAGGCTGAACTAATTGATGTGTGTGGATATATAGATTATATATGCAAGATGGTTTGAATATGAATGTATGCAAAGAATAAGTGTGTGTATGTATGTGGTGATAAGAGAAGTGTATGAATATAAGGTCGAAGATAGTCTATTTTCATGCGAGTGAATACTCTGAGCATCGATGAAATTAAATTTGCACTTGTGTAACTTCATTAGTTCAACTCTAGCAGTTAGCCATTTTTGTTTCCATAATTTTTGTAGGCAATGAACCTCCATGTTTGGATAGTGAATTATTGTAAGCAGAGAGATTTTGTATCTAGAAATTAGCCTCCTTTGTAATTGGTATTGAAATAACTATATATTGTGAGCTAATCCTCAATGTGGTTTTTCCCTGATTGGGTTTTCCATGTAGAATCTAGTGTTCTTATGTTGTGGAATTTCATGTTTTTCATTACTCTTATGTGTTATATGTTGTAAATTATTTAGAGGTGCTTGTTCAATAAGTTGTAGTGGATACTGATTTATCCCCCCTCTCAGTATCCTAATTATTTAACATATCATTTAATGGAAATTTTTTCATATGAGTCCATTTTCATTGTTTCAGAATTAGATATTTGGACACTTAACTTTGATGGACCCTACAGATAGAATGGAGCTAGAGTTGGTATCCTTTTTATCACTCCATGAGGTGACTATATCCCCAAGTCATTCAGATTGGCCTTTCCATGCACACAAAATATTTTTGAGTACAAAGCTTTAACCAAAGGTCACAATATTACAATCAGATAGAATATAACTCACCTTCATGTTTATGGAGAATCCCAACTCATAATAAAGCAAGTAAATGATGAATTCAAAAGTAAGGATTACAAGCTTCTCCCCTATAAGCACATGGTCTATGACTTTAAGAATTATTTCAATCAAATCCAGTTTGATTAGGTCCCTATATTGTAGAACAAGGCTATTGATGCAACGGCCACACTTGATTCCCTTATAGACATGCCTCAAGACTGCATAGATTGTGAGTTCTTGGTTAAAAAAATATTAATCCTATAAAATGACATTCTAGAAAATGAAATGGTGTGCGACATCGTAGGTCCTTAATCTCCCTATTATGATGATTCATATTTACCTTCATGATAACATTTTTCCACCCAATCTAAATCACAAGTAGCATAAATCCTTCATCCAATTCTCTTCTTGTTACACCATATTAGGTGACACAATTTATCATATGGGATATGATGGTTCTCTTCTTTGATGTCTAAATGAATCGAAATACCGTGCTTCTTTAAACAAAGTACATAGTGGTGTTTGTGGGTCCCATACAAATGGAATGACCCTAGAAAAGAAGCATCTCAAAACTGGGTATTATTGGCTAACTATGGAACATGATGCATGGAGTTCATAAAAGAATGTGTACTATTCCAATAACATGTGGATTTGATCCATGCTTTCACATAGGGCCTGGAACCTATCACTACATTGTGTCCCTTTTCATAGTGGGGTCTCAACTTGATCATCAAGATCTATCCCCAATCTTGTAATGAAAATACTTTCGTAATCACTGCCACTAAGTATTTCACATAATGGGTGGAAGCAATTCCACTCTCTTAAATCACTAGCATCTAAAAATTCAAATTCATCCTTTACCATATTCTCTATAGATATGATATCCCTACCACCATCATAACTGATAACAAAAAACCTTTCAAAAAATAGTATATGCAACACCTATGTGAGACGTTCCACATACAACATCATTGGTCCACACCCTATTACCCCTAGGGTAATGGATATTCTGAGGAAACCAACAAAAAATTATTCAAAATACTCAAGAAGGTGGTCAATAATATTGGTTTCCATTGGAACCTCCTTCTTAATCCTGCCCTTTGGACATACTTAACATAAATTCACACCCATATTGGTGCAGCTCCATACTCCCTTGTTTATGGCACTGATGTCATGGTGCATGAGCACCTTAAAGGGCTTTTTGGAAAATCTTGGAAATTTTGGCTTATAGGTGGTTCTATCCAGCCACCAAGGTAATAAGGACTAATTATAAAGTCCCAAGTTATAATTCATGTTTTTTAGTGGAAAACTTAGGTTGGTTTAGAACTTGGAGGTTTGGAAAAGTTTGAATGACAAAATTAGGCAAAACTAGACAAGGTTGTCTTAGGAATTTGGCCTAAAAATCCAAAAAAGGAATTAATGATGTTATAAGCCCAACCTAAGGGTCCTAGAACATGGTAGAAATTTATATAAGGTAATCCCAACCCTAATACCTGGGTTGGAAGTTCATTTTCATGAAGACTTGGAGAACATATTTTGTGATTGGAATTCAACAACTTTTGAGTGAATTTTTGTGTTTGAGCCTTCATCCAATCAAGAATGGATTGAGAGGACTGGTATGATACTTTGAGTCTTTATTTTGTGTCATTTAATTTCTTTTTGAAGCATTATATTAGCCATTTAATTCAATTGGTTGTAATTTTGCAAGTTTTGGTGTTCTTGGTTACACTGCCGGTTAAGGCCAGTTTTTGTAAATAATGATTTCCACTTGAATTCCTGTGGAAAGGCTACCTTGGAAACTTGGAATCAAGTATGGGACTATTTTTACAGTTTAAATATGGTTTGTGGAGTCTTGGTTTTTAGGGGAAGAGTTGAATTCATCAAACACTACGCGAGTGCAAGTGCATTCTAGCTAGTGGCTTGGAGAGGACATCAGTAAATAAAGCTGATAAAAGGATTGGTTTGAGCCAATAAAGAGCATTGGAGTGAAAAAACCTGTATTCCAGACATGTGTGAGAAAGTATGAGAGTTGGGGAGGTCATTGAATACATCAAAGCTGGAAAAAGGAGCTAGAACCCTAAAAATCTTTGAAATTAGGGGGTATGAGGATAATCCTATGTACGGACACTTGCAGAACCTTACACCTGGTAAATATTGAAGCCTAGGGTACTAATAGAAGGAATATCCAAAAATATTTTGGGATTGTTAAGGCCGTTTTTGATAAAATCCAAAAAAATGGGTTCTAGGAGACCTAAAAGGGGCAAAAAGGCTACAGGGCCTAAAATTGGGTTTTTCTTGAATTCGATGGGTAAATGAAGAAAGAATCCTAAAAGAAGGATTAGAGTGGAGAAAGATCACCCTAGGAATAGTTGGAAGACCTATTCCAAGACCCAAGAAAGGTTTGGGAGCTTTGTGGAAAAATTGAGCCCAGGGAAGCTTAGTGGTGAATTAAGAGAAAAGGTGAAGAATTTGAAATTGGTGGAGAGTCTTATGAAGTGGCAGGGGTTTAGGAGAGATCCTTGAGTAGGGTAGAGTGGAATAACCTAGGAAGACCAAAGAATAGGTCTTGGGAAGAGCAATATTTCTCTTGAAGGATAGGACTCCCCATCAAATTGGTATTAGAGCCAATAAAGGCTTGGGAATTGAAACTAGTGAATTTCAGAGAGAAGTGAATCTATAGGAGAGAAAACCATGGTGACCAATGCAGAGCCAGGTAGAGACTTGATAGAGCAGCAAGAGAAGAATAGGCATCTTGAAGAGGCTATGGAAGAGATGAAGCAAAAATTGGAATAAGTTTATGAATCGGCAAGCAAGATGAAGGTATGGTTGGTAGGGGACAAAGACAAGGGTAAATACCAAGTGGAGGAGGACATAGAACCAGAACCTGACCCTCCAATAACAGAGGAACCTTTCCTCAAAGCATTGAAGGCATTGAGTGGCAAGGCACTAGAAGGTGTCCTTGTGTTCACAGGAAGAATGAATGCATAATTAGTTATGGAATGGATAGAGGGAATGGAGAATCACTTTGAATGTGATGGAGTTACAGAAGAAAAAAAGGTTAAGATAGCCAAATCAAGGTTAAGAGGACAAGCATAAACTTGGTGGAAGTTTCTACAAGACGGAAGAGAGATGGAAAGAAAGAAACCCATAGGAAGTTGGAAAACTATGGTGGCTAAAGTGAAGGAGAACTATCTACCTAAGGACTATGACATTCAATTGCACAAGAAGAGACAAAATATCAGACAAAGAGACCTAGATGTAGCTGCATATACAAAGGAGTTCCAAAAACTAGGCCTTAGATCTAGAGTGCAAGAAGTTGAAAGCATTAAGGTTGCTAGATATATAAATGGTCTTAGATGGAGCATCCAAGAGGAGTTGAGTCTATTCACACTTACTACCCTCCATAGCTGCTATCAAATGGTGATTAAGGTGGAAGAGAAACTAAAAAGAAACAAGATTCCAATACTAGAGGTAAAGGAAGAGGTAGAGAATCTAGAGGTGGACAAAGAGGAGGTTTTGATGGAAGAAGCGATGAGAATAGAGGACAAGGTGATGCTAAGGTTGGAGAACAATCCCATGAGTCAAATAGTTGAGGGGGTTACCGAGGTAGAGGCTCTAACAATGGAGGAAGAGGTAGATTAGGAGGCTTTGGGAGAAGCTCTCATTTTGCTTCCATGAAATGCTACAATTGTGGACAGTTGGGTCATCTGGCTTATAGGTGTCCTGACAAGCCAACATCTTCACAAGGTGAGAGGAAGATCAACTATGTTCAAAAAGAGGAATTCTCCAAACATTCAGAGGCGAGTCTAGATTCAGAGAAAGGTGAGAATCTCATGTTAAGAAGGATCTTGATCAAAGCATCTACTGAGGATGAACACAAACAAAGGAGAGCTCTTTTTTGAGTCAAGTGCAAGATATTAGGTAAGGTTTTCAAGGTCATCATAGATTCAGGGTCTACTGATAATGTCATCTCAAAGGAGGTAGTACAAAAGCTTAAACTCATCAAGATACCCCATGTGTGCCCTTACAAGGTTACTTGGTTGAACAAGGGGCATAATATACTAGTCAATGAACAAGTTTGGGTTGAGTTTTCTATGGAAAGTATCAAGACAAGATAATATGTGATGTGTTACCAATGGATGCATGCCATTTGCTGCTTGGTAGACCATGGAAATATGACAGGGAGGTAGTACACCATGGCAAGGAGAATAAGTACTCATTCAAGAAGGATGGAGTGACTTATAAAATTCAGTCTTTGTTAGAAGAAAACATAGTGGTAAAGGAAAAAACTAGTGTCCTTTTGATGAGTGGAAAGGATTTCCTAAAAGACATAAAGGAGGAGGAAGGAGTTTTCTATGAAATTATGTTAAAGCCAAAGGAAGAAGAGTCACCTAATCAACTACCTATGATAGCAGAAGTGAAGGGATTATTGGATTAGTTTAGGGACATTATTTGTGAAGGTACACCAGCTACACTACCACCTAAGAGAGCAATCAGTCATTAAATAGACTTTATACTAGGAGCAACACTACCTAACAAGGCTGCATACAAGATGAAACCAGAGCAAAATAAAAAGATAGCAAGGAAAGTTCAAGAAATTTTGGATCAAGGGCTGATCAGAAAGAGCATAAGTCCATGTGTTGTTCCAGTTGGGTTCGCACCTAAAAAGGGAGATAAGTGGAGAATGTGTACTGATTCTAGGAAAATAAATAGGATAACCATTAGATATAGGTTTCCTATTCCTAGGATAGAAGATTTAATGGACTGTTTAGGGGGTGCTAAGTACTATTCAAAAATTTATTTGAAAAGTGGTTATTATCAAATTAGAATGAAAGAGGGAGATGAATGGAAGTAAACTTTTAAAACTACAGAGGGGTTATATGAGTGGTTAGTGATGCCATTTGGGCTTACAAATGCACCTAGCACTTTTATGAGGGTGATGAATGAGGTCTTGAAGGACTTTATAGGAGTCTTTGTGGTTGTCTATCTAGATGATATCCTCATCTTTAGCAAAACAAAAGAAGAAAATATGAAGCACCTAGAACTTGTGTTGAAGAAACTTCAAGAGGAGAAGCTCACCATAAATCTTGACAAAAGTGAGTTCATGAAGCAAGAGTTAGTTTACCTAGAATTTGTAGTGTCTCAAGGGAACTTGAAAATGGACAAGAGCAAGGTTGAAGCCATTCTTAGGTGGCCTTTTCCCAAGATAGGGACATAAGTTAGGATTTTCCATGGATTGGCACAATTCTATAGGAATTTTGTGAGAAGGTTTAGTGAAATATGTGCACTAGTTCTTGACAACATCAAAGGAGGACTGAAAACTAAGTTTGTGTGGACTAAAGAAGCCAATGAAGGATTTGAAAGGTTGAAGAGGGAGATAGCTACCCAACCTATCCTAGCTCTACCAAGCTTTGAAAAACCATTCATAGTGGAATGTGATGCAAGTAACATAGCAGTTAGGGCTATTCTAAGCCAAGAAGGTAGGCCAGTGGCATTCTTTAGTGAAAGGCTGAATGAAGCAAAGTCTAGGTACTCATCCTATGACTTAGAGCTATATACTTTGGTGCAGGCTCTTAAGAAATGGAGGCATTACCTATTGCCAAAAGAATTTGTGGTATACACTGATAATCAGGCCTTAAGTTACATCAACACCCAAGAAAAGCTCAGTTTGAGGCATATCAAGTGGATGGAGTTTTTGTAGTCATACACCTTTACCATCAAGCATAAGAAGGGGATTAACAACAAGGTTTTATGCTCTTCGTAGGAGGTTGCTTACTGTCCAAGAGATACAGCTACAAAGTATAGGGGTTGAAGGATTTAAAGATCTATATGAAGGAGATTCTAATTTCTCGGAAATATACAAGGTATGTACTAATTTTGAGAACCATTTTCATAGTGAGTATGCTGATTACACCTTGAAAAATGGTTTATTGTTTAGGGGAAAGAAATTGTGTGTTCCTAGAGGTTCTATGAGGGAGAATCTGATCCAAGAAAAACATAATGGCAGTTTTAGTGGTCACTTTGGTTTGAACAAGACACTAGACTTAGTGGAGAGGTTCTATTGGTGGCCTAAAATGCAAAGAGATGTAAGAAGGTATGTTGAACAATGTGGAGTATGTCAAAAGGAAAAGGGAACATCAAGAAATGCAGGTCTTTATTAGCCATTACCCATCCCAAGTAGAACATGGGAATGGATAAGCATGGACTTCATAGTAGGGCTACCTAGGACACCAACTGGTTTTGATAGTGTGTTTGTGGTAGTGGACAGATTTAGCAGGATGAGCCATTTTATTCCATGCAAGCCAACACATGATGCAGTCATATTGCACACCTATTCTTCAAGGAGATAGTGAGGATACATGGTTTGCCAAGGAGCATAGTTGCAGACATAGATGTAAAGTTTATGGGACACTTTTGGAAAACTCTTTGGAAGAGGCTAGGAACCAACTTGTCTCATAGCTCAGCATATCATCCACAAATGGATGGACAAACATAGGTGATCAATAGGGTACTTGAGAACTTGTTGAGATACTTAACTAAGGAGTATGGACAAGGATGGGAGAAAGTGATTCCACAAGCATAATTTGCTTACAATGATAGCATGAATAGGACTATGGGTAAGAGTCCATTTGAGATAGTCTATGGTTTACATCCAAGGGGTGTACTTGAACTTAGAGATCTGAAAGGTTATGAAGGAATCATTGGTCATGCTAATGATTTTTCTTAGTCAATGAGAGAGGTTCATGAGTAGGTAAGGAAGACATTGATAGAGGCTAATCAAAAGTTGAAGGCTAAAAGAGATGAAGGGAGAAGAGAATTACAATTTGAGATAGGTGATATGGTGATGGTATACTTGAACAAGGCAAGGTTATAGAAAGGCATACCAAGCAAGTTACAGATGAAGAGGATAGGGCCATGTAAAGTATTGGCTAAATATGAATCGAATGCTTACAAGGTGGAGTTACCCAAGGGGATGTCTATTTCTCCTATCTTCAATGTGAAAGACTTGGTGAAGTATAAAGGACCAGAAATGGATGAAGAACAATAAAATTCTAAGATAAACAAGGATTTGGAAGCACTCAAGGTACCTGATTAGATCAGACCACAAGTGGACATGATTTTAGACTCAAGGGTGAAGAAGATTAGGCACAAGACATACAAGGAGCACCTACTAAAGTGGAAACATCAAACAGAGTCATAAGCTACTTGGATAGCAGAGAGTGACTTTTAGAAGTATGGAATTAGTGAGGAGCTCTTGAGACCATAGGTTCCTTAACTTCTTTGTTGCAGGGGGAGAATGGTGCAGGAACACCTTAAAGGGCTTTTGGAAAATCTTGGCAATTTTGGCTTGTAGGTGGTTCTAGCCAACCACCAAGGTAATAAGGAATAATTGTAAAATACCAAGGTAGAATTAATGTTTTTTAGTGGAAAAATTAGGTTGGTTTAGAACCTGGAGGTTTGGAAAAGTTTGAATGACAAAATTAGGCAAAAGTAGACAAGGTTGTCTTAGGAATTTGGCCTAAAAATGAAAAAAAGGAATTAATGATGTTCTAAGCCCAACCTAAGGGTTCTAGAACATTGGAGAAAGGTATATAAGGTCATCCAAACCCTAATACCTGGGTTGGAAGTTCATTTTCATGAATTGAGACTTGGAGAGCATATTTTGTGATTGGAATTCAACAACTTTTGAGTGAATTTTTGTGTTTGAGCCTTCATCCAATCAAGAATGGATTGAGAGGACTGGTCTAATGCTTCGAATCTTGCTTTTGTGTCATTTAATTACTATTTGAAGCATTATATTAGCCATTTAATTCAACTGGTTGTAATTTTGCAAGTTTTGGTGTTCTTGGTTACACTGCCGGTTAAGGCCAGTTTTTGTAAATAATGATCCCCAATTGAATTCCTATGGAAAGGCTACGATGGTCATCTGTAATAAAGGAGGGGAATGTTTTTAAAGTGTAAATAATGTGTGTGGAGTCTTGGTTTTCATGGGAAGAGTTGAATTCATCAAACACTAGGCGAGTGCAAGTGCAATGCAGCTAGTGGCTTAGAGAGGACAACAGTAAAGAAAGTTGATAAAAGGGTTTTTTTGAGCCAATAAAGAGCATGGGAGTGTGGAAACATGTATTCAAGACATTTTTGAGAAAGGATGAGAGTTGGGGAGGTGATTGAATCCCTCAAAGTTGGAAAAAGGAGCCAAAACCGTAGAAACCCTTGATATTAGGGGGTATGAGGACAGTCCTATGTACAGACACTTGCAAAACCTTACGCTTGTTAAATATTGAAGGTTAGGGTAATAATAGAAGTAATATCCAAAAATATTTGGGGGTTTTTAAGGCCGGTTTTGAGAAAAGCCAAAAAAAAGGGTTCTAGGAGACCTAAAAGGGGCAAAAAGGCTACAAGGCCTAAAATTGGGTTTTTCTTGAATTCGATGGGTAAATGAAGAAATAATCCTGAAAGAAGAATCAAAGTGGAGAAAGATCACCCTAGGAATAGTTGGAATACCTATTCCAAGACCCAAGAAAGGTTTGGGAGATTTGTGGCAAAATTGAACCCAGGGAAGCTTAATGGTGAATTGAGAGAAAAGGTGAAGAATTTGAAATTGGTGGAGAGTTTTATGAAGTGGGAGGGGTTTAGAAGAGATCCCAAAGTAGGGTAGAGTGGAATAACCTAGGAATACCAAAGAATAGTTCTTGGTAAGAGCAATATTTCTCTTGAAGGATAGGACTCCCCATCATGTCATCTTGCTAATAGAAGTCAAGATCCCATCACTCTGCATCTCTCTGAATAAATTGATCAGTGATGAAGAATCTCGCATTGCATGTTTGAGTCAGTTAGGGATCCTAGATGAGAAGTTACTTAAGGCTTACAATCATGTTCAACATTACCACCATTAGTTTAAGAAAATCTACAATAAGAATTTTTATCCTCATCAATATCAAGTCAGTGATATAGTCCTCAAAGAAAACTGGTACACCCAACGAGATCGAGGGAAGAAAGGGAAGTTTGAAGCTAATTAGTTGGGTCCCAATGTTATCACCACAAGGGTGATTCTAGCGCATATCAGCTTGCTATACACTCAAGGAACAACCCTTTGAATAATCCATGAACATAATTCATCTAAAATGGTTCTACACTTGAGTCTGTTGGGTTACCCCACCTAGAAAATACCAAAAAGGTAAAAAAATCCAAAAAAGTACAAAAAAATACAAAAAAATCAAAATATGTCAAAATCCAAAAAATAGTAAAGATAAATAAATCATCCTATGGTGAAAACCACCCTTTATGGTGCCTTGGATAGGTACTGTAATGTTGAAGAATTGAACTCCTTGCAATTTCACATACATTCTTGCATCTGCATTAGTGTCCACTCCCTTAGCATCTTGTGTAGGTTCATTTTAGCCCCTGCATCAACCTTTTTCCTTTCTGAGGGTGCTGAAGACCCCTTTTCAGCAGCTACCTTCATGCACTAGCTTAGCATCAAGCCTTGTGCTTTTCCTATTCTCATCATTTTTTAGCATGATGTGTCTAGACACTAGTGCACTGCATGGATGTGAGTGCATTGTGCTAGCATCCCATGATGTTTCAATATTCAAATGATTTTTTTGAGCATTTTTTCTTCTTGTCAACTCCTTTTTTCAGTGGTAATGGCCCAAGATGCCTTATAATGGCTTGATAAGATTCTTTTCCATATTTAAAAGCTATCTTTTAAACTCATTTGGTCTTCTTCTACTTTTGGGATTATCTCTTGAATTATCTTCTCCCCTTTGCAACTTTATCTTGCTATCTGTCTTGTACAACTCCCTATAACTTGATATAGTAGCCTCAAGCTCTCAAGCTCTCAATATTTTACCAAACTTTGCAAATCTCTTGGATCTCACAACCCTCTCTTTTTCCCTTTATTTCTTTGGCTTCCTTAAGCCTTGCAACTGATATTTATCTTATCTTGTTCTTGTGAGCTTCCTAGGATTTCACACATCCCCTAGAAATTGCATCTCTACCTCATGATATAGGCTCTCCTACTTGAGCAGGAATTTATTTTATCACTTCATATTTTCTTACTTTTCTCACTCTCTCTATCTCTTTGGTTGTTTGTGGAGGTGCGAACAACAAAACAAGGGTTTGACTAAGGAAAACCCCTATATAGCCCCAACATTTTCTTCATATATTTTGTATGTAGGTATTAAAGATATTCATGTGTTGGAGGCTTCATTACATGGGTTGTTGTGAGAATTTTCTATCTCTTATCCTCTTTAACTTTATCATTTACTCTACTTTATTCTCTAGTTTTATTACTTTTTGTTAGTTTCTTGCATTCTATAAGTTCTTAGCAATCTGATTTTTAGTAGTTACTAAGTTATTTTTTAGGACATTCTCGCTTTTTGGTCCATAAGAGATGCCAGTGCACCTTTGAGACTCCATCATATCGCGTTTTCATCCTTATCCTGCATAAATAACCTTTGGTAGGGGCTCATTAGTTTTTCTAGAAAACCATTATGATTTATTCCTTCGAGTTCTAGAACTATTTCTCTATTCCCTAAGGTAGTTTAGGGAAGTTTTCCTCTTGGGTATCTCTTGAGAATAAATAGACTCATGAATAGAAAATCTCCCTTCTCTACATTTTGGTGAACCTAACGTGAAACACAATATTTTTCAAAAAAACTTGGAATTTATTTACCCCAACTTGGTGCTCAGAATTCAAAACCATTTACACTATTGGAAAGGTCTCCAAGAGGACTAATTCAATCCCTAAAACATAGTGCCTTTGAAAAATTAATTTTAGGGATTAACACAAGTTTTGACCCAAAATTCTACTCCAAATACCTCTGAAAATGCAAGTTACTACAACCTAGAAAATACCAAAAAAATGGAAAATCAAGATTTTTAAGTTTTTCTTAGTTTTTTCACCCCTATATTGCTATAGATCGATTGAAGTTTCTATATCTCTATTTTAAAATTTATTTTCTATCTTTCTTCCTCTTATCTCTTTCCAACTCTATTAAGAAGCTTCAAAAAGTTCTCTTACAAGCATGTGAAAGTGAATTCTTGTCTCCTTTCTTATTATTCTTTGTTGATCCCTCTCCTAAGATTCCTTCTAAGGATATTTTAGAAAAAGAGGATGAGATCATGAATACCTTTCTCAGTCTCACTCTACCTTTTCTTCATTCCAATGCACTCTCTAGAGATGATGCATTAGTGAATCATGAATCTCCTTCCATATTTGATCCTTCTTGGATCAATGTTGAGAATATTTATTTGAAAAACTATTCCAAAAGTTGTCATGATTGTACAAATGTAATCTATGTCTATTTTTCCCCTCAAAGGCCTAAGAGATTGGTCATTTATTTGACCCCAGGTAGTCCCTCTCCTGAAAGGATTTTTCCTATTGACGGTGTCCCATTTGATAGAGATTCTCTTGATCTTTCTATGGCTCCCTCTTACAAAGTGATATCCCATACTTATGAGAATATAATGATTAACTAACCAAGCTTGCTTAAAGCTCCTAAAACCACAACTAAATCACCTAGTGATTACAATCTTGTTGGGGTATATGGTGGATTATGATGGGCCAAAAAGTGATATGATGGCCCATGTGGTTGATGAATTTTTTTTACCCAAATTTGATGAAACAAAAAGGGTTTTTAAAGGATATTCTCACCTTTCCACCAATATAAATTATTCTTTACTTTGAATTTAATAAATAATTATTATTCATTTTCTATTTGAATTATGACTAAAGTCTTGATTGATAGGTTGGTTGAAAAACATCTATATCTTTCAAAAAGTATCACAATTTTTTGAATCCAAAACATGCGTCACATTCTATGCTTCACATACTATAGGATTAAAAATAATAATTGAATTTCATGAAGTTTTACCCAAGTTATGGCTGTCAAACATACGAGTTTTAATATTTTTAAAAGTTGTAATTAAAGTTCATTATTAATTATTTACTTGGAAAAAAAGTACCAAAAAATATGCATCACATCAGGACATGAGTCATCTACTTATATCTAAAATATTATAAAAAAATATTATCATTTTATTGTGGTTAGGGTGGTCAGATAGACACCTAATTCTTATTTTTCCTTGAAATTTAAGAACTACTCCATTTAAATTTAAAATTTTCACCAAATAGATTTTTCTTTTAAATCTAGTAGTGTAGAAACTACATTCAATTTGCTACATATTCTAGGGTAAGTGCACAAAGATGGTTCCCAAAAAGGGGACTTAAGTGAACACATTTTTTCTAAAATCAGGAAATACTAACCTTGCACATGAAATTGAGGATAGTTACACTCAAAATTTTGAGAGCGAACAAAAACAAGGATCGAAGTGCTCCAAGTCTACTTTCTAAACTACTAATTTATTTTGAAAATGGTTGAGATTGAGGGGTTCAAATGAGGGACATACATAAATTGGTGTTTTTTTTTTTAGAGAAAAATAACATAGCAACTCTAGTATGACCCTAGCTTGGTGTACTTTTTTTTAGTATTTTAAAATCACTATGGTGAGAAGCTAGATAATAGTATTTAGTTGATGCATGAATTTTCTGATAATTTTTTAATGACTATTTTATATTCTACTAATTTTTGAAGTGGACACTTCTTGAAAAATAGAATTTTGGCCGTGCTAACCCTACAAATTTTGGAAACTAATTGATTTTTTTTATAATGGAGTCTAGTTTCTAAAAATGTAATTTATTTGAAATTTTGATGAGCGGTTAATTTATTACAAATAAAACACCAAACTTTCTTTTTGCCAAAAAAGAGACATACAAAGAAAACAAATTATGGATGAAATCCTTAACATTGTTAGAAAGTGAAAAAAATTGCATTGCTGGATAGCTAAGAGAGAATGTAAGATTACCCAAATGTTCAATTTGTTTGATATTGAACCACATGCAATCCTAACGGTAAGCATGAACTTGATTATGTGAAAGATTATAGAATTTGCAGAAACATGTCTCTGGTCATTGGGAATGCCCTCCAAGCCTTTGGATTGGTATTCCAAGGAAAATACCAATCCCAAGTCTTGGGGATTCCCAAAGAAAGATATAAAACAAGCACATTATAACATGCTTACATTATATCTTCTTTTTGACATGTTTCATGAATGCATTGACAAAATTTGAGCATGTTATAACGCACTCACATTTTGATCTACATCAAATTTATTTTTATTCTCTTTTTTTATTTCTTCTCATGTATATAGACATGATGTTTGAGAGTGGTTTTAGATTTCTATCAGTTATAATGAAAAGTCTAATTTTTGGAAGATCTTAAAAATTTCAGACTTAGTCAAATTTCAATAATCAACATATCAAATTTAGTAATCAGGAGGTCAAATTTTAGTATTCAGCAAGTTGTATCATCTTTATCTCGCACTCTCTCCTCTCTTCTCTCCATCTCCCCACTCCCTCTATCTCCCTTCCTCCCTCTCTCCCATCTCTCTCTTCTAGTTTATGGAAGATCTCACAAATTTCAAACTTAATCAAATTTCAATAATTGGGAGGTGAAATTTCAGTAATCAAAAAATTGTATTATTTCTCTCTATCTTACTCATTTTTATCCCCTACATTCTATACCTCTCTCACTATATCCATCCATTTTTTTGACTCTCTCTCCCTTGATCTCAAGAACTCTATCTCTTTATCTTTTTCTTTGTCTCTATCTGTTTGTCTATTTGTCTCTCTATCTATTTGTCTCTCTCTCATTTTCCCTCTAATTCTCTCTACCTTACTTCTCTCCCTCCCTCTTTCATTCCCTCTCTGATTATCTATATCTCCCTCCCTCCATATATATCTCTCTCTAGCTACCTACATCTCCCTCCATCACTCCCTGCAACTCTCTTGATTTCTCTCGATAACCTAACCTCTATCTCATCTCCCTCTCTCTCCCTCCATACTTATCTCTCCCTCTCTTCTTCCCTCTCTTCTCTCTATCTCCCAATCCCTCTCTACCTACCTATGCATCCATCAAACCTCACCACCCTCTCTATACACCTCTCTATCTCATCTTTCTCTCCCTCCCTACCTCCCCATCCCTCCCTCATTCCTTCTTTACTTCTCTCTATGTCTCCTCTCGCTCTACCTCTCCTTCCATCTCTACTTATATTTATCTCATCTATCCCTATCTCTATCTACCTCTCCTTCCACCACTCTCTATTTATCTCTATCTCACCTCTCTCTCCCTCACTACATATCCCTCCCTCTCCTTCCCTATCTACTTATCTATATCTCCCCTATCCCTCTCTACCTAGCTCTCCATCTATCACAACCTACCACTCTCTCTCTATTACTCTCTATCTAACCTCCCACTCTCTCCATCCATACCTCTCCCTCTCCTTCCCTCTCTAATATTTATCTCCTGAATCCATCTTTTCCTACCTCTCCATCCATTACTCAATAAAACTCTCTCTACACCTCTCTATCTTGATTCTCTCCCTCCCTCCCTCATTCCCTCTCTACTTCTCTCTCTACCTCTCCTTCCCTCTCTAATCATCTTTATCACCCCTATCCCTCTCTCTCTCACTAGATGTCTCCCTCCATACGTTTTCCCCTATCTACTCTATATCTCTCCTCTACTTCCCTCTCCCCCCCCCCTCTCTCTCTCTTTCTCTCTCTCTCTCCTCCATCACCCTCTTTCTCTCTCACTCTATCCTCTCTCTCAACATTCTCTTTGTCCCTCTTTGTAACTCTCTACTTCTCTGTATGTCACCATTCTCTCTTTACATATATTTATCTCACCTATCCCTCTTTACCTCTCCCTTCCTCCCCTCTCTTTCCCACCCTCCCTCATTCCCTCTATCTCTATCTCTCTCTACTTCTCTCTATCTCACCTATCTTTGTCTACTCGCATATCCCTTCATCACTCCCTACCACACTCTCTTTATTGATCTCTATCTCAACTCCCTCTCTCCTCCCTCTCTCTCCCTCCATACCTCTCCCTCTCCTTCCCTCTCTACTCTCTATCTCCCTAATCCCTATCTACCTACCTCTCCATCCATCACTCCCTACCACTCTCTCTACAAATCTATATCTCCCTTCTCTCTCTACTTATCTCTACCTCTCCTTTCTCTAATTATATATATATCTCCCCTAGTTCTCTCCCTTTCACTATAATTATCCCTCCCTAACTTTTACCTTCTCTACTCCCTATCTCTCCTCTCCCTCCCTCTCACTCTTTCTCACTCCTCTGTCACCCTATTTCTCTCTCCTCTCTACCTCACCATTCTCTGTTTTCCTCTTTGTAACTCTCTCCTTCTCTATATGTCATGATTCTCTCTCTACTTATCTTTATATCACATATACCTCTTTACCTCTCCCCTCCTCCCCTCTCTCACCTACCATCCATCCTTCCATCTATCTCTATCTCTCTCTACTTCTCTCTATCTCACCTATCCCTCTCACACCTCTTTATCTACTCTTTATTTCTCTTCATCTCACCTCTCTCTCACCTCAATCTCTCTCTCTCCATCTGTCCTTCCTTATATAATCTTTATCTCTCATGTCTCTCTACCTCTCCTTCCCTTTGTACTTATCTTAATCTCCTCTTTCCATCCCAACATTTCTCTCCCCAATCCCTCTCAACCGCTCTTTATTTCTCCCCCTATGAGGGTTGATGGTGTAAGGTTTAGTATTTGAAGGTATAGGGTTGAAATTATAGGGTTAAGTGTATAGGAAATAGGTATTAGGGTTTAGGATACTAGGTATAAATTTGAGGGTATAAGGTATATGGATGAGGGATGAGGGTTTAGGGTTGAGGGTTGAGGGATAGTGTTTAGGGTTGAGGGTATACGCTTAAGTGTATAGGGTATATGGATTATATTTTAGGATATTGGGTATATAGTTGAGGGTATTGGGTTGAGGATATTAGCTTTAGGGTTTAGAATTTATGTATAAGTTTGAGGGTTGAGGTATAATGTTCAGGGTTGAGGGTATGAGGTTAAGTGTAAAGGGTATAGGGATTAGGGTTTAGGGTGTAGTGTTAAGGGTATAGGGTGTAGGGTTAAGACTTTAGAGTGTAGGATTTTCCATTTAAGTATAGTTTTGAGGGATAATTTTTTATGGTTTAGGGTATAAGGTTTAGAGTGTAGGGTATAGAGATGAGGATTGAGGGTGTAGGGTTTAGGGGTTAAGGTATAGGGTTGAGGATTGAGGGATATATTTCAAGGTTGAGGGTATAGTGCTAAGTGTATAGGGTATAGGGATTATGGTTTAGAATAATGGGTATAGGGTTGAGGGTATTGAGTTTAGGATTAAGGTTTAGGGTTTAGGGTTTAGTGTACAAGGTTGAATGTAAGGTTTAGGGTTTAAGTGTAGGGTTGAGGGATGATGTTCAAGGCTTAGGTTATAAGTTTGAGGGTATAGGATATAGGGATGAGGATTTAAGGTGTAGGGTTTAGGGTTTAAGGTATAGGGATGAGGGTTGAGGTATAGTGTTCAAGGTTGGGGGTGTAGGGTTGAGTGTATAAGGTATATGGATTAGGGTTTAGGATATTGGGTATAGGTTTGAGGGTATTGGGTTTAGGGTTAAGGTTTTAGGGTTCAAGGTTTAGGAAACAAGGTTTACTATAGGATTTAGAATTTAATTATAGGGTTAAGGGTTCAGGGATAATGCTTAGGGTTTAGGGTATAGTGTATACTGATGATGGTTGAGGGTGTAGGGTGTATGGTTTAAGGTAGAGGTTTTGAGGTATAAGGTTAAGGTTATAGGGTATAGGGATTATGGTTTAGGATATTAGGTATAGGTTTGAAGCTTTAAGGTTAGTTTTATATGTTATAGGGATTAGGGTTTAGGAGAGAGAGAGAGAGAGAGAGAGAGAGAGAGAGAGAGAGAGAGGGTGTGATGGAGATACATTAGAGATAGAGAGTGTGAGGGGGTGTGATGGAGAGACATTAGAGATAGAGAGTGTGAGGGGATGTGATGGAGATACATGAGAGAGAGAAAATTCTCTAGTTAGGGTGGGAGGGAAATAATTGAGAGAGTGGGAGTGGTTGGGAGAGAGAGAACTGACAAAGAGGGAGGAAGAGAGAGAGAGATTGCTCCCATTTCTTGGACCCATTTTTTCAAATAGGCCACTAAATTTCCAATTTCACTAAATTGGCAAGCCAGTGGGTCCACTAGCTTTCCAATTCACTAAAACTGGCAACCTAATTTTCCATGTTGAAAAATTGGGTCCAAGAAATGGGGTCTCCTGGTAATGTTATTCTTGGATCCAATTTTTCAAATAGGCCAATACATTACAAATTTCACCAAATTGGTAAGCTAGTGGTCCCACTAGCTTTCTAGTTCAGTGAAATTGGAAACCTAACTTGGTCTGATAAAAAAATGGTTCAAAGAAATGGGGTATCTTGATGATGAGACCCTAATTCTTTGACCCTCAACCCTCAACCCTCAACCATCAACCCTCAACCCTTAAACCCTAATCCTTTAACCCCTATACCATCTACCATATACATTGGACCCTCGACCCTAGTCCCTCAAACCTATACCCTCAATCCTCTACCATCTACCTTAAACCCTCAACCCTCAACCCTTAAACCCTCTATACTCTAACCTATACATTAAACCCTCAACCCTATACAATGGACCCTCAACCCTATATCCTCAACCCTCTACCCTCAGCCTTAAGCCCTGAACCCTGAACCCTTAAACCCTCTACCCTATACATTAAACCCTCAAACCTCAATTCTCAACCCTCATCACTTAATCCCTCAACCCTCAACCCTTAAACCCTTAACCCTCAACCCCTATACCCTCTACCCTATACATCAAACCCTCTACCCTAATCCCTCAACCATATACCCTCAAACCTATACCCTCTATCCTATACATTGGACCCTCAACCCTAATCCCTCAACCATATACCCTCAAACCTATAACCTATACCCTAAACCCTCTACCCTCAACCCTAAAACCTTAGCCCTAAACCCTTAATTCCTCAACCCTTAATCCCTCAACCCTTAAACCCTCAACCATATAACCTCAAACCTAGACCCTCTACCCTCTACCCTCTACTCTCTACCCTCTACCCTCAATCCCAATCCCTCAACCCTATACCCTCAACCCAATACCCTATATCATCAACCCTATAGGTTCTCCACCCTAATCTCTCAACCCTATACCCTCAAACCCTATCCATTTCTCTCTATATATACATCTCAAATTTTTCTCCCTATCTCTCTCTCCTAACCTCTCTAATTTTATCTATCTACCTTCTCCCTCTTTCTATGTACCTCTTTCTCAATAAATCCCTACCAATCTTTCTCACTCCCTCTATCTATCTCTCTATCTCCCTCTCACTACCTCTCCATCAATACCTCTCTCTCCCACTCCCTCTTAGGGTTTAAAGATAAGGGTAGAGAGGTTTCTTCAGTTGAAGGGTTGAGGATAGATACCCAATATCCTCTACCCTCTACCCTAATCCCTCAACCCTATACCCTCAACCCAATAATCTAAATCATCAACCCTATAGGTCCACCCTAATCTTGAAACCTTATACCCTCAAACCATAACCCTTTCTCTCTATCTATACATCTCACCTTTCTCTCCCTCCCTCTCTCCTACCCTCTCTAATTGTCTTTATCTACCCTAGCCCTCTTTCTACCTACCTCTTACTCAACCAATCCCTACCACTCCCTCTTACTCCCTCTATCTATATCTCTCTATCTCCCTATGACTGCCTCTCCATCATTTGGTCTATTTGAAAAATGGGTCTGAGATATGGGGTCTCCTAGTGATTTACATCATCGGGAGAACCAATTTCTTGCACCCATTTATTCAAACATGCCACTACATTTCCAATTTCACCGAATTGGCAAGCTAATGTGCACACTAGCTTACCAATTTGGTGAAATTGGCGACCTAACTTGCCCTGCTTAGAAAAAAAAGTCCAAGAAATAGGTCTCTCAATGATTGAGATCCCATTTCTTGGACCCATTTTTTCAAAACAGACCACTATATTGCCAATTTTATCAAATAGGCAAGCTAGTGGGCCCACTAGCTTGGAAATTCGATGAAATTGGAAACCTAACTTGCCTATTTGAAAAAATGGGTCCACGAAATGGGGTCTACCAATGATTTACATCATCGAGAGACCCCATTTCTTGGACCCATTTTTTCAAATAGGCCACTATTACTAATTTCACTAAATTGCAAGCCAATGGGCCCATTAGCTTGCCAATTTGGTGAAATTGGCAACCTAACTTGCCCTATTTGAAAAAATAGGTCCAAGAAATGGGGTTTCTCGGTGATTTACATCACTAGGAGACCCTATTTCTTGGACCCATATTTTTAAAACAAGCCACTACATTGCGATTTTCACTGAATTAGTAAGCCAGTGACCCCACTAGCTTAACAATTTGATGAAATTGGAAACCTAACTTGCATGTTTGAAAAAATTTGTCCAAGAAATGGGGTCTCCTAGTGATGTAAATCATCGAGAAACCCCATTTCTTGGACCCATTTTTCTCAAACAAGCCACTACATTGCCAATTTCACTGAATTGGCAAATGAGTGGGCCCACTGGCTTGGCAATTCGGTGGCATTGGCAATATAGTGGCCTATTTTGAAAAAATGGTTCCAAGAAATGGGGCCTACCTGTGATGTACATCATCAGGAGGCCCCATTTCTTGGAGCCACTTTTTCAAATAGGGCAAGTTAGGGTGCCAATTTCACCAAATTGGCAATAGTGGCTTGTTTGAAAAAATGGGGTCTCCCGATGATCTCAATTACTGGGAGTCCCCATTTCTTGGACCCATTTTTTTTCAAACAACTGACCACATTTCTAATTTCACCGAATTGGCAAGCGAGTGGGCCTACTAGGTTGGAAATTCAATGAGATTGGCAACCTAACTTGCTTGTTTGAAAAAATGGGTTCAAGAAATGGGGTTTATCGATTATGTAAATCATCGAGAGACCCCATTTCCTAGACCCATTTTTCAAACAAACCACTACGTTCCCAATTTCACCGAATTGGAAAGATAGGTAGAAGGTTTAAGGGTTTAAGGGTTAAGGGTAGAGGGTAGACAGTTAAGGGTAGAGGGGGTAGGAGGGAGAGACTTTAGGGAAAGAGAGTGAGGGAGGGAGTGGGAGAGAGATAGAGGGAGCTACAAAGAGAGAGACCTGAGAGAGGGAGAGGAGGTAGGAGGGAGATGGTTGAGAGAGAGAGGGAGGGAGAGAGTGGGAGAGATATAGAGGGATGGAGGGTAGAGAGTTTAAAGGTTAAGGGTTAAGGATAGAGGATTAAGGGTTTAAGGGTAGAGGGGGGAGAGATAGAGGGAGTAAGTGAGAGAGAGACCTGAGAGAGGGAAAGGGAGTAGGAGGGAGAGACTTGAGAGAGATGGAGGGAGTGAGTGAGTGAGTGAGAGAGACCTAAGAGAGGGAGAGGTAGTAGGAGGGAGAGACTTGAGAGAGAGAGATGGAGGGAGTGAGAGAGAGATAGAGGGAGGGAGGGTTAAGGGTAGAGAGTAGAGGGTAGAGGGTTTAAGTATTTAGTGTTTAAGGGTTTAGGGTTTATGGTTTATGGTAGAGGGGAGAGAGATAAAGGGAGTGACTAAGAGAGAGATACCTAAGATAGGGAGAGGAGGTAGGAGGGAGAGATTTGAGAGAGAGAGGGTAGAGGGTAGAAGGTTTGGGGGTTTAAGGGCTAAGGGTTTATGGTAGGGGAGAGAGATAGGAGTGATTGAGAGAGACTTGAGAGAAGGAGAGGGGGTAGGAGGGAGAGACTTTGAGAGAGAGATGGATGGGAGATGTATAGACTCTCCCTCATACCCCCTCTATCTCTTGCAAGAATCTCCCACCTACACCCTCACCCTCTCTCAAGCCTCTCTTGCTTACTAAATCTATCTATCTCTCTCCCCTCTGCCCTTAACCTAAATCCTAAATCCTAAAACCTAAAACCTTAAACCTTAAGCCCTAAACCCTTAAACACTCTACCCCCTACCCTCTATCCCTCTCCCACTCCCACTTCCTTTCTCTCTCTCAAGTTTCTACCTCCTTCTTGCTCTCCCTCTTTGAGGTCTCTCTCTCTCTCTCACTCCCTCTACCTATCTACCCTCTACCTTTAACCCTAAACCCTTAAAAACTCTACCCTCTACCCTCTATTTGTCTCCAACTACCTCCCTCCCTCCCTCCCTCCCTCTCTCTCAATTCTCTACCTCTTACCCCCTCTCCCTCTCTTAGGCCTCTCTCTCACTCACTCCTATCTCCCTCCTCTCTACCCTTAACCATCTACCCTATATGTCTCTCCCACTTCCTCTATCTCTCCCCTCTACCCTTAACCCTTAAAATCTCTACCCTCTACCCTTTATCTCTCTCCCACTCCATCTATCTCTCTCTCTCTATATCTCTCAATTATCTCCCTCCTACCCCCTTTCCCTCTCTCAAGTCCCTCTCTCACTCTCACTCACTCCCTATATCTCTCTCCCCTCTACCCTTAGCATTCTACCCTATACATTGGATCCTCAAACCTCATCTATCTTTGTCCCTCCTCCCTCTTATATAATTCTCTCTATCTTACTTCTCCCTCCATATCTCCCTCCTCCATCCCTCCCTCTCTAGCCTAATCCCTTAACCCTCAACCTTCAACCCTTAAACCCTTAAAAACTCAACTCTAAACCCTTAACCCTAAATCCTTAAACCCTTAAGCCCTTAAAATCAAGTAAAATCTCTACCATAATCCTTCAACCCTCAACCCTTAAAACCTCTACCCTCTACCCTCAACACTTAAACCCTAATTTCTCAACCCCTATACCCTCTACCATATACATTGGACCCTCAACCCTATACCCTCTACCCTCAACCCTCAAAATTTAAAACCTCTACCCTCTACCCTATATGCTCTACCCTATACATTAAACCCTCAAACCTCAATTCTCAACCCTCAACCCTTAATCCATCAACCCTAGGTAGGTAGGGAAACATAGGTGAGATACAAAGTGATAAAGGGAGAGGTAGGTGAAAAAAGGGAGAGGGGAGATAAATATAGGTAGAGAGGGAAGGTGATGTAGACAAAGGATAGATAGAGAAAATTAGATAGGGGAGAGATGGATAGGTAGGGAGGAGTTAGAGGTGAGTGTGTGTGTGTGTGCAAGAGAGAGAGAGACAAGGGGTAGAGATAGAGGTAGTGAGAGGTAGAGGAGATATATAGAGTAGAGAGATAAATAGGTAGGGAGGAGACACATTTGAGATATAGAGTGATGAAGGGAGAGGTGGGTAAAGAGAGGGAGAGGGGAGATAAAGATAAATAGAGAGGGAAGGAGATGTTGAGAGAGATGATAGATATATAGAAGTAGAGAGTGGATGGATGGAGAGAGATGAAAGGATTAGATAAAGGTGAGCGTGCGTGAGAGGGAGTGAAAGTGAGAGGAGAGAAAATGAGTGGAGAGAGGAATTGGGAGAGAGGAAGGGGGAGAGATATAAAGAGAGTAGAGAGGGAATGGGGGAGAGATAGAGTGTAGAGAGGGAAGGAGAGAGTAAGAGAGAAAGTGGGGGGAGGGAGAGAGAGTGGTAGGTAGTGGATGAAGAGGTAAGTAGAGAGGGAAGGAGAGAGGGAGGGATAGGAGGGAGGGTGATATGGAGAGAGAGTGGTGAGATAGAGAGTTGAGAGGTAATGAGAGAATGAGAAAGAGATATAAAGAGATAGAGGGAGCTTGGATGGAGGGAGGGAGAGGTATAAAGGGATAGGTGAGATAGAGAGAGGGAAGGAGGGAAAGTTGGATAGAGAGAGAATGGTGATTTAGAGAGGAGCGAGTGAGAGGGAAGGAGGGAAAATTTGAGAGAGAGAATGGTGATTTAGAGAGGAGGTAGTGATAGGTAGGGATAGAGATAGTGGTGAGATAGAGAGAAGGAGAGAGTGAGAGAGAAAGAGAGGGATGTAGATATATAGAGAGAGGAAGGTAGAGGAAGGGAGAGGTGAGATAGAGAGTAGAGATAGAAAGAGGTAGGGAAGGAGACATAGGTGAGATATAGAGGGATTGAGAGAGATTGATGGAGGGAGAGGTAGGTATAGATAGGAAAAGAGAGAGGAGATATAGAGAGTAGAGAGGGGAGGGAGGGAGAGAGAGAGAGCTAGGGAGGGAGATAGAGGTGTGTGTGAGTTAGAGAGAGAATGGTGGGATAGATAAAATGAGAAATTGAGAGAGAAAGAGGGGGGAGGGAGGGAGTTATAATAGTGAGAGAGATTTAGAGGAGAGACAAAAATAATGGGAGGGATGGTGAGGTCAAGAGAGGGAGGGAGAGGAAAGATAGAGACAATTAGAGAGGGAAGGAGGGAGGGAGTGAGTGTTAGGGAGGGAGATAGAGGTTTTTGTGAGAGAGAGAGATAGAGAGAGAGTGGTGAGATAGAGAGGAGAGAGTGAGAGGGAGGGAGAGATAATTATTCGATAGAGAGGAGAGAGTCAGAGAGAAAGAGGGGGAAGAGATGGATAGAGAGGGATAGAGAGTGAGAGAGAGACGTAGGTAGAGGGAGGGACATGAGAGATAAAGAGTAGAGAGGGAAAGAGGTAGGGAGGGAGGCATAGGTGAGATACAAAGTGATGGAGGGAGAGGTAGGTAAAGAGAGAGAGAGAGAGGAGATAAATATAAGTAGAGATGGAAGGATATGTAGAGAGAGAAGAGATAGAGAGAATTAGAGAGGGGAGGGAGGGAGGTAGATGTAGGGAGGAGATAGAGGGGTGTGTGTGAGAGAGAGAGGGGAGAGAGGTAGGAAGGGAGAGGGAGAGAGAGTGAAGAGATAGAGAATAGAGAGAAGGAGAGAGTGATAGATAAATATGATACAACTTGTTGACTACTAAAATTTGACCTCCTGATTACTGAAATTTGACATGCTAATTATTGAAATTTGACTAAGTCTAAATTTTTTAAGATCTTCCAAAACTAGAATTTAAATTATAAATCCTAGCTATCTGAAACCTCTCTCAAACATCCTACCTATATACATGAAATATAACTTCAATTATAATAAGAAAGAGACGAGAAAAAGAGAAGAAAAAAAATCAATGTAGACAGAAACACGAGTATGTTATAACACACTCCCGTTTTGGAAATGTTTTTTTGATTTAAAAAAATGAACATTTTTTGAAATCAAAATGTGTGCATTTTTTTAAATTTTAACCATAATGCGAGCACATTATAACGCAAGAGCATTATAATGTGAGCGCATTATAATGTGATCACATTATAACGCGAGCACATTATAATGTGATCACATTATAACGCGAGCACATTATAATGCAAGTGTGTTATAAAGTGAGCGCATTATAATGTGAGTGCATTATAACGTCATCACATTATAATGTGAGTGTGTTATAACATGAGTGTGTTATAATGCATTCATGTTATGGCCTGGTAATGACCGATCCTAGGCTCGATCATTACCAAGCCATAACATGCTCATGTTATGGGTTTTCAAAACATTTTAAAAAAATTATCCACAAATTGGCTACCCATCTTCATGCACCCGCCTTTTATTAATACATATTTTTTTAATAATATCAATAAATTATTCAAATTTTATGTCAATTTTCCTAACTCTTATTTTTTATTTTTTAACACCACTTAAGGTCCTATTTTTTCCATGATGATCCTGCACATACCCGTTGAGTAAATTCAAGTTACTCTAACTAAGATTTTATTGTGGGACTTGCTTCAATCTGCTCTAGTTTACCAAGGTATGCTTCAAGAAGTATTGAAAAATATCATCTTTCCTTCTTCTAGGCAGATGGATGTTAATGCATTGATGGCTTATATTCATGCAAATTCACTAAATATTACATTCTATCCACAAGAATTCCCACCACAAAAAGTGAAAAAGTAGGTAGATCCTCTGATGATTACAGTTAACATTAATAATATCAGCACTAGAAGTACCCTCATTGACACTGGTTTTGTGCTCAATGTATGTAGCATTGATCTATTACCTAAGATTAATATTGATTGATCTTCTCTTAATGCTTCTCCTCTTGAAATTTTTGGGCTTGATAATGTTAGTTGACAATTCCTAAGCATTATAGTCTTTCCTTTAAGGTTAGGACCTATTACCATACCCACCCTTATATGTTTTAAGTCAAAACAATTACCATATAACCTTATTCTTGGTAGGTCATGGATTCATACTATAGGTGTAGTCATGTCCACCTTACATAAATCTATTAATTTCATTTGCAATAATCAAGTAGTCACAATCAGGGTTGACCCTAAGGCTACTCACTTATGTGAGATGGAAGCTACTAGTTAGGTTTCAGTTGTGCCTACTCTTATCCCTTCAATGCCTTCCAATGTGTTGATGTTTACTCTAGCAATACCTACTACAAAGGATACTCTTGAGATAGATGTCCCTGAATAATATCCTTCTAAAGAAAGAAATCTAAAGACTGCTCCTTCTACCTCTTTTCATGAAAATGCATGTCTTGGTGATGATTGGGGTTCTTTAGAATTTATATAATCTTTCATTGGAGAATGTAAAGTTGACCTGATCCACTTAAACCTTCTAATAAAAATATACACACTCTCTATCAAAGATGATTATTCTTCTTCATCGTGGGATAATGTGGATGCAAATTGTAATGTTCTTAATGCTGATCCTCCTCCTTCTGAGGGAGATGCTCATGCTTCTTTTAAAGATGATAATGTTTGTAGTCCTATCAAGAACCCTAATGGTGATCCCATAGAAGAGTGTAATCCCCCTTGTTGGGATAATGCTCTCTATGATGATCATCCTCCTCAAGATTTGCAAACACATTATGGCCTTGGCTTTAAGCTTATTTCTAAATAAGGCTATGAGCATAAAGGTTGTGAGTGTAATGAACAAGGAATTTAGGTCCCTATATAATTTTCACCCCATAATTATAATTTGGGGATTGGTTTCTTGAATGAATAGTCTAAGAAAAAACCACGGTTGAATGTGGACATGATTTTTGATCAACCTCATTCTCATGGATTGGTTCATCTACCCTTGTCTTCTATATTCATGTCTTCTTCTTGTGAGTAATCAAAATCTTCTTCAGCAGAGAAAGGGTTGCTTCATGCTCTTCATCATTTATCTAAGCAAGAGTGTATTTTGTTTAGGCTTCTAAAATCTTGCCTGATTACTCTTCCTCCTAATAAATCTCATCAACATGATAAATAAAATAATTATTTATGTGCATACCATCGAGTGCTTTCCCATTCCACTAGTGAATGCAAGGCCTTGAGTGATAAAATACAATGAATTTATGATTTTGGTGCCATCAAACTCTCATTTGATTGATGCATCGACCTTTCCTTCAAATGATAAGTGATATTAAGGTCTACCTCTATCTTGTATGTTATAAGTATCTTCCGTGGTTCTTCTCCCCTATATGTTTGGGGTAATGATAACTTGTTTTAGAGATGTGTGTCCCTCTTAAAGGACCTCCTCTCTTCTTTATTTCTTTCAAATGAAGTGTCCCTATAGTGGAATCCTTTCTCTTTTGAAGGGTTCTTGTGGTACCCCCTTTGAAATATTTTATCTCAAATGAATTCATAGGCATCTAGCTTGGTGGAAGTCTAACTCAACCTATATTTTTTGTCACTCTCTCGTAATGTAGCTTGTGATAGCCATAGGATTCTTTGATCAAAATTTATCTACAAGACCAAGGACCTGTAGATATTCTTTGCATTAATCTTTCGTAACATGTTTAGTCTATGGATTAACATGTTGCTTTGCAGGTGCACCTGTGAAGTTTCTTTTCAATCAACCTTTTAGAACCGAGCACCTGTAAGGCCAATTCGAACTCTACGAAGTCCCCTACATTGAGATTCCCTTGGTAGGGACTATTTGGGGTGCCTTCTCTACAAGACCGAGGACCTGTGAAGTGATTGCATCCTATTGGATCTGTCCACCGTTGGTCTGCAGGCATCAGGTGCAGTTTGTTCAACTTTTTAGGAGAGATTACCTATAGAGCCTTTGTTCACATCTTGTAGGTTTGTGGATTTGTGACACATTTGTTAAATATCCTTAGGTCCAAGGACCTATGGAGCCATCTCTCTTGGAATTTTCATTTATTTCTCTCCCTTAAATTCTCTTCTCTCTTAAATTCTCAATTGTGAATATACCATATCAAATATTTGCATCTTCTTCATCTTGGGTATATGCTCTTTCTCTCTTTGAATTATTTTTTTTCCCTATCTTTTGGGTATATTATTATATTGAAACAATCAACCCTCACTTTCTTCTCTCCATTTTAGAATTATTCTATGTGTTATTTCCTAATTTGGGGATGACACATAATACTGAGAAAACCTTCTACATTGAGGTCTCTTTTATGATTTTCTGACTCAAATCCTTTAGTTTTTGTGTGCCTATGTGTATTTTTTTTTATGTTCTAACCCCATCATGTAATGGTTTTATATGTTCTAACATTGTTGTCTTGTGCAATTATTTCTTGCCTAATGTGTTTGTTTTGTAGGTCTTCAACTTGGGGGCATGATTGTTTGGTTCGAAGAGTTGTCTACTTCCTCTATAGTATCCTTTTGGTATCATGATGTTATTAATGTTTAGTAGATTTAATTTAGTGTGCATATTAGCGTAGATTCATATGTTGGGAAATTCTGGTTATCTCAGAAAGAAACATCGATGATCAATAGTCCCTTCGGTAGAATTATTTTCTTAGATTTCCTTAGAAAAACAAACTACTATGCCATAAATAGGAATCAAACATAGTTCATTTCCCACATTGAATCTTAGAGAAAATATAATGCTAATTAAACCAATTACAACATCATTAAATAGATTCAATCACACATAACCATTATGCATGAAAGATAAAAAAACCCAACATGAACACACATGATTTACATGGGGAAAACCCTTTCGAGTAGAAAGCTCCACTCTCCAAAATCCAAGATCACCATTTTATTATTAAGCAACAAAAGTATAGTTACAAATAAAATTATAGGCTCTAATCCTTTATAAGAGATTTACATCTTATTTCATTTTGGAGAGAATCCAGTAGCATAAACCCTATTTTATTTCCCTCTCACCTTTTCCATTGTAGAATGTTCAATGTTTTATAACATTCATTCTCAGCCAACAAGAAATTTAAGTAAATGATCTAACTATCTACTATATTAGACCATTGAAGAGACTTAATTCACACTCCCTTTGAAATCACCAAGTCACTTTGATGTTTGTAGCTCCTACAAAGTCAATCATCTAAACAATAACCACTTTCACACTCAACACCAATCGGGTCCCACCAAGAAACCCATGAGCAAGAATCAATACATCTCCCTATCAAGGAGACTATATATCATCTCCCTCCGATATCAAGACATCTCTTTAATATTCGCTTTACTGCTCCAAGTGGTCCCCATGTCCATTGGCTTATCGGTATGTCCAGAGGACTTAACACACAATCCCTTTGATATCATGAAGTCCATCTAATAGGATTCCTTTAGATGTTTCACAAGCCATCAAGGAGACTCAAGATAGAGTCCCATCAAAATGATCAACTCTCATCGATTGCAACACCAAAATATATTATCAGAGTATCGAGGAGACTCAAGATAGAGTCCCATCAAAATGATCAACTCTCCTTGATGGAAAATAACACCAAAATAGTCTTATACAGTATTAAGGAGACATGAATCCGAGTCCCATTGATAACAACAAGTCACCCCAATACTACTAAAATCACTAAATCACTCAAAACTTGAACTACAAAACCTCATGTTAGAGGTTATGAAGTTCTCAAATACCACAACACACCAACAACAAAGAGAACCTCAAAGTCATTAAGTCGAGACATTATAAAACTTTAGAAACCTATAACTTAAGTTAGAAAAACTTGGAACCTAGTAACTTAAGTAACAAACCATTTCCCACCAATGGGATTTTAATCAGACAAATAAATTTGTCCTGGTGATATTCAACTGTCTTTTTGACAAAGAAGAGGCTTGAACACTAGTACGTTTGAAGGACCATTTCTCAACATTCTCTCGCTTTTCAAAGAATGCACTACCTACCAATTAACTCATGAATCCTCTATATCACCTAGGATACTTGAAAAAACATATATAATGTCCACCATATCAGGCTATAGTCCCAACCATCCTCCAAAGAAAATAAATAAGCCATGGCATAAATTCATCAATCTAATCTAAGACACCAACATCATAACCAATTGACAGTAAGGGTTTCAACAAAATAGCACCAGTCCACTGTGTTAAGAAGATATACAAAATTAATATCAACTTAAAAGCACTAGACTAGAAAAAATCCATGAAGCCATGCAATAGAAAATAAGATAAAATAGCGGCCAAAACAACAACTAGAACACGGATTACTCCTATCCAACTAATTAACCCATGTGATTGAAAATAGGACCCACAAGAAGTGCTAATCCATCCAATAACACATACCTCCAAGGTATCAAAATCAAAAAAATAATGCCACTCCATAACCAACCCATCAACAACAAACAGAAGCTCCACATGCCAACCAATCGAAGAAGAAAAAATACATCCAAAAACTCCCACTACATGGGTAATAAATCTGAAAATATCAATGCATACTAATTCTACCAATAGAATCATAAAAAAGTGTAAAATACAACATCATGTAGTACCAAGGAATCATCCACAATGATATGCACAATCTTTAAACTGACAACCTATAATAATAACTCTCACCACAATTCTTCACAGTTCTCCAAAGTTCTTTAAACACCCAAAAAAGGAAAGAGATAAAGAAAAACATCATACCAATGTAATTTGAAACCAATACATCCAAGAAGATAACCAAGACCAACAATATTAATCATTGAACATCATGTACATGTAGAAAATCCTCATACATATACCTCTGAATGCCAACTATGACAAATATGATCTCCTTCACTACACCCCAAAGAGAACAACATAAGAAAACCCAACCATTCAAACCTTAAAGATCAAAAACAACATTTATATACATACTTATATGGATGTAACCTTCTCCAAGAAGATCAAACTCTTCCATTTTCCACATTAGGAAAAGCACCCATAAAATCATCTCCTTAATAGTCCTCATCAATAAATAATATCTTAAAACACACAAAAGCATAAGGAGATAACCATGCTAAACATCCTTCAAATAAATCCTTAAGAACTAAATATAGAGCTCAAAATCCATATCTATGAAAGATAAAATATATAGAAACATGCTAAACCAATCCTCAAATGAGTATCCAAAGCCAATCATCATGAATCAACTCATTCCATGAGAATCAAAGCACAAACATAACACACCTAAAAGAAATAATAGGAAATACCTTTAAAATGATAATATGTCAAGTAGACCAAGAGTGGGGAATGAGAATGATCCTCTATGGTATTTGAGTCATCATGACTTCTCCAAGATCAATCTCATTGGTCTTTTTTGAACTCACATTCAACCAAGGTGTAGGCTCCTCGTACTTTCTTCTGAAATCTCACCAATAGTAACCATCTTAGTATGATTTTATCATCTCAAGAGAAGTTCAGCCTCACCTCATTCTCCATGTGTTAATGGACACCTAAAAATTATCATCCCATGCTAAACTCCAAGTACATCACTACACTATCATGAAGTTATCAAGCATATGACCAATGCACCTAATACACAAAGAATTACTAGAACATTGTGAAAATCTCCAATCGTATAAACTAGGAACTTATCATGATATCATGACCTTACCATACCCCTTAGGATATCCCATGCTCTAGGTGAACATAACATAGTCCCAAGTACAAAACATTATTCCAAAATTCTAATGCACAATCAAGAGTATGCCACGACATATAAAAAACAAACTCTAAACCACATCACCTATCAAGTACCACCAAAACCTAGACCAAAGACTCAAAAGAGTCCTTCATGGCTACAAGATGTTACAAATATTCAAATAGTTTCCATGCAAAATTGAAAAATCTCTTCTATAGCAACAAGATATAAGAGCTCCTCCTAGTAACATCTGCAACACTAAAGAAGATCATTCACAACATAGTGATGAATACATAGTCACTGCTAAATTTCCTACTAAATCACGATATCAAGATTTATAAGAAAACAACCAAACATCTTCTATAATGAAAAATCCTCTAGGTCCACTTATTAACATATCCATCTGACAACAATACCAAGAAACACCAAGATCTCTAGAACTAAGTAGATATAACCATCACTATCAAAATCTTACACAAAAAAGTGTATGCAAACTATCCATGACATTTTGATACACATGCTACAAGTCCACATAACCGAATATTTAGGTACTCAACACCATCCATCCTTTCATCTCAAAGAAACCAAACCAATGCACAACTAACCATAGACAAGGCCAGATAGCAAGTAAGCATTAACACTAAATAAACCTCATGGATATAGATATTCCACTTCAAAGTTATCTCATTGTAGCCAATGGGTAGGGGTATGTGCAGGATCATGATGGGCCAAAAAGTGGCAATATGATGGGTATGCGGCTAAAAAATTAGTTTTTACCCAAAATTGATGAAACAAAAATGGTTTTTAAAGGTGATTCTCATATTTCCACCAATATAAATTATGCTTTTCTTTGAGTTTAATAAATAATTATTATTCATTTTCTATTGAATTATGAGTAAAGTCCTGATTTTTAGGTTGACTGGAAAACATCTATAGCTTTCAAACAGTATCATATTTTTGGAATCCAAAACATGCATCACATTCTATGCTTCACATAATATAAGATTAAAAAATAAAAAAATGAATTTCATGAAGTTTTGACCAAATTAAGGTGGTCAGACATACGAGTCTTTATATTTTTTTTAAGTTGTCATAAAAAAATTATAATTAATTATTTACTTGAAAAAAATTACAAAAAAATATGCATCAAATTGGGACATGAGTCCTCTACTTATCTCTAAAATATTATAAAAAAATATTATCATTTTAATGTGGTTAGGGTGGTCAGACATACACCTACTTCTTATTTTTTCCGTTAAATTTAAGTACTACTATATTGAAATTTCAAATTTTCACCAAATAGATTTTTTTTTTTTGTAAATAAACCTAGTAATTTATAAACTAAATTCAATTTTCTACAAATTATATTCTTACATATTTTTGAAATAATATAGATAACTTATTCAAATTTTTATGTCAAGTTTCCTAACTCTGATTTTTTTGAATTTTTTGCCACTTAAGGGCCTATTTTTTCCATGATGATCCTGCACATGTCTGTAGCTAATCCACCAATCATATGATCAATCAAAATGAACGTGCAAACCCATAATTACACTAGAAATAGAAACATTGAGATCTCAAATAGAATAACCACATAGATAGCATGACTCAAAGACCCGATCAAGTTCAAATCCAATTTTCCAATCATGGTCCACATCTTGAGCACCATAGTTTAGGAACCCAACAAGATAAATCACATGAAATATTGAGTGACTGATCATCTACCAATGCTCCCATATAAATAATACATCTCACCTCATCATACCATGCAAAAAGAATGCATGTAGAACTACAACTATCCCATTGAACAATGCCCCAAAAGACAAGGTCTAGAAAATGGTTTAATAGAAGATCCACAAAATCAATAGTTTTTTTCTTGATCATGTAAAACCTACAAAATCACTATGTTTGAGAAAAATCATGCACACTCATATCTAATTCATATTTTTATGACTCAAAAATATGAAAGATAAACACCACTACACCAAAAAAAAGGATTATCATGAATATGGATAACCATAGATATTTTAAACGAAAATCCATAAAACCCTCAAATACGAAGAACATGGATTTGAGTGATTCAAGTGCAACTATCCTTAAAATGAAACAATATTTTAGGAACTCCATCTCCATATCAAGATAATATTCAAAACCACCAACATGCAAATGCATCTAAGAGAGTGACATACTATTTCAAAAGTTTCCAGATCATCCAATGATAAGCTCCATAGCCTACATGCAATTGAGGTAACATAAATCTATGCCTTCCAATAATAGGAAAAAATACCTGCCATAATCACATTTCTCCATAGATGAGAAACAAGGAAAGCTTCTCCATATAATTAGGGAGCCCCTCACATAGACACCCACTATGAAGGCTTTGCTACAACATGTAACCATATAGTAAACATTTCACCCCATGCATTAGTATTATACCACTACCAACTCATGAGCTTCAGGTCACATCATTTCAATATGACCTTCACTCGAGTTTCTCCATATTCCATACTATGTTCTATCTCCTGGAACTCAAACAAAATAGCAAGAATTTCCACTCACCAAAGAATCAATCCATTTGTTGATTCCTTTAGATTTCCTCAAGCCTGCCACACTAAGAAATCTTCACAGATGGAATACCCAGAACTAGAAACACCAATAATTCTTACATGCAAGCACATACAAGCCACATGTGAGTCCATTCAAGTACATGCAAAAAAATTCAAGTAAATTCAACTCACAAAGCTACACACGAAAAAAAAAAATCTTAGAAGAAAGCACTGGTACCACTTATTGGGAAATTTTGGTCATCTCAGAAAGAAACAACCAAGATGAGTAGTGCCTTCAAGAGCATTTATTTCCTAAATCATGTTAGAGGCAAAGAATACTATTGCACAAAGTGGAATTGAACATAGCTAATTTACCACATTGAACCTTAGAGAAAATTTAATGCTACTTAAACTAGTTCCAACAACACCATTAAAAAAATTCAATTGCATAGAACCATTAACCATGAAAGATGAAAGAAACAACATGAACTCACAAGATCTATGCGGGAAAACCCTTTCAGGTAAAAAAACCCCACACTCCAAAATATTACACTACCATTGTATTATTTAGCAACAAGAGTATAGTTACATATAAAATTACAGGCTCTAAGCCTTTACAAAATATTTACATCTTGTTCCATTCTAGAGAGAATCTGGTAGCATAACCCCTATTCTATGTCCCTCACTTTTTCCATTGTAGATTGTTCAATGTTTTATAACATTCATTCTCAACCAATAGGAAATGGTCTTATTCAACTTCCAATGAGCAACTGTAGTAAATGGTCTAACTGTCTACTATACCAGACCATCAAAGAGAATTCATTCATACTCCTTTTGAAATCACCAAGTCACTTTGATGTCTGTAGCTCCTACCAAGTCAACCAACCAACCTATTACCAATTTTAGGATTGACATCGATTGACTCCCATCAAGACACCCACGACCAAGAATCAATACATTTCCCTATCAAGGAGACTGTATATCATCTCCCTCCAATATCAGGAAGTCCCTTTGATATTCAATTTACCTAAGGTCCCTTCGATATCATGAAGTCCCTTCAATAAGATTCATTTATATTATCAATAGAGCCATCAAGGATACTCAAGATTGGGTCCTAATGAAATGATCAACTCCCAATGATGGAATATAATGCCAAAATTGTCTTTAGGAGTATCGAGGAGACATGAATTTAAGTCCTGTTGATAAAAATAGGTCACCTTGATACTGCTCCAATCACTAAGGTTCTCAAAAACTAAAATTCAAAACCTCATTTCATAGGTTGTGAAGTTCCCAAAACCCACAAAATGATGAAAACAAAGAGAACCTCAAAGTTTCTAAGTTGAGAGGTTATGAAACTTTAGATCCCTGTGACTTAAGTTAGAAAACCATGGAACCCAATGAATTAAGTAATAAATTGTTTCTCACCAATGGGATTTTGATCATACTAGTAAAATTTTCATAGTGATATTCAACTAATTGTTTGACAAAGTAGAGGCCCGAACATCAATATTTTTGAGGAACCATTTCTCAACATCATATGCCCACTAAAGTGGGGGAAAAATGTAATGTCATAAAATTACACCCCTTGAAATTTCACATACATTATTGTATCTTCTTTAGTGTCTATTGCCTTAGCATCTTGTTTAGGTTCATTTTAGCCCCTACACAAGCCTTTTTCCCTTCTTAGGATGCTTAGGACCCCTTTTCAGTAGCTACCTTTTTGCTCAAGCTTTATGTCAAACCTTGTGATTTCTTGTTCTCATCATTTTTAGCATGATGTGTTTGGAGACTAGTGCACCACACAGATGTTTGTACACCATGCTAGCATCCTATGATGTTTCAACATTCAAATGGTTGTTTTCAAGCATTTTTTCCACTTGTCATCTCCTTTTTTCAGTGGTAATGGCCTATGATACCTTGTAACAGATCATGAAGCTTATTTTCCATCTTTTAAACCCATCTTTTCAACTCATTTGGTCTTCTTCTTCTTCTTTTGGGATTATCTCTTTAATTCTCTTCTCCTCTCTACAACATTATCTTTCTTTCTTATACAACTCCTTACAACTTGCTACAACAACCTCAAGCTCTCAAGATCTCAAGATTTAATAGTGCTCTTTGTAGCTCTCTTGGCTCTTTCAACCCTCTCTTTTTTCCTTATTCTCTTTGGATTCCTTAAGCCTTTTAGTTTATATCTCCCTTATTTTGTGCTTGAGAACATCCTATAATTTCACACATCCCCTATCAATTGCATCTCTACCCCATGATATAGGTTCTCCTCCATGAGTGGGGATTTCTTTTATCACTTCATATTTCCTTACTTTTCTCACTCTCTCTATCTATTTTATAGTATGTGAAGGTGGGAAAACCAAAATTAGGGTTTGACTGAGGTGAACCTTTATACAACCCCAACATTTTTTCTAGATATTATGTATGCAAGTATTGACGATATCCATGCGCTGGATGTTTTATTACTTGGGTTGTTGTGAGAATTTTCTATCTCTTATCCTCTTTAAATTTATCATTTACTCTACTTTATTCTACAGCTCTATTACTTTCTATTACTTTCTTGCATTTTGTAAGTTCTTATAAATCTAATTGTTAGTAGTCAGTAAGTTATTTTTTGGGAATTCTTGCTTTCTGGTCCATACGAGATTCCAACGCACCTCTAGGACTCCAACATGTCACACTATCATCCTTATACTTCATTACTATCCTTTGGCTAAGAGCTCGTCAATTTTTTTAGAAAACCTTTATGATTTACTCCTTCGAGTTCTAGAACTCTCACTTTGTTCCTTGAGGTATTTTAAGGTAGTTTTCTTCTTTGGAATCTCCTGAGAATAAAGATACTCATGACTAGAAAATCCCCCTTCTCTACAAGTACGATTGGTGAAAACTTGGAAATAGGCAAGTCATTCATAGAGGAATGAATCATTATCTACCTTGCATCCCGCTTTCCTATATGTGTGTGTGTTTATGGCCCTATCCATCCATCCTATCCTAGCATCCTATTGTATCCATCATCCATTGACACCTTATAATCCTTCACTTGCTATATTTTGATTAAACATTAGACGATTTATATTTTCTATCCTAATTCCTAAGATTTTCATCACTTGTATATTTGTGTCATGTCATCGATTTCATGAACCCATCTAGGCTCCTCCATTATGTATTTTTATCATTAGGTCTCATGTTATCTTTGCTCCTTTATTTTGAACTATGTTTCTTTTGTGATTTCACATAGGCAAGGCCATCTTGGATGAGTCTCTGAGGCTTTTGTCCATCTTCATTGTCCTCTTTTTTCTTTTATCCATCATTGATTGTTAGCCTTTTGTCTAACTACAATTCCTTTGTGCTTTCATGTAAGAAAGATAGTATTTGATTAGGCCTCAAAGATTTTTTCCATCTTCATTGTCCTCTTTCCACTTTTATCCATCATTGGTTTTCAACCTTTTGTTGAACTACATTGCTTCTATTATTTTACATAGGAAAAGCCATATTTGATGAACACCTGAGGCTTTTTTCCATCCTCATCATCCTCTTTATGATTTTATCCATCGTCAATTTTTATTATTTTATTGAATTACAAAGTCTCTGTGCTTTCATGTAGGCAAAGATAATCTTTGATCAACCCCCAAGACCTTAGGTATGTCCTTAGGGTGTGTCTTGGTTTCTTGTCATGTCATCAAGAGTGTCTCTATTCAGCTAGTTCCTAATGACATTGGTACCATGAGGTTCAATCCATTTTGAGTATCTTGATTCATGTTGATCAAGAAATATACCACCATCCATCTTTAGTCTTAATAGGATGTATCCTTCCTCAAATCATACTACATCAATCCCATCTACCTATTGGTCCTATGGAAAAGGATATTTGAAATTTATTGTGATATTTTTGTTTTTTTGTTGTTTTATTTATTATTTGAGCTTCCTATTAAACCTACTTAGGGTCACTACGATTCATCATATCATGGTGTGTTTTGACTAGTAAACATAGGGGCATATCTTTATTTTATGCATGAGCTTGTCTTCTTGGTTGTCCTGCATAGTACCCACTGAGATCCTTGTGATCTTTTGTTACATTGGGGAACCCTTTTAGCTTGTGGTTATTCTAGCATCAGGTCTTGTCGAATTCCCTTTGACTTTGGGATTTTGGGATAACCTTCTTATTTATTGTGTCATTCCCTTGCACTGGATACCGATTGGTCTTGGTTCTTCATACCTTGGCATATAGTGTCCTATGCTATAGTAAAATTTAGTGTTGAGCCTAGTATGATAGAATGGAATTATATTAGCATTTCATTCATCATCCCATTCCATTTCTTTTATCATGATCTCTTTTTACCTAGCTTATTCTTATTGATTTTAGGTTGTGCAAGAGATCTCCCCCACCTATTCTTTCTATCAATGTCCCTACCATTTTTGACAAGTGCACTATATCACCCATCATGGTCTGTTTCAGTTTGTATTTTAATTATCCATTTCATTATCATTCCATTACATTACATTATCCATTTCATTATCATTCCATTCCATTACATTATCCATTTCATTATCATTCCATTGTATTAAATTATCCATTTTATTATCATTCCATTACATTACATTATCCATTTCATTTTTCATTCCATTATATTATATTATTATTTCATTACATAACATCAAGGAAAAATTTAGTTGCAAATCTTCACCAATTGGTGTATAATTGAAATAAGGACCTCAAAAAATGGTGAATAGTACAAGCTAAAAAGGAGGCTGAATCACCAAATTTTTACAAAAAAATAATTTTCTCAATTAAATTCACCTATGCACTATTTTTAAAACTAATAAATTGAATTGATTCACCATGAAAATAATGCGTCATTAGAATTGATTCTCATGTGCTTTATACTACAATTAGAAATATTAATTATATTCACCATTAATATTATATTCCTACCATTAATTTTTGGGGAATATCACCACTAATAATAAATTACCATAACATTTTAGGGATATTTTAGACTTGAATATGACTTTTATTTATTTTCATCAAATCATCAATTATATTTTTAATCAGATGGCTACAAATTGATTCCACAACCTATATGCACATGTCTTTTAAAAGGCTTGTTGAGGCCCAAAATTTATTTTGGGCTGCATGATTAGGTTTAATCATGTGGCCCAAAACAAATTTTTGGCCTTAATAAGCCTTTTAAAAGGCATGTCCATATAGGTCACAAAATCAACCTGCAACCATTCAATTAAAAAGCTACTCAATGGTAATAATTTCACTTTTTAATTACTCTTATTTTTAAAGTGAGATTTTGAAAAAATGATTAATCTGTGTGTGCTCCAATGCATTTTTGATAGTGAATTTATGCTTGGTGGTGAGGCTCATTGTCCTTGGATCTCGCAAGGGGGCATTTTGGGCATGTGCAGGATCATCATAAAAAAATAGGCCCTTAAGTGGCAATAAAATTCAGAAAAATCAGAGTTAGGCAACTTGACTTAAAGATTTGAATAAGTTAACCATATTATTTTACAAATATGTAAGAATAGAATCTGTTGCAAATTTAATTTAGTTTCTAAAATACTATTTTTATTTTTATGTTTAAAAAATCTATTTGGTGAAAATTTGAAATTTCAATGTAGTAGTACTTCAATTTAAGGGAAAAATAAGAAGTAGGTGTCTGTCTAACCACCCTAACCACAATAAAATGATAATATTTTTTTATAAGATTTTAAATATAAGTAGAAGAATCATGTCCCAATGTGATGCATATTTTTTTGTAAGTTTTTTCCATGTAAATAATTAATTATGATTTCTTCATTACAACTTTAAAAAAAAAAAAAAACTTGTATAGTATGTGAAGCATAGAATGTGATGGATGTTTCAGATTAAAAAAATGTGATACCCTTTGAAAGATATAGATTTTTTTCAATTAGCCTATCAATCAGGACTTTAGTCATAATTCAAATAGAAAATGAATAATAATTATTTATTAAATTCAAAGCAAAGCATAATTTATATTGGTGGAAAACTAAGAATCTACTTTAAAAAACCTTTTTGTTTCAACAATTTTGGGTCAAAAAATAGTCTTCAGCCACATGGTCCATCATATCACTTACATATCACCAATTTTTTGCCTGTCATGATCCTACACATATTCTTGTCCCCTCGACCCCTAGAAAGGGTTCTTCCTCGTTGACCCCCGTGAGGGGTGCTACCCCTTGACCTCGCTAGTGGCTACCGCCCCCAAGACCCCACTTCAATATTAAAAAAACAAAAAAAATATGGGGGAAATGTGTCGACCAACTATGAATTTTTTTAAAGGAGAGATTCACCATTGTAATTAATATTTTTAGTGATTATTCACTAGGATTCACCACTATGATTATTATTTTTACCAGTTATTCATTAAGATTCACTAGGAATTTACAATTATTTTAATAATGTTCATAGATTTTCCAAGAAAATTAGTAATTTTTTTAATTAAGAGGAAAGGTTCGCCAAGAAAATTATAGCAGTTAGTCAAGATTCATCAGGATTTTACACCTTCGCTAAGGGGGGGTTTCTTAAAATTATCCCTGCATAGCATTATCATTTTCATCATCATTTCACATTACTTAGATGGGTATATATTTGATAATATAAGAATCCTAATCCATTGCATTTAGATTTTCATTATCATTTTAGGTTGTTTAGATTTGTTAGTCTAAGCATCTTAATTTGTTCCATTTTCATCATCATTTTAAGTTGTTTAGATAGATAAAGATTTTTTATTATAAGAATATTAATCTTTTTGTGTTACATCCATTTCATTAAATGCATCATATTAATTTAGATTCATTTAGTCCATCCATGTCATTATACAAATTCCTATTTCATCCATTATACATATCATAATCTACATTGATGTCAAGTCATATTTTCATAATCAAACATTAAAATACCATCCATGAATGTCCATGTCATATATATAAGCACATGTCATATTCCCATATGCATACATAACCAGTCAAAATAATAATGCCACATACATCACAAATCATTAATAGAATATCCATATCATAAATCATCAATCATAAAACATTCAATCCTGCATCACGAAGTGTTAGACATAACCCATATCATCCATATCATGCATGTCATCATCAATAAATTTACCATCATCATAATCACATTCATCCATCATAATAATAATCATACATATATGCATCAAAAATATCAAATCATCACATACACATCACTTATAGGGAATTGTCATAATCCATCATGTTATATATATCAAAATAGAAGTCCATAATAAAATCCATATAATCCATAATAAATTCCATAATATCCACCATAACCTCCACAATGTCCATAATTAGGTCCCTACATATAGTGTCCATCAAATGATAAATATGTGTACAAAGGAATCAAAATATAAAACTAAATATAAGTATAACTAACACATCATGTGCCATGAATAAAAAAGAATAAATGAATTTCTACTCCATTCTGTCAAAATAATTTTTACAAAAGAATCTATATGCCAAATTTGCATCTATATACACTATCCACCATGCACTTGTCAAAACTAGGGCCCTATCCTCCTATTTTTCATCCCTATCCTCTTACCCACTATTGCTTGCATCTAATCACTATGGGGAATTTGGCACTCTCACCGTGTTCCTCGATGAAGTCTCCTTGTATGCATTAATCTCGCATGAGCCTCTAGTTTATGTGAGCCTATATTGTGATTTTATTGCGCTCTATACGACCTTTGATACATATGGATCCACCCTTTGAATGAGATTGGGCATGACTATATAGTAGGAACCCATTCAATATCTTACCTCTATTCTAGCATCATCTACCCTAGATGCTTGTTCCCTTTCATATTCTCTCTCTAGCCTATACCTATCTCACTTTTGTCACAACATCCCCCTATATAGCTCTTAGGAATCCTCGGGCAATATCATACTCACCACTTACCCCTAAGCCTACCTTAACTGTCTAACTAGCTCATCTCTCTCACCCTTCTGTATTTTCCCCTCATCTCTTAGTCTCCTATTCTTTATTCTTGCCTTGTCATCTACCATAGGCTAGGATCCCTACAACTTATCATCCTCTACCTATAACCACTCTCTCTCCACTTTTAACTACCTCAAAATTTTCTATAAAATATGGATGCGCCCCTATGCACCTACTAGCCTCATGGTTGGGTCCTCTAGTGGTGGTGGTTGATACATCACTATTTCCCTCTCATCTTAGATATCCACCTCCATCTCCACCCTTCCCTCCTTCTATACTACCTACTCCCCCACCTATCTCTCCACCCTCCTCCTTCTCTGAGATCTATCATCCACCTCATCGTCCTCCTCATATCCCTATCCTACTGCTACCTCGATAGGTTGAATTAGGGTGATCCTCACTGAAAGTCTCCCCTACCACCATGTTGTGTATCTTCCTCTCACCTTGAGATTTTCTAGTCCTCCTTTCAACCCCCATACTTGTTCTCCCAAACCATCTCACTCTTTCCTTGTAAGTTCCACTAGAACACTTTTTCCCCAACCTCTCTCTCTAGTGATGTTTCTATACCTCACCTTGACTATAGGGAAATGCTATTGTATCCAAAAATTCCTGGTGACTTGGTCAGGTTTGTAGAAATATATGATGTAAAGATCCCAAAAAATTAGATATTAGCACATGAAAATGTAATTCCTATATAATTTGTCCCCCCCTCCATCCCTAGAATCACCAATATACAAAGGTCTCCATACTATTTTATCATTAGTCAAATCATCAAAAATATGACACCTATACTCCAAGCTCTACACCTGCCTATAATGAAACACCCATCCATACCCTCCTCTATACTAGAATGCCAATGGGAGGGAGTCATGTCTCTCCCCTGCTATCAAGATATCTTGTCGTGTGATTTGGATGTGCTCCCATGCCCACACCTATAATAAGGTGACATGGGTAATTATCATGACACCTCTATAGTATACAACATGCATATCCTTATATAGCTTCACCAAAACACATGGCCCCCATGTGAATAAACCTCACCTCCACTCCATAATATGTTGAAAATCCTCAATCATGTTGAGGCTAAAGAACCTCCTGCTCCTACTTGAGAGGAGGATCCCACTGATAACACCACACAAAAACAATGGCAGTGGTGGCTCAAATCCTATTCATGCATCTATGACCAATTCCTTCCCCTAGTAGGGAAGGTCTATAATCCCAAATATGGCCTGTAAGCTCCAGTCCAATTGTATTTTAGCCACTCTTCTCACTGTGTGGCCCCTAATTTATAGTCATAAAATCCTTCGAACATCCTCTAAAGTCACTATCATCTCCCATGTAGGGAGGTGGAAGGTGCAAGTATCTGAAATCCATCTCTCCATTAGGGGCACGAGAAGTGGTCGATGGGATCTAATCATCAAATACCCTATCATATGTATTAATATTTCTAGTTATATTGTCTTGTGGTCTGTGGGTGTCATAGCCTCTTGGGTAGTCATGAGCATGACTGAGTACCTCTCCCTCATCCATAGTGTGTCTATGATTTGCATCCACACAAGTCATCCATCAAATATTTTCTTGTCATTTTTCTTCTAGTCATCCTTACTTTTTTTCCTCTCTCAACTTTTTGAATTCACCTCTGTAGAGTGTGAATTCACCCATTCCCTCTTGTTTTTGCATTCACCTATTAGCATCACACATTTTCCTTTGTGTTACCCTTTTCAAAAATTTGCCCATTATATTGGCGTGCTTTCCTATTTCCTTCACTAGGTGTGATTTTTCCCATTTCTCCCTAGTGGTGCACTCACATTTGTCTTTGCACCCAATTAACCTCATTAGGATAAATCACTTTTGCCCCTTTTTTTCTCAGGTGAGCTCACGTTTTTCCCTATTTTCCATTCCTCCCATTGGGAAACATCAAATTTTTCCCTTCCACCTGATGGGAAAACTTGCATTCGCCTCTATCCTTGGTTCCCTCTGTTGGGAGATTTTGTCGCCACCCTTTTCTCCTAATGGGCGATTTCACAATCGCCCCTCTAATCATGCATCCATCCCTACAAAATCATGTTTTGCCATCCATTGCAGGGGAATATTGAAATTTCCCCTCCTCGCATGCATCTGCCCCTATGAACACACATTCTCTTGTCCCTCATCACACATTCACCTATAGACTATAGAGGCAAATGCACTTTGTCGGAAGGACAAACTATCCCTCCTGTGGCATGTCCATTTCTTCCTAAACTACCCACCCATCCCAAAAACCATGGAAACATGTGAAAAAATTGAAACTCCAAATGACAAATCTTTGATTTCAAGGAATACCTATCGAGGGATGGCTGAGAAGTGGTAGAAATCATGAAATATGTCTTCATGATGGATGATCTCCTCATCTAACATCTTTATCTATCATCCAATCACCTTTCACTCTATCAATCAATTGCATTTTGCCACATTTTCATAATGAAAATAAAGTGAATATTCAGTTTTAGAATTTACTATTTATATTTACATTTTGACCCTAATTAGCTTTACTAATTTTGGTCCTTTTTTTAATCCCTTTTTTAAATCTTTTGACCTATGTATTTTGTGAGTCACCATTCGTACCCCATTCATCCATTTTCCTCCATTCAAAATCTATTCTTCATGGTTTTTCATCCTCTTTCACATGGTACCCTGCATTTGTTCTTATCGAGACATCACCTAGGGCCCCTTTTCTTCCCCATAAACCCTATTGAAAGGGAATACCTTATCATATTTCCCTCATTTTCCCCATCTATCACCCTACCTATGATATTGGGGAATCTACCAAAGTCCTCTTCTTTTATAGAATTGTCTACACTTTATTTTCCTTTGAATCACCATTATTCTAACAATATTTTGAAGAGGGGGAAAATGTAGACACCTAAATTTGACCATCCTCATATGCTCAAATTCATTCTTGTATTCTTCTATCCCATATCAACAAGCCATATTAATTAAATAATTAATTATTTGGTTAATATTCATCTTGTTCCCATTTTCTCCTAAGGTGTTTAATTAATTGATTAAATATATTATCCCTTCTCTAAATTAAATAAATAGTCCAATTTATTTAATTTAGTCACCGTAACCAAATGATTTAAATGAATTTTTTAATTCATTCATTCTCTCTCCTCATGTTAACATCATCCATAATTTCTTTTAATCTTGATTAGCCTAGTTAACCTCAAATTAAGGTGTGCACATTCCTAATGAATATTAGGGTCACATCCTCTATAAAATACAAGTGGATGCCTAACTAGGGTTAACTCACCTAATCTCCCATTTGCATAACCTAAGTCAATTATTTAAGCTAACCTAAACCCCATTCCATTTATGGTATCCACCCATTGTCAACTCTATTAATGAATTTCTCCTTTTGGAGAAGTCTTTTCCATAATTTTTGGAATTTAAAATTCTAATTTATTCTACCCATGAATTTTGAGGAATTTTTAATTCCTCGCATCCCTCCATGGGGAGTTTTTAATTCTTTTGTTCTTCCCCACGAGGACTTTTGAGGAGTTTTTAATTCCTCCCTTATCATCTCATCACATGCCTTTGTATAAATGGACAAGAAACTCCTTTATGAGAAGATCTTTCCCATTCCCTAGGTACTTGCAAGTACCTCTATGTGGCCTCGACCTCACTTCCACATCATTTCCACTTCACAATCCCATTTCCATATGCCCATCCACATGTAATTATTGAGACATCTCAACCATTGATATTTTTCCCTAGGGCTAATCTTAGCCCTCCATTCTTTTAGAGATAGTATCCCTAAAAGCGATGAAATTTTCTTCATTTTCTAATGCAACACTTAGTGCTTTAGATTTATTACACCAAAGCCTTCAAACCTCCATTGTTGCAACATATTTAAGCTTCCATATTACATTGAATTCATTAACCAATTCAACCATCTCATTCTCCATCAAAATCTCCATCATATGCATACAGATTTAAGAGCTCATTCTATCAAGCAAAGGAGCACACAAATCATCATCAAAAGGGCCAAATTAAAGAATAAATCTAGAGAAGGTAAAACTTACTTGTTTTGTGTTATTTTTCTAGATTCAACTAGGATAAACTTGAGGTGTCTTGTGTTTCCTTTCTTCCATCACATTGTGTTTTTTTTGCATTTTTAGGTTATGATTTCACTTGATCATAGAAGGATGATAAGATAGGCAAGATAGATGTGAATGATGCTAATTTTAGAGTGTTAGAGTATGAAATTAAGAAATGAGGTGCATGATTTCATGTGTTAGTTTACTAGATGCAGTGAGAAGAAGGTATCTACAGTTCTCCAGAGAGGCTGTGAAGGTGTTGAAGACATTGTTGTGGATTTCTCAGTTGCATTGAGATATATTTCTCTATGTAAAATTCTTCTCCATATTGTATTCTATTTTGGAAATGAGCCTTTCTATCTTTTAGGTAGTGATCTCTCTAATAGTGAACCCTATTGTGTTTGGTGTTGATATTAATTTATATTGTGAGCTAATCCTCACTATGGATTTTCCAATCTCGGTTTTTTAATGTAAATCTAGTGTTATCTTGTGCATTATGTTGATCTATTTTAGGGCCAGTGCAAGATCATGGGGGTCAAAACTAGGCCCTTAAGTGGTAATGAAAATTTAGAAAAACAGAGCTAGGAAACTTGACATAAATTATTGAATAGGTTATTAACATAATTTTAAAATAATGCAAGAACAATATTCTTAGTAAATTCCTCTTTTGGAAAAAAAAAAATCTATTTGGTGAATTTTTAAAATTTCAATAGAGTAGTACTAAAATTTTCAAGGAAAAAAATTAGGTGTATGTCTGACCAACTTAAGTAAAAGAAAAATATAATAATTTTTTTTGAAAATTTCGATATAAGTAGAGGACACATGCCTAGATGTGCCAGATTTTTTAAAGAATTTTTTTACAAGAAAATTATTAGTTATGAATTTTTTATTATAAATTTATAAAAATATTAAAACTTGTTTGTCTGACCACCATAACGTGGTCAAAAGTTTATGAAAATATTTTTTTTAATCCTATAGTATGAGAAACATATAATGTGTTGCATATTTTGGATTCCAAAAATTTGACATCATTTAGAATTATAGATTTTTTCAATCAACCTATCAATCAAGACTTTAGTCGGAATTCATGTAGAAAATGAATAGTAATTATCTATTTAATTTAAAATAATTTACATTTTATATTGGTGGAAAGTTTAAAAATTTATCAATAAACCCTTTTCATTTCATCAAATTCAGATAAAATAATGTTGTTAGCCACTTTTGGGTCATATCGACACTTTTTGGACCTCCATGATCTTGCACTGACCCTTTAGTTTTAGTTATTTTCCTTTCATGTTAAATGATCATAATATATTAAGGGTGAATTAGATTAATGTGGATTTGAATGTTTCTAAGGGTCTTGAAGTTTTAAGGTACAACTGATTCACCCCCTCTCTTAGTTGTCTTATGCATTCAACATCCAATAGGTAGCACATTCAGTACCATGGTCTTGCATAAAAAGTGAGGTCACTTCAAAGTCTAGCTAGCTCCATTTCTTGTAAATTTTATGCACTATGGGTCTGCATGGAAAAGTCTTCTCTATCTCATAGTAATATTGTTACTTCCTAGTACTAGCATTGGTCCCATCGAGGTTAAATTCCTAAGTTATTAACATAATCATGGAGATTCTATGCAACACCTACGACATCTCCGAGCACTAACTACAAAAGTGGAATAGGGTTAGTATAAGGTTATGCTCCATAGTCTGAAATTTATTTAGCAACTCTAATTGCAATATTCTTCAGGGCCAAGGGCATGACCTCACTCTTTTTCTCTTTCCTATGGAACTTAATCCAATTAAGTTCATAGTTTACCAAAATCAAGCAATGCCCTAACATACTAAGTGGGTATAGTTTATTGTGGGAAGTGTCTAAGTGGGAGTTTTCCACACACGCTAGAAAAAATAAAAAATAATGCCTCTTACCTCTTATAAATTCCATAAACCACAAGTCATTATGGTAAAGTCTAATCCAATCCCCACTTTTTATCTAGTAGTATAGTTCTCATTAAGCCTAGTTCAACTTATATAGATAACACATAGAACAAAGTGCAAATGTGCCATGTGGAGTCTCTATGCACCTACTACAAAAGTGGTGTGGTATTTGTTGATGCCAAAAATTGACAAGGTAACAAACCTTTGTTGGAAACTTAGTTAAAGGGGGGGCCTATTGCACTAAACTCAGTAACCTCCAAATTTTAAAGAAGCCGACTCAAGATCTATAGCTAGTGTTTTTGAATGGGAAAAGAAGGAAATATAAAATAAAAGGATATAACTAGGGTGATGCGCCAAGGTTTAGATGTAAAGCATGGTAGATCTATCTTGTAGATGTGATCTAAGGGCATGTTCAAAAATATTCTATGTCTAAAATACCAACCATTAAGGAGGACCTGGATAATTCATTTCATGACATAAAATAATTTTAGCAGAGCTTTACTGAACAAAAAGAGTCAAAGACATAGTTCTAAATCAGCATTCTATTCAAATCATTGAAGTTGCAAACAAACTATTCAAAAAAAACACAGTATAGTGTTATCAATAGTTAAGAAACAAAAAGGAAAATTTACAAGGGCATAATCGACGAGTCTTTATAGTTATCTAGAAAAACAAAGGCCAAGTGTTTCCCTAATTCTTCTATAGATATTTCAAACTAACAACAAAAGTAAACTCACTCTACAAAAAAAACTCCCTCCCTGAGAGAAGAAGTAGTATATATATAGCCAAGGGCATCCACTTCTTGGAGGATTGTAACACAAAATATTTTTCATCATGAATTATGATGCTTGTAACAATGATTCCACGACCGTAGTAAGAGAAAAATTCCTAAGCATGAACCAATTCATTCACTAGCCAGATGCATCCCCACAAATGATGTTAGTGGTCCTGACCTACCCTGTGTAAATAAGTGTTGTGTTGCCTCTTAGTGAAAAAAATTAGAACATGCGGCATAGCATGGTGGCCTAGCATTCACATCACTCCTCCCCTTTAAGTAATTGCACCGAAGGAACATGTGGTAGAATTTTGCAACCCGCATTTTATCATCCCCATCCTTTGATGAGAAGACATGTGGTAGCATCCTTTTTATTGACACCGCTTGAGGAGTCTGCCAAAATTTTGTACGGGTGAAGGCTACATTGCATGTAGTCAGGGCCCAAAAGAGAGTTATATGAAAGTATGCCAAATTCACCTAATCTCTTGACATTTGGGGGTAGAACGAGGCTCATAAGACAAGGGAAGGGAAGCTCCACTTTGATAAGTGTTGAAAGATTGGCAATGAGGCTTCAAAAATCATCGAGAGCGGTTGGAAGTCAGGAAAGATATTAAAAACAACCCAAAGGGAGCATGGGGGTATACTAAATATCTACAACTTTTGGCAACTACCAGGGGTGTTTCACCTATGAAACAATGAATCCAAGATTTTTTGGTTTAGTGACTAGAGCTTTATCCATTGGGCATTCGAGTCATAGTTTAGAGAGGGCAACCTAAAAGGGTAGCCAGTCGGCCTTCGAAGGTGTTGATATGGCACATAGGATATCATGTGCCTTATGAAGGTAAAATATTTCCTTAAAGGGCAACACCACAGATATTCTGGACTTGTCTTCAAACTGGAAAAGTAGCCATGTGATTTGATGAGTTACACCCTCAATGTCCTCGGTGGTAGGAGGTTTGTTGAAACTCTAAAAATTTGATAAATCCTTCTTCCTCTCGTCGATTTTGGCCACAATTTTCTCCATGGTAGCCACTAATTCATTAGGAAGAAATAGAGAGGGCAAGCCCATCTGGGTTAGTTAGGAAAACCTTACCTGAATGTTGTCCATAGTCTACCCAAATGTAATCGCGCATTGTTGAGCATGAAGGGTTGCCTCTTGGTAGTTGATAAACTCCCTTGCAACCCTTGTGGCTGAACTTTGATTCTTGATCCCCACTCATTCCAGATCCTCTCTCAGAATAGTGTATTGCTTACCTAGCAGCCTTTTTGCTTTGGGGACCTTTTCCCCAATGAATTATGGGAACTTTTCCATTGTGGCATGAACCTCTCTACATAAATCTATTGCCTTAACCATGAATCAAAGTTTGGGCTAGAGATTCGAGCATAAAGCCTTGACTCTCTCCCAATAGGAAGCATATAGTTGTTGGGCCACTAAGAAGAGGTCTATCTATGGAGCAGGAGTTTGAATGATCTTCTTCAAGAGATTAAGCGTTGTATTTTGTTTGATCGAGGGTTCTCCAAATCCATCACTTTCATCAATTTCTACGTTGCTTCAGGATTTCTCATGGATATGGGTTGAGATTATGAGGACCCTGATCACGAGATATTTATTCGCACATGCCTAAAAACTATGCTAGGCTACATCATCATTTTGTTTTTCTTCTTTCCCTTGTCATAACGTGGCAGGGCATCCTTAGGGTCCGGCTCCTTTGCATCACTTGTATTGGAGTTGAGATATTCCTCATTCCAGAGGGTATCAAATTGATCATCGGTGTTGAAAATCAATGAATGCTAGAAGGGGTCAACGGTGTTCTTGATCTCCTCATGGTAGATCTAGAAATCATTAAGTTTTTCTAGCTTCCAGCCTTGTTGCCTCAACAAGCTATTTTCAAGGGTAGTACTTATGCGACTATTTTCATCTACCTTCCCCTTGATGAGATAGAAATTGGGCCATAACAACCTTCGATTATGTATTGGAATTTGCACCATGTCCACCCAAATTCTGTTGACATCTTCAAGAGGATTTTTTCATGCTTCCTAGTATAGCTGAGGGCTATGTTTTACCTTAATAAATGTGTCGCTCAAATCATCCTTAGGGTTGTAGTCCCATTTATCACAAATTAAAACTAGCCCGAGGTGTCCCAGCTTAGCCTCAAGTAGCTCTGCTAACTTCTTCTTTACCATGATCCCTATTTTGTAGTTCATGGGGCATTAGAAAAATCCTCGCTTCTTCTTCTTCGGGTTGGAGCAAAAAATCTAGTCCATAATAGCCATTTGTTGGAAGACCTTCAGGGCTAATACTTGATTGGTGATAGATGTGAGGATTCAGATTGGCTCCTCACAAAAGCCACACACTCGAACACATGTGAACTCATGCCTGAGGAACCAGTTGCACTTTGGGAATAGGGATCACATCAAGCTAGTTTGATCACCTGATAGGTGATAGTAGTCATTGTCATCATCCAGATCGTGGAAAATAGGAATCAGGAATTTATCCAAAAACGCATAATAATTGTAGGTTGAGTAGAGGATGGGAATCCAATCTGAAACTGACTTTCGATGCCTTTTCTCATCGAATATTGATAACTCTATTTTTTCTTGAAGAGATTGGGATTTTAATGTAGAAACATATAGGCAAGAAGAGAAGGATACATGAATTTACACACAATCTCAAACTCGTCAATATTCTTGTTCATATCTTTGATAATAATTTCTATGAAATCATACTAAAAATTCTTGTTCTACCTCCTAAGTTGGAAACCTAGGCCCAACTAAGCTTCAGACACGATCATGTCATTTTCCAAGCTGAACACAAAAGCCATCATTTCAAAGGCATCCTGCATATCTGCCTAGGGGAGGTCAACACATCATTTTGGATTTCTTAATGGTTGCTGGAAATTTTGGGGCCTTCCAGTACCAGTATTATAAAATTCGAGGGCATTCATCCTACCCTTCCAAAATTTGGAACCCTTTTTCAGGTTGAAGGGATCCATCGACCGTTCTCTGGTGCCCATCTTGGGAATGCACAACATGTGCCTAAGAGCCTCCGCTATTAGAAAAAATCTCAAACTCCTTCCTTGAATAGCACCAATCACCAAATTGAAGTGCAAAACACTTTCATGAATTATTTCTGGGAAGTGGTGCACATAAGGGACCATATATTAAGGAAGTTTGTAGTGCCATTGTTTGAATGGTAGTTGATTTTTGGAGGATTTTTTCATCCTAGTGAAATCAGCTTCCCTCAGGCCCTTAGGGTTAGTCTTGAGGATGGGATCATAGATGTTATCCCACTCTTCCTTTACCAAATTAGTGTCTCTGAGCAGGCCCTTCTTTGCTGCCCATGTGCAAAACCACTCTGGCTTGTCTGGGATCCCAAACATAGCATAGGATTTCTCATCTGTGAAAATATTGACCATAGGCGCTATGAGTATCACATTGGCCAAGATTTGAGATGGTTTTCTAAGCTCATTCATCTATAGGTTCTGGGCTACTTCAAGGACACCGAATTCCATTTTTCCTTTGAATTTATAAAAAATTTCTACTCATCTCTTAGCAACTCCGCACTTTGATAATTCTCTAAAAAATTCTTGTATTCAAAAACCCTTCTTTGCTTTAAAAACAAAGCGCACAATACTTAGCTTTTTTGTCCTCTGATAGGCTATCGTTAGGTCCTACTACTTTAGAATAATGGAATTTCAATTGTCGACCGGGTAGTGTCCAAGGTAGTTTGAAAAAGAAGATTATTCAAAGAACTCATTTTATATTTTTAGTTTTTCTTTTAAACTACAAAAATTGAGACTAAACCAAAGCCATTACTACTTAACTTTGAAAACGATCTTACTCTAAGAAAATCAAGGAAAGCTAAATTAAAAGGCATAAGACAACTAATCTAGAAAACATCACTACTAAAGTAGAAAGCATAGAAACAAGTAAACTAAATATCTTGTAAACTATGGAAGGAGACAAGTAAGGAAACAAACAATTAAGTATCTTCTAAACAGTAAAGAAATATTATCAACTATGGAAGAAAGACTTATACAAATTAAAGACAATGGTGCTCCAGAACAACTTAACTAAACTCTTCAACAAATTTCTATTTTCTACTAAACAACAATTTATCTTAAGCAAAGGAAATAACTTAATCAACAAAATACTTATCTATCTAGGTTAACTCCCCTTGAGTGGCCAGCTCGTGAGCAACTACTTCGTCTTTAACTCACATAAACTACAGATGTTCAAATATTCTTACGACATATAGTCTCCGTCATTGAATTCAACAATTACCAATAAATAGAAACTAGATAGCTCATTGCAACAGTGATTTGTAAATCCATGTAAACAACATAATGATACTTTTTCTCTGTCTATTTTATTACTTATGAAATTATAGTTTTATAGATAACTTTATAACTAGATCCTAAATTTACGATGGCATGGATAGCCATTGAAAAAGCCTTCCTTAACTTAAAACTAACTTGATGTCTTTAAAGTTTATTAAAACATGTAGAAGGCTCGAGAAGAGCCATAAAGTTTTAAACAACCGAATTAAAAGAACTAAAATTGAATCTTCGGCGCATCATCTAGGCTTCAAGGAGTGGGTTCACAACATTACTTTGAGGCACATGCTAGCTAAATTTTTCAATAGCTACATGATGACCTGTTAATCCCTACAACAACACTCAAATCAACCCGTTAAACTTGCTTTGAACAATTTCCTCAATTGATTAAAAGAAAGAAAGAAAGCATAATTTTTCTAAAAATAAGTAATTACTTCTTCTAGAGTTTAATAAATTGGCATAGGCTTAGGATTGAATTAGCAAGAATGAGCTTTCCAGATTTTATTATGATGAGGTTATTTTCACCTCATCATTTCCTCCCCTACCTAATTTCTGGTAGGTCCTCCTGCTCCATAGTTAAATCCTTGAGTTTTATTCCATTCTTCATAAAGAGTATTGAGATCATGAGTTTCCTTGGCTGATGCATCAAAATTTTCAGGGTTATGAATAAACCCTCTATGGAACATCACATTTTCTCTCCACTCTTTAAAGACTCTATCATTCTGATCTGTGGAAATATTAAAAGATGGGGGTGGATTCAGTAGCAAGGGGGGCCTGTATCTCATTCCTATCCACTTTGTTTTGAATATTTTCATTATTTTAATTAGAGCATCAACCCTTCTTAATGACCATCTGATGTTTAAAAGAGAAATAACTTATCTTTTATTTAAATAAGATGGAAGAGGGGTGAACCTTTCCTCACAAGCATGCCATGCTTTGCCAATTAATTTATGTCCAGTTGCTATGAAATTGTCATAAAAAATCTTAAGGCTATTGTCATACCTTTCCCTCATATTTTCATTAACCAGAAGAGACAAAAATGTAGCTTTGAACCCCTTATGCCTTGAATTTGGTGATCTGATCTAGAGACCCACTATTTTTTCTGCCTGTAAAAATTCTTTTGTTCTCTTTTTCCAATGGATTTGATTTCTCATAGTTGAAAGAAATGCCCGTAATTCAACCTCTTCCACAGAAAAATTAATAAATAATTATGTATGATTCTCTAATAATAAATCATGTAAAAACAATTCACAAATTAAATCCTGATCTTCAGGAGTTGATTCTACAAATATTTTTACAAACTCTTTTTCATTAGGCTCATAAGGTTGATCGTTATAGATCTTGAATAGTTTCCATCGCAGCCATTGTTCATTTAAAAAAAATGAGTACATTCTTGATGGCCTTCTACAATTCAGCAAACAATCCATAAGTTCATAGGCCTCTTGCTTCCCTTTGTAGGCTTTGTGAAATGACTCCTTTAGGAGCACCAGTTCTTTCTTGAGCCTATGATTTTCAGTTTGGAAATTTCTGAGGAAGTAACAATTTTCCATCCATTTTTCTAGTAGAGGCGGAATGCTGACCTGGAACCAATTAGTTACAACTAGCTCTATTTGAATTGCTTTGGACTTAGTTTGGGGTTTTACAGTGCATTCCTTCAGATCCTCTTCTAGTTCAACTATTTTGCTAATAGAAGTGTTTAACTCCTCAGTCTTTATTTTCTTGTCTTTCTCAAAATTTGAAAGCATGAGCATAAAATTCTGTTTTATTTTTCCTATTTCCACATCTTTTTGTGCAATATTTACACTATAAGCTTTATGCCTTTCACACTGCTCTTGTACCTGTTCCTGCAACTTATAGATGTTTGAATCTTTGTCCTACAATTGTAGCTTTAAATATTTTATTTCCTGATCCCTTTTACTTATTATAGTAGTTTGTAAAACTCACTCCTCTTTTTTCAATTCTATAAAATCATTATTTTTAGACAATTGCTTCAGTAAATCAACAATTTCTAGCTTATACTTTTCTAATTCAGCACTAGTACATCTAGTTTCAATTGTTTCAACAATTTTATCCACACTAGGTGACAATTTTTTTGGCACACTACAATCCCCTATAGGTTCTTTGTCCTTAGTTCCATCATTGAAAATTTCCTCTATATGTGCAGAGAGAGAAGGAAATAATTCACCTGAATTCTCTCTATTTAGGGGTGTTTCATCTCCACTAGCTTGTTTTGAAATTTCTATGGGTTCTTGTAGCCGCTTAGGCTTCTTCTTTTCTTAACTTCCCTCCTCACTCTATATTGGGGTTCCCAATAATTCAGAAGCCAACTACTTACTTCTTCTGAGTGGAGGTGATTCCTGTAAAATGATAGGTGTTGGGTTTTTCCTTACTCTCTTCTTTCTTTGCTTGCTCGTGTCAAAATAAACAACATGAATCTGTTCTTGCATGCCAGGGGTTTTGATCTTATCACCACAAAGTTCTATAAAATCCTCACCAGGAGTAGTGGGATTAAGAGCTTCTGGAGCTAGAGAGCCCTTAGGGGAGGTTGCTCCAGATGATGGAATAGCCTTTTGGGATGATTCCCCCAATTCTATGGTTCTTGATATTGTGGGCTTCTCCATTTTCTCTATAAATTTCTCCCATTTCCTCTTGAATTTCCTATAGAAGTGATACTTACAGATTAGCTGAATTAACCATGGTGTTTGAAGGGCCCAGATCCTATTTTATACCTTTCCATGGAAGTATTTAAGGAATCAACGAAGAATTCTAGCATATTAACCCTAAGAGTTGGGTCCTCCTTTCCGTGACCTAGATGAGTCAACATACGAAAGGCAAGCCCTACAACTGTGGTAAGATGGCCTTCAAAAGTAAAGTACTTTATTATCCATGGAACAACGGTACCCAAAGGTTCTAATATGGAGGTTCTCTGGAACCCCTTGTTTTTCCCCTTGGTACTCACTACCACCATTGGATATGGGTCTCCTTCTCTAACAAATAATTCAACTAATTTCTGGTACATTACTTGAGAGGTTTCTTTGATATTTATGCCTTTATGCTCTAATCCAGATAAGCGAGAAATAATCTTAGAGCTTACCTTAAAATGATTCCCCTGACGTACTGCTTCGCCATTGGTGTAGTTGTTTGGAAAGGATCTTACCAGCTTTTCATTATGGCCTTCAAATTTCCTGATGAAGTCTAGCCACCCTGCTTCCTCGAACAATCTGGAGATGCTACTCAACCCTAGTAATTTTTTCGCTGAATCTGGCTCTGCCTTTCTTTTTCCACCCCCCATTTTATGATTTCGTACACTACAAGAAATTCAATTCTAGCACAAAGCTCCCACGCAGGTTCTTTTTGAAAATACTATCTATGGAATTACTTATTTGTTTTATTTGCAGCATATGCTTCAATGATTTCCAATCTACATGGAGGTTTGCAAAAGGATTTATGTACAAGTGATTGATCGCCGAGTGGCATGAATTACTAATTTGGAAGTGAGATTCATGCCAATTTATTATTCTTTATTTGAAAATAACTACCTATTTAAAGCAAAATTAATACTTACTCTCGTTCCGTGATTGCTCAAAGATCTTAATCCTCATAGATTTGATAGGATGACGTGAAGGAATTGGTTGAAATGATGGCGGGGTTATTATGATATGGTGAAAAATTATATGGGGGATGGAGCTGTCAATGTGGAGTACAGAGTTGGGTGGCTTACCTATAATTAGAGAAAAAATAGAAAGACAGATGTATCAGATATTTGGCAGAAGAATCGCGAAAAATTTGAAATTTTTGAAAAAGGTGGCAGAGGATAACCGAACAAGTTCATGAGCATGTATTTTTTCAATGTGCTTGAATGAGTGCATAAGTTTCAGAGCATCAGTGTATGGCGCGAACGAAACAAGAATGAAATGGAGGGTTTCAGAGCATCACTGAAAGATGCAGCCAGAGCAAAATGAAATGAAAGGTTCTAGAGCATCACTGAAAGATGCAACCAGAGTAGCAACAGAGTGGAAAGGTTTTGGAGCATCGCTAAAAGATGCAGCCGAAGCAGAAATAGAGTGGAAAGGTTTCAGAGCATCGCTGAAAGATGCAGCGAGAGAAGCAACGAAATGGAAAGGTTCCAGAGCATTGCTGAAAGATGCAACCAGAGTAGCAACAGAATGGAAAGGTTTTGGAGCATCGTTGAAAGATATAGATAGAGCAACAACGAAGTGGAAAGGTTTAGGAGCATCGCTAAAAGATGCAGTTGGAGCAACAATAGAATGGATGGGTTCTAGAGCATCGCTGAAAGATGCAGTCGGAGCAACAACGAAATGGATGGTTGAATGACATGGCAAAGAATCTTCATGACTTTGAACCTTAGTGCATAACACCTCCTCATCATGATAAGCTCAATTCAAGTACCAGACCATTGGACTTTTGAAAACATCAAGTTTCGGAGCATTGGTCCCATAATGTTCCAGAGCATCTTTGGAGGGTGCTCCGAAAGTTACTCTTTGCTTGTTGAGAAGTCCTGCAAAAATATAAATAAAAATTTAGCTAAGTCCAAAAATGATAGAAGATAAAATGAGGGGAAATATATCAGCATAAATGTCTTATTATTATTATTATTTTAAACAACAGCCTAATATTTTACTGAATAGACTTTGCCATGGCAGAGTCAACACATTTGACCTCACCTTGCATTTCGACCATCCTCTTAAAGTATTCCTTGTTGACTGGCTTATGGTAAATGCATAAGCGATGACCTTTAACCAATAGATTTTGCATGTTACCATCGATTGGCTTTAACTAAATAGTTCCATTCGAAAAGACTTCTTCAACTTCATAAGGTCCCAACCAGTGAGTTTTGAGCTTGCCCTTATGGTCTTTGTATTTAGAATCAAATAACAAGGCCTAGTCCCCATTGTGAAACTCCTTTTCCTTAATATGTTTATCATGCCAAACCTTCCATTGATGGTGAATTAATTTAGTTTGATGAATGGCTTGTAAATGAAGTTCATCTAATTCGCTCAGTTATAAAACTCTTTTAACTTGGGCTCTTTTTAAATCTAGACCTAATTACATCGTTGTTCGTAGAGTTTGTAACTCGAACTCAATGGGAAGCAGAGGCTTCTTCCCAAAAATTAGCTCATAACGACTGAATCCAGTCGTAGATTTCCAAGTAGTATTATATGGCCATAGGGCTTCAGGGAGCTTCCTGGCCCAGTCTTTTCTCCCAGAAGAGACTATTTTTTTTAGAATATTTTCTAGTTCTCTATTAGTCACTTCGACTTGCCCGTTTGCTTGAGGGTGGTAAGGAGATGACTTTCTATGGCTTACTTGAAAATGATTGGTAGATTCCAGAAGCACTTGAGACATGAATTGGGGTCCTTGATCAATTACAATAGTTCGAGGGGCTCCAAATTTAAGGAAGATTTTATTATAAAGGAAGTCTACGACCTGTTCTTCCCTAGCTATTCTCAATCCTTGAACTTCTACCCACTTTCTTAGGTAGTCGGTGCAAACCAGTATATAATCTTTCCCTTGAGAGGAAGAATCTATGTGTTCGATGAAATCTAAACCCCATTTTTCAAATGGTTTGAGGACTACTTGAGGCTGCAACGACATCTCTGAAGAAGTTGTTGGTATTCCTACCCTCTGACATTCATCACAATGATGCACATAGTTCTTAATGTCTTTTTGCATTGAGGGATAATAGTATCCGACACCTAGGACTTTGTGGGAAGTTCTTTTTGTAGAGTAATGTCCTCCCGATGGGTCATCATGACAAGCCCTCAAAATAATTTATGTTTCATCAACTCTTACACATCTCCTCAAAATCATGTCAGGCCCACAACGAAATAACATTCCATGAATCCACTTGAATGGAGAAATCTCCCTAATTAGTCGCTTATTTTGCTTAGATGTGGATCAAGGAGGTATTTTAGATGCAGCTAAATAGTTAGCGATATCTACAAACCAAGGTGATATTATAGAAACCGCAAATAGATTTACATCTAGAAAATCATCCTAAATAGGGGTAATGTCATCTTTCTCATGTTTGATTCGTGACAAAAAATTGGCTACAACATTATATTTTCATGGTTGATCAAGAATCATGGCATTAAACACTTGAAGAAGCAATAGCCATCTCATAATTCGACAATTTACCACACGTTTGTTCATTAAGTACTTCACAGTTGAGTGATCCATGTAAACTGTGACCTTATACCCTATAATACAATGACAAAATTTCTTGATAGCGTGAACAACAACTAGGAATTCTTTTTATGTTGTTGTATAATTATTTTCTACCGCAGTAAGATTTTTGCTGATAAAATATATAGCATACTTCCCTCCATTCTTATCTTCTTGTCCTAGAACTGCTCTGATAGCCTCATTAGAAGCATTTGCATAGATATGAAAGGGTATACTCTAGTTTGGCCCTCTCAGAACAGGAGCAGAGACAATTTTTTCTTTGATTGCTTCAAATGATTGCTGACACTCAGATGTCTAGACAAACTCTACTTCCTTCTATAGAAGAGAGAACATAGGAGCTGCAATTTTACTAAAGGCTTCTATGAATCTTCTATAATAACCGACATGTCCAAGAAAACTTCTTACGTATGTCCAAGTTTGAGGAGTTTTCAATTGTTGAATGACTTCAATTTTCTTAGGGTCTACCTTTATTACTTATGAGGAAATATGATGACCCAAGACTATTCCTTGCTCCACGATTATTAAGCATTTCTCATGGCTAAGCGATAGTCTATTTTCCTCACAAACTTGCAGAACTCGATCTAGGTTCTGAAGAGCTTCATCATAGTTTGATCCATAGACTATAAAATCATCCATATAAACCTCTACACAGTCATTAATAAGAGCAAAAAATATAGCAAGAACAACTCTCTAGAAGGTTGCTGGAGCGTTGCATAGTCCAAAAGGAAGCACTCTATATGCAAATGTGCCCCAAGGGTAGGTAAACATGGTTTTGTATTGGTCTTCTGGAGCAACCTGTATCTGATTATAACCGCTAAATCCATCCAAGAAGTAGAAATACTTCCTCCTGGCCAAGTTGTCCAGCTTTTGATCCACAAATGCTAAGGGAAAATAGTCTCTATAAGTGGCTTTATTAAGTTCTCGATAGTCTACATAGATTCTCCACTTCCCATTTTTATTTGGGACTACCACCATAGGTGATACCCATTTACTATCAAAGATTGGGTAAATAAATCCAACATGAAGGAGTTTCTCAATCTCAATTTTGACCAAATCCTTTAATGTAGGATTGAGTCTCCTCTGCGGCTGGTAAACAGGCCTTATATTGATATCAGTATAAATATGATGAGTACAAAAACTTGGGTGAATTCCCCTCATGTCCATATAATCCCAAGAAAAAGCTTTGGATCTTTGTACCAACATATTAAACAACTTATCCTCTTGAGTTTCTGTCAACCAACTATTGATATTCAAGGTTTTTCTTGGTAATAACATTATCGATTTTGTTCCAGGATGAACCATGGTTACAATATACATAGGTTGTAACAACATATTAAGAGGATGACTATGAGGTACTAGATGGTGAAACCTTGTGATATCCTCATAGAAATGACTTGTTATGGGAATCATATTTGCTAATGGACATGAAATTCCCACTGTAGTGTAACTCTGCTCTATTCCACTTATTCAATTGGCTATCCAAAAATTCTTAGAGCATCTACCATTTCCTCCTCACTCTAGGTTATAGCAAAGCGTGCTATCTCATTTACTAACTCTTCTTCTAGTTATTCCCCGTGTTGTTTGATTACTACCATGGCTAGGGAGGCTAAACTATTTGAACCATTAGATTCCTCAATTTCATCAACCTAGACTTTTTCATGCTTAGTAGGCTTAGTAGGGGGATATAAGAACAAGAGTTTGCTATCCTGGCCATGCGAAATGGTCATTCCTCCTTCCCTACAATCAATCTTAGTGGCAATCATAGCTAGCCAAGGTCTTCCAAGGATTATAGGATAGCTATCCTTAGGTATCAGTGATTGAATCACCCGAAAACCGACTCGATAATCCCATCCATCAAATTTGACAAGGGCGTTCTTAATGACACCCTTCAGGATGGCTATAGACTAATTTTCCATTTGTAAGACTGTGGTTGTAGGACGTAAATCAGTTAACCCTAATTTTTCCATCACATCCACTTTCATCACATCAATAGCTACTCCTAGATCCACTAATGCATTTGGTATTGTTACCTCATTGACTGTAACAGTTATTAGAGGACCTCCAAGATCATCGTATTTCAGCTAAATAACCATCTATATGAATGGTGTTTATCATTTTTGGCTTCCTCCCTAGTGTTTTGATACACAACCATTTTATTAACTAGTTTAATTTAGGGATTTCTTTTATTGCTTGCAACAAAGGAACTTCAATTTGCAACTGTTTAATCTCCTAAATTAACGCAGTTTCCATAGCCAAAGATACTTCTAGAGTATTTTCCAGAGTTATGGACTTTAATCATTCTGGATATGGTGCCATCCTTTTCTTTCTCAGAGTAGGATCCTCCTCCCCCTGAGGCAAGTTAGCAGCCCCTGCCACTGCAAAAGGCTCATTGTCGTGAGGAGTAATATCTTGTTTAGACAAGGTGTCTCTTGTTGGACTGGTCGGCTCAGTTTCTTCCTCTATTTCTTCAATTGTTGGTGGTTGAAGAGTTCGACCAAAATGCAATTGCACATTTCTGAAGTGTATTGCATTAAACGCAGTAACATTTTCATGTTTTGTAGAATAAACTGGCGTATTTTGGCGATTATTTTTTAGGATTGGGAAGCAGTTGTACTGGAAGTTGAGGTTGATTTATTTTCTCATGTTGACGAAGGTTCTGAGGTGGGGGTAAAAAGTTTGTTTGTTGATTCCTCCTTGGCTCAGTATAGAACTAATTTTGTGTCTGATTCCATTGGGGTACTACATGTTGCTAGTACCACTATTGTTGGGGTTGATTTTTCCATTGTTGATTGCCCCATGTGTGGTTTGTCCAATCAGTTGATCCCCAATTAGGTGGAGGTGGAGGTGACTCATTCCAGGATGGCATCCATTGATTATGAGCCTAGTTATTTTGTGGTCTCCATGCAGGATTAGGATTCTGATCATAAGGAAAATTACCTCCTTGACGTTGGTTTAAAGCATGTATTTCCTCTTCAACCTGAATGGTTTTTTTCTTAGTATTCTTAATATCCGATAAAATCTCACACTAGTTTGTAGGATGATTTTGCTCACATAGCTGACAAATATTGACTTTATCCAAAGGACACTCATGCAACATATGTTTATTGCGACACCTTGGACAATAAATTGACAAGGTCTTAGGGTTGCAGGTTTTAGCTTGTATACCATCTAGGGTGGTATTCAACTGTACAAGAATATCTATTTTTAGATTTTCTATTTCTTCATGGAGCTTACCTATCTCATTCGACCCTTTAAAAAGATTAGTTTTGAGGATTCCTCCCCTGGTACAAGAGAAATTCAAACAAAGCTCACATATGTCTTCAAAAGTTAATTGAGACACGTCACCTTTTCTCATTAAATCAAGGTTTCGTCGAGTGTCATCATCAAGACCTTTAATAAATATTGTTTTGAGAATCTCCACACTAATGGCTATTTCTCCACACCTCTTGGAGAGGAAGAGGAAATTATCGAGATAGTCCTCTAAAATTTCATCCTCATTTTGCCTTAGCTTAAGCAACTCCTCCTTGTGATCACTCACCCTATAGTAACTCTGGTATTTGTGCAAGAAAATAGTCTCCATTTCTTCCCAGGGTGTTATACTACTTGAACCCAGTCCCATGAACCAATGCATTGTTGAGTCCTTCAAAGTTGACGGAAAATGATTCAACTTTTGATTGTCGTTCTTATAATCATAAGTTTGACATAGGACTTTAAATTCAAAGAGAAATTGGTCAGGGTCTTCCAAAGGAAAGCCACTGAAGGTTGGAAGGAAAGCTGGATAAATGTTCTTCATAGCAGTATCATCGTCAACATCCAACATGATAGGATAGGTAAACATTCTACAAGGTTGAGGTTCATTGTGGTTAGGTTCAGCTCTATGATATCCCATGGTGTTTAGAAGAGAATGTTCCTCAAAAACAATTTCCTTGATATCTGGATATTCGACCAGTTTCTCAATAGGTAGATAATGGAAAGCCTCAGGTGGAGTAGGCTCAAATAATTCTTCGAAAGTGTGGTTGTTTGAGGCTTGGGCTTCCCTATGTATGATAGGTATGTATTTTGGGGGGGGTTTTGGTATAAAATGTCTGTGGGGGCCTCTTTTCTTGACCATGTAGAAAAGAAATACAACTAAGATATTTTTGGCATAAAAATGTGTTATTCAAACCGTCTCCTAATAATACTTTTAAACAAAAAGACTTTCAAATGATTTTTAAGAAGTATCCCCGACAACGGTGCCAAAAAGTGATAGGATTTCATTAGGTCCTACTACTTTAGAATAATTGAATGTCAATTGTCGACCGGGTAGTGTCCAAGGTAGTTTGCAAAAGGAGATTATTCAAACAACTCATTTTATATTTTCAATTTTTCTTTTAAACTACAGAAGTTGAGACTAAACCAAAGCCGTTACTACTTAACTTCGAAAATGATCTTACTCTAAGAAAATCAAGGAAAGCTAAATTAAAAATCATAAGACAAATAATCTATAAAACATTACTAATAAACTAGAAAGCATAGAAAAAAGTAAACTAAATAAATGGTAAACTACGGAAGCAGAAAAGTAAGGAAACAAACAATTAAGCATCTTCTAAATAGTAAAGAAATATTATCAACTACAAAAGAAAGACTTATACAAATTAAAGACAATGGTGCTCTGGAACAACTTTACTAAACTCTTCAACAAATTTCTATTTTCTATTTAACAACAATTTATCTTAAGCAAAGGAAATGACTTAATCAACAAAATACTTATCTATCTAGGCTAACTCCCCTCGAGTGGCCAGCTCGTGGGCTACTACTTCATCTTTAACTCACATAAACTATAGATGTTCAAATCTTCTTATGACATACAGTCTCCATCATTGAATTCAACAGTTACCAATAAACAAAAACCAGATAACTCATTGCAACAGTGATTTGTAAATCCATGTAAACAACATAACGATACTTTTTCTCTATCTATTTTATTACTTATGAAATTATAATTTTATAGATAACTTTCTAACTAGATCCTAAATTTATGATGGCATGGATAGCCATTGAAAAATTCTTCCTTAACTTAAAACTAATTTGATGTCTTTAAAGCTTCTTAAAACATGCAAAAGGCTCGAGAAGAGCCATAAAGTTTTAAACAACCAAATTAAAAGAACTAAAACTGAATCTTCGACACATCATCTAGGCTTCAAGGAGTGGGTTCACAACATTAATTTGTGGCAAGTGTTGGCTAAATTTTGCAAAAACTACATGATGACCTGTTAATCCCTACAACAACACTCAAATCAACCCATTAAAATTGCTTTGGACAATTTCCTCAATTGATTAAAATAAAGAAATAAATCATAATGTTTCTAAAAATAAGTAATTACTTCTTCTAAAGTTTAATAAATTGACATAGGCTTAGGATTGAATTTGCAAGAATGAGCTTTCCAAATTTTATTATGATGAGGTTATTTTCACCTCATCATCCTCCTTTGAGTGGTAGATGACAGTTGCTTTTCTCTGCATTAAATTTGGCATCTACTACCAACCCTTTGGTTTGTGTGAAGTGAACTACTTGTCATTTTTAAATGACAAGTATTCATAATGACCCCAAGTACCTGTAACCCATAACGTGTTTTTTTTTGGAAATTGTGCCAACAATTTGAAAGTAGGCTAGGCATCATATAACATGGTAATTAATACCCTAAACAAAATGATTATGCCAAAGTATGTGATAAGCATGAAATAGATTTGCATATTTTCTCAAGGTTTGAGGAATACCTAGGAAGACAACACTTCATCATCTGGTCGAAAAGGCTATTGTCAAATGCTGCCAATAGCTTGTGCTAATTAATTAGCTTGCCTTGATTTAGTACACATAAAATCGTACCTATGGAGGAAAATTCAGTGAGATTTTCAAGTGACCCTTGGTGCAATGTTTGAGGTAGTACCTAGTTAATCTCATGCATATGGTATGTGAATTACCATGCTTATCCCTACCACTTCTATAAATAGGCATCTAGTCAATAGCAAAACCATAGTTAGCAATTTTAGTAGAATCAACATTAGGTGATTGGTTTAGCCTTTAGAAATTGCAGTCTTCTTACTATTTGTGTAGAGTTTGAGTTTAGGATCTTTGCATAGGGTTGTTTCCTGATAGTATTATAGTATCTAATGCCATGGATACCCCAATTAGGTTTACCTCCCATAAACCAAAAATTACCTTCCTAGGTGAAATTTTGAGTAGGCATCTAAAGAGGATGATGAAGAATAAACATTCTTTGGTCATTATTGCCATACAATGGGTTCTGGGGCATGGCTACATTAAGTACAAGGAAAATTATAGAGTTAAAAATGAAATGTGCTCTCATTTTGTGGCGTCGATGTTGGATATTCAAATTCCCAAGCCACTTTCATTCATTTGGTGACATATATCTTTCCAAAGAAGTATTTGAACGATCTCAAAGAGGTGGTAGAAAATGTTGCCTTTGGTGAAGGAATCCCGACTATGAGCAACCTTCATAGTTTCATCGAAGAATATGTGGTTATCCCATGGCTATCATTTTTTAATGATTTTTTTCTTCAGTCGCAAGAAGTCCATCGCCAGAAGGTTACTCGTGCTTGCCACAATCTGTTCTAGATATACAACGTGGTGCCATTTTATGATATTTGACTGGTTCACTGACTTTAGGAGCTTGGTGTTCCCTCGACCACCTATCATTGTGTCTCTGGATGGTGTTACTGGTGTAGCTGAGGATGAGGTGGTGCCAAATGTTGCTTCTATTGTTTCTTCTGCCCAAGACTAAAAATTCTCTCTTTTCTACTTTAATACTGAGACTCTGTTAGTACTTTTGTATATAGCCTAGAAAAGGCTTCATAGTATAGAAATATATAAGTATATACTCCCCTGAAAGTGTGGCCTCCGAGCCAATTTTCCATTGTACTTTTTGAAGTATATAAATATAATGAAGATGTAACTTATGTCCAGCATCTCTGCCTTGCTGCATAGTTTTTATCCCTTCGGGTATTTGTGTTATTTTTTGTATCATAATGCGAGTCTTTGTTGTATCGAGGATTAGGAAGACCGACTGAACAAAAAAAACAAAGAGGAAAATTAATCACAGTAATTACATATTTACATGGTAGAACTATTTAATTGAGCTATATAGAAATTTTAAGGAAAACTCCCTTTCCTTGATCGGAACCCCTATCGCTTTTATTTCTACACTCTCTGATTCGAACACCTTGTATTTCTTGTAATGAATCACTATGAACAAACTCTTCTTAAAGCTGTCAAATTTCTTGTGCCAGTTGGTTTTTGCTTCCTGTTGCTTTAATTTTATCACTAGACCTTTACCACCCAACTTCTGATCTAAGCAACTATCTAGTAGGGAAAACACACTTGCACCCGCTACGTCATGTAAGATTGATTCCATAGAGGGTGGTGGGTGATGATTTATTGTTGGTGTTTGGTTTAGGTTCTTGAAATTGATACATAGGAATATATCTTCATTCTTCTTTTAGGCTGGGATGCGACCGAAAATCTAAGTGCTAGGCTCAATTGAGAAGGCAACTCACATTGGGCTTGGCGTTTCCAACCTTTGTAGGTTCATTAGTGCTTCAATCTTAAGAATCACTATCCTTTATGTTTGACATGCCAATTCGGTTTCTCTTTTTGGTCCTATCACACATTGGATGATGTCAATATCATATCCTCTGAGTTTATTATATGACCAAGCCAACAATTTCTCATTTTTCTTTGAAAAATCTATGAGCCCTTCTTTACCTTGATGTAGGATGCTCCTTTGGACTTTAAGATTATTTTCCTTTCTAATTTGATAATCCATATAATCACCTTCATTTGCTACGTGATTTCTCTTATTATTTCTAGTATTGCCAAAAGGGGGACTTGCATAAGTGACCAAATTCTTTGGAAGCTCATGAATTTCTTGTTGTACATCTAGTCTGCCTTCATTTTCAGTGACCCTCGCTTGGAGTTGGTTGGTAACTTCTCCTAGATATGAACTAATCAATGTGATGTGTTCATCACTATTGAATACTTTTCAGCTCTTCCCACCATCTCGATTTGCGAGTTGGAGTGTCATTCATATAGAGCATTGGTTGTACATTAGGTCGGGTATTAGTTTGGATTGGGATTTTATTTTGGCCAAGATTTTTATATCATCATTCTATTCTTGAGGAACAACTTGGATATTGAAATTTCCAAAGCTCTTAATTAGGTCCCAAACATTTTCTCTAGAGGATCTCATACAGACATCCTTTTTAGTATTGATATTTTGAACTTGATTGATGACTAGCTCATTAATCCCAAACCGATTCATTTTCTTGATGTCCATTTTCTCTACCAAGCTCAAAACTAACACAAGGCCTTCACATTTAGCCTTGTCGCTAGAACAGAAAAATTGGGATAGAAAAGGTCTGATTGCCTCCTCACCGCTTGGGGAAGCTAATTATACTTTAGCTTCTACCCCGATCTTGCACTTTGCACCATTGAAATGTATCAACCATAGTCCTACTACTGAGAATCCTTTACTTTCTCATGTCACCTTCAGGATGGCTTGGTATTTGTCATAAATGACATAGGTTCCCAGTTCAGTGGCATGGTAATTGCTGAAAGGGTCTTTATTAATGAGCCCACTTAGGAGAACCTCTTCTTGCTTGGTTCAATATCCAGTGATTTATTCATCTTCTAGAAGTTCAATGAAATACATTTCCTCCTTGGTTATGGAGGTGTGAGAAAACTCGAAGATTTTCCTAGCTTCATGCACAAAATGTTTAGAATGAAAAGGTTCAGACACCAAATTCATTTTGGATCCGTGTTTGGTCCTTAAAATTACGTGTGACCAATCTAAAGAAATGTATTCACCTATATTAGAAGTGAATTCCCTAGATAATCATAGACCAAATATTGGAGGAATATCAATGATCATGGTATCCTTCTTGACTGTGATATTTAGGTAGGAAAATAGGTTTAATGTGAGGTCCTTAATGATCCCCATAGTATTAACCATATTCCCATCTAGTTGTATGACTCCATTTTTCAAAGGTTCATAGCTCAATTCTAGGGATTTAGCTATTAGCCTGGGCATGAATTTGTGTTGATGGCACCAAAGTTAATCATGGAATTATGTAGTAATTTATTACCCATAGCAAGGGTTAACAACAATGTCCTTGGTTTTGGTTTGACTTTTTCAACTGGACAATGTCAATATTTTTCTTCTTGATCCTCAGTGGAGGCCTCTTCCATAGTATTCACAAGAACTTTGGCCAGTGGTGATTGCTCAATGAATTCCTCGTGAAGTGATTGTTCCTTTGGTTCTGTGATCAAGTCTTCTTGGAGAGCCCTCTAGAGCAATGTATTTTGTTCCGCTATGGCTATGATTTCCCACAAGGAAATGTTAGTAGATGATTTTTTCAACTGCTCCACCACATCCAATGGTATCAGACTCTAATTTTTTTCTCCTTAGTCCTTGTTGTTATGCCCTCCTTTTGCAGGGGGCTTTGTGGTACCACTATAGGGGCACCAGTCTTGTGGTCGAGGGTACTTTTAGGTTACAGATTGACTAATTGTGGGATGATGGTTTCACCCGTGAATCTCCCTTTGTAGCAAGTGTTGTAATCAAACTGCACTTGCGAGATCTTTGAAGTGGATGCTTTGAATGTGAAAACCGCCTCCTCTCCTTCCATCCATGAGAAGAGGGTGTGGTTGAGGGCTATATCGGTTTCGTGTTCCAGAGACATCCCTTGCATTTGAGTGCTGAGTACCATTTTTTCCATTTGAAGAGAGGTATATGTGTAATCCCTACCATCCAACATTCAGCCTTGAATGTGCTAATGTGCCACCTTATGTTGCAGATTGGTGCATGGGTAGTTTTAGGGCATATATGAATCGTCGCAAGGAAAACACCAAGGGTTATCATCATCGATCATATTATTTTTCCCTATAGTCAGCTCTCTGTTAGAGCTTAGGTTGGTATTCTACAATGGAGTAGGTACCAATACTATTTGAGTTGTTTCTTGCGCCTAAGGATTTGGGTGAGCGCCTCCTTGGAACTAGTTTTTCTGGTAAGAGGACCTTCCACCTAAATAATTTTGATAGGCCAAATTTGGAGGAGCAGCCTATTTGCGTTTGATGATAGTTATTTAATTGGACATAACCCACAACATTTCCTTTATGTTGCTCGCCTCATCCTTAGAAGGACCATGTGCGATGTTCTACAGTGTGCTTACGTATGTATACATAAATTAAGGATTAGTAACTAGTGTCGTTGGTGGCATTGCTTGGTAGAAGCTAGTATTTTAGGGAATATAGGCATGGTGGGCTGAGGCGGAAATTTTTTGGTGTTAATTAGATTATTTTCTACTTTAACTGCGACACTATATGCATCCTATAGAGTGGTTCCACTGAGTGAATAGATCATCATTGAGATATCAAACCTAATGGAATTTAGGTAAAACGTGAATGCCAAATCAGGTGGTGGGTGGATTTCAGCCTAAATTATTTGCCAAGTTATGTGGAACTGAGCGTTGAAGTTAGTTAGGGCCTTATATGGAGCTTTCTTGAGATCTCTAGCTAGTGATACTAGGAAGAACTATCTCCGTCATTCGAGAATATTTCATAAAAAGGATCAAAAGGTTGGTACCAAGTGTCAAGAGAGAGTTAACAGAGTGTGATACCATTCTAATGCTTTTCATGTGAAAGAAGTTGTGAGGAACCTTAGTGCTATGTTCTAGTATGAAAATTTGTGCACCAAGCATATTTCTGTCACATCTTGCAGATGTTGAGATGGTGTTCTTGAACCATCTTCAGTGAACTTAGGGATAGATTTGAGAGTAGAGACCAGGATGGTGACCCAAACAGTAGGTGTTGTAGGTGTTCTAAGAGGACTTTAGCATCCCATGCCACATAATTTTAGTTGGCGATAGGAAAAATGGCTGGTGGAGGGTCCAAGATGTTTATGTGATGGATTCGAGTTGGTACTGACCATAACAAACGTACCAAAAAACCAAGGTCTTTTAACGTTTTGGATCTTGTGATAGGTCAATGGAACATATACTTCCTTAAGATTTAAGCACATTTCTTGGTCCCACTGGGTGTGCTAGGAAAAGAAAGAAATTGTTGATGCCAAAAATTGACAAGGTAACAACCCTTTATCAGAAAATCAGTTAAAGGGGGGTCCTATTGCGCTAAACTGAGTAACCTCTGGATTTTAAAGAAGTCGGTTCTTTTATAACTAGGGTTTTTGAATGGGAAAGGAAGAAAATATAAAATAAAAGGATCTAGCTAGGGTGATGCACCAAGGTTTAGATGTAAGACATGATATATCTATCTTGTATATGTGATCTAAGGGCCTATTTAACAATCTGATATGTCTGAAATAACAACCATTAAAGAGAAAGACCTAGATAATTCATTTCATGAAATAAAAAAAATTGCACAAAGATTTACTGAATAGAAATATTCGAAGAAATCATTCTGAATCAACATTATATTCAAACCATTGAAGTTTCATACAAACTATTCAAAAATAACACAGTATAGCATTATCAATATTTAAGGAACAAAAAGGCCAAATTACAAGGGCACAATTTGTACGTCTTTACAGTTATCTAACAAAAAAAGGGCCTAGTGTCTCCCTATTTATTCTATAGAAATTTTGAACTAACAACAAAAAACAACTCACTCTAAAAATATAACTCCCTCCTTGAGAGAAGTAGTATATATAGACAAGGGCATCCACCGCCTAGAGGATTGTAACAGAAAAGATTCCTCATAATGAATCAAGATGCTTATAGCAATTATTCATCACGACCGTTGTAATAGAAATATTCTTGAGCATGAACCCATTCATTAGCTAACCAGATGCATCTATGTAAATGATGGCAATGGTCCCAACCTAACCTCTATAAACAAGTGTTGCCTCTTAGTGAAAATAGTTAGAACACATGGCACAAAATGGCAGCCTAACGTTTGCATCATTCGTCCTCTTTATGTAGTTGCACCAAAGGAAAACTTGGTATCATTTCACAACCTATAGTTCATCCTCCCCGTACTTTGATGAGAGCTTGTGATGAGAAGCCATTTGCAAGCATCCTTGTTATCGACACTGCTTGAGGGGCCCACCAAAAGTTTGCACAAGCGAAGGCTATGTGATAGGTAATTGGGGCATGAAAGAGAGTTATGTGAAAGTATTCCAAACTCACCCGATCTCTTGACATGTGGAGGAAAAATAGGGCTTAGAAGAGAAGGGAAGGGAAGCTCCCCTTTGATAAGCATTGAAAAACTAGCAAGGAGGCTTCAAAAATCATTAGGAGCGATTAGAAGTCGAGAAAGACATCAAAAACAACCTGAAGGGAGCATGGGGGTATATTAAATATCCACAGTATTATACTAGTTCATGCCCCTCGCCCCATTACCACATGTCAAGGTGGCATAGCCCATAGCCACCTTGAAGCCTACTCAATAAATTTTGTTGTTTGATTGGCTGGGGCTATAAGGGAGGCCCTGTTCTTTTGCTCTTTCTCATGGAACTTAATCTAATAAATTTTGTATTCTTCAAAAACAAGCAATGTCCCAACAAGTTAGGAAGGTATACTTTATAGTGAGAAGTGTCAAGGTTGTGATGGATTCATGCATCATCCAGTAATTCCAATTATACCTCACACTCGTTCTTACATTCATTCCCACATTAATCCATGTGGCATGCAATTGCTTCCTAGAATAGCTCCTAAATGCTACACGAAACTCTTGCTACATGATTGGCTAGTCCTTTTGGTGGGTTCATCATGAGTTAAAAAGGTGGCAGGTACAAAGTTTTAGGTTTTTATTGTTATGATCTTGTTAGAAATCCTAACATGATATCAAAGAAATGCATGCAAAATTATTCTCAAAATATTTCATCAAGCCTAACTAGAGTTCCATGCAATTTAATTTTCATATAAAAGTGATCTTCATCATGGAGTTTAGATTTTGGAGCCGATGTTTTTTTTTTGTAGAGAAGAGGCCACATGAACTTTTGAAAGAGCATTGATCTAATTCCTACATATAATCACATTGCTTCAATGGATACCTCACATGGGCCCTCAAGGGGAAGCTTGCAAGTTTCATGTCATTTTTTGTCACTAGTTTTTGAGGGATTTTATAGCTATTTTTCTCTTGCAAAGCTTATTTTCTACAATTTTTAGTGCATAGTTGATCCCTGAATCCTAAAGTAGGGAGGTGGATACACGTCATTCTAGAGTGGCTCTCTTATAGGGAGTTAGCTAGAGTTTCTTTGGCATGGAAATTTTCTTTCATGTATGCTTGAATTTTGCAAATCCTTGTAGATAACCTAAGGAATTTTATGTTGGTGGATTTTCCATTAATGCTTCAAAATCAATGTAGAAGCAATAGTCAATTATTTTATAGGACTATGCTAGTGCACCCACATAAATCTACAAGTTCCCTCATTTTTCAATGCTAACTTCATCCTCAACACTTGCAAGCCTCTTGTTTTTTAATTTTTAATAGTGAATTAAATATAGTTGTAGATTTTAGGAATGATGTGTGACATCAACATATATCTTCTCTTCCTTGAAGTCTTATGTGTTGGTCTTCCTCATTCCATAGCAGTCCAATATTTTCCACACAAATAATCACTACTATTCATAATTTTTTAGTCGAAGCATGAGGTTGACATACCTATACCATGTTCTTTTAGGATCTTCATAGTTGTAGGCTTATCTTCGCAAGAAGATTTAGATCTCCATCATGGAATCCAATATTGTTACTTTTTTCTCTACCAATAAATTAGGAAGAAGGAGAATTGAATCTTTGATCATGTAGTGGAGGGATATTGACATCCATGTCTCCAAATCTCACCCTTCATTGTGCAGTCACTACCACAAATATGTAGTTCCATAACTACAATCTTCCACACTTGGCAAAGAGATTTCTAGGAAGTTGTCGACTCTTTACACTTGGCATATGAGATTGTGCATCAATGGAGGAGGCATGAAGCTCTATTTTTTGAAGTTGTCTTATTTTTATAATTGACTTGGTCAATGGTTTGTAACATGTAAATGCCTTCTACAATATTAGCCAAATCCTATTTAACTATACTACTGCATAAAAGTGTATTAATTAGTTTATAATGGTTAGATAATTTCATTAACATAATTTTTTATTGATAAATATTTTTTTTATAAATATTGCTACCTAGTAATTACTAGTAGCTTGTTGTCATCTGGTTAAAACCATTAATGATTTTGATGAGGAAGTTAATATTTTATAGCTAACAAAGAGGGAGAGTCAATTCTTGAATAATGGGGGTTTTCATTTTCATTTTTATTATGGTTTAAAAGACATACTTAATATATGTCTTCACTTTCTACCTCATGAAATAAACTTGTAAGAACTCAAAAAAATAAATAAGTTTATAAATGTGCTCATATAAAGTGCTACAAAAAATAATGTGTTCCTTAGCGAGATAATTTTGTACTTACACTAAATTATAAAGTGGTATGGGGGATTGTGTAGTGCCTCAATTTTCCATCACTATAATGGATCCTCGTGATTATCACCTCATGCATGTGTTGCCTTGATTTTAAATCACAACAATGGATCCTTGTGATTCTCGCTGCATGTGTGTGTGTTGATGCATACCTCTTTTCAAATTCTTTTACATCTTTTGGAACTAGTTTAAGGTCTAAATTCATGTGCACACTATGTTCCTAATTTTAGTTGGTCTACTTATACCTCTTCTTGTTAGCATTAAGGGGAATTATAATAGTGTTATAGTGGTAATGCTTCTTTCAATGGAACAATAGAGGAACCTTCTAGTTTATGGGGTCTCATAGACCTTTTATCTTTATCTCTCGTATGGGGGATTATTTTAGTGGATTATATTTTACAATATCCTAGTATACATATCTAGAGAACTATGATGCACATTTTAGTAGTGTACTACAAGTCATTCATGAATTTATCCATTATACTCCAAAATCATAGTACTGTCTATATTTTTTAGCTTCATAAGAATTTGCATATTCATTGTTGAGTAGTGTTCTATATGTTAAATCATGTAATGTTTTGCATGTCTTATCTTGATCTACATTTCTTGGAGGTTCATTGATTCCAAAAAACACCATTTCATCTTCAAATGATATAGTTTACAACTTCAACATGATTCGGGAGCTCATCATCATGCTCATATATTCATGGGACATATTTTTAGGTCTTATCCAAGTCTCTTTGTATTTTTTGAAGACTTTTGTTCCCATTTGGTTTTCTCCTTTTTCTCTACTTATAAAGATCATTATTGTACATGAGTACCTTACCATGCCTTGTTTCCAAGACTCGTCTTTTCAGTGTTTAGCTTACTCTAAGGGGGATATTAGTGTGAAAATAGGTATTATTAAAGTAGTTAGCTCTTAACCTACTTAGTAGGTTCCTATTCACACTAAATTTTAGCTCACTTAGAGGACTTATACATTTGTGTCTCACTTCTTGTTGGGACAAACATTCTCACTTTGTGAGACAACTCTTGCATAGTCACTTGTCACTCACTAGAATACTTTACATATTAATAAAATCTTCTACCATTTTCTTTGATAATGTAAATTAGGCTCATTGTTTCAAGTATTTTTGTGGAATTTTTAGTTTTTTATATAATGATATTTTATGAAATCCAAAAGAATTAGGAAATTTTTGTGGTCTAATGGAAAAGAAAAAAAGAGAAAGCACTCAATTAAATGGGACTAATGCTACTTGGATAAGACTCAAGGTAGATTGGGTTTGAAATACCTAAGGATAATTGGTATAGAATTAGCCATGAAATGGATCATTCAATCCTTAACAAGAAATGAACGATGGAAAATTCTTGTGAGAATAATATCTAGTTAGTTGTTTCAAAACATGCTAACATATGGAAGTAGCTTCTCTTTTGTGACCTTCTTAATAACAAAATCCATCTGAACCAATAGGGTCTAATGTCTTTAAAATATTTTGGAAAGCATGGGAGATCACTAAAAGCCAACTAAAAAATTATGAAGTTATAGAATATGGTTTAATAAAAAAAAATCTCCTCTAAGTCTGTTTGGTGGAACCTTGAGCATACTGGTAAATCCCTAACACTACTGCAAGGATGTTCAAAAAGAACTTAGTCCATGAAATGTATCAATTTTTAAACTTATATTCTTTGTGAGGACCACTTAAAATCATGGGTTTCTCTAATTATTGAATTCTTCTTTCCTCCAGCTAGAGGACTCACTCCATTCTTAGGGAGGCCTACAAAATATTGCATTTCTTATTTTGTATGTCTTTGATATTGATGTTGTTGAGCTTCTTAAGTGGAATGATGGGACTCATATTTATAAAATAAAAGATAAAAATGTGTATAAATCTCTAAGTAACTCTGATTGCATGACAACCTATCTCAATAATTATTGGAACCTTGCATTTTTCGATAAACTATGGGCTAATAATTTTAACTACTTATGGTTAAATATTCTTAAGCCAAAAAAAAATGTTTTAAATGTCTTTTGATTCTTACAAAATTGCCTTGTAAGTTGTCATCTTCTAATGTGGATCTTTGTAATATATGTAAGAAGCCTAGAACTATTAAATATATTTTTTATTGTGTATTTTATAAAGAATTATGGAATCTATTTTGTGTTTATTTAAGAGGGTGGAGTGATAGATGGAGGTTGACTGGAAATAAATTATTATTGGTTCTATAAATGCACTAGATAAAACTTGTAATTTATTTTTGGTTACTATTATCTATTGAGATATTATGGACTATTTGGAAATCTAGATGTGATGAAAAGTTCCAAGGTTTAAGGAGGACACTTACTAAGTCTATTGAAAGACTCATGTTTCATGATGTTTCTATGCATTTCAATTTAACAATGGAGGTATCTACAAGAAAGTTCATTAAGTTGTTGAAATAAGTCATAATAGAAGTCAAAAAATCAAAAATCAAATATGGACATTGCTCATTTAACAAATTAGATAATATCTCATTCTTGAAGGGATACTTGGAGTTCAAGAAGAAGTATAACTAGAAATATCTAGTTGAAAATTTGGAGAATAATATAAGATTATAGAAAGGTCAAAGCTTCTATATAAATTATGGAGAAGGGTTCATCGTGGAGGTGGCAGGATCTATCAATAATATGGGTATGTGCAGGATCATCATGGAAAAAATAGGCCCTTAAAAAGCAATGAAAATTAAGAAAATCAGAGTTAGGCAACTTGACATAAAAATTTGAATAAGTTATCTATATTATTTCAAAAACATGTAAGAATAGAATCTATAGAAAATTAAATTTAGTTTCTAAACTATTAGTTTTATTTTTAAAAAATAAAAATCTATTTGGTGAAAATTATAAATTTCAATGCAGTAGTACTTAAATTTCAGGGAAAAAATAAGAAGTAGGTGTTTGTCTAACCACCCTAACCACAATAAAATGATAATATTTTTTTATAAGACTTTATATATAAGTAAAGGACACCTGTCTCAATGTGATGCATATTTTTTTGTAATTGATTTTCAAGTAAATAATTAATTATGATTTTTTTATTATAAATTTTAAAACATATAAAAACTCATATGTCTGACCACCTTCACTTGGTCAAAAATTCATGAAATTATTATTATTATTATTTAATCCTATAGTATGCAAAGCATAGAGTGTGACACATTTTTCAAATTAAAAAAATGTGATACTGTTTGGAAGCTATAGATGTTTTTCAATCACCCTATCAATCAAGACTTTAGTCGTAATTCAAATAGAAAATAAATAATAATGTTTATTAAATTCAAAGTAAAGCATAATTTATATTGGTGGAAAATTGATAATATCCCTTAAAAACCCTTTTCATTTCATCAATTTTGGGTAAAAAAAAGTTGTCAGCCACATGGGCCATCATATCACTTACATATCACCACTTTTTGGCCCATCATGATCCTACGCATACTGATATTTCAGATATCAATCCACTTATTGGAGTTGGGAAGATCTAGAGGATTATAGAGATAGAAGGAACTCTTGATAATCTCCCTCCTTCAGTTCAAAATATGTGTAAAGTTACTAAGTTTGATGTATTACAATTAATGGTAAATTTATTTTAATAATTCTTAACTTTGCAGAAATTTGTATGTGAACATATTTTAAGACCCTTAGTGGTCTTCCTTATGTTGCGACCCTACATAGTCTTCTTTATTTTGTGACCTTGGATGACCTTACTATTGCTACTGAACACCGTGAAATATAAATTATAATATATTTTGTAATCCTTTTGATATACTATCTTTAATACAAAAAAATCAAGATAATGACCCCGCAAAAAAAATTGAAAAATTATTTTCCTATTTATTTATTACATTATACAATGATTTTAATCATATGTTTACTTACTATTTTTATTATTATAATTTTTATATTAATATTTGTTTTTTTTTTTAAAGTAACATAAAACAAGTGTAACATAGTGGTGAGTACATGTCTTTGTAGTATTATAATAATAGTATTTGTACTAATTCAAACACCTATAATAGTTTGAGATCAACATACTCTTACAAGTCATTTATATTTAGATTTTTTTGGGTCAATGAAGATTATAGTTGTTAGGCCTAACATTGAGATCAAATTTAATTCATACAAGACAAAAACTCTGATTAGATAGTTGAAGTTGAGATTTTTTCTTATAACAAGTGTTTGTTAAATATTGATGAATGAATGGATGAATAAGTTTTAGTAAAATCATTTTTAGTTGATTGATTGGTTGATTTTGAGCTTAATTTACCGCCTAGCATAGTTGAGGTTGATTTTACCTTTTATAATAAATATCTTTTAAATATGTATGAAAAAGTGATTTTTTAGTAGAGTGGAGTTATAAATTTATTATATGATTGGTGAATGTTAAAAATATAGTTGTTCGTAATAAAATACATAGGATTAAAAATAACTCCAATAATTTTTTTATTGTAAAAATAATGTAGGAGGATTTAGTTATGAAATTATCCATGATAATTAGTGTAATGACAGAAAACAACCCCCCCTAACTTGGGCTTCATTTAGTGTTGTAATATGTCTAACATATTCACATTGGGTCTTTCCCCCTTGCGAATTAAATGATCTTATTGGTACCTTATTTGGAGTGTTGTAAAGTGTTGTAACACACTTTCACACTTTTCTAGGTTTTCATTTAATAATTAGGCTTCTTTATGTTTTAATTGGCCCTATTTTACATTCATATGCCTCATTTAATGCATCTTTTCATGGATGATCCCAACATAAATAACTATCTATTCAAGTGTTTCATCTTGAATGACCATAGATTTAGTGATCTATGACTCATTCACTACCTTGGGTGAATGAGTCCCACCTAGGTTTTTGGGTCTCAAACTTGGTTTCACACATTTCTAAGAATTTTTGTAAATGGTACCATAAATTATGCCTAATGGGATTCATTCACCACCTTGGGAAAATGAGTCTTGTGTGGCCCAAAATCAAAATTAATTCAAATTTTTGGCGGGATTTTATCCTCCTAGATCTGATGTTGGCTTGTAATGTTGTAATTTCGGGAATTCTTACATAATTAAGTATAAATCCAATTTCATTTCACTCATTTTATCCTAACAAGAAATCAAGTGACCTAGCAAGCTGAATGAACATTTTTATAATAGGTTTGAGTTCACAAGAGCATTCAATGGTAGATTATAAGGTATTTTAGAGCATTCTTCAAGCATCAAGCATCAAACTTATCAAATATTTCATGCATCATGTTTGTTTTTGAGCTAAAAATTGTGATGTAGGGTTTTATGATTCAAGCTAGTACTTCACTCAAGATCTACCACCTTCAAGAAAGATTCAAGATCTACATCCATAGGAGAAATCTCATAAATGTTTGCAACACTTCATTGCTAGAGTTTGGTAAGTTTCAACATCATATCTTTTTTCATTCATCATTGTCCATTTCTATTTCATTATATTATAAGGTTTGATTACTAAAAGGGGGTTTGACCAAGGAAAACCCATATCTACTAACAAAAAAACATTGTTTCCTCTCTTTAGTGTGTGATTTGCAGGTTTAGATTGAAGAAAAATTAAGTATCAAGCTTGGAGAAAGTTGTTGAAGTGCCTAAAATTTTTCAAAGTTGCCATTAAGCATTGGAGAATATTGGAGAGCACCTATAGGATAATTTATAGAGATTCAAATCAAAAAAATTGAAGAAGATTGAGTAGATTGGGAAGAAAAGATTCAGATCCTAAATTTTAAGAAAACCCCAATTAGATTGATTCACCACTTTTGGTCAATGATTCCTAGTTTTGGTTAAAATTTAGGCTTTTGTAGATTCAGATACCCATTTGCCAAATTCTTGTTTTTGTACAAAAACCAAGATTTTGGACTAATTTTCCCAACTTGGTGAGTGAGACCCATTCAACATTAAAATTATAATTTCCAAAATTTCAAAACTCCTTCCATCCATCTTCAAGTTCCCAAGTGCACACAATTCATTCTACAGTTTGTTATTTTTTTTTATTTGCGTTTTCTATGTCATTTAGTTAAAGCTTGCATTGAATTAGGGTTCAATGTTACATCTTGCATTTCATTTGTCTTTATAAGCCCTAGCTTAGTGGTGAACCCATCATTAGTCTATATTCAGCCCCTAGGATAGCCCTATTGTGAGATCTCTTTCCCCTTTGCATTGAGATCTCTAGGGTTATCCTTCAATGAAATTGTAAAGTGGGTTTGCTCTATGTCCTAAAACATATGAAATAACCTAACCCATTTCATTTCATTTTAATTACTAATATGACTAAAATAAATTTTGTGGCTTTAATAAAAACTTTGGGGCTATGGCTGAGCGAAATTGGCAAAGAAATGACTATTTTTTAGAAAAGGTTAAGAATCCTCCCCCCCATGGCTATCATGGCTATAGTAGGTAGGTTCTTCAACACCATGGAACCACTGGAAATATAATTTGGTAGCATGCAAGTTGAGGGACTATGTTATCAAGCATAAATTTACAAGACCAAACTAGGTTCCTTTTCACTCATATAGATGTTTGAATAGAGAGAAACCTGATATTTTTGATATATGCGAAGATGATGGATCTCAGTATTTTCAAAGGAAAGGTTTACAAAGAAGGAAATATGAAATAAATTTAGGGTTTTTGAATCAAATATACAATTAAAGTGAAGTGGATCTAAGATCAAACAAAAATACAAAGGAATCAAGGGTTAGAGTTCCAACAAAATTTGATAATCATCTTCAAAAAAAATCTCATGCATGCAATGAAATAAAGCATAGAGGGGTTCCCTTCAATTCAAAATATCATTAGATACATTTTAATGATGATAAGGAATCACTAGGTCATTAGAGTACAAGGCATGAATATAGAGAAAATGGAATGCATGAGAAACATTTTGGTCATGATAAGAATGAGGACCAAAATAAAAGAGAGTTAGAGCAACAAAAAAATCAAGATATTTCAAAATGGGAAAGGTGCTTCAGTTCAATCAAAAAAATAACCACAAGTTTCTACTAAGCAAAAGATTAGAGAACAAGTTAATCAAGCGGGTATTTCAAATGTTACACACCAAAGGAAGGGTAAAAAGAGGCCCTCCAAGAAAAAATCCAACAAGAAAAGAGAAAGTAGTAATAAAAGCCTCCATTTCAATGGAGGAGTAAGGAGATTGTACAATATGAAGTCCCTCTACAAAAATCTTCAAATAAAAAACCTCATACAAATAAAACTAGATCATGATAAAAGGGAATTATTAATATCACATTCTCTAAGGATCTGCTACAAACTCAAATTCATTACCTTTGTCAATGAGCCTTAATCTATAAGTTCAAAAAACCTTTCTTTAGATATAGAGTTTTTGAAGGATCTATTATTTGAAGAATAGGAAGGGATTTCGAAAGTGATTTATTTGGATTAAAAAGGGTATATTTTTTGTACTATTTGATAAAAAGATCCAAAGAGATGTTATTTTCAAAGTAAAGTCCTGATTTTTGAAGGATCTAGTTTGTGCACGTAACCATAGGCACCAAATTTTAAGCCACAACATTTGAGGCTAAATTTGTTCCATCCTAGGTCTAGTTGCATTCCCTAGCTTTGAAATATAGAGAACTCAAAATAATAGAAATTATGGAAAACCATGTAGGTATTTTCATTAAACATGATATGAAATACTTTAGAGACCCATCAAATCCTATTAGGGTTTGTATATTATTGGATGCCACAAAACCTTTCCAAGCTAGATACATATAAATTCAAAGTTTGGTAAGTGGGTTCAAAAAATTGTTGTAGAAAACCTACATAATGCATGTAGTATATGTCACTCCATGGAGCACATTAAAGTTGCATGTCATGTTCTTGAGGGATTTAAAGGGAAAGTAGATCTAGTGCATCCATCACCTATGTCTATCAAAATGAAAGCTAAAGAGTTGTTCATTGATAATGTAGTTGGATCTTGCATTTCCACTGAAGCTAAAGTAGTATATCATGATCTTGAAGGATTTAAAGGGAAAGCAAATCCAGGGAGAAAAACATCCATGAAAGCTAAAGAGTTGCGTGTTGATAATGTAAATTCATCTTACTTTCTCATTGAAGATATTGATTTTCCCATTGAAGATAAAGAATCATCTATGTAATTACCTATAATACCAACTAGTAAAGGCAAGCATAATAATAAACTCAACATAATGAGTGTAAATGCATGCATCCCATCCTTTTCATCAGTCTCTTTAAGTCAACTGGATGTTATTGTTCATTGGATGATTTTTAGTATGGGACCAATTCAAATATATCTAAAGAATTTGAAATAGGAGTCATTCAATCTATCTTCATTGGATATAGGGGTTTATTCTCAACAAAATTTATTGAGTAAAGAAAAACCATCCAATGAAAATGTTGAGATGCCACCCAATGTAAGCCTTGAGTCCCCTAATGCAATATGATTAAAACAAAGGGGTTGTCCAAATAATTTGGAAGAACTTTTTGGAAAGATCTTTTTTTCAGTAGGTTTAGACCTATTTGATGAAATAACAAAGGATATATTAAATGAAGAAGGGGGAATAACACCTTGAGAGGAAGAAAAATTCCAACTACATGCTAATCAAGAAATGCATTAAGAATATGATATGGAAATTGATGCAGAGATGGTTCCTAAGTTTTAGTATTCACAAAATTTATCACTATAAAAAATGCCAACATCTTGACTATTAGTTAAAATGTCTCCAAGGAAAAGGGGAAGAATGTCTAAGGTTGCCAAGTTAAAGGAAGAGCTTGATGCAGGGGTGAAGAATACTTTGTATGGGAGCATTTCAGTGAACAAGAGGTTGAAGAGAGGATGCTGCTCTCCTTGAACATAATGAGAGTTGTGTCCTAGAATGTTAGAGGCATTTATTCCTTTGACAAGAAGACCCAAATAAAGAATCATCTAGATGCTTGTGGGATAGATTTAATATTGCTGCAAGAGACTAAAACATCACAAGAAATATATGAGGCATCAATTATGAAGTGGGGAAAATAGAAATCAATTTATGTGCTAGCTCAAGGGGCTTCGGGTGGATTAGTTACATTATGTTATCCAAAAATAGTATCCATTGATGTAATTAATAGGGATAGTAATTGGTAGTTAATGAGTGTGGTAAGTTTTGATCTCAAGTTCAGGCTAATAAATGTCTATGGAACAACAACTACTCATGATAAGAAGTTATGAGATGTGTGAAAAAATTCTATTCAGGATCTTGGAAATGAAAAGGTGATACTGGTAGGAGATTTCAATGTGATAGTGTCATTACAAGAGAAACAAGGCGGTATATTCCCACCACATAAAAGGTGATACTAGCAGGAGATTTCAATGGAATATTTTAGTTCCTTTATTTCAGAAAATGCATTTAAAGATATTTTGCTTGTGAAGGGAAGCTTTACATGGAAAAACTGGAGGAAATATTTTTTGTAAATTACAAAGCATTTAGATAGATTTTTAGTGTCACAAAACTAGGTTATAGCATCGCATAATTTGGTCTCAGAAATATTGCCTTTTGTAAGCTCAAATCATTATGCAATATCATTAAATATATCAAAATTAAGTTTGATGGCAGATCACATGCCTTCCTTCTAGTTTGAGAAAATGTAGTTCAAGCATCCACATTTTCCTCCTCTTCTCCTACAATGGTGGATTAGTGCACTGTCCCAAACAGGAACAAAAATGTTTCAATTCTCTAAAAAATTACAATATGTTAAGAACCAAATAAAAACATGGAATGTACAAGTTTTCAAGAATATTTTTTTTTAAAAAGAGGAGGTAGAAAAAGAGTTAGCAGATATTTACAAACATATAATTCAACATGGCTTGGACTTAGCTACAGATAAAAATAGAAGAATTTGCAACTAGTATGGGAGGAATTAGGCAAAAGATAAAAAAATTATTGGTTAAAGGAAGGGGAAAGTAACACAAAATATTTCCATGCATTTGCCCAAATCAAAAAAGTTGCACAAATAGTGTTCTCACTACAAGATGCCATATTAGGGAATCAAATTACAAATGCAAAGGATTTTTAGGAGGAAGGGGTCAATTTTTTTAAAACCTTCTAGCCCCACCAAGGGAGGGGAAAACACGGGTAAATCAAGATGATCAAGTATTATTGGTTGTGATACTAATCATCATTTCTTATGAAGAAAATGAGGGATTGATGAAACCTTTCACCTTTGAAGAATTGAGGAAGGTCTAGTCTTTTCACTTTCATCGGATAAGGCTCCAAGGGTGGATGTATTCAAAGCCTTTTTCTTTCAAAAGTGTTGGGATGTGTTGGGTTTTGACTTTCTTCTAGCTTTGGAAGAGTCACAGAAAATTGGAATAATGTTGAATTTTTTTAATGTTACAAACATTGTAATTTTTCTAAAAACAAAGGAACCAAAGGGTTTTACAAAATTTAGACCCATCTCATTATGTAATATAATCTATAATATTTTTACGAAGGCAATATATTTAATGCTACAACATATTATTGCTAAAACTATCTCACAAGAAAAAGGGGGCTTTGTTTGGTAGAGAAATAGCTAAGGGAGCATTGGCTGCACCTAAAGTGCTTCATACTATTCATTCTAATCACCTATCATTTTTCATTGTAAAACTCGATATGATGAAAACATATGATAGGGTTGATTGGAGTTTTTTAATGAAAGTCTTAGCTAAAATTTATTTTTACAAAAAATGGTGTGAATGGATATTTTCTTACTTATCAGGTGTTAAATTCTTAGTTATAATAAATGAGTCACCTTTAGGCTTCTTTAGTGCTATGCAAGAGATAAGACAAGGGGATCCTTTATCCTGATTTCCCTTCATAATTATGGAAGATGCATTGAGTAGGGAAATAAAAAAGAGACATAGTCAAGGCTTGCGGCAAGGTATACACATTCTCCAATTAGATATTTTAATTATGCATACCCTCTTTGTGGATGATACTTTACTATATGGGAAAGAAAATATTGCAGAGGCCAAACAAAAAAAAAATATATTAGTCATGTACTCTTCAGTGTCAAGGAAAAAAAAAATGGATACAAGTCTAATATTTATGTCTTTAATTCCAAGAAATCTATTAGAAGGAAAATTATTCAAGCTTTAGGCTTCCAGGTGGCAGAATTTCTATGCATGTACTTCAAGATTCCATCCTTTATGGGAAAAAATAAGATATCTTCTTGGTCTAAGGTTATAGAAAGGATCAAGAATAGAATTTCAACTTGGAAATCTAGATGGTTATCATTATCATGTCACATGTTTTTTATAAAGAATGTATTAGTAGTGATTCCGAACTACTTCATAACAATCCTCAAGGCCCTGAAATCAGTTGTTGGATAGATAGAGAAGACTATCAAGAATTTATTATGGAAAGTGAATATGAATGATGAAAAAAAGTTCCTCTAATCTCCTTAGATAACATGTCTTCTAAAAAAATTAAAGGTGGGGTAGGAATGCCTAATATTTCCAAATGAAACATGGATTTTGGGGGGAAATTGATATGAAAAATGTTCACTAAATGAGTTTAAAAATGGTGTAGGATAATGCAAGCCAAGTATTTAGATAATCAAAATCTAGTAAGAATATTCACAATATCCAATCCCCCCAATGGTTCTACCATGTGGAACTTTAGTTTCATGTAAAAATGTTGTCACTTCATACATTTCATGGGAAGTGCATATAGGAGAAGAATTCCACATTTGGAATGTATCTTGTAATGGTTATCCTCCTTTGAAGGACATTCAAGAATTACAATTAACCATTCTAGTGTTATCTCAACTATGGGGTGCTACAATAATTGATTATGTTTATTGAATAGATGTAGCAACTGGTAAAGTAAAATGGAAATAATTTTTTGAAACACAAATAACAATGGCTCAAAAGGATTTCATTCATTATACCCTAGCAAAAAGAGTAGTCTTTATAATAGGAAAATCTGATCGAATCATATGGGCACCTTCCAAAGATGGATGCTATTTAGTCAAACAGGGATATAAAGCACTCCTTAACAAAGATGTTCAAATGAAATCCCAAAGAGCTTATTATTTTTGTTGGAACAACATGGTTCTACCAAAAGGATGGAGCTTTGCATGGTTAGTACCATGAAAATGGGTACTTTCAAGCAATAGGCTCACCAAATTAGGATTTTTTGAGCCTTTCAAATGTGTCTTATAATGTGATTAAGATTTTGAAGATATGGATCATTTATTTCTACGGTTTTCTTATGCTCAGCGTTGTTGGAATTTTATTTTGTACAAAATAGGATTTTTTTCCCCTCTACCGAAGATAGATTGGGATATTTTCTCAGCTTGTCTGGTGTTATATAAATCCTCTTTATTTGCATGCATTTGGCCCTTTATCCTAGCTATAGTAATCTGGTCTATATGGTGGGAACAAAATAAGTGTATTTTTAGAAAAAATTCTTCTTCAATATAGAATGTTCTAGTTTAATTGAGAAATCAGTCACAAAAGTAGCAAATGCATATGTTCAAAATACTAAAAATGTTAGTTCTCTCTTCACATCATGGGATGATAGTATTCTAAATATTTGGAAAAGAATCAGTCTACCTTTCAAAGGTAGTCTGAAACAACCTCATAAGACAAGGATTGGTAGGAGCTTAGTTAAATGCAACCACTGATATCAGGTTTCTTTAAGTTAAATTTTGATGGTGCTTCGAGAGAGAACCATGGTATGTCTGGTGTAGAGGTGTGTATTCGAGACTCTTGTTGGGTATTGAAAGAAACTACGTCAATTTCTCTTCCATTTGGAACAAACAATATAGTAGAATCAATGGAATTTCTCCATAGTTTATAACTTGCTAGACATCTAGGCATATCTAAAATTCATATAGAATGTGATTCACTAATAGTCACAAATGCATGTAAGGAGAGAAATTTTCATATTTGGCATTTGAAATATGTTATGAATTTTTTTGGGGGAGTTTTAGATAATTTTCACTCTTTCCATATTTCACACACATACTGCGAAGGGAATATGTTGGCATATTGCCTTGTAAACATGGGATTCCAAAAGGAGGAAGTGACCATATTAGAATATAACACTTGTCAAGGTTGGTGCATTTCTAGTCTTAGCTAAGATAGTAGAAAACTAAATTATGTAATGGTGTAGTTAAAAAATCATGCTTTGTTAAAAGGTGGTCACATATGGTTGTAGTCATGGCATAAAAGCAATAGTCATAAAATTATGATAATTCCATCTCAAACCCACAAGTGCATTGGGCTACGTTAAATACACACAAATGTGTTTAATGTATAATCATGATGAGGTCATACTTGGATTAGTTTGAACCTCCAAATGAAGGTGGCTAAATTTAGTGATTCAATTAGTTAATTTGAAAAGAAAATAGCTTTGGAAGGCCAAGATAGTTTCAAATTAAAAAAGAGGGGTGTTGTACACGATCTGAAAAATCTACCTGGATCATCTTTTGCAACAAATAAATCATATGAGCATGTTAAAAATTTCATGAGTTCCATGGAGGCATGGTACTAGCTTTATTCAAGGCACATGTGAGAGATAGTTATGAAGGCTGAAAGGATATCATCAAGCAAGTGAAAGGAAATTGTTTTAAATTCTAATATTTGTATGCATGAATCTAGGTGTAAGGGAGTACAAAATATTCTTACTAATGATGATCCATTATTAATATTGGAGCATGTGAGTGGGCCTAATTGCACAAATTTTGGTAGTACCTTATGCTAGTGAAGGACAAAACAACATATGCATTATTATGTCATCCTAGCCAAGTGTGTGAAGGGTAAAATTTAACCATTTCCCATGCTATTTCATATTTCAACACATCTTTTTAACAAGTGAAAAAGGGGTTTCTAACTATTGCTATACATCGAGATCTTTCTTTAGAGGAAGAGGGTGAAATTCATTGCTGTTTCCATATTTGTAGGGTGTTTAAAAGGGCTTAGATTGATTAATTTCCATGTAATTACAATGTTTGGGTGCCTGCAAGTGAATGGGAGTTGTCATTTTTAGACTCAATTAGTGAAACACAACTGAACCAGGTGTGCAAGACCCATTGCTATGAGTTCTGAAATAGTGTGAAGAGAATCATTGGAGATGAAATATTGTATTCACGAGCAAGGAGGGTTATCTTCCCTTCATAATTAATCTCTATCTTTCATTCTAATGTCTCTGATTTGATGTAGTCTCTCCCATTACTTTAGTTGATTGCTGGTAAGGTGATTAGGAAAGTTTATTTGCAAGGCAACAAGCTCCTTAAGGTTGTGCAAGCATATGACATGTGGAAAGGGAAAGGCCAAATTGGATGCCTCTTCTTGCACCACTTCTTATTGAATGTAAATACATATATTTCAGTATATGATTGCGAAAACTAAAAATGCTCTATGTATTCTCCCATACCAAGAATGTTGGGTAAAGGGGTTTTAAATAGTCATGGTTACAAAGAGTGGAAACATAAAGATCTACAGAAAATAGAAATAGCTAAAACAAAGTTTCTAAAGAAGAAGACTCTTTCTAGCTATGATGATATCATCCGGAGAATCTAGGATTTTTGTGATCAGTGTTGTATGTATCCATATGCCCCCACAAGTTGAGTGTGGGTTTTTGTACGGTCAACTTGTCCTAAAGTAATGCAAATCGAGTAGAGCTCAACCCCTTAGTGAAGACATCTGCAACCTGATCTTTTGTAGAGATGAATCGAACAACAAGACCTTTGTTAGCAACTTTCTCATGAATGAAGTGATAATCAATCTCAATGTGCTTAGTCTATGCATGAAAAACTGGATTAGCCATGAGATACATAGCACCAAGATTGTCACACCATAGAACAGGGGGATCAGTGGGAGAATATCCAAGTTCAGAGAGGAGGGATTGAATCCAAATTAGCTCAGCATCAAATTTGTTTTCGATGTAATCCAAATTAGTCAATTCCTTCATGTTGATTGAACCCCTTGGCAACTAGTCATGCTTTGTAGCTATCAATTGAGCCATCTGCTTTCTTTTTCAATTTAAAAACCCATTTGCACCCAACAACATTTAAGTGGGGCTTGGGTGGGACTAGGCTCCATGTCCCATTCTGGAGAAGTGCATTAATTTCATTATCCATAGCCAAGCACCATTGTGAGTTCACTTTGGCTTGGGAAAACCATGTGGGCTCATCAATATCATCAAGAGATAAGGGGTGCTTAGTAGCACTGTATTCCTTTGGTCAAAAAATGCCATGTTTGGACCTTGTGACCATGGGATGCACATTCGTAGGAGGAACCATCAAGCTTGGCGAAGGTAATGACAAAGGGGAGGAAGGGGGGTCATGGCTAGGAGACAGTGGGGCCGAAATCATTGGGGTGGGGGGAGCAGATTCAACACGGGTAGGGGGGTCATGACTAGGAGTAGAGGAGGCATCTAGGGGGATGGAGAGACCATGGTGAGGTTCTTGGAAGGGAAGTGAAGACACACTAGATGCAGGTGAGTGATAAAGTGGGAGAGTGGATACCTGAGAGGGTGCATAGATTGAGCCCGGTGATGGTGCATTCTGGCAAGTAGCAAATGGATAGGTCCCTTCATCAAGCACAACATACCAAGAGATATACATCCTATTGGTGGGAAGATGGAGGCATTTATAGCCTTTGTGAACCAAACTGTAACCCAAGAAGACACAAGGGAGAGAACGCGACTCCAGCTTATTAGAGTTGTAGGGACGAAGGTAGGGAAAACAAAGGCACCCAAAGACACACATCGCTCGATAGTCAGGACCCGTTTTAAATAGACACTATAGGGGAGACAGATTGTTTAGGATGGGGGTGGAAAACCAGTTCACCAAGTAATAGGCCATGAGGAATGGATCGGTCCAATAGGTGAAGGGAATTGAAGCCGTATGAAGGAGGGTAAGACTAGTGTCCACAATGTGCTTGTGTTAGCGCTCAGCTAAACCATTTTGTTGTGGGGTGTAGGGATAGGAAAAGCATTGGGTGATTCCTTGAGAGGCCAAAAAGGCTTTAAATTTAATAAATTCCTCCCCATTTTTGGATTGGAAGGTTTTGATTTTATTGCCAAGTAGGTTCTCAATTTTAGTCTTGAAATTAATGAATGTAGGTACTGTATCTGACTTATGAGATGCATCGAAATCTGAGATGGCACATAGGAAGAAGAATATTGATGAGGGATGCCATAGTGATGATAGGGATAGGGTGCTGCCACGTATGCAGAGGGGGGGGGGGCAGCTGATTGGGGCATCTCCTGATAGGTTTTATCAAATCTGAACCAACAAGTGTTGGCCATGTGGTTCTTACGTCCACAAAGTTGGCATGGTCATATCACCTGAATAGGCATGGGTGGAGGGCATTGACCATGATTGTTGTTCCCATGGCCTCGATGATTGTGGTTCCTTCCGCGATTATTGTACTGAGAAGAAGGATTAGGAGCACAATTATGGGTGGCGACATTGGCCATTGGGTACTGCTAAAGGAGGGCCTATTGGGCATCAATGCATATCTCGAAAGCAAGCAGATGGGCTTGAGAATCATCCATATCAATGCTGTCAAGCATGGTTGTCAGAGAAGTGACGACAGCATCGTAGGCGGACTTGAGACCGCTCAAGATAATTTGCTGCAGATCTGAATCACAGACGGTTTGTCCTGAAGCTGCAAGGGTGTCGGATAATTGTTTGGCATGCTGGAGGTAGTCAGCCATGGAGAGAGCGCCCTTATGGATGGTCTGTAGTTCATGACGAAGTTGCATGAGTCATGCTTTGGAACGAGAAGCAAAGCGCTTCTCTAGAGAGAACCAAATAGCACGTGAGGTATCAAGGCCAACAACAGTCGCCAGAGTATCGTGAGCAAGGGCAGAGAGCAACCATCCAAGAAGGATCTTGTCCTGCTTTTGCCAGGTAGGATAGGTAGGATTCGGTGTTAGATTTATCGGAGAGAGAGTATGAGGGGGACAAGCAATGGTCCCATCAATGTATCCTTCCAGGTCATAGCCTTGGAGAAGTGTGAGGAACTGTGTGCGCTAGAGAAGGTAGTTGTCGCGATCTAGTTTGACAAAGATCGCGTGGTAAAGGGGAACCGATTGGAGAGCAGAGGAGGGTGGAGGTGGGGAGAGTGGGGAGTGTGGGGAGGTGGGTGTGTGGGCGGCACTGGTGATAGAGTTGGCCATGATGGGTGAGGTGCGGGAAGAACAGGGTGTGCAGGCTGCAACACAGAGGGAAGGGGAGATGGGAAAAAAGCAACGCAGAGGATCGTTGCTCTGATACCATGCAAAGACTGAAAAATGCTCTGTGTATTCTCACATGCCAAGAATGTTGGGTAAAGGGGTTTTAAATAGTAACGGTTACAAAGAGTGGAAACAGAAAGATCTACAGAAAATAGAAACAGCTAAAACAAAGTTTCTAAAGAAGAAGACTCTTTCTAGCTATGATGAGATCATTTGGAGAATCTGGGATTTTCGTGATCAGTGTTGTATGTTCCCATAATGATGCCATAAATAATACATTGGAGATGCAAAATTCTAGATATTTGTAGCAAGCACTTGAGAGACATGTTGGTGTGGTAGGTGAAGATTTAGTAAAGAGGATAAAGAAGAAGGTAAATCCACTGTTAGCTTTACTATCCCATGTGCATAATTAGCCAATTCACATTTTTGCACTTGCTCCATTAGTTCGAGACCCTCCTTCTCTAGTGACTCAATCCATTCCTATGGTGGACATAAGATAATATTAGTTCTTCTCTTGATCCTTTTCATTCTAATATTCCCAATCGAAATGCCATTCCACCTACACAAATTGATTTGGGTAATTTTCATGAATAAGAGGGCGAGAATGAAATCCAATTTTATAGAATGAAGTAGGATGGAGACTGTTAAAGTAAATTTAGTATATGATATTTTGTAAAGAGGGTTTACTTAACAAAATTTGTATATGTTTCATGTGGTTCTATGGGGTTTTCAACTAAGGGATAAATCTTAATATTAAGTAGTGAAAAAATAGTGTGAAAAGGAAAATACTTAGTATGTAAAATATTATTTCTATATATTAATATATATAGGCTTAACATTTTCCTTTTGCTTAAAAAAAAACAATTGCACATTTTTCATTATTAACTAGGACCTCATATCATGCAAAATTAAAAATAAATGATTTCTTTTTTCAAATATGAGAATCTTTTCCTCCGAAGTAGAAGGAAACTAGATTCTTGATTTTTTTGTTTTTAAAGTCATATTTTGTCAAGAATGTGATATACCACTATACTCAACAATGACAATATTTTGAATAAATGTGTTGAAAAACTCATTTCACATAGGTTACACATGATAGATAACTAAATGAAAGGTACAATGAATATAATAATTAGACCATAGTAGTATTCCATTTATACAAATTGACAAAACATAAATATAATTTAAATGTCCAATTTTAAATTAAAAAAAAATCAACAAAATATTCATAATAAATTTATTTTACTAAACCCCAATTTATTAGATAATGTCAATTGTAATGTGAAGTGAGAAATTAACATAATACATTAAAAAATAATATAAGAAAAAATAATATAAGATGAATGATTTATTAAAACCTATTTTTCTTTATTATCTATAAGATGACTAACTAATTATCTAAAATTGTCACGAAGTCTCGTAATAATTATCTAGATTAAATTATAGAAGTCTTTCAATAATTTTTTCTAGCTAAAGTTAGCATGAAATTAAGGTAGAGTTGGCATAAGATGGTTGCAAATTTGTTAAATTATTAATTCAATAATTCACAAATGAAATAAAGTAATTGTTTTCAATTTTTTTTTCTCAATTTATAGGTTATTTTTGATAGTTTAATTTATATTTTTAGTTTGTTTCAAAAAATATATGTTTGTTGTGTTTCAGTCATGCCTCTCAAAATTCTTAGCTTAATTAGTTAAATCTTAAAATCCAAAAATAAATACACAAATAAAGTATAATTTCAAAATTTTCAATATTAAATTAATTTAATTTTATATAATTATGAAACCATTTTTTACTTTGTACTTTTAATCGTGTTTTTAATTAACATTTTTTTTTAATAGTTATACATTTTATATCATGTAACTTATAATTCTTACCAATAAAATATTTAACCAAATATAACTCAAAGTAAAAACATAATAAAATTAAAAATAAAATAATTAAATTACAATTCAACATATATTTTTGAAGAAACAATCTTTATAGTTACTTTAAATTAAATATAGTGTCTATAGGGGTGAAAGACATCTTTTGAGGTAAGAGGTCACAAAATCTATATATATCAAAGACTTGTAGTTCAATTGATTGATAGGTGATGATTATTATATATTCTTGAAGTCTACATATATCAAAGGCTTGTGGTTCAATTGATTGATAGGTGATGATTAAGATATATTCTTGATTACCACAACCACCGAGATTCAAAACCAATAAATAAGGTATAAAGAATGAGGCGGAGGTTTGTCTGAGTCATATAAAATGGTCAATAAAAATAAGTTACGAATATCAAGAAGTGATTCGATTGATTAATAGACAAGGGTTTGTTATATTCACTGATTATGCCAACTATCAAGATTCAAATCCCAAAAATACCATATAAGGAATGATACAGAAATCTGCACCTTCAATATAAAATACTCGAAAAACATGTATTAAAATATCAATTTAGGGTTTTGTATAACATTACTAGAAATGGAATGTCTTCTACAAGACAAAACCAAAAATATGCAGTTGTTTGTTTGTCATGCATATATGCATATAACATTCCTCGGCTCTCTAAACATTTCAATGAGCATTTTCAAAGTTAACCAGAGATCTGAGATCCTACCAAGAAAAAATTGTAACGAAAGATTCAGTCTGAAGAGGAGATTCAGAGTCCTTGCTCTGATATTTATCGTTCAACCAAAATAAGTAGAACCTTTTCTCTAAAAGAAGATATATAGAAAAAACATCATCAAAAACTTTCTTTTCTAAACTACCGGCTCATACATTTCAAAAGAGCTGGAATATTGGTTCCTCAGCGTTTGCAACATCAGCAAAATCCTCCTCTAAATCTCCATCAAACGCCAGCAACAGGTCTTCTAAATCGACGTCGTTAAGTTCGCTATCTGTAATTTCCAGATCACAGAGGGAACTTTGAAGAGCGGGGGACTGATCTGTAGTTGGATTTAGATCACCTTGAGGTTGAGGAGCAGGATTATTAAGACATGCAGAAGATCCATACATGATAGAAGCGGCATTGTCATATGCACGAGCAGCATCATGGGCATTGTCGAAGGTGCCGAGCCAGAGGCGCCTTCCTCTGTTGGGTTCTCTGATTTCAGCAACCCATTTGCCCCATTTCCGCTGGCGTACTCCTCTGTAATGGTACTGCCCATTTTCGGGCCCTCCTTTGCCCGGAATACATTTTTTTATTGAACCCTTCCGAACTCTTCTTCTTTTTTCTGGTTTCTCGCTTGAACTCGCCCGCTGCCATTCGTCTAATATCTCAGTAGCAGCTTTCTTTTCGCTCTTCCCTTTCGCTGCCTCCGCCATCTTTTTTTCAACGGCCGAAATTGAAACTTCAAAACCCAGCGGAAACACTCCTTACGAAGGTGTGGAGATCGAGTCCCACAAAGGAATTGAAAAAGAAAGCTTGAGAATTTTGTGGCAGCTCTATCTGATTTATATATGTGTGTGGGAGAGAGAGAATGGGGAAGCTTGTTGACGAAGAAAACGAATTAGAGAAATAGAAGGGTTATGAGCTTTTCTGACAAAGAAAAGGATGAACGTGACCACGCGGACAAACCTGCCGATCCCATTGGCGATATGGTAGGCGTCAGTTTGCTTTGTTCCCAGAAACCGCGTAGCAGGCTATCCACTGTCAAGTAAAAGCTCTTTTTAGAATATTAAGTGCTTGTTATATTCATTAAAATAATATAAAATTAATTGATCGGTTTTTTTTTTAATGTTCATTTCAATTTGTTTTGTTTTGGAGTAAACACGTCGATAGTTTGAATTTGATGTCCATCGTCCACGTGAAAAGCTCTTTTTAGAATATTAAATGCTTGGAATATTTATTAAGCAGTTTGAATTTGATGTCCATCATCACGTGAAAAGCACGTGAAAAGCTCTTAATAGAGTACTAGGGAAGAGAACCCACTAGTTGTGAACCCTAATTTTACGGTTCTCAAAATCTTATGTGGAAATTCTAAATCACTTCCAATTTTTTACAATAGGGTGGCAAGTACCCTCTTATAACTTTCATTTCAAGGCCACATCATCATGCCACATTAGCATGCTTTTTGTCAAGGTGTCTAAACAACCCAAAAAAAAAGTGGGACCAATACTTGTGCATTCACATCATTGGTAGTTGAGCACTGATGTGGCATTACATGATTGATTGTGTTTTAGATCAAAGAAATACATTTTGTTTAATTATGAATAGTCAAGTCACAACTATTGAACATTTTATAAACAACTACTATCACAACTATTGAAACATGCTCAACTACTAGGACCTCTCCCCTAAATGCTTGTAATATTTATAGCCTCAAGTGAAAAAAAATTCTTAAAGAATTAAATGTTTGTAATATTTATTATATCGTTTTCTTTGCTTATTTTGTTAATTTTATTTATTTTTAAATTTAAAAATCTTAAAAAAGAAAATGATAAATTAATTTTATTGTTATTAATAAATATTGCAAGCATTCAATACTATAAGAAGAGATTCTCACATGATGGTTGGACATCAAATTAGATTACTAAATATTTGAAGCATATTTTAAGAAGAGATTTTCACTTAAAGACTAGACATCAAATTGGAGGTTGCCCACACAATTACTAGGACACTATGGGCCTTCAATATATATATTACTATTTAAAAGAAAATAATATTACATATATTTATAAGAAAAAATGGTGGATTATAGAAAATAAATTTAAAGTCTAAATAAGGTCCAACTTCAAATAAATAAAATATAGTCAAAGAAGTGCTGAAAGTTATATTACTAGGGGTAGGAGGGTCCATAAAATCTGGTTTTACCCATACTTCAACAAGGTCCAAGTCATCCAAGGGAGATCCACTCCCAACTAGAAATGAAGCCCTCTTCTAAATCTTCCTCGTATAACTAAGTATGGTGAATAAGTTAAATGAAGAAAGCAAACTAAATAGTCATGTCAAAATTTAGCCTTCAACAAAACATCCAATACACATCTAATTCATTTAGTAAATAACATTACTAAGTGATTTTAAAAGTGATAAGTTTATGGGGAATTTTTGTATTGAGTAGTTGATTGTAAAATATAAAATATTTTTATAAATATTAAACATAAATTTATAAGGGAAATAATCAATGTTTTATATTTTTTAAGAAATTTTTATTAAATATTTCTGAATTGATTTTTAAAATTAACATAATTATACTATAGATTTATTGAGTACACTGCATGAGTGAACTAGTGAACACTAATCAAGTAGTGTCCATAACATCAATCAAACTCTATGAAGTCAAAAATACAAATAGTACTATGATGATGAGTACTAGAATCTCAAAATGTGATCCATTGAAATAATCCCCCATTAAAGAGATCAAGATAAAAGGTTCATGGGGCCTTCCAAATAGAAGATCCTTTTATTTCTTTGAGTTGAAAGAAGCATAGGCATAACGCATCATAGTCCCCCCTTAATGCTAAGAGAAATAAGTAGACTAACTAAGATCGAGAGTGTGTACAAAATGTAGAGATGTGCAAGGAGGAATTTAAAACACATTCACATGAGATGAAAATCACAAAAATCATGTTCTAATGGCATAGACCATCATTAAACTTTATAATATAGTGTATGCACACTAATTTCCCAAATTCCCTCCCCAAGGAACACATTCAATTTTGTGGTGTGGGCTTACAAACTTATTTTCTATTTGAGTTCTATATGTTTTTTTTCATGAGGTTGGTTAAGAAGACATAGAGTAAGTTATGTCTTGCAAACCTCAAAAAAGATAAAAGCATATAAAACTAAACCCCCATTATAATGACCCCCCCTTTTTCCAAATTCATTGCAAAAGAGAAAATTGACTCCTCTATTACAAATTTTTAACTAAAGAAAATAAAATTGTTCCTCCCCCTAGCACTTTCCCTATGCCACATTAAATGAAAAAGAGAAAATTTACTCTTCTTTTACAATTTTTTAGCTATGATGAAAAATCTCCCCCGTTACAAAACTTTATTTATTAAATGAAAGAAAAACCCCTTTAAAGTTGTATATTTTAATGTTTACACATAACCTTTGAAGCATTTATACAATACATAAGGTTATTTAAACAAAACAAAAATAACAACTAAAAATTAAAGAGACATTGACCAAGTAATTTTCCTAGTTTAAAAAGTGAGTGGGAGCTAGTGGAGATTATGTAGTAAACTAACAATTAGAGGCACTCTTGTATGTGGAGAGTGAGGTGTGGAGTGAGGAGGCATGGGGTAGTTGGGGAAATTGACCCTTTGACTATGTCAAATGTGAGGCATTGGAAAGAAGGCATGAGAATGTGCAATGATTATGGTAGATTTGGTGCCACCAAAAGAGGTGTGCTAGCTGTATGGAAAAACAAACAAGGCCACAAGAAGAAAATGGGTACACTTGTCTCCTCTTGCATTGAGTGATGGTCTCCAATAATCATATAGATTGAATGGTGAGTTTTCAATGCAACTAAAATCTAATGCATTTATCCTTTGAATGGATGCCAAGAAGTGTGTAGGTCGCGCATAAAGTATACTTAAGAGCATAGTAATTGACAATTTATAAACTCTTAGTGTGTTAAGTTTATGTTAGGGTAAATTACTCCGGGTGGTTTTTTCCCGTCTTTGGTAGTTTTCTCACCCATCACACATTTTCATGCCTTTATAAGGCACCATTGCACATTGTGTAAAATATCTCATCTTAGTGTTTTTCTTTGGTGAAGTAGTTGTGTTTGCTTCTCTCATTTTTTGTGAAGACTTCTTTGCAGGTTGTGATCTTGGGCTCGATAGTTGACACCAACATGGTATCAAAGCCTTCAACATTCCCTTTCTTGTACAACTGATAATTTTCATTAGAAGATTTTGAGGTCATCTATTTTCTAGAGATTATTTGGCATTTGAAATTTATTAAATTTCATAATTGCTATTATTTTTTATTATTTTCAAATTCTCCTATTTGTTGTAGTGAATTAATTTGTATTTGGGGCATGATTTGCACTAGAGGACATGAATTACCCATGGTCGATTCAATCCTTTCTCTGCCAAGTATTACCTTTTTTGGCACAATTTATCTCTATGACTCACAATTTTCTATTGAAGAGGCTTTGTGAGCTAGCGTTTTGGTAAAGATTGACTATGAGACATTGGTTGTGTTAATCACATGGTCAACTCTACAGTTTGAACATGCGATTCAATTATTCAAGGATTCACAAAATTTTCTCAAGGTGTGAATTATATTGTTGAGGTTGCATCTCTTTTTGGCTCTTGATTTGTAAATAGAATACGGGGTGTGAATTTGGAGGCATTTGTTTTGAAAAGGACACAATTTTGACATATAATAGGCTACGATCAATATTTGTAAGTGGTGTAATACCTTAATAGCCACATTTCTTTAGGCTTATTTTTTTTGAAGAGTGGAGAATTTCCTTATTATGATGTTTTCAATGAGAGATCTAGAGCATCAATTGGGGATCTACACTTATGTTTGTTATTGAAGGTAACATTTGGAGGCAGAGATGATAGTGATTATGATACACCTTGATTGTGTAATTACTATTTACTATTACTATGCAAGGTAAAATGTGAAAGTAATGTGAATTCAGTGGATAAATAAATTATATGTACACTCTTTTATCACTGCTTTAATAATGAATGCCCTCTCATTTAATATTCTATGAGAGAATGCATCTATGTGATTGGATGAATATTGTGTTGATACTCTAACTTTGGAGATGTCTTATGTATACTACATATTTTCTGAATAGTTGACTGTTATGTGAGATTGTTAGTGTTTGTAGGTATGTGTTCAATTCCTCTAGGTAGAAGGTAAGTATCACTCAAGAGAAGGTCTTGGTCAGGTAACTAGTATCATAACCTATCCAAGCTTAAACAGACCACAGTAGAATAATTGAGTCGGGTTGTTAAGTAAAAATTTGGTAAATAATCCCTAGCCATTATGTGTGCATTAGTAAGAGTCTTGTTTAATTTTGAGTGCATTATTGGGTGTTGTATATATTTTTGAGCTTGAGAGCTCTTTCCTTGTTACTATGATTGTATTGATATGTGAATCATACGAGGAATATGTATATGTACACACATGCATGTTGATGATAGACTATACACACAAAGGAATGTGTACATGAGGTTACATAGGTAGACATATCTATGCACACTCATGCACAAGTTTCTTATGCACATGGAACTATTTGATGGATCTCACAAAATGTATATGTATATGTATAGATATATCACTCATAGGATCTTATTGATACCATAGTAATTGTGTATTATTTTTGTATGAGAATCAAATGTGTGTAAATATATATAATATATATACATATATCAATATATATATATATATATATATATATATATATATATATATATATATACACATATGGTGGAAAATGGACATGCCCATACAAATGTATCGATATATGTATACATGTACATAGAAGCATATATATATATATATATATGTATACATAACTGATATATTAGGGTATGTGTAGGATCACGATGGGCCAAAAAGTGGTAATATGATGGGTATGTGGCTGACAACATTTTTTTACCCAAAATTGATGAAACAAAAAGGGATTTTAGAGGAGATTCTCAGCTTTCCACCAATATAAATTATGCTTTAATTTTAGTTTAATAAATTATTATTATTCATTTTCTATTGAATTACGACTAAAGTCCTTATTTTTAGGCTGATTGAAAAACATCTATAGTTTTCAAACGGTATCATATTTTTTTATTCCAAAAAATGTGTAAGATTCTATGCTTTGCATAATATAAGATTAAAAAATTAAAAAATGAATTTCATAAATTTTTGACCAAGTTAAGGTGGTCAGACATACGGGTCTTTATATTTTTTAAAGTTGTCATAAAAAAATTATAATTAATTATTTACTTGGAAAAAATTATAAAAAAATATGCATCACATTAGGACATGAGTCCTCTACTTATATCTAAAATTTTATAAAAAAATATTATCAACTTAATGTGGTTAGGGTGGTCAGACAAACACCCACTTCTTATTTTTTCTGTGAAATTTAAGTACTACTATATTGAAATTTCAAATTTTCACCAAATAGATCTTATATTTTTGTAAATAAACCTATAAATTTAGAAACTACATTCAATTTGCTACAAATTATATTCTTACATATTTTTGAAATAATATAGATAACTTATTCAAATTTTTATGTCAAGTTTCCTAACTCTGTTTTTTCTGAATCTTTTGCCACTTAAGGGCCTATTTTTTCCATGATGATCCTGCACATACCCATTAGCATAACAATATGACTGCTATCTTGATGCATTAATTTATATATTGATTATATATACAAAAAATTATGACATATGATAAGTATGGATACATATATTAACATATACATATATATGTATAAGTATATATATATTTGTGTCTTAATATATATATATATATGTAAGTATATAAATACATATATGTTATATATATGAATTTAAATGATAATTTCTTTGAAATTGGCTATCTAAAGCAATGATTATCAACTGATTTATAATACTTTGAGGTTGATTATCTTAAACAACTTAGAGTTTGACTATTAGATAGTAATAGTTGTATTCTTAAGTCTCATTTTACTCTTGTTGTCTGTGAAATAAGAGTTTGTAATCAGAAAAATAGAAACAACCATTAAGTCAATGATTATAAGAGAATAAGTTGATGCCTTATTATAGGGAAACTATGGACTTAGTAAGCTAAATTTCCAAGTTATTTTGCATCGAACACCATCTATAAATGCATGAACAAATATCAACGACTATGTCAAATTGATTTATTGAGTGAATTGACACATATCATGACTTAGTCGATATAAGTTGGGTGTTGCAAATATGATGTTGGTTGATTCTATTAAGAAGGATATCACACCATCTATGAGAATGACACAAGGAGGCTTTGGTTCCACCTTTGAATCTATTTTCCTATAGATATATATTTTGAGATGCAAACTAAACTCTATCATGTGGGATTTGAATTGATCTCTAATTACTGTCATTTATCTAAGTCGGTCTATAGCTATTCAAGCTGATTATGTTCTTATATGTTTGCCACCTTTTGAGCTGAGATAGAAGTGTTATTGTACATGTTTTCTACTATCAAAATCATGCCTAAATTATAGGCAAAATGGTTACCAGATTATTGTATAAATAGAGGTCTTGTTCATTAGTTTTGGATGCATTCTTCTATGCATTATCCTTGTGTAAAGACTTTGAATTTTATCTACAATTCTATCTTCAATATTATATTAAAAACAAAGAGTGTGATCCTTGAGATTTAGAGAGAGTTTATTATTATCATTGAGAGGGGTATTTTCCAACTTGCAAGATTAGTGGCGTTTGAGCTTTGGTAAAGGATCAATACAAGGATAGTTATTGATTTTGAAGTGTTGTGACTGCAACTAGCTAATTGGAAATCTGATCAAAAGCATGAGAATATTATTCCAATGTTTGTATTAGTGACAAATGATTTTCTTCTTAAATTTTTAAACTAATATTTTATAGTTACTTGCTATAGGGAAAAGTAATATTTTATTTGAAAGAGAATTATAAACTATTTACTCTATATGTGTAATGTTTGTAATTATTCCATGATAGGATGTACTATTTTTCATAGGTTTTGTTATTATACTTGATATGATCAAACATGGGTAGGATATATTGTTTTTCATAGGTGTTATTATACTAGATATGGTCAAACATAGACATTCTTACAGGATACTCATAACTAGATATTTAATTATGCTATATGGCTAGTAGCTTACTCCAAGGAATGTTATCTAGTGAAAGGGAGGGAACTAGTACTTTTCTTTATGAGTTGTGTTTCCTTAGGTTGTTCATGAGATAATTTATCCTAGGGAGTAGCTTGACCATGAGAGGGATTTCTTAAGCATAGATATAATGGCCTTAAGTCAAAATGATCTTGCTATAGTGTAAGTGAATGGTAGACCTTCACTTGAAGTACTAAGTGAGAATACTTTGGCTAAAGTAGTGTGATTTCCCTAGGCTCCACTATCAATTTACTATGTCCATTTAAAATTAATGAGGGCTACCTATCATATGTTGTAAACCCTATTCATGTAGGGCACAACACTAAGGTCAGAGTGAAATATGTCATATGGGGTTACCCATCTAATACCTTTGCTGAAGGTTAAGGTCATCTATCATTGATAGATGTGCAGGGGACCACATATGAGTCTATGGCACATGGAAAATAACTTGAGTGATCCTTCTACCCCCCAGCAAGTGACAAAAGACCAAGGTTTTGAAAGGCGGATTCTTGGACCGTCTATATCTTATGCTATAAAGTTCGAAGGAGCTATGTATTTAGCTTTGTACTTTCTCAAAATATTTTCCTTTGAGAATTATTGTAATGGAATGGAAATCCTTATTGTATTTTGTACAATGCTTGTGTTAAAATATTATAAATAAAGAAAGGAATTTTTTTATTGCAATGGCTTATTACATAGTTTATTTTACTTGGATAATGAAAACTTAGGAAATTTACTTTAGTGAAATTTTGGCATATTACAGATTTTGTTTCTTGACTTGTGAAATATGCCTTTGAAAGGCCACAATTTTTTGCTTTTGTAGGCCCACAAGGGAACTCCTCTTGCAAACTTGTGGTAGGCCTTTTTCTAGGCAATTCCCTCAACATGGATAATAAATTTCAAGCTACCACCCATTAAATTTTGAGAGTATATGATATCTTCTTGTTCTTTTTTTCTATGGGGACAACAGATGTGTGTGAAGAGAATGAGTATGGCCATTTTTCCTACAAAGCCATAGAAGGAAGCGATGTGTTATTCACTCCTATGAAAGTGCATAGACATGATAGTTGATCATTGTAGGGTTTGATCTATAGTGGAAACCTTCAACACAAGTTGAAACCCCAAAATTCATGCCCTTAACACTTGGGACAATTTTCAATGTTGGAGTTGGCATGATATTATTCTGAGTTGAGGAATGTTGGATGAGGTGATTTTCATTAGAGGCCACAATTTATGTGTGGTAGTTGCATTTGAATTTGTGCAAGGAGTTGCAATTTCATGCTTTGGAGGTCCGATTGATATTTGTAAAAATGTTTTCACTTCAAATGGAGGCATTTTTTTGATTGGGTGAGCATAAGGGTTTGGGCATTTTTCCTAAAGTCTTCCTCTAAATATTTAGTGTTTTCGTGTTTTTTTCCATTTCCTTACTGGTAGTGAGTTTTGGGGCTATCTTTTTGCTTCAAAGGGAAAGATTTATCCCAGATTGGTGGAGTGATATGTTTTTTAGCTGTTTAAATAGCCTCTTACTCCCTTTGGTTGTTGTGAGCAAGTATCACAAATTGTGAAATGCTTGAGTGCTTGGCGAGTTGATTTGGAGATTTGTCTTGGTGATTTGGTGTGGAAATCTACCACAAAACATCCAATATGGTGTTTAACTTTTTTCTCATTTTTTTTTTTCAAATTTTCAACCCCTTTTTTTTGCATTATTGCTTACTAAAGTATTTTGGGAAGGCTTCATTTGCAATATTTGAGAGTTTCTAATTGTTATTGAAGGTTAATGTCTTTGTATTCTTGGAGATTTATCGTAGTTATTTATGGGGTTTCAATCTCATCTTGTTGTGATTATGTTGGAAAGGGGAAACTATAAACAATAGAGAGATGGTATCAAAAAACATCTTAGATGGATTCATTTTTTGCCACATTTATATAATCTTGTTCCCCCTCTTGGTACCGATAGTAAGAAATTTGCATGGGATTGCAAAAGGGATCATGTTGTAGGAGTTATTGTAATGCATATTTATGATGCCACTTTAAATGCTATTGATCATTTTGAGTGTCCTCACATTCTTTGGACTAAAATTTGGGAAATACATGGAGATCTTGATACTCATCTATTCCCAACTAATCTTATTTCAAATTGTCATGTGCCTCATTTTTTTTCAGACAGGATACCCTATGATCATTATAATATGCAGGAGTTTGAGGTTTTGCAATAATTTGAATCTTTAGATGAGGATGATGAGGATTCTATAGAAGCTCCTTATACTCCATCAACGATAGTCGATGTACCTTCAACTTCAGTGATTAATTGTGTGGAGTCATTGATTGAGGTTCCTATCATTCTTGAACAATAGGATTCTGATTGTCTTCCTAATTGGGATTTGTATTTTTTGGACATTGGTTCATTGTTCATGTAATCTCACATTTCTAACATGGAAGACACATTTGAGGGTATATCCCTCCTATTTGATGATATTTTTGGTACAATATTTTCCACTCCATCTCAGTCGCTAGAGAATGTTTAGAATCAGTTTCCAATAGTATAGGGTGTTTGTTACCTTCTATTATGATTGGGCATGTTTTTGATAGGTTCATGGTATCATATTCCAAGGTCTTGGCAACAAATGAGAAAATTTCAGAGACATTATCATTCTACATTTGGATTTCACTTGCTAATTCATATCTAGAATGGGAAGCATAATTGCATTTGTACTTGGTTTTGTTTCCTTCAAAGGGAGACAAGTTGTTTTTCAACATTGGATCATGTTTTATATTTAGACACTTACCAATTTTGTAGGAAATTACACATTTTGGGGGGGCTATATAGTCCCTATCTTTCCCTCTTATGGGGGGTTATTGATTGTAGATACACGATGTATGTAGTCCTTGGGGTGTTTTATTGAGTCCTCCATCCATGTATCATTATTGTTTTTATTTTTCTCTCTTTTGGAGAGGGGTTTTTTCCCATAATTTTTTTCTCCTTTTCTCCAATTGTGAAAGATTTATTTTTGCATTGTAAATGGGTACCTAACATGGTTGTTTAATCGAGACCCATATTGCATCTTCATTTTGTATAATAATCTCCCTAAGTTAGCACTTAAGGGGGGGTGTTAGTGTGTTAAGTTTATCTTAGGGTAAATTACTCTCGGTTTTTTTTCTTGTGTTTGCTAGTTTTCTCACCCAACGTGCACATTTTCATCCCTTTATAAGGCACCATTGTACACTATGTAAAATATCTTGAATCTCAGTGTTTTTCTTTGGTGAAAAAGTTGTGTTTGCTTCTCTCATTTTTTGTGAATATTCATTTTCAAGTTGTGATCTTGGGATTGGTGGTTGACACCAACATAAACTAAGGAAAATACATATGCAAAAGACAAGAACAAATGAACAATGCATAAGAGTGTATTTAGATTACCCAAGTTACATTGAGTACAAATCCTTGCATATATAGGAAAGGATGAGGCAATCCACCTATGAGGTGAATTTTTTGGTGTGAATGGAGTTATTTTTGTGAAGCAAATTTTTTCTTCATCTCTTTTGATTTTTGGCTTTATACTATTTTGCCTTTGGGATGATCCATGCACAAAGGAAAAATTGTTTTCGAAAACAACACAATGCGCCACATGGTGGCAATGCAAAATTTATTTCATTGCTTTCCTTTTGGGAGAAATTCAAGTCATGTATCAACTCGATGGATATTTTCTCAAGGATGATTTTCACAAATCTAAGAATCCCCACCTGCTCAATGTATCATCTCTTCTTTCAGATCTAGGTTGTGTGAGTTTTCTCTTTGGATTTTGTCGAATCATGTTGTTTTCTTTAGTTTTCAGGATGAAAATTTGAGTCGGCACCATCGAGCAACATTATTAGTGAACAAGACTTTTTCCAGGCTATTTTCTAGGATTTGAGCATTTACAAAGGGAAATATTTGCTAAATTGGTATGTGCAGGATCATGATGGGCCCAAAAGTGGCGATATCTAAGTGATATGATTACCAATGTGGCTAACGACTTTTTTTTTACCCAAAATTGATGAAATGAAAAGGGTTTTTAAAGGAGATTCTCATCATTCCACCAATATAAATTATTCTTTACTTTGAATTTAATAAATAATTATTATTCATTTTCTATTTGAATTACAACTAAAGTCTTGATTGATAAGCTGATTGAAAAATATCTATAACTTTCAAACGGTATCAAACTTTTTGAATACAAAACATGCATCACATTCTATACTTCACATAATATAGGATTAAAAAAAGAAAATATTCATAAATTTTTGACCAAGTTACGGTGGTTAGACATATGAGTTTTTATATTTTAAAAATTTGTAATAAAAAAAATCATAATTAATTATTTACTTGGAAAAAAATTACAAACAAATATGCATCACATCGGGACATGAGTCCCCTAATATCTAAATTATTATAAAAAATATTATCATTTTATTGTGGTTAGGGTGCTTAGACATACACTTACTTCATATTTTTCCCTGAAATTTAAGTACTACTGCATTGAAATTTCAAATTTTCACCAAATAGATTTTAAAAAATGAAAAATAAACCTAGTAGTTTAGAAACTACATTCAATTTTCTATAGATTTTATTCTTACATATTTTTGAAATAATATAGATAACTTATTCAAAATTTTATGTCAAGTTTCCTAACTTTGATATTTTGAATTTTATTGTCACTTAAGGGCCTGTTTTTTCCATGATGATCCTACACATACCCAAATATCTACGAGAAATTAATGTAAACATTGAGAATTGATGAAAAAATATTGTCACGACCTAATTAAATATCTACAATTAGATTGTGAGGTATCAGGTGCAAACATTTGGCATCAATTATGTCTAAGTGGTGGCGACGTTTCTCTCTCCTTTCAACTATAAATTGAAGGTGACAATAGAAGAAAAGGGTTCCTAAAGTTCTCTATTTTGGAAATAAATTATTTAGGTTCCTTTAGTTATAGGATTATTTTCATTAAAATTTTGCAGAACACTACTTCTCTTTGTCATGTTAGATTTTTTTTAACTCAAACTATTGTCAGATTGGAATATGACCTCTGTTTTAAAGTTTATTTGATATCTAAGTACAAACTATTTGGGAGAAATATTTGAAATTATGGATGATATGTCCTTTTTCAATGTTTCCTTCTTTATATTTTTTTTCATAATAAAACACCATGTCTAGCTTAATTTGAATGGTTTGATTAGTTGATTTCATGTTGTAAGCTTACATGATAAAGTAATAACCAATAGAACTCGGATTATGTATTTGAACTTCTTTATTTTCTTCAAAGGTTATTGTTTCTTCATTTTATGTTGTATGAAGAGGAAGGGTTTATGTAGCTTTCTAATTTTTTATTAACTCTTGGAACTTTTATGCTTGATCAGACCTTAATGAAGGGTATGTGCAGGATCATGATGGGCCAAAAAGTGGCGATATGTAAGTGATATGATGGCCCATGTGGCTGACAACTTTTTTTTACCCAAAATTGATGAAACGAAAAGGGTTTTTAGAGGATATTCTCAGCTTTCCACCAATACAAATTATTTTTTAATTTTAATTTAAAAAATAATTATTATTTATTTTCTATTTGAATTACAACTAAAGTCCTGATTGATAGGCTGATTGAAAAATATCTATAGCTTTCAAATTAGTATCACATTTTTTGAATCCAAAACATTCGTCACATTCTATGCTTTGCATACTATAGGATTAAAAATAATAATGATAATCCAATGAAGTTTTGACCAAGTTAAAGTGGCCAGACATACAAGTTTTTATATTTTTTAAAATTTGTAATAAAAAAATCACAATTAATTATTTACATGGAAAAAAGTTACAAAAAAATATGCATCACATCAAGACATGAGCCCTCTACTTATATCTAAAATCTTATAAAAAAATATTATAATTTTCTTGTGTTTAAGGTGGTTAAATAGACATCTACTTATTTTTTCCTTGAAATTTAAGTACTACTGCATTGCAATTTCAAATTTTCACCAAATAGATTCTTTTAAAAAAAAATAAACCTAGTAGTTTAGAAAATAAATTCAATTTTCTACAAATTCTATTCTTACATATTTTTTATGTCAAGTTTCCTAACTCAGATTTTCTGAATTTTCATCACAACTTAAGGGCCTGGTTTTTCCATGATGATCCTGCATATACCTTGAACACTTCCCACAAGGAGATTTGAAAGATTGCATTGTGCTTGCATCCAGTCTTTGTTTTTCATTCTCTTCCCAACAATGAAGTGTTGTGACATTTTGTGTCTAATATGTCATTCATAAAAGATAATTTGGGTTTTGAAATATTGTAAAGGAATTGGCACATCGCCACTTTTCATGTTTTATGTTTACATTTTCTTCTACCCTTTTTCCAAACTCAAAGGTATTTAGTGAGGCACAAATTGGTTTCCCACTCGTTGAATTTACCATAAGGCTATCAAAGAGGAGCAAATTGTGATGATCAATAGTTATTTTTCTAGCACACCTGGTGGGACTAAAGTTTTTTGAACGTCAAACTAGAAGTCAAAAATATTTCTTAAATCAAGCCAAGGAACGAAACTGGAAGTTTCATGCCGATAATCCAAATGAGAGAATCCTTAAAGGGTCATTTCTAGTACTCCCACTTATCATCTTTGATACCTAGGAAAAGAAGACTTACATGTTTTACATCACCTATAAGAATTAACAAAGTGAGGAGTAAGGGCCCAAAATCTAGAGCCTTATCTACTTAGCTTGGAGGCCAAATTTTCCAAATAAGAATACTAGTTTATCTTATTCATAGGAATCTACTCTCCATGGCTCATGTACCCACCCCTACTCCTAGAAATTTTGTAATCTGGGATAGTGATAGTCTAGTACAACCACCTACTCCCCCAGTTGTGTGGCCCACCATACCGACTAATGCCCTCAAGGATATTCGAAAATTCTCCAAGGAGGACTTCAAAAACCCCTTCTAAACACCTCCAAGACATAGCAGAGGTATGTAGAGTGCATAATATAGAGGATGAAAAAAATTCTCTTAGGCTATTAGCTGCCTGTTTCAAAGGAAAGGCTCAAGACTGGTATCGAACTTTGACCGCTTGTTCTATCCACTCATGGTATCAACTTCGAGAAAGTTTGTTGAAATTTTTTTCAAAGAAATGGGATTGTTCTTTGATACTAAATCAATTAATCACCATCAAGAGATCCCCACATGAAGCCATGAGTGACTTCAACACCAGGTTTCATAAAACTTGGCAGAGGATCCCTCTGACTGCCTTCCCTAAAGTTATGATGGAGTTTATGTTCTACATGAAGGCTTTCAATTCATATATCATGGTGATGATAACGTCTATAGGAGGAGATATCTTAATAGATGCATACGAGTTAATTGGGCATGTGGGAAATAGTTTAATCAATGTGGGGAAGCTTCCACTATGACTTGCGATGCTTGTATTTGCAAAAATCTTTAGCGATCTTTGAGAAGAAGCTACTCCTAGCACTTCCATTCAACAAGCAGTGACATATTCCACACGGTAATCCATATAAGTGTACCTGGTTGTGTAGCAAAGCACATTGGGTTCCTCCTCTATAGCATCATATATCAATGATATGAAGAGCCTCATGCAGTCTTTTTCTAATGCGTTAGTTCTCATCAAGTTGTAGCTCAAGTGAAAAATCTAAAGAAATCCACTCAAACCTATCAACGAGTAAGGCCATCCTATCAACAAAACACATATCGAGGACCCTTGAGTCAGGGAGGTAAACAAGCAATGTACCAAAACTATATAGTTCCAGTCACCATGCCTCTATAGATAGTCAAAGTCAACAAGAGTGAAGAGTTAATCCCAGACTAGAACAACCTGGCGGAAGATGAAAATGCATTGTGATTCCCATGAAATGATAGTCATATGCCCTAAAATTTCCCAAGGGGAAATATGCAATAGAAGATAGTGGAGCAAAGAAGCAAAGGTGTGCTTCCAAATGTGCAAGGATATGAATCCCTTGAAATGGAAAATGCCTGCTTTAGAGTGCAAATGCAATGGATGTCCTTGGAACAAGAGCTAGATATCAGACCCAACCAAGATCTATTTTCTTGGATGGAGGAAGAAGATGTGGCATTCAAAAATAAAGTTATGATGACCAGTGCTCCACTGGTGTAGTATGAATACAACACAAGATCCAAGAGAAGGCTCATGGGTAAATACTTACAACAAGCTTTGCCTCATCCTTAGTTGCACCAACCATTGCTACAAGAAAAGTAGGTCACGTAGGTGACTAGACAACCTACCCAAAAGTAGTAGATTCTACTGTTGCCAACGAAGGTGTTGGATAAGATGTTGAACCCATTCATGATGGATCATTTTCCTCCAAAGTTGGGGGAGATAACGCTGGGCTTGTTGGGAAAAGGTGCCTCAAAATATTGGCTTGAAACCTCTGAAAAGGACTTGGCGAAATACTTATGTTTTGGTCTTTACTGCTTTACTGTGGGGAATAGGTCTTAGAGGCACAGTTGTGTGGTTTACCGCCTTACCGCATGCCTCTGTTATTTTTTCCATGGTTGGTTGGTGTTACTACCATACCATGGGGTCTTTGTCCTTCACTAGTGGTAGCGTGGTGGCCTAGGTAGTTAGTTTAAACATATACCTCCCTACCGTGAGGGTTGCTTGAAGGTGGTTTGGTGGCTAGGGTGAAGGGTGACATCCTATGAAGAATGCTTACCACCATACCATGATGGCCTTATGGGCATGTCATGGTAAGATATGATGGTTAGTGGAGCTACTTACCCCCTTACCATAGAGGTCTTGTGATCGAGGCATGGTAGTGCAGTGGGTTCGACCCTTACATTCATAGCAATCCATTATTCCTCAAAATATTATGCACCCCCTTGCCACAAAGAGTATAAATTCATAGATTCGAGATGTATGGAGGGAAGGGTGACCCTTATAATCATGTTAATTCCTATATTGCCTTATGCAGTGACTTTTCTCTTGATGACAAGTTACTAGCTAATTTATTTCCTAGGACCCTCAAAGATGCAGCCTTAGACTAGTTTTCATCCTTACCCAACAATTCCATTAGTTCCTTCAATGAACCGGTCGATTCCTTCATCAACCACTTCCAAGTCCCCATGACCCTTGGGAAAACATTAGTTGATCCCATGAGATGCAAGCAAGACACTAATGAGAAGATAACTGAATTTATCTCTCATTATTAGCCACTTTACTCCTTAATTGATGTCAAGATACTTGAAACACACCTGCAAAATATGTTCATTGAAAACCTATTAACACCTCTCCAAGACAAGCTCATCCTCACGAAGTTCCCTTCATGCACTTATTTCAAGCACTTTGCGATTATCACAACTCCACTAGTAGTCGTGATACGTGATCCAATTCTAGTAGAGCTAAGAAGTCTAACACTTTCACCCAACCTAATTATCAACCATTCTGAGAACCTACCAAATGGTTTTCACAATTTAACCCTCCATCCAAAACCCCACCATTTTCTAATAACCAAATGGCCACTGTCAAATCCATTGTGCCCTTCAATCATGGAGATTCTAAACACACCTTCATGCCTATACTAGACAGCCTTCATAACACCATGACTCAATTAGTCCAACAACAAATGATATATTTGCCTCCTTTCCATGCACCTAATCCTAATAAACCATTACATCCCTCTTATAACTCCACTTCTTACTTCTATTTTTGTCGACAAAATGGACATGATATCAAACAATGCAAGTGTCTCAAGCACCTCGTGCAAGAATTAATTAACTCGATCCGTCTACCTGTTATTGGTACTAACGATAAAAGAAATAATTTTGTGGCACCCCCCAATGAAAAATTATAGACTTTTACAAACCGTATGCCTAAACACAATGTTTCCTTTGTCAAAGCTAGCAAAAATTCACAAACTGATGTTATGAATGTTGATACACAACATGCATATTCAGATCCTCTTTTGAGTGCCACCCATGTCAACCCTATGGATGAGATTGTGGGTGCAATAAACGTCATCCATCATAAGGGCCATACGAAGACATCTTTTGATATTATTTTTACATCTCAATATTTTCTCAAAAACCTTCCTGATGGTCCTCTCTTCATAGCTAGTAGAAGGGTATGTGCAAGATCATGATGGATCAAAAATTGGTGATATATAAGTGATATGATGGCCCATGTGGCTGACGATTTTTTTTTACCCAAAATTAATGAAACAAAAAGGGTTTTTAAAGGAGATTCTTAGCTTTCCACCAATATACATTATGCTTTACTTTGAATTTAATAAATAATTATTATTCATTTTCTATTTGAATTACGACTAAAGTCCTGATTGATAGGTTGATTGAAAAAAATCTATATTTTTCAAAGGGTGTCACATTTTTTTAATCTAAAACATGTGTCACATTCTATGCTTCACATACTATAGGATTAAAAAATAAGAATTGAATTTCATGAAGTTTTGGCCAGGTGAAGGTGGTCAGACATACGTGCTTTTATTTTTTTTAAAGTTGTAATAAAAAAATTATAATTAATTATTTACGTGGAAAAAAACTACAAACAAATATGTATTACATCAGTGCATGAGTCTTCTACTTATATCTAAAATATTATAAAAAAATATTATCATTTTATTGTGGTTAGGGTGGTTAGACAGACACCTACTTGTTATTTTTTCCCTAAAATTTAAGTACTACTACATTGAAATTTCAAATTTTCACCAAATATATTTTTTTAAAATAAAAATAAACCTAGTAGTTTAGAAACTACATTCAATTTGCAACAGATTCTATTCTTACATATTTTAAAATAACATAGTTAACTTATTCAATTTTTTTATTTCAAGTTTCCTAACTCTGATATTTCTAAATTTTATTGCCACTTAAGGGCCTGTTTTTTCCATGATGATCCTACACATGCCCAAAATCTATGATAAGATCAATAATGGGATACTCATAGATCTTTCCTATGGTGAGAATGTGATCACCAAAGAGTTTTCGGTATTATATGATATTTCTCAAGATTTTTATAATAGACTGACTACATGGATTAAAACACATAATGGTTTCACATGCACTACGATTCCATCAATTGTACTCCTATTAGAGATAGGTTCTAAGAAATTGGATGTGACATTCTATATCATCCCACAATTAGACCAATTTCATTTGTGACTAGGCCTCTCGTGGCTTCATTCAATGACAACGGTCTGATCTGTTATTCACAAATGTTTTAAGTTCCCTGTTGACAATGAAATATTCATTGTTCACCATAGTGATTTGAATCCTATATCTTCTAAAGGAAATTTTTCTTTGAAATCCTTTTGGCCTAAACCCATGGAACCCATCACTCCTAGACAAAATTTATTTTTCATTGCCTATCATAAGTTTAAAGAAAATAGAATCTCTGAATTGTCTCTCCGCAACATGCCCCTTTCTACTTTGGAATCACCTATTCTTGATGAAGCCATGTTGCAACCCGAATCTGACATGCCTAATCAACCCACACTTGAAACCTCCTCCACATAATCCAAGAGTCCTAGGGATCATGATATCAATTCTATCCTTCCCCCTTGCACCAAACAAGAGTATAAAGCTAAGGAGAAAGTGGATGATCCATCCCTAGTTCCTCTCATCCCTCCTCCTAGAGATGATAAGCAACCTATGGTGGACCAACCTACTCCTTACCCAATACACCTTGATAGAAAAGATAAAAGGAATAAAGAAGCCATATAATGTAGGTGTCACCATCGTGCTCTTTCTCGCTAATCATGTGATGAAGTAAACATTGAAAACCCCTATCCTCCTTTACCTAAAATAGTGCCTGATAAACCTCCTCCCCCACCCCCACAACCTGATCCTATACCTCCCTCACCACCAATCCTACATTCCACCACTTATATTGTCATTAGACCTACCATCTTCATCAACTTAGATGATGATGATGATGAGAATGCTAGAATATATGAAGAGGTACACCAAAAATTGAATTCACTATTCTCCTCTTCCATGAGCATTCATGAAAATTCTCCTAGGAAAAGCATTGACCTTGACACTAGTTCAAAAATTGTTGTTGTTGCACTCACTAGAGTCCCACCTGATTTTTATACTGAGAAAGATTGGGAGGTGGATGACTTGCTTGTTGAGTGAAGAGCATGTGCCTTACTAGTCTTTTCTTTTCTTTTTGCATTTATGTAACATGTTTTCCTCGTATTGTCATGTTTAATGTTCCTCCTCTTTGTAACATTCTTATATATGTATCTCTATTCTTCTATATGTTGTGCATTCCTTCTCTTTTTTTGTTTTCCTTTTTTCCTTCAATTTGGGGATGTGCAAGGCATTGGGACTGCAATGTCTCCTTCATATTGACCCAAATTGACTCTTTCCTTTTGTTTTCATCTTTTCCTCCCCTTTGGGAATGATGCAAGGCATTGAGATTGCAATGATCCCTTCATGTTTACCCAAATGGAATTTTTTCCTTCCTTTTGGGGATGATGCAAGGCATTGAGACCACAATGTCTCCTTCATGTTGACCCAAATGCACTCTTTTCCTTTTATTTTCCTTTTTTCCTTCCCTTTGGGGATGATGCAAGGCATTGAGCCCACAATATGTCCTTCATGTTGACCCAAATGGACCCCTTTTCCTTTTCTTTTTCCTTTTATTTGAGGATGATGTAAAGCATTGAGACCGTAATGTCTCCTTCAAGTTGACTCAAAAACAAGGTTCTTTTTCATTTGACTTTTTCTTTTTCTATTGTTGTCCTTTTGGGGAAGATGCAAACCATTGATACATCCTATATCTCTTCCATGTTGAACCAAAATTCCTCTTTTCATTTTCTTTCACTCTCTTTGTTTCTTCTTCTAGTTCTATGTATTTGGGGGAATGATGATAGTTTTGCGCTCTCTCAACAAGCATTGCAACAATGAACATACTGACCCCAAATTCATAGATCCCTTATGTATTTTTTATTTTTCCTTTTGGGGGAAATCCTTTTTCCCTTTCTTTTCCTTCTTCCTTTGCATGACATAGCCTTCCTTGAACACCTATCAATTGACATAGGGCTCTTCAAGTAGGTTCTCATGTCTCTTTTCTTTTTGCATTTATCCTTTCTCTACTTTAAAGTAATTTCTCAAAAAATGGAGTGTAGCAATTCCTTTAAAGTGGGGGCATACATTGGCATTATTTTATTTTGCATTTTGCATTTTTTTCTCTTTGTCCTTGGTTCCTAGTGCAACCATGTCACTTCACATGATGTATTTTCTCACTTTATGGATGACATTTGGTGTAATGTCCTTCATAATTGTGACTTATCTTAGCATATTACATTCCTCTTAGTGGCTTGATGCAACACATTGCATACCCTAAGTTTTGAATCTTCTATCCTTCGATAGGTCCTCTTTTGGGAGACATTAGACACAATGTTTCGTAATTCAAAGACCTCATATGAACTAAACAGGACTCTTTGGAACACTTTTTTTACATTTTTGCATTTTATGTTTTTTATTTTTACATGTTGCACTTTTGCATTGTGCATACATGGCCACCTTGCATAACACAACTTGCATGACTGTTGTGCCATATTTCACTTGTTCATGAGTTCTAAGCATCTAAGGCTTTGCGTGTCTCATGAGCCACAACCTAGTCTTTTGTGGTGCCTTATCAAAGTTATCAAGAGGTATAAATTTGGTATGGTTGAGTGGGAAGCCCGACTAGCGGCGAAAAATTCTCCATAGCCACCCTTTGTGTGTGAGTGCATACCAACCGTGTGTATGTATCTCACCTCCTTCTTGAAATTCTTGCCTAGTGAACAACCAAAAGTCTCATCGACCCAAAGTGAGTACATCCTTTCCTTTCAAAAAAATAACCTAGATTTGATCTAGAACTAGCTAGAGAAATGATTGAAGCTTGATTTGACTTATCTATCTCTTCAGCCTTTCACATCACTCCTTGTGTGATATTTTGTACTAATGTTTGGTTTGTCATGGGATCTTGATCTTGGGGGCTTGATCATCCCTCTTGATCATAGTCATCCTACCTTACTATCATGATTACATTAGATCTTGCTCGACACACATGATTTGACTACTTTAGTGTGATTTTGAAGCAAGTTGATCCTCTCACTAAAGTGGGGGTTAAATGTGTCATCAAAAAGTGTAGTATTTCACACCTTTTTGCTCATTTTGGCATTTTCCCTTGGATTTTGGCCTTGTTTTGCCTTGATTTAGACTTGAAATATTGCAATTCAACAATAATTTAATGGTTTTTTACTAAGGTTTTGTGAAGTGTTGTAACACATCTTCCCACTTTTCTAAGACCCTTCCCACACAATTCACCTAAACAAACCCCTTTTACCCCTTTCTAAGCCTTGTGTCAATGTGTTGTAAAGTTTTGTAAGGCATCTTCACATCTTCCTAGGCTTATCATCGACTAATTAACCCTTTCCTTATGTTAATTTATCCCATTAATGTACTTTTAAGCCTGACTTAACTGTGTTTTGGGAGGAAAACCTAATAAACATCATTAATCACCATTTTATTCTTGACCACCACTTGAAATTTTCCAAGAGGACTAGATTTCCACCTTGGGTGACCTAGTCCATTTTGGCATAAATTTCAAATCTAAGATAAAAAACTAACACAAAATTTCCTCCAAAACCCTAGTGTTGGCCTATCATGTGACATTTTTAGGAAATTAAGGTTTCCACCTTCATTTATCTCTCTCCTGAGCTCATTTTTACATCCCTTCACAAGTAATCTTGCACTGAAGCTTCCAAAGAAAGCAATCAAGAACAAGGGTATCATAAGTAATCTCCATTAGAGCTTATTCTTGCATGTTGCAGACTTCAAAATACAAAGGATTTGGTGAGAATTTACATTGTTTATCATTCAATTATCTCTCCTTGGATTTGTATTTTATTTGGGTTTAGTTATCATCAAAGGTGTTTGACTTAGGCAAACCCCTATTCCCTAACCCCTCACATTCTCTTTGTCTTTGCATGTGTTTTGTAGGTTGTAGTTATATTTAACAAGATTCAAAGTGATGGAGAAAGTAAAAACATTTCATTCAAGTCACATCAAGACATCAAACCCTAAAAGGAGCAAAAGGACAAGTTGCAAGTTATTTTAAGGAGATCCAGACACAGATTGTTGTAGAGAAGGAAAGTACCAATTGGGACCCACATAATTAGACCTTCAGACATATGAAAGTACTAGGAGGATTAGGCTGCCACTATTGGCGACCTTGTCCCTGTACTAGGCTTGAAATAGGGTTTTTGTATTTCTGGGTACCCTTTTCCCTAAAACCTAGTAAGACAAATTTTCTTGACAGGAGGACTAGGTCACCCAACTTGGCATAAGTGTCTCTATTCTTATTTTAGGTAAATTATAGAATATTATAGGGCTCCCCATCTTCAATTATCAATTCCTAGGTGTAGAAGCTCTGAACTTCCTTGTTTCCTTTTTGTTTGCATACATTTAGGGGATATAGTTTAGCTTGCATTTAATTATACATTTTCTTTCATTTAAATTTCATAGATAGAGCTAGTTTCATTCAGCCACACTTTACACAGACATCATAAACCAATTCAACATCCTTCATTTGAATGCAACTGCCAAAAACAACAATATCAACAAAGTGGAAAGAGTGTCATTCCTACACCTAGTCCTCCTAGGTGAAAATACCTAGGGGCCTAGTAAAGGGAATCCTCTTTCCCTTGGTAGCAATATCTATTTTTGGTAGTTCAAACCCAAAATCATAAGCTAGTTGGTGGCTAAGTTTTTTGAAAGTTCAAAAAGGGCAAGGGGAGGAAGTCTAATAAATAGAAGCGGGAATAAGAAGTTAGGGACAAGGGTATCCAAAGTGTTAATTATTTTTTGACATCCAAGGGAGTGAATGCCTCCCTTGGATAATAATGAGGATTCTAACATGGAATTTCAGGGGCCTATTGGCCCCTTAAAAATGGTGCTTGATTTAGCATCATTTAGATAGGATAAAGGCAAAAATCATTCTTCGTCATGAAAAAAAAAATTAGTGCTCTTGAAGGGGAAAACCTCATGAATTCCTGCAAACTAAGGAGAGGTATTTTTCGTGACTCTAATGGGTCAACAGGTGGATTGGGGGTGCTTTGGACTTCAAATATAGTGGACATTCACTTGGTGGAATCAAGGCTGAATTGGATGTTGTGTTGGGTAAAAAGTAGGATGGTGAACCAAGAATTTCTAATTTTTAATGTTTATGGGTCGATTGGGACTAAGGACTGTACACATCTAAAAATGGTCACGGTTGATCGAACATGTTAATTAATTAAATATGAATTATTTAATTAATGTTCTTAAGTCATCTACATATAAATAAATTTAATTATTTATTTATATTGTTCATTTTCTAATTCTTCTAATTTAATTAAATAAATAAAGTTTATTTAATTAATGCTACCTTCCTCTTAATTAATTAAATAGATTTTACAATTTATTTACATTAATTATCACAAGTTTAAATTCAAAATTTAAATGATATTCTTCCCTCCACATTTAATTAAATATTTTCGATATTTAATTAAATCATTTTCCAAATTCCCACTCCTCTCACAAAAATTAAATATTCTTAATATTTAATTAAAAGGATTTTTCTTTTCTCACATAATTAAATATTTGCAATATTTAATTAAAGCCTTTTGATATTTCTCTCACATAATTAAATATTTATTTATTTAATTATGAGAGACACCTTTCAATTGTCTCTTCATTTTCTATCTCTCAAAATTCCACCTTCTTTTCGAATTCTTGATTTCTCATCGCTCATTCTAATAGGTTTGAACTCGACCATCGATCTTGGCTAATTGAATTCCTACCTTCAAAACTCTATAAATACAACCCTTTTATGAGTGGAAAAGGACCTTGAATCTCACATTTTCATGCGTAGTTATTAAAGTCGCATCTTAGCATTTGTAGCATTTTTAATTCAATAGTTCAATATTTTAGATGCATATGCATTCTTAATAATCTCATTCTCTCAAGTTGCCATTCTACAAGTTGTTGTTTTAACAACTAAGAGCAAGCATCTTGAAGTAAATCCTTGGAGATAGAGGACAATGAAACGAATTTGAAGAAGCTGCGGTTTAGAGTTTGCATTTACTTTATTTTATTTAGTTTTCTTCAATCTAATGTTTCATTGGTGTACTAGTTTATATTCAATTTAATTGACACATTCTAACATACACAAGGAAAAATTTAAAATTTGGAAGGGAATACAATCTTGGGTGGATCACTTGAAGAATTATTTAACCATTTTGGGTGGGGACTTCATTGCCTTAATGGATCTATAGGAAAAGAGAAAGGATCTATAGAAGGTAAACAAAGAAATGCTTGAATTTATGGAATTTATCTCAGACATCTTGGTGGTTGACTTCATGTCAAAGAATGGTTTTTTAGACCTAGACGAGAAAGAGATTGGGATTCACCAATATCATAGAGAGGTAGGATCAGTTTTTCCTATGCTTGTTATTTGAAGCCTATTAAAAATGGGGGATTTTGTTGGTGAATAAGTGCTATCACACCCAATTTCAAGATGGTTCCACTCAACGATAACCCTAGAGATCTCAATGAAAAAGAGAAAGAGATCTTGCAATATGATTATCCCAGGGGATGAATATGGTCTAATAAGGGGTTCACCACCAAGTTTAGACTTGGAATAGATAATGAAATACAAGATGAAATGGAAAACCCTAATTGAATGCAAATTAACACTAAATGATCTAGAAAAGTGAATGGAGCAACACAGAAAACTACAAAATAGAATGTGTACACCTGGAAATCTTGAGATAGCAAGATGGAGGCATGAATCACTAAAAATTCTAATTTTATTGTTGAATGGGACTCATTCACCAAGCTAGGTGAATCAATCATATTTCTAGAAAATTGCACACGAGTTGGCTTTGGACAAAAAGGTATTTGAATCTACAAAGATCTCTATCAAATAGCTATAGTGGGACACATTCACCCCTTGTGGAAAATCAGTTCACCTCTACCTCTTTAGAAATTCAAAATCTAGATCTTTGTCTCTCAGTCTACTTTTTTCTTTCTAGCTAGTTTTATGATCTGAAACTATAATTTGTGACCTGTAGATGATCTCCAAATATCTCCAAGGCTTGTTGAAAACTTTGACAACCTTGATCTCTTAAAAAAAAATCTTCAATATTGCTCCTTAGGAAATTTGCAACCTAGACTTACAAATCACACACAAAGGAGAGGGAAAAATGTGGTTCAACTAGTGGATAGTGGTTTTCCTTGTTCAAACCCCTTGTTGGTAACTAAACCTTGAAATAAAATCAAATATTAATGGAAAATGATCAATGACCAAATTAAAATGTTGCAAATCACCAAAAATTTGTAATAAAATGTTGTAAAAATGCTCAATATAGCTATAATAGATGTAGATCTTGATCCTTGCTCGAATGAAGTTGATTTTGGATGAAACACTTGCTTGAATAATACACCCTACATCACAATTTTTAGCACAATGATGGACATGATGCATGCAATCTTTGACATGATGATTGATGTTTGAAGAATGCTCTAGAATGCTTGATAATCTTCTCTTGAATGCTCTTGAATGCTTGAACTCTCTTGTGAACTTAGTTATGCTAGTATAAATTCTCTCACAAAAGTCTTAGGTGAAAATGAGTGAAAGAACCATGTATCTATACTCAATTATGCATTAATTCTCAATATTACAACACTACAAGCCGACATTAGATCTAGCAGAATAAAATCCAACCAAGAATTTGAATTAATTTTTATTTTGGGACACATGGGTCTCATTCAGCCAAGCTGGAAAATGAGTCCCACTAGGATTAATTTTTGGGACCTTTTTAAAAAATGTGTGAAACCAGGTTCATGGCCAAAAGATTTAAGAGGGACTCATTCACCCAAGGTAGCGAATGAGTCCTCGATCACTAAATTTGGGTCATTCAAACCTAAAACACCTGAATTATGATTGGGTGTTGATTGGTGTTGGGATTATCCTCAAAAAGATGCAATAAACGAGGCTTGTGGATGCAAAATGGGGCCAATTAAAGTATGAGAAATCCCAATTATTAATTACAAGCCTATAGAAATTTGAAAGTGTTTTACAACAGTTTAAACCACCCTAAATAAGGCAATACTAAGATTAATTTTTATTAAAAAGAGGTTTATTGGGTTGATAAGTTCTTAAAAAGGTGTGAAAGTATATTACAACACTTCACAACACTTTAGCAAGGTGCCATTTAAATCCATTAGTTCACAAGGGCCCAAGACCTAATGTGAATGTTCCAATCATGTTACAACACTAAATCAAGGTAAAATTAAGTCTAACTCACAAGGAGGGTCCAAACAAGCCAGAAAAAGTAGCAGGGATACTATTTTCATGATTACAAGATGGTGGGGAGATGCATTCACTTGCAGTGCTCACCATCATTCTCATGATCTACTTGAGCTTTCACTTTTAGGCTGTTGAGGTTTGTAAAAGAGAAACTCAAAGAATGGAACAAGGCCAATTTCAGAGATATTTTATCAAAAAAATGGAATGTTGAGGTGGAATTTGAACAATTAAATGAGTTTGTAATCGAATTCGACATGATAGAGTTGGAGAACAAGCAAGAAAAGGAATTAAGAGAAAAACGCTCAGGGCTATTGGCCAAAGAAGAATTATTGTAGAAGAAAAAAGCATGGGAAAAATAGCTTAGGGAAGGTTATGTGAATAAAAAAAATTTCCACGATATCACCTGCTCAAAAATATCATACAAAAAAATTAAAAATATTAGGTTAGCAGAGAGTGGGGGGTGAGCGACAGAGACAAACTGAAATTATAAGTGGTTAGGTTTTTTTCCACATTGTTAGTTGCGAATGATGGAAACCATGTAAGGGACACCTCCTTATTGGATTATATTTTGAATGTGTAAGCAAGGTCAATAGTGATATGCTTATTGAACCTTTCACAAAGGAGGAAGTACAAGTGGGTGTATTTACTTTGAATCCAGATAAAGCACCTAGGTCAAATACTTTACCAACTAAATTCTTCCAAAAATGTGGCAATTTTGTCAAAGAAGATATATGAAGATTTATGGAAGACTTTAGAAAAACTCGTAAATTTGTCAGGGATATCAATAATATGGTAATTGCACTAATACTAAAGAAGTCTGACTATGCATCCTATGCTGGCATGGTTGATATCATTATGCAACACAATATACAAAACTATTGCAAAATCAATGGCCTAATAGATTGAAGAAGATAATGGTATCGATTATTTAAGTGAGGAGAAAAATGATTTTACCTCGGGTAAGGAAATAATTGATAGTATCATCACAATAGAATAAATGCTTCACGTGATTTCATTTGAAAGGTTGGGATGAATTTTGATTAAGATGGATGTAAGAAAATCTTGTGATCGAGTAAGTTGGTCCTTTTTTCTCAAGGTAATCAACTGGTTCAACTTCTAGCGAATGTGGAAGGAAATGGTAAGAATTCGTATTTCCTCTCCTAGATATTTTATTTTTGTTAATGGATCACTATGTGGCTTTTTCGATGCTTCAAATGGTCTTTGCTAGGGGGATCCATTATCTTTGTTTTTTTTTGTTATAATGACTAAGGAATTAAGTAGGCATATAAGGAATTTAAGGGACTCTAGTTTGTTGAAGGGCATGTAGGTGGCAGAGAGTATAGATAACATTATTCACACTCATTTTGTTGATGATACAATGCTATTTGCGGAAGTGGCCATAAGTGAGGCTAAAGTCATTAAGGGTTCTTTGGAAAAATATGTTTGAGTTTCATGGTAGATCTTGAACAATGATACATCTGAAATTTATTTTCTCAATATGAAGAAACCATTGCAAAAATCGGATATTTAAGGTGTTGGGTTTTTCGATTGGTTTCCTACTTACAAAGCATCTAACGGTCTCATTGTTTCAAGGAATGGGAAAAGCTTAATTATGGGAGGATCTAATTGTAGAGAAGGGGATTCTCTACTAATGAGTTTTCTTTGTTCAAAGACCCTCACTGGGTGAATTTCCCTAAAATACCTCAAAGAATAGTGGTGAGAGTTCCAAAACTAGAAAGAGTAGGTCACATAGATTCACTAGATAAACCAACAAGCTCTCAGCCAAAGGACATTAGCATAGAATACAGATGACAACATGGTGTGCTAACATTCTAGAGGAACACTAGTGTCTCATACAAACCACAGAGTGATTTTATCTCATAAAATAGCTAAGTGACTACTAGTAAACCGATTACTGACAACTTTTAGAATGCAAGAGAGCAACAAGAAGTAATAAGATTGAAATATAAATGATAAAGACAAGGAGAGGAAGGGAAAGAAAATTGTTACAATCGTGTGAGTGATGAAGCCTCCAGCTCATGAATGTCTTCAATACCCACACACAAGAGAAAGAGAAAGTGTTGGGGCCGTATAGGGTTTTGACTCAATCAAACCCTTGTTTTGGTGTTCCCACCTCCACAGACAGCTAGATAGGTAGAGATAAATGTATGAAATGAAGTAAAGTACAAAAAGAAACTGCAAAATAGTGTTATGCTAATCAAACAAGTAATAGAGGAGAGGAGTGAAATCTTACCACCTCCACCCAAAGCATTCAAGGCTAGTGGGGGAGAAAATGAGAGGAACTCAAGCCTATGTTGTCGTGGTGTTTTGTTCCACACTTGCTCTACTGAATTGATGGATTGTTGATGTTATTGTTGTGAAGTTTCAAGTGTTTTGAGATATTGAAGATATGGTGAGGAAGTTTCTTGGAGCTTGTGGAGAGATCAACCAGCCATGAAATGAATGAAGGTGAGTGACTTTAAAGGAAAGTGTGAAGGAAAAAACCATATTCGGATCGGTTGTCTGAAGAGAGCATTATAATTTGAATCCCAATGAGAATGTGTAACACATCTACAGGCTCCAAATGAAGGAATTTTTTAGAGATGTAAGTGCCCCGCTCGAATGTTTGTGCACTGCATGGACGTCTGCCCGTCATGAAAATGTCTCCAAGCCGCACAATTGTCTTTGACAGTAACTCCTCCATCGACACTCAAAATAGATGCCAAGTGGGATGAAGTAAGCGGGCTTAGGTGGAATTTTTCCTTCAGATTTGGTTTTCTAAAGTGAGGAAAGGTAAAAGGGGAATTTTCCTAAGGGTTATAAATTCGCTTCAATATACTATTAAGCCAATGTAGGAATAAGATGGAGTCATGGAAAAATAAATGGTTGTCCTTTGTGGACCAGATATAGATGATCATGTTAGTTTTGTTTACATTCCCTATCTACATGATGTATGCTTCAGACTTTACAGTAAATATTTGTGGTTTTTGAAAGGTTTCTTGAAGAAGTTTATGTGGGAAGGAACAAAGGAGGTAAAGAAGATTCCTCTAATTTGATTGGAAACTGCATGCTATCAAAAAGAGATGGGGGGTCAAGCATCAAAGAATGGAGCTTCTCAATATAGAAATAGTTGCTAAGTTGATCTAGAAACTATTTAGAGAGCCAAATAGAATTTGGTGTAGAATTATTCAAAGAAAATACCTAGATAACATAGAACGGATCCATATTATGACTATGGAAAATTTGCAAGGATCGACGATATGGAAATTAATTTGGGAGAGTAGATGACTAATATTAGATCACATATCATGGAGGGTTGGGAATGTGAGACCTGTTTGTGGATTTTTGGAATGTCTTGGTGCCATTTTCCTACAAATTTGAATCAAACGATTGGATTGAACATAGGATTGAGGCCCATAGCTATAAGGTGGTAGATTATATCAAACAATAAAGTGTAGTTGGGGGTGACAAGTTTGAGTGGATCATTTTTTTAGGCATGGATATTCCTGAAAATGATCTTATGTGCCTCCAAGGTGATCTTTGCAAGAGAAGGATTCATTTAACTACAAAGGTAGATGGATTTATCTGGTGCAACTCAAAGTCATGGGAATAATTAGTAAGGATGGAACCTTATGATATACAATGGGGCATTGGGGGGAGCTACTGACTAGCCTTCAAAATTACATTGGAACTCTTGAATGCTTCCAACGACCGAGGCTTTTTTGTGGTCCACTCTTGATAAGGAAGTCTTGACAAAGGATAGGTTGATCAAATTTGGGATCCAAGGGTTGTCCATGTGCCCATTATATCACATGGATGGTGAGTGGTTTGACTACATTTTACTCTTGTGTCCCTATTACTCTCAGTGTTGGGAATGGCTAAAATGGTTGTTAGGATGGATTGCCTCAAGGCAGCAAGATTTGAAAGATTTTCTGTCAAGTTAACCCTGTCATTCAGGGAAGTTGTTATGGAGGGATGTGTGGATCATGGCACCCTCTCTAATGGTTTGGCATCTATGGAAAGAATGAAACCAAAGGGTATTTAATGATCATTTGTTGTCTTCGTTTGAGCTTATTCAAAAGATAGAGAGTAGCATCTCTGAGCTTGCTAATGCTAAAGGTTGGCTAAAACAAGACAAGTTATTCACAACATGGGATAATGAGTTAAAAAATAAATGGGATATTTTTAAGATGTCTTTCGATGATTCAGATGGGAAAATCAAGGAAGTGTTCGTTGGATCACTGGGTTACCCCTCGGTTAGGATGTGTCAAGATTAATTTTGACGGTTCTTCCAGGGCAACTTGGGGCCGACTGGTGTTGGTGTGATCGTTCAGGATGAGAAAGGTTATTGTATCTGGTCCATATAACATAACCTAGGGGAGGCTACCAATAATTTTACAAAAATGGAGGTGTTGGCATCAAGACTCAGATTATGTCTGCGTAAGGGACTATAGGTTGTTGACATTGAAGGAGATTCCATGTTGTGCATTAAGGCTATAAGGAAGAGAAAGGTGATGAATCCAAAATTCAAAGGTGGGATTATTGAGATTATTCATTGTCTTGAGGAGTTGGAGGACTTCATGGTACAACATTCATATAGGGAAGTGAATGTGTTGGCCATTTTGGGGGTTGACGTGGAAGCCAAGATGAAGATTTTCGAAAAACACATCCCCAATCGAGTGGTGATAGTGGTCAGCAATGAATTGATGGAGAACTGATGATGACTACTAGCTACTCGAGTATCTATTATTGTAAGCTTCACATGGGTGAAACATAACAAGTTGGCAGTGGGTGCTTTCTCTAAGATGGGTGTGATGGCATGTTTGAGGCCAAATGGTACCATTCCTGTGGTCTTGCTGTCGCTTCTCCGATGGGTATCAAGTTGAAGATGATTTGGTGACCTATTTATGGACTCCTATTGGTCAGAGTATTGTTTGGTGAGGCCAATATGATGAGATGGTGGTTTCCTACCCAATCAACACAAGAATGGCAGTGCACTTTAGTGTTTTGTGTAGGTGTTTTGGTGGGAGCGAAGTGGGGGAATTTGGAAATGATAGATGGGTAGATTTGCTTCTTGTTCCCAATGAAATAGGATAAGGAATATTTTTTGATAGGAAGGTGGTCGGAATTATTTTAGGAGAGCCTCCCACACACACGACGACCTAGGTTTAGAGAGGTTCTTTAGTTACTACATTTAGGTGCTAGGGGAAATATTGTGGGGTGTGTGGGAATCACTAAGATACGAGAGGGAGGAAACATATTTGGCCATTTGTGTAGCCATCGATAATGTGCTGATTAAGCCAAAATTCAGGCTCCCGATGCAATGGGCATCCTTAGTCTCAACCAAGATAACAAGAAGTTGAATCTGCACAAGGCTTGGAAACTATTCAAGAAAGGTGTGGAGCAAAGTACATAAGTGATTTTATATAGTTTATTGAGGCCAACCTAGGTCTAATTGAAGGGAATGTTGTAGCTAGACAGGTAGATGTATCTAGAGGTGTTGGTAAATGATGTCATATGGTAGTTTTAATTAAAAATAATAAAATCAATAGAGGGAACTACCCCTTTGGTAGAACTTACCTAAAAAATATATAAGATAAATATGTTTTTTTCAAAGAATACATATATTTATTTTAGAAGTCTTTCAATAAATATTTTACCTAGAGTTAACATGAAATTAAGTGAGAGTTGACATTAGATTAGATGGTTGCAAATTTGTTAAATTATTAATTCACAAATGAAGTAATGTAATTATTTTTAATTGTTTTTTTTAAAACTTATATGTCACTTTTTTATAGTTTTAATTTATATTTTTAGCTTGTTTTAAAATATATGTTTGTTGTTTTTTAGTTGTTGGAGTAAATTAATCATCAATAATTTACTCTAGTGCTTAACACAAACTTAGGAAGAGATCATCTAATTCTGATCTCAAGTGTTATTCTATTAATCATGCATTTAAAATCAGTTAAGTGACTTGACTGATTCATGCATTTTGTTATCTCACTCCTCTCTTGGTTAGAACTCCATCACATGTTGAGCTGAACTCCACCATTCAGGGATTTGATGTTGAGTTCATTTCTATCTATTTAAAGATATTGAATTCTTCATTGTATTCATTTAGTGATCAATAATCATTACTGTTTCTCATATTTCTCATGTCCTTGTTTTCTAATCTCCTAGATATTCCTACTTTCTAATATGGTATCAAAGCATAGGGAGAGATAGTTTCAAGCCATATGTTGAATAAATTTTTGTTATTATGGTAAACCCACATAAGTGGTGAACACTTTTGTGGAGGAAGGGAAAAGTTGTTTTTTCTCTCTACACAAAGTGAAGGGGTTTGGCCAAACCAAATTGTTCGACCGAACCTTTAACATGGTTCGGTTGAACCACAGGGTTCAACTGAACCCCATTGACATGTGAGTAGAAATATTAAAATAAAGGGGTTCGAGCGATCTAGGGTTCGATCGAACCCCTTTAATAGGGATTTACAAAAAAAAACTTGTCATTTTCCTGGACCCCCTAAATTTCCCTCATTATTTTAAAGGGGTTCAAGCGAACTAGGTTCGGCTGAATCCCTTTATGAGGTTCGGCCGAACACCCTTCTTCCCCTATCTCCTCAAAAAATTGATCTTTTTTGTAAAAAATTATCGTTCGAAGCTCAATTTGAAAATGAAAATGCAGAAAACTTCAGAAACCCAACCAGATAATGATAGTCCTCGAAATGAGCTATCTATCAAATAAAATTTTAATATGATTTGATTTTATTATGTATTTTATTTTTTAGCTTTATTAAACATAGGTTTTTCACTGAAAAATCAAAATCTCTAGTAGGCACATGTAGAAAAATAGCAGATTATCAAAATATATTTTTTTAAATATGTTGAGGCTGGGTATTGATTTCCTTGATCCATTAAAAAAAATAATTGAATTTCGATTCATACAGAAAAAGTTATGTTGTATACAATCCGCATATGTCTAAATTGCAATTGGTTTGACTTTGAAACTTGATTAAGGAAAACATATTCGATAAAAAAATATGAGACCAAATGTAAGTGCTATATATCATAGTTACAAATCTAAATTTGAAAAAATTAGAATTTTATTCTTCATATAAAAAAATTTATGTTATATACGGTGAGCATCACTTTTTAAAAATGTTGTTTTCTGAAAAAAACTAGTTTTCGTGGGAGATGAAAAAAAAAAGTGCAATTTGATTCCAAAAATTTTGAAAAAAATATTTTTAGAATCTAGAGACAAAATTTGATGAGACTCTAGTTCGCATCATTTCCAAATTTCTCACGGTTTAGCCGCTACAAGAGCCCGGAAGTGAAAATTTAGTTAAAAATAATAATTGCAGTGTCCAGTTTGCCCAAAAATTGTAAACCGCTATTGTGGGATCACCCATTACTATGTGTTCATGAAAGATGGTTAGATGTTGGAGTCATCCTATCCACTCATAGCAAATGCTTCCATCATGGGCCTGTTTGGTCAGCCAAATTTTGCCTAATCACTCATCCAAGTTGATTTGGTAGAAATTTCATTGGAAATGCCTCACATGTTATAAAATTTAAGCCAAAATAAAAAAAATAACAACAATAAAAAATAAACACAATAAATAAGATATTTCGAAGAATGCAAAGATTACGTGGAAAACCTCCAATGTGGAGGAAAAACCATGGGGCAAGGATAAATATTTTTTATCATCTCAAAAAATCTCTTTTACATCAGAAGCTTCAATTCAGTAATTAATTTTTCTTTTCAAAATATTAATTCTTTTTCAACAACATACCAAAGGAGAGATCAATAATGACATATTTATAAAAGAGATAAATCTTTCGAATGAGATATTAGAAGCTTCTATTCGAACTAGATGTTTCTAAATTGGAAGTGGAAACTTCTATTTGAGAAAAAAGTTTCTTAATCTTAAATTTAGACTTAAAAAAAACTAGCATTCTCCCACTTGAAGCTACATTTAGCCTTCACAACTAACATTCTCCCACTTGAAGCTAAATTTAGCCTTCACAACTAACATTCTCCCACTTGAAGCTAAATGCAAGACTCTTGGATATGAAACTACAAATGTAGATGATCCCAAAGCTATTGATCCTTGCTCAAGCCTATGCATCAAGTCATTTGCAGGCCTGCCAAGCTCCTACATAACTCTTTATTGGCTCTTGGTAGTATTTTTGTAAACATATCTCCAGGTTTCTCAGTTGTATGGGGTATGTACATGATCATCATGGAAAAAATAGGCCTTTAAGTGGCAATAAAATTCAAAAAATCAGAGTTAGGCAACTTGACGTAAAAATTTAAATAATTTATCTATATTATTTCATAAATATGTAAGAATATAATATGTATCAAATTGAATGTAGTTTCTAAACTACTAGGTTTATTTAAAAAAAAAAAAATCTATTTGGTGAAAATTTAAAATTTCAATGTAGTAGTACTTAAATTTCAGGGAAAAAATAAAAAGTAGGTGTTTGTTTGACCATCCTCACCACAATAATTTTTTTTATAAGATTTTAGATATAATTATGGGACTCATGTCTTGATGTGATGCATATATTTTGTAATTTTTTTGCAAGTAAATAGTTAATTATGAATTTTTTATTACAAATTTTAAAAAATAAAAAAAACTCGTATGTCCAACCACCTTAACTTGGTCAAAATTTCATGAAATTCATTTTTTTTTTTTAATCCTATAGTATGCAAAGCATAGAATGTGACACATGTTTTAGATTCAAAAAATGTGATATTGTTTGAAAGATATAGATGTTTTTCAATCAGCCTATCAATCAGTACTTTAGTCATAATTCAAATAAAAAATGAATAATAATAATTTATTAAATTCAAAGTAAAGCATAATTTATATTGGTGGAAATATGAGAATCTCCTTTAAAAACCTTTTTCATTTCATCAATTTTGGGTAAAAATAAATTCTTCTGCCACATGGGCCATCATTATCACTTAGATATCGCCACTTTTTGGCCCATCATGATCCTGCACATACCCTATGCATATTTTCCAAGTGGAGCTTTCCTTCCTCCAATACCTATCTAATCCAATGATATCTTAAGTCAATGTGTTTGGTTCGTGAGTGAAAGGCTGGATTTTTTTCCAAGTGAATTGCACTCTGGCTATCACAATATAACACATACTTGTCTTGTTTTATGCCTAACTCTCCAAGGAATCATTGTATCCACAACATCTCTTTGCACGCTTCAGTTACAACAATGTATTTTTCCTCTGTTGTGGAGAGAGATACTATTTTTTTTAGCCTAGATACCCAAGACATTGCTGCACCTGCAAATGTATATAGAAAACCAGTGGTGGACATTCTAGTGTCCACATCTCTAGCCATATCTGCATTTGTAAAACCGTCAAGCACCATATCAGTATGAACAAAACATAAACAGTAATGACTAGTACCCTTAAGGTATCTTAACATCCATTTCACCGCTTGCTAATGTTGTTTGCCTGGATTGGCAAGGAACCTGCTGACTACTCCCATTGAATGTGCAATGTCTAGCCTTGTGCATACTATGACATACATTAAACTACCAACTGCTGAAGCATAAGTAATTTTTTTCATTTCTTCCTTCTCTTTGTCATCACAAGGGCATGAACTGGAATTTAATTTGAAATGGGAAGCAAGAGGTGTACCTACTGGCTTGGCATCCTTCATATTAAATTTGTCAAACACCTTTTCAATATACTATTTTTGTGATAGCCATAATTTTTTCTTCTTTCTATCACGAATAATCTTCATGCCCAATATTTGTTGTGTTGGATCCAAATCCTTCATTACAAACTGGCTACTCAAATCCTTTTTCAACCTGTTAATCATATCCTTATCCTATCCAACAACCAACATATCATCCACATATAACAATAATATAATGTACTTATCTTGGTCATATCTTTTAATGTAGACACAACGATCAGTCTCTAGTCTATTAAAATCATGCTCCAACATAAATGAATCAAATTTCTTATACCACTAGCGAGGTTTCTGTTTCAACTCATAGACACTCTTCTTTAACCTACAAACCAAGTTCTCTTTACCTTTTATTTTGAAACCTTTTGGCTACTCCATATAAAGTTCCTCTTCCAATTCTCCATGAAGGAAGGCCGTCTTTACATCTAACTGTTCACATTCCAAATCTAGAGTAGCAACAAAACCAAGAATAATTCTAATGGATGACATTTTAACAACAGGTGAAAAAATTTCATTGAAGTCAATACCTTCTTTCTGAGCAAATCCTTTCACCGCCAACCTTTCTTCATATCTCTTCTTCTCATCACCCTCATGTTTGATCTTGTACACCCATTTAATTTGTAGAGCTTTTCTTCCTTTTGGAAGCTTTACCAACTCCCAAGTTCTATTTGTTGAAAATTGAGGTGTTTTAGTAGCTTAATACCTTGTAAAACTATAAGATTGCTGATCTAAATAAGCTTTTCCTTTTGTTACAAATTCTTTGTGGGTGATTATCTTGATTAATCTATTTTAGTGTTGTAGAATGTAGACAAAAGTTGATAGAAGAAGTAGACAAGATATTAGAAATATTACACAAGCATATACCGTGGAGAAAACCCTTTCAGGTAAAAAACTCTACCAAGAAATTATCTATTATTCCAATCTTGAAGTAGATTACAATAGCTTCAATTCTTGCTTGAGAATGCCTCTTTTTCCTTCACCAAACTTCTTCACAACCTGCAAATAAAAATTACCAACTCTCTTTACAACTTGTTTGAGATATATAGACTTTCTCCAACACTGTAAACTCCAACTGAGTTATACAAACAATGCTTAAGCCCTAACCCTTAAAGGTATGCCAATTTCATGCAATTGGAGATGCACCGTGAAAACCAATGTCAAACCATCTGCCTCTTCCATTTGGGCGTACCAAACTGAAGTCACAATTAAGTCTTCATCTTGTAAGTATCTCAAGGCTTTATCTTCAAAGTTGGCACCCACAAGAGGGCCCCACTTAACTAGGCAATCAATAATATCTCTGCATGCAAAGGAGTTAATTCCAAGAAGCCAACTTGGGCGCCCAAAGAGGATCCAAGATATTTCTTGTTAACTAAAACATTTCTCAACACCATTCATGCAAGAATGGTCATCTCCTATTAACTGAAGGTAGTTCCTTTTATCTGTCATGCAACTCAAGTTATTAGGCATGCATTCCAAGTTAATTGAAGTCAACTAACATGCAACTAAAACTAACTGAAGATAACTGAACTAAACTGAACTTCAACTGAACTGAACTGAACTTCAACTAAACTAAATTGAACTGAACTTCAACTGAACTTCAAACCCTATTTTATAGGAACTCAACATGCATAAAACAAAATCCCTATTTTATAGGAACCTAGGATGCATTCTTGAAGTAAACTCAATTTACCACTTAGTTAACTTAACTTAAGATAAGTGTCAACTCCCATGTGTGAGCCCATGTGCTCCTATTTTGTAGGAGCTAATCCCAAGGTGTCCACACATGCTTTTAACATTTAGAATTTATTACAAATGACAATTATCATGATTATTTCAACAATTATTAATTTCTTATTAATCCTAGTGTTTGATAAACACATTTCAGGAATTTAGGATATACATGAAATAACTAATGTTTTAGGATTGCAATTAAATGGCATTATATTTCCAACACTATTTTCTAGCAAAGAGTCTATCTCATCTTCCATCGATGTCTTCCATTCTTTACTATGTTCATTTGTACAAGCTTCTTGAAAACAACTAAGTTCACCTTCATCAGTTAATAGAATATAATCAGAGGGAGGATATCTTTATGAAACGTTATGAGGCTTAGCAGATCTGCAAACCAAAATATCTTGTAATGACTCTTACACAGTTTCTGCTTCTTGTTGTTCCTCATTTCCATTATGCTGTAATGGCTAGTCATTATTTTTAGCAGTAGCTTCTTCCAATGGAGGAATTTTTTTTTGTTGCTCCTCTTGTTGTCCTTTAATTTCAACAAATTTTTGCATCTCCACACATTTGTCAATATTTTTAAATATTTTTCCATCATTAAAAATAACATCCCTACTTCTAAGAATTCTTCCTTTTAGAGGATCCCACAACCGAAAACCTAGCTCATTGTCAGCATATCCTAAGAAAATACATTTCAATGATTTTTAATCCAAGTTGGACCTCTGGAATGTGCACATAAGCTTCACAACTGAAAACTTTCAAATGAGAATAATATAAATCCTTACCGGTCCATACCTTTTCGGGAATGCCTCCATCTAATGAAGTTGTGGGAGAGCGATTTATTAAGTAACAAGTAGTATGAACAACCTCTGCCCAGATTATTTTAGGCAAACCAGAATTTGAAAGCATACTTCTCACCTTCTCCATTATTGTCCGATTCATTCTCTCAGTTGTCCCATTTTGTTGTGGAGTGAGAGGAATTGTTTTGACATACTTTATTCCATATTTACTACAATATTCTTCAAAAGCTTTGGAGCAATACTCCCCACCATTATCTATTCTAATACATCTCAAAATTTTGTTAGTTTCCCTTTCAATAGCCATATGAAATTTTGAAAAACATCTAAAACTTGATCCTTACTTTTAATAGGGAAGGCCCACACCTTTTTTGATGGATCATCAATAAAAGTAATGAAATAAGAAACCCCTCTCAGTGATTTTAAATTAATTGGGCCACAAACATCAAAATGCACCAAATTTAATATTTATGTATCCCTTTTTGAATTATTCCTTAAGAATGACACTTTTTTCTGTCTACCCATAAATCAATGTTCACAAAATTTAAATTATGTATCTTTTATTGGGTGATCCCACAATAATGGGTTACACTTTTTGGCCAAACTTGACATTGAAATCAACATTTTTCACCAAATCTTCACTTTCGTATGCCTATAGAAGCTAAACCATTAAGAATGTGAAGATGAAGCAAACTAGTGATTTGTGATATTTTGTGTTGAGAATCTGATTATATTTTTTTAAAAAATTAAAAAATAAATTGTGAATTATTTTATGTAGTTTTTATTAACTTATTTTTTTTACTAAACATCATTTTCAAAAACTGATGCTTACTTTTGACTGCATAACTTTATTTATAGAAACCATACAATTATAATTTTTTAAATACAGTGTTTTCACACCATTATCTAGGGGATGGATATTTTTTCATAATTTTTTGTTGCATATATATTTTTAAATTAATTTTCTAATTCAGAGTAATTATAATTTGGATATATTATACTTTCAGCTGCATAACTTTTTTTGTAATCATTTGAATTAACTTATTCTTTTTGTTGTTGGAATAAGAACATCAATAGCTAGTGTACATGGATTTTTAAGAATTTTTTTTCTCTTTTTTCCTATTTTTTCGTATGTGTGAAATAAAGACCTTGATGTTCATTAAAAAACCTACATTCACAAGTAATAAAAAATAAATATAATAATAAAATTAAATATATTTAAAATTATACTTTTGGGGAAGCTTATAATAAGGACTAGATGTTTACAAAAAAATAATTTTAAATAAATTAATCTAATCCCCTAAAAGGTAAATCAAAAGTGATTTTTTATCAACATTTTGATAGGTGTAGAGGAGACTCTATTATAGGTATGGTTTAAAACTAGCGGCTTTCTATCCAAAGGGGTTTGATATAAGTGGGTTTGATCAAACCCTTTTCAATTAAAACTTTTAAAATGGAACCTTTTTAAGGCTTAAATCATTATATTTTCTAAAAATATGTGATTTCAGCAAAAATCAGGATGTCCCAAAAAGTCTAACCCATTATTGTGGCAGTACCCTATTCCAGGCAAATTTTTTTGATCAAGAAGTATTTTCAGACCTATTTCTATCATGTGTCCAAGTCTTTTGTGCCACAAATCTGCTGCAGGCTCTTCTGCGACAATAGCAATATCTGACTTTTGCAGCTTCAATTTTAATGTATAAAGAGTGCTTGTTTTCTGCCCCTTTGCAACAGCTAGTGAACCTCTTACAATTTTCCAGCATCCTTTGCCAAATACTATATGGTAGCCTTCATCATCTAGCTTTCCAGCTGAAACTAAATTCATTCCAAGCTTTGGTACATGCCTAACCTGTTTAAGCAATAAACTACAACAATATTTTGTTTTTATTAAAACATCTCCCACTCCCTCAATACTACATAAATTATTATTACCCAAGCGAACCTTACTCAAATTACTAGATTTATAAGAAATAATTTTTTTTCTGCTTGGGGTAGCATGGTAGGAGACTCCAGAATCTAAAATCCAATCAATATCATGATTAAAAGTACAAAGAAATGCATCCTCATTTGAAACAGTAATCAATACCTCACCATCTGATACAAAGCAGTAGTTTCTTCATTTGCACTTGCTAGTTTTTGTTCGTTTTGCTCTCACTTCCAGATTCGACATTCTCTTTTCATATGTCTTGGATTGCCACAATGATAATAGGTGATTCTACCTCTTCTTGATTTTGATCTTCCTCTTGACTTCAAACGCCCTTGTTAGTTCAAATCAAATTTTCTTCCATGATCAGCTAGAGCTAAGGCTTCTCCTCCTTGGTTCTCTGTCATTGATTTATGCCACAACTCCTTATTCATTAAATTGCTACTGACATCATCAAACTTTAGAGTTTATCCAGGTGCTGAAGTGCTAATAGCTACGATCAGGTTATCCCAGTTGTCCGACATTGAACACATTAATAAGATTGCTCTAATCTCATCATCCAAAGTGCTTTTGAGATTGTATAATTTTTTCATCAGAAAAATTTTATTTGATGCAGTGTTCTTCTCATATAGATCTTGAAGCTTTTTCCATAGTTTTGTTGTTGTCTTCTCTTCTGCAACATTAAAATACACATTCTTAGCCAGACATTGATGGATGGTTGCAATTGTCTTTCTATCCATCTTTTTCCAATCTTCATCTACCATTGATGTGGTTTTCTTTGATATTCCTTTGAGTGGCAAATACTAATCTTTCAAATTAATATATCCTCCATTTGGAATTTCCATAAGGAAAAATTAACCCCATTTAACTTCTCCATGTCACTCATTGTGACCTCCATGCTATTCAACGAAAGAAAAAAAAATCTACACACCAAATTTTCCAACAACTGACGCTTTGATACCAATTATTATGAAATTTAAGCCAGAATAATAAAAACAACAACAATACAAAATAAACACAGTAAATAAGAAGCATAGTTCCACTATTTAGAGGGCCAATTTCAGTGAAAAGAAGCACACTTTATCTCTGTTCAAGAGGCAGTTCTATGCTGAAGAGGTGCAATCTATTTGTTGCAAGCCAACACATCCACTCTGCTCTATTAGGAGACCTGTTCACACGCTGCAGGAGCCCCATTCAGCTCAGTATGTGCTCATTCGCCCATTCATTTTGTGCGATTGTGATATTAAATCTGTAGCAAGCAAAATCCCCTCACTGCTATGATTATTCCTGTTGGGTGTGATTAACCCGCACTGCAAGAGTAATCCAGTTAAGGGCAATTTTGATTTAGAGGGTTTGAATCTGCATTCCACACCAAAGGAATGGCCCACGCCTATCATCCATTCGTAGGCAGGTTTAAGGGGAGGTCCTTGACTCCGTTGGACACCTCATTTGTAGCGATTATCCCCGTCCATGTGCGTGTATGCACCTCTAGCGCCGCCTCACATCTTTGGTTTGCTCTTGGCCGCCCTATCTCTGATCTGGCCGCCTTATGGTTGCCTTGTTTTCTCTTCTTTCAAATTCATTTTATTTTTTAATTTTTTCATATTTAGTTATGCTAAAAAGCACACCAATAAAATTACAAAATAGAAAGGGGGTGTAGATATTTGGGTAAATTTGTAAGGGGTATTTATCAATTTCACAAAAATCATATGAAGTTTGATGTAAACCTTTGTATGTAGGTTTCTTTTCATTTTGATTCTGAATAAATAAATTTAGAATATTAAAAGTTAATCAATTTGCAAGTTCTGTAATGTTTCTTCAATTAACAGTCAAAAGTGTTCTTTTGTTCTAAATTTTTGCTTACATAAGATTTTAGAGTTGCGTGTGCGAGTCACATCCTCGTGTGTTTCCAGAGTTTCTTTCTAGCGGGACAATATTGAGCATTGTAAAAATAATGGCATAATCTCTAAACAAGGGGATCTTTGCAGTCAACAGTTCTGAATCATGCATTTCAAATTAGTTAAGCAATTTAACTGATTTATGCATTTTGTTATCTCACTCCTCTCTCATTCAAAACTCCATCACATGTTGAGTTGAACTCCACCATTCAGGGATCTAATGTTGAGTTCATTTTTGTCTACATAAGGATATTCAATCCTTCATTATATTCATTTAGTGATCAATAATCATTATTGTTTCTCATATTTCTCTGTGTGCTTGTTTTCTAATCTCTTAGATCTTCCTAGTTTCTAATATTAACCATGCCTTCTAAATTATTAGTTTAATTGATTAATAGTTAAAATCCAAAAATAAATACAAGAGTAAAGTATAGTTTAAATATTTTCAATATTAAATTAAATTAAATTTTATATAAATATAAAATCATTTTTTTACTTTATAATTTTAATCACCTTTTTAGTTAACAATTTTTTTTATAATAATACATTTTATATCAGTGAATTGACAATTATTACCAATAAAATATTTAACCAAATATAGAAAAATAAAAACATACTAAAATTAAAAATAATTAATAAAATTATAGTTCAACATATATTTTTGGAAAAACAAAATTATATTTACTTTCAATTAAATATAATGTTTATTAGGGGTAGAGGGAGGGCCTAGGGCCTAGGGCCTAGCTTTATTAGTTAAATCATCCTACTACAAACAAGAGGTCATAAGGTCTAGTCTTAATTGGTAACAATATGGAAATAATAAAGTAGTCAAGGCAGAAGGGTTTGGCATTGATTTTTAAATTTAAGTTAATGGTTTTTACGGTGAGTAAAAGCAACAAAGAAATATTATATGTAAAGTTTTTGAAGCTTCATTGAAAATAACACGTAGGTGGAAGTCATGTGTTGTTTTTTTCTAACCGTCTCTATTTTAAAAATAAAAAAAATAATTTTTCTTTTTCTATTTGATATAATACATTGAATAGATTTAATACATTTTATATTTTTGAAAAAAGATTAAAGAAGTTTTAAAAAATATTTTATATTTCAAATTTAAGAAGAAAGTGCTAAGTAAAGAAAAAATATTAATTATAAAAAATTGAAATTCATATTTTGATAACATTTAATCTTTTTATTTGTAGAATCATCTTTATTCATATATGTAAGCATTTTTCTTACATTTACAATTTTTATTTTTTACTTTGTATAATGTGAAAGCAATATGTGGAGTGTGATGACAAGACCTTGTTCACCAAAAATAGAAATATTTAAATTCCAAATAATAAAAAATTACTTCAACAATGAATAACAGTTCAAAGAAAACAAAAAATTACTCCAACAATGAATAATAGCTCTAAAAAATTGAAGGTAGAAGTTGAATATAAAGATACAATTTATATTACATTTTTTCATATCATCCTTCGCTACACACCACTTTAAAGTAAAATTATTGAAATATTTTTCTCTAATTTGAATTTTTCAAATATTGTAGCACTAAGATAAATATTTAATGATTTGTATTTTTATCATTTTAATGTCCCTTTCTTCTTATAGTTTTAATATCATTTTAAAAATGTATTCTATATAATCTTTACATTTTTATTAACAAATTTTACATATATTTGTTAATAAAAATAAATAAATTTGATTTTAGGGTTTGTGTATGATATCAAAAAAGAAAGCTTAAGTAAGATGGTCAAACAATAGATGATTTCATAAATATATTACACATGTCAAAGGGTTTTTGTTCAATTGATTGATAGGTTATGATTATGATATATTCTTGATTACCACAACCACCAAGATTCAAACCCAAAAAATATCCTCAGTGAAAATAAGTTACGAATATCAAGAAGTGATTCGATTGATTAATAGACGAGATTTTATTATATTAATTGATTATGCCAACTACCAAGATTCAAATCCAAAAAATACCATATAAAAATAGTACAGATATTTATTGTCCCTTCAATATAAAATACTCAATAAAAATATATTAAAATATTAATTTAGGCCTCTTATATGACATTACGAAATGGAATGTCTTCTACCATACAAAACCAAAATTATGCACTAGTTTGTTTGCCATGCTTATGTATATAGAAAACATTCCTTGGCTCTTTAAACATTTCAATGAACATTTTCAGAACTGATCTTTTATATTAAAATATTAATTTAGGGCTCTTGTATGACATTACTAGATGGATGTCTTCTACCATATAGAACCAAAAATATTTTGTGGTTTTTTTGCCATGCTTATGTATATGGAAAACATTCCTCGACTCTTTAAACATTTCAATGAACATTTTCAGACTTGATCTTTTATATTAAAATATTAATTTAGGGTTCTTTATGACATTAGTAGATGGAATGTCTTCTACCATACAGAACCAAAAATATGCAGTGGTTTGTTTGCCATGCTTATGTACATGGAAAACATTCCTTGGCTCTTTAAACATTTCAATGAACATTTCCAGAATTGATCTTTTATATTAAAATATTAATTTAGGGCTCTTGTATGCCATTACTAGATGGAATGTCTTCTACCATACAAAACCAAAAATATGCAGTGGTTTGTTTGCCATGCTTATGTATATGGAAAACATTCCTTGGCTCTTTAAACATTTCAATGAACATTTTCAGAATTGATCTTTTATATTAAAATATTAATTTAGGGTTCTTTATGAGATTAGCAGATGGAATGTCTTCTACCATACATAACCAAAAATATGCCTTGGCTCTTTAAACATTTCAATGAACATTTCCAGAACTGATCTTTTATATTAAAATATTAATTTAGGGCTCTTGTATGACATTACTAGATGGAATGTCTTCTACCATACAAAACCAAAAATATGCAGTGGTTTGTTTGCCATGCTTATGGAAAACATTCCTCCGCTCTTTAAACATTTCAATGAATATTTTCAGAATTGATCTTTTATATTAAAATATTAATTTAGGGCTCTTTATGACATTAGCAAATGGAATGTCTTCTACCATACAGAACCCAAAATATGCAGTGGTTTGTTTGCCATGCTTATGGAAAACATTCCTCGGCTCTTTAAACATTTCAATGAATATTTTCAGAATTGATCTTTTATATTAAAATATTAATTTAGGGCTCTTTATGACATTAGCAGATGGAATGTCTTCTACCATACAGAACCCAAAATATGCAGTGGTTTGTTTGCCATGCTTATGTATATGGAAAACATTCATGGGCTCTTTAAACATTTCAATGAACATTTCCAGAATTTATCTGTAATACTAAAATATTAATTTAGAGCTCTTGTATGACATTACTAGATGGAATGTCTTCTACCATACAGAACCAAAAATATGCAGTGGTTTGTTTGCCATGCTTATGTATATGGAAAACATTCCTATGCTCTTTATACATTTCAATGAACATTTTTAGAATTGATCTTTTATATTAAAATATTGATTTAGGGCTTTTTATGACATTAGCAGATGGAATGTCTTCTACCATACATAACTAAAAATATACAGTGGTTTGTTTGCCATGTTTATGTATATGGAAAACATTCTTGAACTCTTTAAACATTTCAATGATCATTTCCAAAATTGATCTTTTATATTAAAATATTAATTTAAAACTCTTGTATGACATTACCAGATGGAATGTCTTCTACCATACAGAACCAAAAATATGCATGGTTTGTTTGCCATGCTATGTATATGGAAAACATTCCTCGACTCTTCAAACATTTCAATGAGCATTTCCAGAGTTGACCAAAGATCTGAGATCCTACTAAGAAAAAATTCCCAAGAAGAGATTCAGATTCCTCGCCCTGATGTTCATCCTTCCACCAAAATAAATACAACTTTTTCTGAAAAACCATCGTAAACAAAAATTGTTTTATAAACTACTATGGCTCATACATTTCAAAAGAGTTTGAGTGTTGGTAGCTCAGCTTTTGTAACATCAGCAGAATCCTCCTCTAAATCTCCTCCATCAACTGTCAGCAACATCTCGTCTAAATCGATGTCGTTAAATTGGCTATTGGCAATTTCCAGATCGCGGTGGATACTTTCAAGACCAGGAGACTGGTCCGTAGTTGGATTCAGATCACTTTGAGGTTGAGGAGGAGGATTATTAAGACAGGCAGGAGATCCATACATGATACGAGCGGCATTGTCATATGCACGAGCAGCCTCATGGGCAGTGTCGAAGGTGCCCAGCCAGAGGGGCCTTCCTCCGTAAGGCTCTCTGATTTCTGCAACCCATTTACCCCATTTCCGCTGCCGGACGCCTCTGTAGTTGTACTGCCCATTTTCGGGCCCTCCTTTGCCCGGAATGCATCTTTTTCTTGACCTAATCGTTGCTGCTCTTGTTTCTGTTTTCACGAATGAACTCGCCCGCCGCCATTCGTCTAATATCTCAGTAGCTTTCCTTCTCCTCTTCCCTCTCGCTGTCTCCGCCATCTTTTTTTCAACGGCTGAAATTGAAGACTCAAAACTCAGCGGAAACACTTGTTACGAAGGTGTGGAGATCGAATCCCACAAAGAAAGTGAAAAAGAAAACTTAAGAATGTTGTGGCAGCTCTATCTGATGGATCGATCGATTAATATATGTGTTTGGGAGAGAGAGAATGGGCGGCTTGTTGAAGAAGATTTGGAAGGGGAGAAGAGCTTTGCTGGCGAAGAAAAGGGATGAACGTGACCACGCAGACAAACCTGCCGTTCCATTGGCGATATGGTAGGCGTTCGTTTGCTTTGTTCCGAGGAACCGCGTAGAAGCCTAAATAGACGTCCACTGTCAAGTAAAAGCTATTGTTAGAGTATTAAATGCTTGTTATATCTATTAAAAAAATATAAAATTAATGGATCTGTTTTATTTTCACCTTAATTTGTTTTGATTTATAGTAAACACGTAGATAGCTTGAATTTAATGTCCATCATCACGTGAAAAGTTCTTTTTACAATATTAGAAGCATTTAATATTTATTAATTAGTTTGAATTTGATGTCTTTGATTTACAGTAAACACGCAGATAGCTTGAATTTAGTGTCCATCTTTGCGTGAGAAGCTCTTTTTACAATATTAAATGCTTCTAATATTTAAAGTTTTTTTTACAATATTAAATGCTTCTAATATTTGTTAAGTAGTTTGAATTTGATGTCCATCATCACCTGAAAAGTTCTTTATAGAGTATTAAATGCTTGTAATATTTATTGAGTAAATGCATAAGCAGTCTTATTACATCCAGCTTCAAGTAAAAAACTTTTATTAAAGAATTAAATGTTTGTAATATTTATTATATCATTTTCTTTGTTTATTTTATAACTTCTTTTTATTTTTAAATTTAAAAATCTAAACAAAGAAATGATAAATTAATTTTATTTATTATTAATAAATATTGCAAGTATTCAATATTCTAAAAAGAGCTTCTCACATGATGGTTGGACATCAAATTGGAATGATACAAATTTCAAGCATACTCTAAGAAGATTTTTTCACTTGCAGTTAGACATCAAATTGGAAGTTTCCTACCTATTTACTCGAGAACAAAGGAAACTAATCACCTCCAATATATATTACTATTTAAAAGAAAATAATATTACATATATCTATGAGACTTATAAATGGTGGAGTGAAGAAATTAAAATTTGAAGTCTAAATAAAAACAAATTTAAAATAAATAAAATATAATCAAATATGTTTGAAGTATTGAGAGTTAAATTACTATGGGCCCCTTTAATTTAGTTTTATCCATGCTTCAACAAGGTCCAAGTCAACAATTATATGATCCAAAGAAAGCTTTGCAATCTCATGTGAGGTTGAATTTCAAATTGTTTGGTCATGCCTTCTAGTTTGGGGGAGGAATCGGCCTCCCCTCCACTTGAACCCCTGCCCAATATGGAAAATATTCATTCTTTGCATGCTTCTACGGTGCCTCAAGGGGACATGGGGTTAGAATGGAAATAACACTCTGGAGGCCTCTACTCCAGACATTGTTCACTCTGATGATGGTACTGAGCTTCGCTTACCAAACTCCATCATGGATGATGTTGTCTCTTTGCTTCACCTTGCACTGATGGGTAGATTCTTTGCATTTTGACCCATTATTGACATGGTCGGCCGCTAGACTAATAGTTGTTGGAAGCTAAAAGATAGTGTAACGATCTATGTGGCGCCTGGAGGGTTATTCCTCTCCAAGTTTATGGTTGCGAAGGATTTAATCTATGTGTTTTCGGGCTCTTGGGCATATGATAAACATTTCCTGGCCTTGGTGAAATGGAGGCCAAGCTTTGATCTAGTTGTCAAACTCACTCAGATAGCTCCTATGTGGGTGTGCATGCCTAACCTCCCTTTGGAGTTTTGGGATGAAAGGATTTTTTGCTTGATTGGCAACTCCTTTGGTAGTTATGTCTCTACGGATGTGGTCACTTTGGCTAAATCCAGGTTAGTTTTTGCTAGATTTTGTGTTAATTTTTCCATTAAAAAGACTCTCCCTAACTTTATAACTTTGAAATCTAAATGAGGAAAATGGACTACGACCCTTCTTTATGAAAATACCACTCTATTCTATCAAAAATACAGGAAACAGGGGCATATCATTGTTGACTGTAAAGCCCTGATGCATAAGGAACCCTCATTGAAAGGCAAAAGCCCATCCCCTCCTATTGGGGAAAAGGAAATGTAGAAGGCCTCTTGTTCCAAGAAGGCCTTGGGGAAAAATAAGGTCAGTGAGATAGAGGACTATCCCTTTATTGAGGGCTTTGTATGAGATATTAAATTCTCTCGACCCTGGTGGTCGACTGAACACTTTAAAGATGAAATAGGGGAGATCCCTAAACTTTCTGGATGATGGTGAAATCTCCCCCTAAGGGATTTTGGCTAGTCTTCCCATGCCTAAGATTTGGGTCTATCTTTTGTGTCTAGACTCAAGTTTAACTGGAAGCAATTCTAATGGTTCTAACCAACCTTAGGGTGGGGTTATGAAGGAAACTACTATTAATGTCCTTCAAAAGCTAGAGGTAGGAATAGCTGCCCCCTACAAAGTCTAGGATTGAGAATGACACTTCTGGTATTTTCCCCTCCCAACCAACTGATGGGGATGACCTAGTTGAGGAGGTCACCAAGTCTATGATCCTCTCTCTAGATTCCAAGGCCTCGACCTCTAAATCCCAAGTGGATGGGGTTTCCAACGAATATTGGTAGTCTCAAAAGAGGAAAATAGGGTCTAAGAAATTGGATGTGGGAATGGATAGTAGGATCAGAAGACCCCCAAAGCGATTGTCTAGGCACAAAGCTACAACAAGGGAAATTTCTAGTGGACGACAGTCAACCCTGGACTGAACTCACCGCAATATAAAATGAAGCTCCTTTCATGGAACATGAGGGGGTTGAGTAGTTCCCAGAAATAATATGCTCTCAGACATGATATTTAAGATCTTAAAATTGGTGTCCCCCTTCTGTAGGAAGTTAAGATGACTTATCAAACTTTCTCTTCATTAGCTAATAAAATCTAGCTAAGTTCCTCCTTCTTCTATAGTGAGGTGGATGGTGCCTCTAGAGGCATTGCTACTTTGTGGAATCCTGCTAAGATTCATGTGGAAGCCTATGAATTTTCTCATTGTTTCCTTGTTGTGAATCTTAGAGTGAACAATTGCACTTGGCATATGTTTAGCATCTATGCCCCAAATACTCGCGGAGGAAGAAATATTTTATGGGATGAAGTCTTATCTCTAATGATGGAAGACACGAATGCTTTGTATATGGTAGCTGGTGAGTTTAACTCTCCTTTGTTCCCTTCAGAGAAACTTACCGACCTTATGGACTATAGTGACAACATGTGTGACCCCTCCAACTTCATTAGCAAGGTGGGTTTGTTTGACCTGGAACTATAGGGTAATCTTTTTACTTGGTCCAACAATAGGAAAGGCAATAATCTTATTTAGGCCTACTTAGATCGTGTGTTGGTCTTTGTGGGTTTGGACTTAGGATGTAATGCTTCCCTTTGTTCTATCCCTAGGAGTGTGTCAGATCATAGTCCAATTATTCTCCATTGGATGAATAAGCCTTTCGTTGGCCCCCACCCATTCAGATTTGAGATTATGTGGATGACAAATCCTGATTTTAGAAATTGCATGAAAAACTAGTTGAGCTTTCAGATTCAAGGATTAGCAATGTACATAATCTCACAAAAACTTGAATGCATGAGAAGGGAAGTTAAAGGGTGGTCCAAATCTACCTTTTGTGAAATATTTAAACAAAATAAGGAGATCGAGGTCAAGCTTAACAATGTCAAAACCTTATGGCCAAGGGTAAAACTTTCCAAACTTTTCGTGATGGAGAGGAATCTTGGAGGAGGAAGTGGAAAGACAACTTAAGTAAAGAAGAAATCTATTGGAAACCAAGGTGTAGAGTGCAATGGCTAAAGGAGGGTGATAGGAATTTAGCTTTTTTCCACAAGTCGGCCAAAAAACACAAGAAAAGGAACACCATCAAATACTTACTGAATGAAGACAATCAAGAGATTAGTGATGCAAATAAAATTTATGAAATAGCTAAATGTTATTTTAGGCTTATTTATATGGATAATGATAGTGTTATCTCCACTGGTGTGCAAAATAGACTTTTGAGTGAGCTCCCAACTGGTGCTAGTCTGGAGGACAACTTGTAACTTCTTGCCCCTATTGCTGAGGATGAAGTTAAAATGGAAGTGTTTGCTATGGGTGTGTACAAAGGCCCAAGACTGAACGGCTTCCCCTCGGTGTTATTTCAAGAATAGTGGGACATTATAAGCTATGAAATGACCATGTGAGTCAAAGACTTCTTCATGACTGGTAAGTTTTTGAAAAATTTGAACAATACTTATATTGGCTTAGTCCCTATGATCCAAGACCCGAAGTGCATGGCTGATTTTCGATCCATAAGCCTATGCAACAATAATTACATAAATGGAGAACCAGTGGGAAAGTCTTAGTTGCTGCTCTTCCTAAGGGTTTTTTTGCTTTTGAATTTACTTGCAAAGAGGACATCACGGTTGTAAGAGGTGGAGGTCCTTGGGTGATAGGGAAATCTTCCCTGGCTCTAAAGAAGTGGTCCTCCCACCTGGATCTATCGGACTCCATCTTTGAGAATGTCCCAGTCTAGGTTAGACTTCCAGGCCTGCCCCTGGAGTACTGGAGTGAAGACATCTTCCATGGTATTGTGAGCTCCTTTGGTGAGCTCCTTTCGATCGACACAATGACAACTGCTAGAAAGAGATTGGTTTTTGTGAGGATATGTGTGGGAGTTCCACAGGAAGCAGATCTACCATCATCCATTGAGATACAATCTAAAATGGGTTCCTGAGAATAGAATATAGAGTTTGAAACCATCCCGTTTGCCTGTTTCAAGTGTAGGAAATCTGGTCATTGGGCAAAAAAATGCCCTTTAAATTCTACTTCAGAGAAAGAAAAACTAGAAGAACCTAGAAAAAAGGAATGGAAAAAAAAAATGACTTAGGAGAAGAAAAGAGGGAAAATAAAGAGCAGGAATTGGAAAAAATAGAAGCTGATATTCAGAAAAGCTCCTCAGAGATTGAGGTGGTCCTGGAGTATAAAGGTGAGATCCCTAATGATCCTCATAATTTGAATCTTGTTAAAGTGTCTCCTTCAAAGGAAAGGGGTTCTAATGAGGGAACCCTAGCTTGAGAAGGAGATCGAAACCCTTCTCCCTCCTTATCCCAAATGACTATCCCTTTCGATAAAAATGAAGAGATCCCAGGTCTGGAGGACATTCCCAGTGAGGGCCTATCCTTGGATCTAAAAATCCCTCTTCTCTCCCCATTTTCTGATAATCTTCCCCCTATGGGTGTAGAGTACCTAACAGATCCAAAATCCACTGTTAGGGTTTTAGAATCCCTTGAAAATCAAGATTACTCAGTTAACCTATCCAGCAATGTCTTGTTTTGTCAAGAGAATGGTAATATGGACACCTTACCTTGGGAACAAAGAATACAAAATGAAAAGGATTGGGAATCCAGTAGAGAGACAGATAGTCAAGATGAGACTGATAAAGAAGAGGATACATCAGAGAAGAAGACTGAAAAAAAACAAATAAGGGAAGACCCCAAGTGGCATTTCTACCAGATCAAGAATTAAGGTAGATTATGGAGCAGTAAAGAATTCAAGAGGTAAAAAGTCTTCAAAAAAGAAAAGAGAGTTGAATAGCTTTCGGGATATAGCGGATGGATCTCAAAAAACCATCCCAGAATGTCTTAACTCCCCCAGTATATAATGAAGATTATGTCCCGGAATATCAGGAGACTCAATAGCCCCCACAAGGAGGATGTTCTTCATAATTTTGTTAGAGATCACAAACCTATCATTCTTTTAATTTAGGAAACTAAAATGTCTAAGGAGAAAATTGAAAAGATGAAACTGTTTCAGTATTACTGTAACCAGGGCAATAACTCGATTGGCGCTTTGGGAGGCATTGTTACTTTCTGGAATAGCCACAACATCAAAGGAGATCTGATATTGGAAGGTATGAATCACATAGTTACTAGATTCACACATATAAGAGATAACTTTAGCTAGATTCAAATGAACATATATGCTCCTAATGGAAAAGGAATGAGAAAATATTTTTGGTTGGAATTAGCGGCCTTTAGGAGGATTTTTTATAAAGAAGCTTGGATTGTTATGGGGGATTTTAACACACCCTTGATGAACGGTGAAAAATTTGGGGGATCCCAGATTAATTTGGATAGTAAAGAGGATCTTCAGAATTTTATTGATAATCAAGGGTTGATTGATCTGGATCTTCATGGAGCCTCCTTCACCTGGTCCAATCGTAGAAAGGGGATGAATCTCATATAGGTCATATTAGATAGATCTTTGATCTCCAATCATTGGTATTTTGATTACTATTGCTCCCTTAAAGCTCTCACAAGAATTGGTTCTAATCATTGTCCTATTAGTTTAAAGCTCTCGATTGGCACTTTGGGTGATCCTATATTTCTTATTTTATTCACTATTATGGCTGAAAGTTTAGGTAGGAATCTAAAAAATTTGGTTGACTCTAAATTTCTTACTGGTCTCAAACCTTCCTCAAGCAACCTGGTGTGCTCCCATCAACAATTTGTTGATTACACTATGCTTATGGGTCAGGCTACTGTGTCTAAAGGAAAGTCTATAAAACAAGTGCTTGACAAGTATGGGAGAGCTTTAGGATAGCTGATCAACAATCAAAAAAGTTCTATGTTCTTCTTCAATACTTCGGTTTATAGACATGCTGAAATTGCCAAAATTCTGGGTTGTAGGGTGGATTCCTTTCCTACCACCTACCTTGGTCTTCCTTTAAGCATGAAACCTCCCTAGTCTTTTTGGCTTTCGTTGGTGGAAAGATTTAGCAAGAAGCTTGTGGGTTGGAAAGGAGCCCTGCTAAGTCAAGTTGGTAAGCTTCAGCTCCTCAAAGCCTCTCTCCAAAATCTTCCTATCTATGCCCTGAGCCTTTTTAAGATTCCTACAAAATTTGCTGAAGCCATTGAAAAAATTCAAAAAAGATTTCTTTGGTCAGGTATTGAGGAAAATAAAAGACTCCCCCTAATTGACTGGAATCTAGTTTTTAGACCTAAAAAGAATGGTGGAATTGGCTTAAGAAGAATCAGAACTGTCAATAAAATCCTCTTAGCTAAACAAATTTGGAGAATCTTCTCTTCTTCTAGGGAGTGGATTGATATTCTGGCTAGCAAATACTTAGAAAACAACTGCTCTTCCATTATTAAGGACCCCCACCTTCTTCCCAGAGGGTCTATATGCTGGAATAATTTATTCATTGGAAAAAGGATTGTGGAGGATGGTATTGGATGGCAAGTGAGAAATGGTAATCGTACTAGATTTTGGGAGGACAGATGGCTTTTCAAGGAACCCATGATAAAAATAAACTCCTTCAGAGAATTGGCTGAAAATTGCAAGGCATGGTTTGGATCTTATGTGAAAGATTATAGATTGAATGGTAATTGGGTGGACTTGTGTAGTGTCAGTCAGGCTTTGGCTCCCATCCAGTCTTCGCTAATGGTTGTTAGACTTAGTTCTGAGTAGTTGGATGATCGTGTGGTTTGGATCGATGAACCCTCTGACAACTTTTCTGTGTCATCCACTTTTGCTAGGATCACTTCTTCTATGGATCATCCTCCCTTTTGGTCTAAAGCTTGGTTCAAACATCTAATACCTAAAATTAATATCTTCTTTCAGATCCTTCTCCAAAATAAGGTGCTCACGATTGACAACCTGTGTAAACGTGGATTTCAAATTCCAAATAGATGTTTTCTTTGTATGTTGGAGGCTAAATTTGTGCGTCATTTATTCCTTCATTTCTCATTTGCTACTTCTCTTTGGGAAAAATTCATCAGGTTATGGAACCTTCCTTGGGTTTTCCCCTTGTCCATTGAAGATCTCTTTTCTCAATGGAAAGCCCCGACAAGGAATCCTTTGCTCAGGTTTTTTTGGGATTTATCCTTTCCTCATATTGCTTGGGGCCTTTGGAAAGAACGCAACAACAAAATTTTTAGGGGCAAAGAAGCCTCTGTGGATATTGTCTTTGATAAAATTGTTAGATCCCTGAAGGAAAATTTCAATGTTGTGGCCTAGAAGGACAAGAAGACCATGAATGCATAGTATTTGTACTATGATTTAATTTTTTCTAAGGAATGGAACATCAGTCTAAATTTGTCTAGTTCTATTATGAAGGCCAAAAAGGACAGAGAGGGAGTTTGCTGGTCTTTTCCGCCAAATGGGTGGATCAAAGCTAACTTTGATGGCGCGGCTAAAGGCAATCTGGGGGCGGTGGGCTGTGGAGGAGTTATAAGGGACCCCTATGGAAATTTCATTGGAGTGATTGCCTCACCTCTTGGCTCTCAAACTAATCATCTAGCAGAGGCAGCTGGTGCTTATCACATCATAAATTTAGCACAAAGCCTTAACATTAAAAATCTGTGGCTTGAAGGAGATTCCAAAAACATAATTGACTGCCTCCGTGGCATGTCTCCCCCCTCATGGACCATCAACTCATGGATTGAGGAAGCCATTTTGAACTTGGCTAAATTTGAAAAAGTTAAAATATCACACGCTTATAGAGAAGCCAATGTTGTTGCAAACTTTTTTGCTAATGAAGGAGTTAGGAGTAAAGAAGTGCGTACCTGGCTAAATATTAGCGATCTAAACTCTAATGTCTGTGCCCTATTAAATTATAATAAATCACATGGAAAAGTGACCTGTTATCCCTTTAATGAGGATAGGTTGGATATATCACATCACAATCATTAGAATGCGTGGGACTGAGCCCAGTGGAGTAATCTACAAGAGAACTCTGCATGCTTTGTGGGTTCTTAGATTTGGCGGGGACAATTTTAGTAAAGCTTGTGTTTGGGTCTACCTCATTGTGCTGGCCAATATGGGAGGAGACAGAAAGTGAACTGAGCTAGAAAGCTATGAAATACACATGAAAAATGCCAAGGTTTGGAACAAGATTAAAAGCAGAGGGCTGATCCCTTTCCTGGAGAAGCTTCATGGCTCTAACCAGGAGGCTATGGATCTCTTTGCCAAAAATTGGAATGATGGTAAACTGACCCTGTTTGGTAGGAATGTGGAACTCAATGAAAATTTTATTGCTGATATTACAGGATTATCCACTGAAGGGAAGAAGTTCTTTAGGGATAGGGATTTTTCTGACGAAGCAGTGATCATATTTCCTAGAAAGGACAAGGAAAGGTTAAGTATGGTTAAAATTTCTAACAACTACTTTGATTTTGATACCATAAAGGCTATTTGGAGAAAGGTTTTGTGGGTCATCATGGAGTACATTACGGTGGATGGGCACTTCACTAAAGTCTATGGCTATGACTTTTCTCTTCCCAACCATTTCTGATACAAGGTAAGGGTCTCTATCCCCTATTATCTTTACTACTCCTTGAAGAAAATCTTAGAGGACAATAAGAAAAACCTTAAAAGATTCCCCATTCTACATACTGGGTTAATAAGGTTGATTGTTGAATATCTCCATGTGCCTGCTCCTGCTATTCTGGAAACCAACCCTGATTTTGAGAGTGATGATATTGAGCCCAGTGGCTTGGAGTATTTTCCTAACTCTAGTCCGGCTAGAAATATCCCTAGCTTGCATGTTGTTCCTTCCAGGAATTCTGGAAAAACTCATGTTGAGCTTGAGCCTGACAGCCCCTCCCTTATGATCAGCTCTTTTGATAAGAAAACCCAGGCCAAAGCCTTGTTTCCTACTCCAAAGAGTCCTCTGAGTCGAAGGAGTTTGATGCCAATAAAACTAAGCTTTGTGCTGATCCTCTACCGGACATACACTTTAATGATAAATTCCCTGTTACTCCTAACCCTGAGAATACATGCCCTAATACTGGAAAAGAGCCCTCTCTAGATTATCTTAACCTTGCCAAAACCAACTCTGAGTCTCACTCCAAACTCTTGGATTGGACTATCTCTGAAATTAATGAGCTGAAAATTAAAAACTGGGCCCTACAAAGCAAGATTGATGAGATGGGCACTAAGATTGCTGAGATGGAAAAGAAAGAAGTGGATCATAGCAACAAAAATATTGACTCCAAAGCTGAGAACTTATGGAAGGCCATCAAAACTGTTGTTGAGCAAAACAACCGCATGGCAAGACACAATGCCATAATCATCAACGCGATGAATGAGAAGCTTGATAAAGCCCAATAGGGGTCTCTGCTAGTGGGTCTGGAGGAAACTGAGGATAAAAGCCAGGATACGGAAGCTGGCATTTCTAGAAGAACCAGAGCCAGCTTGAAGCGCAAGGCGCCCCTTACTCCAAATATGATTAAAACTTTCAAAAAGGGGGTTAAAGATATGCAAAATCTGGAGACGGAGACGAAGTCTATCCTCAAGACTCTAAATTAATGGCTGGGGTTATCTTTGTGCTTTCTATGTTGTTCCTTTCTTCTTGACCGTTCTGGTCCTTTTAGCTTAGTTGCTACTGGTCTTTCCTCGGGCAGCTATTTCTTTGGTGGGACTTTTGTGTCCTTTTTTCTGCCTTGTAAACTTTGTGGTTTTGGGTCCCTCTAAAACCCGTTTTACCCTTTTATCAAAAACAATATTTACAATGTCTTCTCTAAGTTTTTGGTCAACCGCCTAAAGCCACTTCTAGAAAAAATCATCAACAAATACCAAAATGGATTTGTTCTAGCATGAAAAATCCTTGATGCTGCTATTACGACCCATGGAATTATCCACCTTATGGAAAAAGTAAGAACCAAGGTAAGGATTTCAAGTTAGACATTTTTAAGGCTTATGATAGAGTCGAATGGAAATTCCTTTATTCAATTTTAGCTAAGTTGGGCTTCAATGATAAGTTAATTGAGATTATCTGAGAATGTGTTGAGTTGGTTCACTATTTTGTCTTGGTTAATGGGACCCCATGGGGTTTCTTTAAAGCTGGAAAAGGCAATAGGTATGGTGACCCTCTCTCACCCTACCTCTTCATTATGGTGGCTAAATTCCTCAATAGGAATTTTTGGATCTCTTATGTTCGGGAAGAATTCAGGGAGTCAAAGTTGCCTCCTCACATCCCCCCTTGGTTCTGCAACAATTTTTGGATGACACCTTACTTTTTAGAAATTATTCACTGGTTGAAGCTAGCGAATGGAAAGGTGTCCTTCATGATTACCCCAGTGCCTCTGGGAAATGTATCTATATACACGTAAAAATGGTCTGGAGAATCCGATTAATTAAATATAAACTACTTGATTAATTATCCTAAATTGCTCTATTGTTTGAATAAATAAAAATATTGATTTAAATAGTTCGCATTCACATTCACATTTAAGTTCTTCTAATTCTCCTATTATCTCATCTTAATTAAATAGACAAAATTAAATACTTTGTTTGATTTAATTATTATTTCCCTATTTTATTCTATCATATCAATATTAAATTAATTAAATTAATTAAATAAATATTAAACACTTTATCAATTAATTTCCATATTCTTTTGTTTAATTTAATAAAAAAATTCTATAGTTTTTTCTATTAAATTATTTATCCCTCTTTTGCTAATTTAAATAAATCAAAAATAATTAAATAAAGTCATAAGGAATATTCCTCTATTTTTCCTCAAAAACAAATTAGATATCCTATGTCTAATTTATGTCAAAATCATGTCAAAATTAATTGATTGAAACTTCATAGAAAGATTTGGAGACAAATTGCAAATTTGTCTCTCAATCCTCTTCCATAAATCATTCATCTTCTCTTGCCTAGTGTTTTCATGGGTAGAGACAATCCCCAAAATATTTTCAATCTCCTCCATCTCTCACCCTTCAATTCTCCAGATTGAATCCAAGCCTCTCTTTGCCATCCCTGTGCATTTCTACAGCCAGGCAATCCATAAATAAAGCTTCATTCAAACCAAGAATCAAGATCCAGATTATCAAGCTTATACACTCTTACTCTACAAGAATTCAAGCATCAAGCATCCAACATCCAAGCATCCAACATTCTAGCTTTCATATCATGGCTTCCTCCTCTAGCTTCATTTATCACTTTTCATGTCAATCCATGTCATATTAGTTTCTTTTATCATCTAGATTTCATCATATTAGCTTCACATCATTGCATTAGCATCATTTTGTTCTTTAGATTGTCATTTTAACAGTTATAGTGTTATTAAAATTTGAGAGCACAATAGCTTAATAAATCTTTGAAGATAGGAGACAATGAGATGCTTTCACTAGATTATTTGCTTAATCTTTGATACAATGTTTCATTAAAAATTGTTTTATTCCCTTATACCTTATTCACACTTATAATTTGGCGCCCACCGTGGGGCTTTAACCCCATAATTTTATCAATTTTTCTAAAAAGTGTCACACAGGTTCCCGATGTGTTCCATTTCAACGCTTATGTAAAAAACTATAGCGCTTTCATCAAAAACTATAGTGCATCCATGGAAAACTATGGCACTTTCATGCTCGATTTCGGCACTTTCATGATACTATAGCACATCCGTTAAAACTTTTAGCGCTTTCCACTTTAGCGCTTCCATGAACTGTTTCGGCGTATTGGTTATCCATTTCCCGAAAAATTGATTACGCGCTTCCGTGAAATACTTTAGCACTTCGGTACTCTTTTTAGCACTTTCAGTTTTAGTGCATCAGGTAAAAACTATAGTGCTTTCATAGACTATTTCAATACTTCTATAATTTTGATATGGATCTGATGCATCCATAGCCAAAATTTCATTTTTTAATACACTTAGACTAAAATGAACCAATCCTAGGATAATCATTTGGTTTAAAATTTATCAATCCTAGGGTAGTCATTTTTGGTTTAAAATTTATCAATCCTAGGGTATCCATCACACTTTTGCAATATCAATTAAAAAGGACATCATGAATGTTGTGAAGAAAAATCTTCATATAGACTAGCAAAATTTGTCTTTTGGGCTTAAAATGGATCATTTATCTATTGTGGTTGTGTGGTGAATAGGCTTATGATCTCCCCTTAACTGGGTGATCAAAGTGCCAGACTCATCCTTATTTTTATGAAAATTTATGCTTTTGTTAAAACCTTTAGAAGGCCTGTTGTAGTAGGAAAAATTACTCACCCTACGGGAACGACCTAACTGGGAATGCCTAAACACAAGGATTCCAACCCACTCTAATCAAAATGCAAGTTGTTGATGAAAGTCCAACTTGACGGTAGTGAGCAAGATAACCATCCCAAAATTCTGTGTTCTAAATATTGGGAGGTCTCCTGAGGGAGTTTATCAATTTCCACACCACATGAAAGCCCTATCTATGAGCCATAGTGTAGTGTCCAGCCGAGTGAGTAACCAGACATTGTAATACTCACAGTGCAAGGGGAGGGAAGAATCTTCTCCCAAGAGACTCACCATATAATTGCCAAGGATTGTTTCCTCAGAAGATGAGAAATCCAACTCTGAGTACGCACCTGGAAACAAAAAAAACATGTGTGCCCTCTAGGTGATGACATAGCTGTGTGCGTCAATACAATTTTAAGATGTGGGTTGTTGAATATAACGATGACCTATTTGACCTTAAGAGTGAGTTTGTCTAAATTGTGTACATTTTTCAAATAAAACCCATGAAAATCAATAAGGACCATTCATGGTTCTTGAATATACACTTTCTGTTCAGATTAAAACAATTATTCTACAATTTGCTTGATGTGTTTCCAAAAAATCATTAAAAATCAGATAAAAGATCATCTAGAAAAGTACAAGTTAAATTAGGTTAGAAAAATTCATGATTCGAGAGTGGAAATCAACCAAGTTTGTCAAGAAAACCATCAAAATCAACAAACCCAAGGGCCCACTTGGTTATAAAAATATTTTGAGGAAAAGACGTTTCTTATATCGAAGTCAAAAGATCTTATTACAACATAGAACTTTCATTCATAGGTATCACGACTTTTCTAGAGGTCATACTCTTGATTACGCTGTAGAACCTCTTTATTCATGATCTTTCTTCAAAGGAGAGCCCTCACACAATATCAAAACCATAGTCAATGCATACGTTATTCCTACATCCAAAAACCCATAATAGAATATGCCACAAGGCCAAGTCAAATTTTGCAATAAAGACTCTTAAACATCAACCCTCTGTTTTAGCGCTCTTGAATTTTGTTTGAGCACTTTGGGAGTCTTTTTTAGCGCTTTCATAAAATAACACTTCCAAACACTATTTTAGTGCTTCTGGTCATTGTTTTAGCGCTTCCATCAAATATCGCTTTCATCATCTTTTTCTACGCTTCCGTGCACTATTATATTGCTTTCATAAAATAATGCTTCCATTATATGTTTCAGCGCTGTTCAACTTTGTTCTAGCGGTTCGGCGAAATAGCGCTTGCATCACCTATTTTAGCGCTTTCAAAATAGAGAGTTCTAAATCATATCAGTCAGTTTCTCTGTCATTTACACATGGATTTTTATCAAAACAAAAGTACGTTTTTATTAGAATCACTGTCTAGAAACCAAAATCAGATAGGTTCATACAAGTTTCCAATCTTTTCAACTGAAACACAGATCTTGCAAATCATAAAGTGTCAAATCAAAACACAATCTTGATTATTATGATTTAGTTTCATCATCAAAATATTATCATCCTATCATCACGAAATGAAGCATAGCAATCAGATTTTGAACCTAGTCTTATCAATAAGATATATTATCTTATTTGACTTTGTTAAAAATTCAGTTGACATTGTCCAATATAGAAGATCAAATTTTGGAAGAAGTAACAAAACACTTGTATGCCAATCTTCACTAGGTTGCAAAAATAGAGGCTCTTAGAAAAGGAACTTGAAACATCAAATAAAATGGCAGAACAAAATCCCTGGAATAGTCTACATCAAAGTGACAAAAATGAAATAACTCCAGAAGACATACAAACAGCCCAACAGAATCCCAAATTCCGTAAATTCATGGAAATATCTTAGAACAAGACATGGAGAAATACCTCTTAATGTTGGTTGAATCAGGTGCTAAACTTCCCAAAGACTTTGATTTAAATCGCCTAATAGAAGCACCTGGAACAAGTGAAACTGAAATACCACAACCTCAACAAGGTATAGATCTAGTTGTTGCCTTGACATCCCAAATGCAAATATTACAACAAATACAAGACACGAAAAAAGGGAACACCAAAAGGTATGCAGTATAGGACATTTTTCCTTATCCTTTCGACTCAACATTCGATATGATACATTTTTCTCGACACTATGAATTCCCCAAGTATGAAAAATACAATGGAAGATCAGATCCGATCGATCATATCCACGAATTAGAAACCATGAGCCTAGAGTTTTCCCAAGAGGAAACTTACGTGATGATATTATTCCCACGAAGCTTGGGAGGATCATGTATGGAATGGTTTCCAAAATTACAACCAGGAATAAGGAATTTTGAAGAACTTGTCAATAGGTTCATCTCACAGTATTATTTTAACATCCAACACGATGTCATGATAAGGGACTTGTATAACCTCAAACAAAACAAATGGGATACACTCTTGTCCTTTCTACAAAGATGGCGACGACTATTCGGTAGATATCCTTGATCCATTCCCGAGGAAGAGAAAATGGAATTGTTCATTGAAAATTTAATAGAGGAGATGCGTTATAGACTTGAATTGCAATGTCCTCCTATGTTTGAAAAGGTGATAGAAAATAGCCTTAAGATTGAAGAAGCACTAGTCAAAAGAGGGGTAGTTAAACATTTCAATGAAAAATCAGATAACACAAACTCCTCAAATCAATACCCCAATAGTGATAAACCAAAATTTTGGCAAAAGAACTGAAATACAAATACCAATGAAACAATAAGTGATTTACAAAATGGCAAACTAGTTTTCAACTTGATAGTGTCTACTTCAAAAAAAAATCAAAACAACGATCAAATTGTCAAGTCAAATGTAGTTCAAAACAACAAAATCACAAAACCACAATCATACCAAAAACTGTAAAACCAGCATAGGTTCACACCTTTAGGCCAAAAATTGGAATCAGTGATGAAAGAACTAGTCACTAGTGGTCTTATCACTATGCGGGAAGCAAGATTCTAGGATCCAAAGATCAAACCACCATGATGGAATGACTCAGATTACTAAAACTTTCACAAGAATAAAGGCCACAAAACTAATGATTGGATGGAGTTAAAACACACACTTCAAGATGTGATCAACAATAACAAGGTATATATAGAGGGATCCCAAAACAATAATGATCATTTAGCCTTCAAGGATCCTTTACCAAACTATGAAAAATGAGCATCATCTTCTACAAACAACAAAGGTAAAAATATCAATCATATCTACGATAAAATGATCCTTTGTCTTATTGAAGTAGAGAGTGATCATACCATTGGTCAAAAAATGGATGAACATGAAACCAACGACACTACCCTTTTGGATTTTCTCCCAAGCATACAATTCCCTAAAAATTAAATAAACATTATAAAAATCAGAGAACGACATGACTATCAACCAACAAATGTAATGACAAGGGGGAAATCCAAGGTAGTGTTAAAGGGAGTTGGGTCTTAAAATGCATATCCACCTCCATCTCATTATAACATTGTTGATTAGCTTCAAAAAATTCTAGCACATATATCAATACTAGAACTCCTCAAACTATCACCATCACATAAGGATGTTCTAGAACAAGCACTAGCTACCACTACGATACTAAAAAATCTAGATGTTTGCCTATTCCAAGCTATGGTGGGGCACCTGACTACACCACATTGTCTATCATTCTTTGAATAGGATGATGTCTCACTCAACCATCCCCATAACACTGTACTCCATATCAAAGTCTAAATCCACAATCATTGTGTCAAAAGACTCTTAATAGATAGAGGAGTTGGTTTGAACATTTGTACTCTATAGTTAATTCATGCATTAGGGTATTCTGATGATGCTATTGATGCCTAGAGGAAAATGAGTATAAAATAATATGATGAGGAAGAGAGATCTTCAAAGGGACTGATTTTGTTACCCATTCAAGTGGGACCAATGATGAAATACATAGCATGTCAAGTACTCAAAAAAGAGTTAAATTACAACATACTCTTAGGACATCCCTAGATCCACAAAATGCAGAAAATACCTTCCAAATATCACCAATGCTTAAAGTCCCCAGTAAATGGACAGGAGGTGACTATATCTACCGATTAGAGTCACCCTAAGCATTGTGAGACACTTAGAATCTCTCAAGATACCTTTGTGCCTCACAATTGGGAAGCATCCAGTTCAAATTCATCAAATGAAGAAAAACTTCCAAATATCATCACCACGTGGGTAGAGAAGAACGATAAAGAAAAAGATACAAATCTTGTTGACACTCAATTAACAGACAATCCAAATCCCCAAAATTCTTTGTCACAAAAACTTCAAGAGAAAATCCAATTGATAGACAAGGGAATGGGGCAATATTCTATGGAGCAATCGCTTAATATTTCACAATTAATGCCATCTCCAAAGACATATGGCCAACCATCAATAATCAAACATCAAATATATCTACCTGTAATAGTTCTAGAAGAAAGGTTTGTAAAATATGGTACCATAGAGGATGAATTAGACAACAAATAAATCCTTTATTGGTTATATAAAGATGAAGAACCATCGACATCAAATAGTAGTATCAAGAATGTCAATATCAATACAAACAAATATGGCAAAGGGAAAGCTATCCTAGAAAAAATGGGTTATGAGGGACAGGTACCTATTGGTTTAAGGAAGGAAGGCATAGTTGAGCCTATTCATCCCGTCACTCTTCATTCAAAAGAGAAAATAGGACTAGGATACTCTGAAGAACAAAAATAGGAGATGACAAGCAAGGCTGTAGAAAGAATCCTTCAGGATAGAGATAGCTCTGAAATGGATTTAAATGAATATGAGTGGGATCTGTGTTCCAATATATCTTACACTAATATTCAAATTGACGTAATACAATAATATGCACCTACATGTGAGGAGGGACAAAGGTCTGGGTCTAGACCATTCGTACCAGGATCATTAAATATTGATGACTCAAGTTGGGACGAACAAACATAAAGTGAACTAGACGGTCTTTAAGAAGGTACCATCATTGATCTCGATATCCTAAATAAAAACTATGATGAAAGTGTTGTCCTAACCCTTACCTCCATCAACCTAAATCAATCTGATGACTTCATGCCATTAATCCATCTCAAACTTATTGACCGGGAACTCGTCAAACCTCTGATTGTACCCATATTTGCAAACGATGATGCCATAGTAAATTTTATATATCATGACAAACCTGGTACGAGTTCTATCCGTAATACTCATAACAATGTGACTTGGCAAGAGGGTGTCAAATCTTCCAGTTGCAAAAGTAAAACTAGGGATAATAGATCTAATGGTGAAAACCATTCTATGGCAGAATTAGATCTCGAAAAATAAAAAATAAAGAATGCATCTAACGGTGAAAACCTCTTTGAGGCACCAAAAGATGGGAGATTTTATTCTCTTCCAGAACATTATCATGAGCACTCATCAGTTCTAGTAGAACTAACATAGTCTATGAACATCGACACTGAAGAAAAACAAAAAATCCTACATCTGGCAGAATCCATGAAAAATCAACAAAGGCCAGTATTCATCAATTTATTTAAGGAAAGAAGCATCAAATTTTCTTGGTCATATTTTGATATGACAGGCTTGGACCCAAATCTTCTTATGCATCATTTGTATTTTCCTGTAAGAATCAAGCCTGTGAAGCAAAAATTGAGAAAAATGCATCCTCATAATCACAATAATGGTAAAGGTTGAGTTAAATAAATTGTTGGATGTTGGATTCATAAGGTCTATTGACTACTTCGAGTGGATATCAAAAAATCAAACATTGTACCTGTTTCAAATCCAGACAATAGCATCAGGATATCTATGGATTTCATGGACCTGAATAAAGCATGCCCAAAGGATGATTTCCCATTACCAAATATAGACATCACTATGGACTTAATGGCATGGCATGCCATATTGTCAATCATGGACAGTTTTTCTATATACAATCAAATTAAAATAGCTCTAGAAGATCAGGAAAAGACTACATTTACATGTCCATGGGGAACCTTTTGCTGGAATGTCATGCCATTTGGTCTAAAAAATACAGGAGCCACCTATCAAAGAGGAATGACAACAATATTTCATGATATGATGCACACCTTCATGGAGGATTATGTGGATGATATTCTAGAAAAATCTTGTACAGGGGAAGGACATCTACATATCCTGAGAAAATACTTCACATGCCTAGAGAAATTCAATGTCAGGATAAACCCCAAGAAGTGTGTCTTCGGGGTCACATCAGTGAAATTTTTGGGATACATTGTCTTAAATAAGGGCATTAAAGTGGATCCATCGAAATTCAAGGAAATAATGGAGATGCCACCTCCTAGAAATATCAGTCAACTCAGATCACTACAGGGAAGGCTCCAATCAATCAGGAGATTTATTTCCCAGTTGGTGGAAAAAATTCAACCATTCAATCACCTTTACATAAAAATGTTATTTTCAAATGGGATAATGGGTGTGAGACAATGTTTGATCAAATAAAAAAATATTTCATTTCACTGCCTATTCTTATGTCTCCAAAAGAAGGAAGACCTATGCTACTGTTCATTGAAACCACATATATCTCTTTGGGAGAATTATTAGCACAAGAGGATTATGAAGGAAAGCAACATGTCATCTACTATATCAACATAACATTACATGGCTATGAAATAAACTACACTTTAATAGAGAAATATTGCTTGGTGGTGGTGTTTGCTACTCAACATCTGAGACATTATATGCCGACTCATACAATCAGGCTAATATAAAAGATCGAACCCTTAAAATATTTACTGAGTAAGGCTTCCTTAATAGGTAGACTGGAAAAGTAGGTCATGCTCTTAAGTGAGTTTGATATTCAATATGTGGACACAAAAGTCATCAAGGGTCAAGCAGTCACCGAACAATTGGTTAAGGCTCCTTTACTAGATGACCAACCTATGACAATGGAGTTTCCAGATGCGGACATTCTAGCAGTGATGCCACAATAATGGATATTATATTTTGATGGATCATACACACAATGAGGATCTAGAGCAGGGATTTTGTTCATCACTCCCCAAGGACACGCCATTCTAAAATCATATAGACTAATGTTTCAATGTACAAATAATGTGGCAGAATATGAAGCATTAATCATTGGGGCCAAGATAGCAATTGAATGGAAGATCATAGACCTACAGGTATATGGGGACTCTCAACTAGTCATTTATCAAGTAAATGATGAGTATCAGACACAAGATGAAAATTTGATGCCATAAAAACAACAAATAGATGATCTAAAATAGTTTTTTGTCAATTTCAAATTTGTTCAAATTCCAAGGGTGGAGAACAAAGTTGTGGATGTTATGGCCACAATTTCTTCACTTTTGGGTGATCCTACAAAGTTGGTTTACAATTTCTGAGAGGAACTGATTTTTGCTGAAATCACATATTTTTAGAAAATTTAATGATTTAAGCCTTTAACAATTCCATTTTAAGGATTCCAATTGAAGAGGGTTTGATCAAACCACCTTAGATCAAACCCCCTTGGATAGAACCTTGCTAGTTTTAAACCATACCTATAAATGAGTCTCCTTTACACCTATCAAAATGCTGATAAAAAATCACTTTAGGGGGATCAAATGAATTCATTTAAAATTTATTTGAAATGATTATGGTAGTCCTCGAAATGAGCTATCCCACGAATATTATTTTAATATGTTTTGGTTTAGTTTTTTTAGTTTTATTAAACATAGGTTTTTCATTGAAAATCAAGCTCTTTGTTTTGCACATGTGGAAAAATAGAAAATTATGAAAATATATATTTTTTAAATATGTTTTTGCTGGGTATTGATGTCCTTGATCCATTAAAAATAAATAAAAATTAATTGCGATACATATAGAAAAAGTTATGTTGTATACAATCCGCCTATGTCTGAATTGCAATTGGTCTGACTTTGTACCTCTAATAAGGAAAAAATATTCAATAAAATTCTATGAGACCAAATGAAAGTGCTAGATATCATAGTTACAAATCTAAAGTCTAAAAAAATAGAATTTTATCCTTCATACAAAAAAAATTATGTTGTATACGGTGAGCGTCACTTTTTAAAAATGTTGGTTTTTGAAAGAAAACTAGTTTTCATGGGAGATAGAAAAATAAGTGCAATATTATTCCAAAATTTTTGAAAAAAATATTTTTAGAATCTAGAAACAAAATTTGAGGAGACTCTAGTTTGCATCATCTCCAAATTCATCATGGTTTAGCCGCTATAGGTCCCCGAATGTGAAGATTTAGTTAAAAATAATAATTTTAGTGTCCAGTTTGGCCAAAATTTTTAAACCACCCTCTTGCAATTTCCAAAGAAACAAGGTTGTTATGAGTTTATGGTAGAATAAATACCATGTCCTTCTTAAAATAATTCAAATTCCAATACCATATGCCATCTATGAAAAAACCTATGCTTACCTCAAAGATAATATCCTCCCTCCTGATCTTTTGAGGAACCAAAAACGTAATTTTATCCGCCAATCCGCCCAGCATATTTTGATCACTAACATCCTTTATCGTTGAGGTCTTGATGGTACCTTACTCTGATGTTTAGAACATGATTAATTTGAGATAGCCTTATGTGAGGTTCATGAAGGTATTTTTTGCACTCATTCGAGTGGAATAACTCTAGCGAAGAAACTCCTTTGTCTAGGATATTATTGGCCATGCATGGAGAAATAATCTTATCAATTTGTAAATAAATGTCAAAAGTGTCAGATTCACAGTAATTTGATTCATGCATCAACACAAGAACTACATCCATTCACATCAACATGGCCCTTTTGTCAACGGGGCCTAGATCTGGTGGGAAAACTAAATCCCTTTTCATCCAATGGACACAAGTTCATAATAAAAGCTATAAAATATTTTACAAAATGGATAGAAGTAGTGCCTCTTACAACGATCACCGGAAAGAAGATCTCGTCATTCATCTTGAATTACATAATATGTCGGAATGGCATCCCTCAATCTATTATCATTAATAATGGACGGCCTTTCAAAAACCAAGATGTTCAAGAATTATGTGAGAAGTTTCATATCCAACATCATTTCTCAACATCGTACTATCCTCAAGGAAATGGCCAAGCAAAGGCCTCTAACAAAACAATTCTAAAAATTCTCAAGAATACGGTTAACGATGTTGGACATGATTGGCATGTTCAACTCAATCCTACACTATGGGCCTATAGAACTAGTATCAAAACACCAATAGGAGTAACACCATATGCCTTGGTATATGGATCAGAGGCCATACTACCTATTGAAGTAGAGATTCCATCACTCTATGTATCACTGAGAGGAATCATTTCAGATGAGGACTATAGGGTATCTAGACTGCAAGAATTGGAATTGTTCGATGAGCATCGTCAACAAGATGTTAATCATCTCATAGCGTATCAACAAAGAATATCAAGGAGTTGCAATCATAGGGTAAAACCTAGTATTTTTCAGGTTGGCAATTTGGTTCTAAAAGAAAACCTGAGAAATCAACAAGACGGGGAAAAAAAGGGATATTTGAGCCTAACTGGCTAGGTGCTTTTGTCATCATATCAGTATACGGATCAGGGGCCTATCAAAAATCAATGTTAGAAGGGGATTTTTTTGATGAACCTATCAACAATATCCATCTTTGAAATTTCTATACCTAAATTCCTAGTGCATAGGCCATACTTCTGAAAAATGGTTTCCTTGATGAAAACCTAGCAGAAAGGCATCTTAGCAATGAAAAATACCAAATAAATACAAAAAATACAAAAAGAGAAAAATGAGAAAAAAAAATATACAGAAAAAAGAGTGTAATCAAAACATATGGTGAAAACTTGAAAAAAGGCATCGTATGTATTCTAAACCAGCTTTCCCATCTATTTTAATACATATTAGGATCATTAGTCTGGCAGTCATTACCATTTCATATCATATCATTAGTCTTTCCATCATTACATCCATTATCAAATCATTTCACATGGTCATGTCTCACTCTAGCTTGGGAGAAACATCTAGATATCACTAAGTGCAATCAAAACATCAGTCTTGCCGAATGGGAAAGCAACAGTATGACAAGAAAACAAAAACAATGATCAAGGTGAAACATGAATCACCATCGGAAAGGCATCAAACATCCGTATCATACCAGAAAAATCCAAAAACAAGTCAAAAATTTAGGACATAAAATCAAAACCAAAATCACGAGCCTATGTTAGTCAAACTACATGGTCTCTATGTGTGTAACGTAGGCAAGGATAATCTTTGATCAGCCCCTGAGACCCCTAGGATAAGCTAGTGGGTTAGGTCTTTGGTCAAAATCTCAAAAAATCCAAAACCATCACAAAATTTGGATAGATGATCTAATCTGAATAATGATTGAAACACTCTAAGTAAAAGGTGGATAAATTATATTTTTGATTTAATTATTATCATTTCTTTGGATTAACTCGATGATGTAAATTAACTAGAGAAACAAGGAAGAAGAATGATATTTTTATTTTTTCTATTTGTAAATTAATCATATAAATGCATGAATTGTTGGGGGATGTGCTATGTAAATATATCACCGATGAAATTCATAATTCACACATTGAAATGATTAATACGCAATGAATTCTCAAGTCATCTCGGTTCAATTATACCTAGATTCTTGTGTTTGCTTGCAATATCAAAAATCATGAAAGTAGTACTCATGTCGTCCTTGGTCTAACATATACCATTTACATTTGTACTCACTTTCAACATCCTAAAAATCTCTATGATGAAACCAAACACAAAATTACTGTTAAAATGCCAATTTTTTGCATATAGTTGCATGATAAAATTAGATTGCATTCATAATAAATTCTCCATTTGCAGAGTGATTTGTTGCGTAAAGGATTCCAATTAATGATTATCTTTTTTACAAATACGATTGAGTATACTTGACATTAAACCAAAAATCATCAAAAACATATAGAAGGCATGATTTCATCATTGCAAAGCTTTTATCATCTCATCATTCATGCATTTAACATCAAATAGTTATACATTTATCATACCATATTTTCTCATCATATCATTTAAATAAGTACATCATGTTCATTACATCATATCATTCATTACATTATTATCATATGCATTTGATCATTTTTTAACCCATACATCATTTGTCATCCAAGAATTATATCACAGAATTTGCATCATCCATCCATTATCATTCATTACATATAAAATAAAAAGAATTTATCATCCATCCATACATTTCATCACATTAAAATAAATGCAAGTCATGTCAATATTATCCATACATCCATACATCATAAATCATCATTATTATCCATACATCCATACATCATAGCTCATCATTTAGAACATCATACATTAGTGTTCATAACATCCATACATCATATATTCTACATATGCATTCATCTAGAATCATCACATGAAATAAAAGCATTCATCGCATGATACATAATCAGATAAAGTAAATGCATCCATCATAGAATCATAAACCATCATAAATAGAAATCACTGCATATCATATATATCATCAATGTCAAGTATATAATGAAGTCTAAAATAAGAAAAGATACATCGTCAAAAATGAGCTGACTAGGAAGATACATCATGTCTCAAAAAGAATGTCTCAGAATCACAATACAACATCTAGGATATGTTGCTACCATAATGTGTAGGCATAACAGGACCAGTACCACCACCACCCCCAGAAGAACCAGAATCTTTGGGATCTCTCCATGGAGGATGTGTCACACCCTCGCTAACTATGTGGGTACGTGTCCGACTAGATATCGATGGGGCGTAGATAACTCTATGATTAGCATGCACTACATCATGATACCTACCCTTGTAGAACTCTACCTCTTGGCCAACTCACAGAACCTCTCTCATGTAATCTACAAAAGAGGTACCATCAGCTACTCTCTATAGTGTCTTAGCAGTCTTCGCTGCCCTCTCAGAAATCTATCTAGCACTATCCCTCTCAGCTATCAAAGTATCAACCCGATTCTAAATAATTGCCAACTATCGCTATACCTATGTCAATTCCTAGGCATGAGCTTGTGCCTGAGTCTACATCTGAGTCTATGTATGTACAAGAAAACCCTGTGCCTGCACAAACTATCCCTACAGAGTCTGTAAATGTGCCTGTAGACTAGAAATATGTCTCTGATGATCGATTGAAGGCACTTCCATTGCTCACCTCTTGCGAGGCCTACTCGATGATGGACCGACACTAACTAGCCCAGCCGCTCTACCACCTCCACCACCACCATCACCGTCATCACTGCTACTCTCCCCACTATTGTTCTTAGTTCTAAGACTCGACGTAGTATCATCTCCACTACTATCCTCCTCACCCACAACATCTTCCTCCACATGTAGAGGTATTGGCTCATCAGGAATCATAATATGAGGATGTGGATGAAATTCCAAAAATGCAGCATAATCCTATGTCATGGGTGCCTCTGCAATATCTCTGTGCATATCCCAATCTGATGGCTGCAAAGTCTTGTACCCTCTACTAATGTCTCATATGATAAACATGGCCTCCAATCTACTACATCTCTCTGTCTTCGAGCATAATGGGCTACCCCATGAGGCATACACTGTACTATACCATACTGCCTATATACCTGCCGCAATAGAAATCTCTCCTACACACAAGGGGTCCTACCAAATAAGTACATTGAATCACATAGGTACCCGAGCACTACATCATCCTCATCCCACTGCTCATAGTCCAAATAGGGCCTCCAGATGAAACTCTCCATGTCATCCAAAACTCGCCTCCAATTCTCTAACTTACCCATCTGAGCCTGGGTAAGTCTACCTTTGTACTAGAAACAATAACGTCTACCTACTAGTCTGTCAAGAACTGGAAATGGTCAAGCAATGGAAAAATTATCCCATGCCCACACCTATAAAAGGGTCATCCCCTCTGATAAGATACATGCTCCCAAGTACACCATCGAATGTAAATCATTATAAAGGTGGGCTAGCATACACATCCCCCATGCACATCTAGTCCTATGCATGACCATACTCTCAAGGCTATGACCCCAACCCATAGAGAATCCCTTTGACCTGTGATCAAGACAAATGAAACCTCCAATGAATCCAGCTAACACGGCTAGTAATGAGGCATATCCATTAGCTAGCATCCATCATCAAACACTCAATCCTGCAATGTGTTGATCCTAAAAAACTCTACGAAGTGCATCTCTCCCACCAGCCTCATGGGAATCGTAGACAACAATCTCTCCCATAAAAAAAATCCGTAGTATCCACCACACATCCTCGGGTGTGATTGTCATCTCACTAGTGGGTAAATGCAAGGTGTTATGGTCACTATGCCACCGCTTGACCAAAGTAGTAAGGAGACCCCAATTAATTCTAATCTGGGGCATATCAAAGAGACTGGAAAGACCACATTGATTTATAAGATGAATCTCATTAGGAGTTAGATACAACTGCAAATCTGTGGTCCACATAAACTGCTCTCACATGTGGAGATTACCCAGATCCTCCTATTATCATGAAAATTTTAAAATCAATGCACTATGTCAAAAATCGAAATTCATTCTAATATTAGATAACTTTGGTATGAATTTTTTGATCAAAATTCATGAAAAAACATCAACAAACCTCACCTATCATTGGGTTCATCAATATTATCTAATCTCACTTATCATGAGGTTTATCAGATATGAATCATTCCTCGCCTATCATGAGGATCATCACAAATAGGATTATTCTCACCTATCATGAGAGTAAGTCTTATTAATCATTAAAATCAATCATTAAGAATTTGGATAATCAAATCATACCAAACCAAAGAATGGACATGATCGAAATTGGCAAAATCATAGTTAACTATGTCAAAATTTGCAAATTTTCCATGGATGCGCTAAAATAGGCATCAAAAGCACTAAAAATAAAAAGTGCTACTTTATCATTTAGATGTGCTAAAATAGGCATCTAAAGTGCTACTTTACCAGAAGCACTATTTCAATGCTTCAATGCGCTAAAATAGGCATCCAAAGCGCTACTTTACCAAAAGCGCTAATTCATCACTTTGTTGCGTTAAAATAGTCCATCAAAGAACTACTTTACTTAAAGTGCTAAAATAGTCCATCAAAGCGCTACTTTACCAAAAGCGCTATAGAAGACCATCGATGTTCCAATTTATTTAGTCAAAGTGCTAGAACTTTCTAAGAGCTAAGATTTGGCATCGAAGCACTAAATCGTACTACCTAAGTGTTAAATCATGAAAGCGCTACACTATCTAACAAAAGTGCTAGAGAAAATAATGAAAGTGCTACTTTCTCAAAGCGCTAAAACATCCTACGAAAGTGCTACACTAGAGTGTAAAATGCTACAACACGACATTGATGCACTAAACTAAATAAAAAGTTGCTAAAGCATAAAAAATACATGAAAAAAGAGAATGCATGAAATACGAGGTGGATTATGGGTACATACCAGAGGTTCGTAGGCGGTCGGCCACTGGTGACATCGCACACGCTCGAAATGATGAGTGTGGTAGGGGATAGGCATTTTGCTCTAGCTGGCTCAAAAATCTCTCACTAGATATTTGAAAGTCAAAAAGTGCAAATGAATATGAAAATGGCCTTTTGGACCTTATATAGATTTTTGAAAAGGGGATTTTTGGTGGGATTTCTTTTATTTTAATTAATTTTATTTATGAAATTAATTGAAATTCATCGACGAGCTATATTTTTTTCATCAATGTCGGGAGATAAATTATTTTCTTCATCAAATCATCAAGAAAATTCGAAAAATTCTAAAAATTCTAAAAAATCATCAAATAATTAATTTATCTCTCGAGGGGGCATATTATCGACAACCAACAAAAAATCAATATCTGGGTCATGTCTGGGGCCCACTAAATTTTTTTTCATCGATACTGGCAGTAGCAGCAAAATTTTCTTCGAAGCAATGTGTAAAACACATCACTTCAAAGAGGGGAAAAATGTATACACCTAAAAATGATCTCAAGAATCCGATTAATTAAATACAAATTATTTAATTAATTATCCTAAATTCCTCTACTATTTGAATAAATAAAATTATTTATTTATATAGTTCATGTTCACATTCACATTTAATTTCTTCTAATTCTCCTATTATCTCATCTTAATTAAATAAAAATAATTAAATACTTTGTTTGATTTAATTATCATTTCCCTATTTTATTCTATCACATCAATCTTAAATTAATTAAATAAAGATTAAACACTTTATTGATTAATTGCCTTATTCTTTTGTTTAATTTAATAAAAAAATTTGATAGTTTGGTCTATTAAATTATTTATCCTTCTTTTGCTAATTTAAATAAATCAAAAATATTTAAATAAAGGCATAAGGAATATTCCTTTATATTTCCTCAAAAAAAAACTAGATATCCTATGTCTAATTTATGTCAAAATCATGTCAAAATTAATTGATTGAATTTCACGAGAAGATTTGGAGACAAATTGAAAATTTGTCTCTCAATCCTCTTCCATCAATCCTTCCTCTTCTCTTGCTTGGTGTTTTCATGGGTAGAGACAATACCCAAAATTTTCTCAATCTCCTCCATCTCTCACCCTTCAATCCTCTAGATTGAATCCAACCCTCTCTTTGCCATCCTTGTGCATTTCTACAGCCATGAAATCTATAAATAAAACTTCATTCAAACCAAGAATCACGATCTAGATTATCAAGCTTATACACTCTTACTCTGCAAGAATTTAAGCATCAAGCATTAAAGTTTGAAGCATCAAGAATCCAACATCCAAGCATCCAACATTCTAGCTTGCATATCATGACTACCTCCTATAGCTTCATTTATCAATTTTCATCTCAATCCATGTCATATTAGTTTCTTTTATCATCTAGATTTTATCATATTAGCTTCACATCATTGCATCAACATCATTTTGTTCTTTAGATTGTCAATTTAACAATTATAGTGATACTTAAATATGAGAGCACAATAGCTTAATAAATCTTCGAAGATATGAGAAAATGAGATGCTTTTAGTAGATTATTTGCTTAATCTTTGATACAATGTTTCATTAAGAAGTGTTTTATTCCTTTATACCTTATTCATAGTTACATTATCATCTATCAAAAAAGAAATATCTATTTCTTTAACACCAAGATTGATTTGCAGGCTAATTTTTTTTTTCTATCCTAGGTTGTCAAAGTGCTTCCCTTCTAAGACCCAACCGTGGCCTCCCTCTCATTGTGAAGGATGTTACTCATGCTTTCTAGAACACTATATTAGAAATAATGCAAAATTAGCTTGTGGGATGGAAGGTTAAGCTCCTAAGTGGTGCTGAAAAATTACAATTACTCTGAGCCTCTTTATGGGGGATCCTAGTCTATTTCCTTTCTCTCTTTAAAATTCCAGGCTCCATGGAAGAGAAGATGGAAATAATCCAATGAGCCTTCCTTTGGACTGGTGTTGAATATAAAATAAGACTTTCTCTAGTGAATTAGGACACTGTTTGTCATCCTAAATGCCAAGCTGGCCTTGGGATTAGAAAGCTAACCAATCTAAACAAGGTCCTCATATCAAAAATTGGTTGGATTTTTATGAGTGGCAAGGCTGAATGGTGTAATATTATGAGAGCTAAGTATCTAAATCTTAGGGACTTTTCCATGGCCCTGGATTTGAATGGTCTTCCCTCAGGATCTAGGATATTGAATAACATCCTCAAATGAAAATTTCTTATCAAGGAAGGTCTTAAATGGAAAATTAGCAGTGGGAGGGGAATAAGATTCTAGGAGGATCGATGGATTGGGGACAAACCCCTTGCTGACAATAACTTATTTTTTCACAGGGAGTGTGCTATGACCTTATTTTGTACCTCTATTATTGATTATCTCACTCCTAGGAGTAATTGAAAAAATCTAGCTCATAGGTTTATAAACACGCATGACCTTCTCCCTAAGATTGATGAACTCCAATCCTTATTAAATAAATTGAGACTAACTTTGTTTCCCAGAGAGTACAAGTTAGTATGGATAAATAACCACACAGAGGCCTTCTTGGTCAAGTATGCATACCATATGTTATTGAAATTTGAGGGTGATGAGAAGAGCTAGAGAAAGGTGTGGAACCTTAACTTATTCCTAAGATTAACTTCTTTTGGTGGGCTTTGGTTCATGGTAAAATCCTAACTTGGGATAACCTTGTCAAGAGGGATTTCCAACTTCCTAACAGGTGTACTCTTTGTAAATAGGAGGAGGAGACTATTCCTCATTTGTTCATCCACTATCAATTTTATTCCCAAGTTTGGTAGCACATCCTTTAGAAGCTCAACTCTCAATGGGTTTTTGGCAAGGATATTCAACAGTTTGTTGATTGGAAGTGCCCCTCTAAAAATCCACTCATCAAAAAACTATGGAAGATAATTCCTCCTCGCATGTTTTGGTGTCTTTGGAAGGAGAGAAATAACATGATCTTTAGGGATAAAGAGAGTTGTATTGAAAGTTTGTTGATCATGCTCAATAAACTTCTTTTGGAAAATATCTCTTTTTGTAAGTGGAGGACTCCTAGCTGCCTTGATTTTTTAGTGTCTTTTAATAATTATTATTCTAGCCGAATGCTTCATTTATTTTTGAGCCTTTTTTTTTGTGCCATCCATATCGGCCTTGCCAGTTTCCTTAGATTTTTCATGACATCCATTCCCATTATCTTCTACCTTGTCACTGCTCTATGACTGCTTTTTCATCTCACCATCTGCTTACTGGGGTCATGGGTGGTGATTGTGTCTAGGTTGATTCCAAAAAGGTTGGTGAATGGAAGATGGCTGACACGGTCTAACATATTTGCAAAGAAGGAGGAATTACCCAATTCATGGAATCCATGTCGAGGTTTGATGAGAGCCTCTCTAAATATTTTTTCACCTCATGGGTGGAGAGAAGGGTGACTATGGGGAGTATTTACTTTTAAATAAATGAGGAGGTCATCGATAAAGCCATTGGTTTGACCATTGATGGAAAAAAATGGAAGAAGACTACGAAAGTGTCATACCAGGTTAGCCTCAACCAGTTTTTCATGATGAGGAGAAGCTTGTCATACGCCTGGGTGGCTACAACTATGAGAAACTACCTAAGCCATGGGATAGAGTCTGTATGGTGGTGATGAAATACTTCACTTTGGAAGGGAGATTTGGGGTGTATTACTTTTACCATTTTGCTTTTCGTAATCACCTAAGGAATCATAATAATATTTATATTTCATTAATTCTTTTAAACTCATTAGAGAATTTTATGAATGATGTGTTTGAAGCTTGGAATGTGGGTAGAAACTTCACCATTCTACACTAGGGGCTTATGTTTAGACTCTATCACTTTCACCTTTCTCTATGCCCTCCTTATCCCATTATTGTTGATGAAGTCCTGTTTACTGCACTCCACCATCTAGCAGTCTCATGGATACCCCAAGCCCTAGTAAGAAGAAATGCATTAAGAAACCAACTCTAAAAGCCTCTCATTAGGATACTTCCCCTAATATTGGGTCTATTGGAAAAATAAGGAGAAGAAACGTGGTGCTCCCACCCCTAAAGGGAAAGAAAAATCTTCTAAACAAGTTAAATTTTAACCTCAACAAGTTGAATTAGATATCAAAATTATTGAGGAGACTAGTGCACCTCGTAGGTCCATTCATTTGATTGCAAAACCTGAAAGGGAGAAGAGTCCCAAAGTGGCCTCTGATTTGAAATATCAGTGAGAAAGTGAGTATAAAAGAAAGGATGAGAAGGATGGGGAGGATGATTCTCTCTCTGCTTCAACTAGAAGCTTTGAGCCCATGATTTTGTGAGCCTCAAGAAAGGTTCTATGGGCCCTTCCAGTGTAAGAGTCAAGGGTGTCAAGACTAGGGTATCAAGACTAGGGTATCAACGATTGCTGAAGGGAAAGACCCCATGGAGGATGTTAGTAGAAAAAATGATTTTTTTTGGGAGGAGGCCGATAGACTTAAAGACAAAGTGGAGAGTCTTGAAAAGTGACTCCAAGATGTCACACACTTCGCTCTAAAGATACTGCATAGATCTGTCACCACTATGTGCTTGTTGCAAAAGGATAATCCTACTGGAATTGTTGTGGATAACACTGACTTAAAGGATCTTCTCAAGTTCCTCACCGAGGATTGGGCCACAATAACTTTGATCAAGCGATGCAACAGAAAGAAGGATTAAGGATGCAGGACATGCTCCATTTTGATCAGGAATGGAATATATGTCCATTATGTCTTTTTGTTTTCTATGTTCTTATTTTTAGGAGCTATATGTTTAATATTGACTAGTATAGCCCTTGGTGGGATTTGGTTAAAAAATATTTTAAAACTAGGGATCTTATGATGGATATTATTAGTAGTTTAGTTTCTTTTTCTATTGATATTTCTCTCTTACTATTTAATGGAACTTTGGCTCTGCTCGGACTATTACTATGGTTTTTGATATTGTGTTTTTGGGTGCATAGTTCGATCCTATGGTCAACTGTGTATTTCCTGCCATTTTTACTCTGTTGATGGTAAGCCTTTGGGATTTGTTTTAAAAGGGACAACACCCTTATTTTGTTGCTTTTAATATAAAAAAATGGTCCAATTTATTCAAGGGAGCTCCACCCAAAACTAGAAATGACACTCTCTTCTTTATCTTCCTCATCTAACAATGTATCATGGATAAGTGAAATAACTAAATTAAGCTAAATAGTCATGCCAAAATTTAGCCTTTAAGAAAAGACATATACAAATTTAATTAAAATAGTAAATAACATTATCAAAAAAGATTTTAAAAGAGATAGATTTATGTAGAATTTTTGTATTAAGAAATTGATTGTAAAAAAATTAAATATTTTTATAAATATTAAACATAAGTATTTTATTACAAAAGCAAGGGAAAGGGCACCTAAACTCAAATAGAGAACAAACAACAAGCTAGACGACCAATAGAACTACCACCACAAAACAACAAAAGCAAAATTATAGAGTAACCCTGTGACCCAAAACAACAACCCAACATAGAACAAAACAAAAAAAGGTCAAATGACCAAGGAACCACCATAACTAAGAGATCATTAAAAGTCCAAAAAACATAGAACCAAGACCAAAATAAATGAAAGGGCTCATAAACCCATAAATTACCAAGGTACTACTGTCACAACCATATAAATAGAAAACACAAAGTACTTTTTGGGACTGTAGATCAAGTCCCATTCCATAATTAGTTGCTCCAACTCCTTGTTACATCTGCAACTCTACTCCGGAAGAGGAGTTCATCATATTGTGACCTTTCCTAACTTTGGTCAAACCATTCGCTATACCAAATGTAACCCTCCTCATAATTCTTAGAGCGATAGAAGTCATCCTATTAAATGTCTTATCCATTTTGTTCAATTTTTCCTTGAGCTCATGAAATTGTTATATCAAAATCAAAGGGCCTATCTTTTGGCTACATTTCCTCTTCAATGTCCTCCATCACTTGTCCACCCAAATATTTTGTGGCTTTCATTATCACATCCTCGACATCTTTAGCAATATATTTTTCACCTTCATCCTTATTGTATTTTGAATCGTAATCTGCCTCTTGATTAGTTCCATCCTCCTCATCATCTCCCTTGCTCCTAATCGGGTCCTCCTCAAGTTCCTCACCAAAAATCACAAAGAGTTCCTTCTTACTAATGTTTAGGGAAGTCAAAGCCACTTCTTCTAAGGGTTTTTCTTTAGGTTCTTCATAGCTTAAATTTTTACCTTTGGTAGACTGACCTACTAACCTTGTTGACCTCATTCCTCCTTTTCTACTACTCGAGTCATCCACCATACCCAGTTCTTCCCCATCCCTTTTTTCAACAGTGATTTTTTTCACTTAAGATCAAAGCTATCTTGGACATTCCTCTTAGCCCTTGAGGGATTACTAGGAGGGTTGTTGATACTTTCCTTTCCTTTCAAAGTTGAGACAATACGATCCCCTTTAGTTAAGACGACTTTAATGGAAGACTATCTCAACATAGAGGGTACACATGGGTTTTTTGAGGAGAGGCTTAGCCAATGAGGTACCATCACCATGAGTTTTGCTAGGATTTGGAAGAGGTTGGGAGTCTAGATGGTTAATTTGGGAAATATTTACATGGGGCTCAATTTCCAAAGAGGGTCCAAGCAGGGGCATAATATAAAATACATAATTATAAAGACATTTAATAAGGCCTTGGTGAAGGGATGGCTAAGCCTCTTTGGCCTTACACTACTTAAGAGAAGAAAGTAGGAAAAAGGGTATATTTATCTTCTTATTCCTCCTAATGTGATAGAGAAAAGGAAAATGATAACCATTCATGGTGGCGTTCCTACCTTCTAGAGTGAAATATTTCATTATGTGTATGGTGACCACCCCATAAGGAGTGATGATAAATTCATGATCATCACCTTTCTTGCACTGCTCGAGCTTCTCTTCCCCTTCAAAGAAACTGTTAATGGATATTTGATAGTTTTTGTTGGTAATTTTTTCCACCTCCATACCACTCTACTATAATTTTTTCACCTCTACAATCAATTTTGGAAACACCTCAAACCTTATGCTGTCAATTTACACTCTATCTTCATGCCAAGGATTGTAGAATTTTGTAGTGATACCATCGTTATAACCGGGCTCATAGATATGAAGAAAGGATTCATGCCATAATTTTTAAATAACCTCCAAAGCTCAACATTATAGCATAACGACATGCAAGAAAGTGGCTCAAACCACTTCCTTAGAGCCCCCATGATTTTACTATGATAGTGAAAAGACATTATATTTTTACCATAAATTGCTACAAAAACAATGAGAAAAGAGTTAATTGTTCACAAAATAATATAGACCTCACAATCATTTAGACGGAATTTAGTCGCATTCACATCCACTAATTATTTTTCCTAAATCCTCTTGCATTATCGAAAGGTCTATTAAAATATTTGATTAAGATATTTTCATACTATAGAGCTTGATAAATCTTTTTCTATATCCATGATCTTAGGCCAACACCCATAATCCGTGTGATTTGTTAATTCTCAAAAATGCAGGTTGTAAATCCTAAGAGGATGCCATGCTCTATGATCAAACTTACAACATTTTTGGGAAAATGAATGGAGTTAACCTATGTGATTGATGACTCTTCACTTTAGGCTCTACTAAACCTAGGTGGGTGAACCTTGATAAGTGATGTAGATTTGAGAGTTGTGTGACTTAGTTGGATTTAAGGATCTATTGATAGTGGCATGAAATGTGCAATAGATGAAGGCTTCTTAGCTTCTCCTACTCCTAGTACTAAAATTTGAAATGTGAATGTAAAATAATTTTTATTTTATTTTTGTAATGAAATGGGTATTGTGACAAGTGCCTAATTTTATTGGGTTAATGGAGTGAAGAGGCACAAATGATATGTGACTAACTCACTGGCTACAATTTGAACTGTTTGACACTTGTCACTATTTATACCTTGTATAAAAGTGCAAGAATGTAACTACCAAACTATTATTATTGATCCAAATTATTCTCTTTAAGTTACTATGATTAATTAATAGGAAGCTTTAATCCTTTTGAAGGAACCAATTAACTGAACCACACAAAAGAAAAAAGTGTTCCCTAATAAATCAAATATACTTATGATTTGAATAGCAAGATAGAATCAAACTGTGGATAGTATTGGCTCTTCTTATCAATCCAAATGATACTCCTAGATAATTGTGACTTATTAAAAGGATTTTTAATTATTTTGAAGAAATCAATTAATTAAACCATGCAAGAGAAAAAAATATACCTTGAGAAATTGATCTTCATAGACTAATTAAAATAATACGAAAGCACCAAACTGGAGATAGCCAAATAATCATATAGTATCAACAAACAATTGACACTAGAATTTAGCCACTATATTATAACTTCTTGTTCATCTATTTGTTTCAAAATGATCTTTCAATACACATCATAATATTTTATTGGAGCAATTGATCAATCTATCTAACTGATGATTTTGATTTCATCCCTCATATATACATTGTATTTTAAAGAGTTATGAACCTTTTATTGAGAATTTCTTGATGTGGGATTGTTGTCATTGATGTCAAAACCTAGGATTCATAAGTTTGTGCTTCGAATTATATACTTAAATAATTTATCCTATTGTATGCTATGATGTTGTGTAGTATGGATGTTATCCTTGATCCAAATATGGTAGTATTTCTCTGGGACATCTATGGAAGATAGTTAATGTAGAATAATGAAGACTAATCTTGTGATATTGGTTGTTGTGACTAAATTTTATTCTGGGTAACCTTGCTATTTGGACATTCATGTAGCATGTTGCAAGTTTTGGTATGTCTAATTGCATTCCTCTAGTTTATATTAAAATCATTGTAGATCAATATTTGGTCTTGGTTGTGGAATTCCCATCAGCTCTAGAATATATCTCATGTAATTCAAAGTTTGATATATTTTGATAATAATTTTATATCTTATGTATGACCTGTTTATGGGTCCTATGGAAAAATGGTAAGAATATTTGTATGTGTGACCTATCTTTTGTGTTTAGTGCTAGAATTCCAAGCCTTATTTAATATTTCAAGGTTTTTCTTCAAGCTGACATGCTTTGCTAGGTTGACTCATTTTTTTCTCCAAGTGTATATATATATATGTATGTGGAACATCTTTTTGGTATCTGAAAAAGAAGTTTGGTATATACAAACAATGATAAGGGTGGGAAGGGTTGTGTGAAAAGAAATAGAAAAATAAGTAAAGGAAAGTGTCAGGAAGAAGAAATTTGTATTGCAGAGGTTGTGTGAGGAAGGTGTGCAAAACATTATTCACTAAACTGTTGCAGTCAGATATTGTGCACTTAACTAGAACTGAATTCATAGACATGTAGATGCAACTTCATTAGTTCATATTTTTGTCTATTTTGTAATCAATGATTTTTGTATTAATCGAGTAGTGAGCCCACCGATAGTGAACCTTACCTATAGTGAGCATTTTGGCAATGAGCCCTTGTAAAAATCACCTTAAGTGATGCTTTATAATTAAGAATTAGCATTCTCTATGGTTTTTCCCATCTTGGGTTTCCATGTAAAATCTAGTGTTCATTGTGCTTGGTGTTAAAATTCTTGCATGTTCATATCTATTTTAATTAATATATGATTTCTTTAATATTGGTCTAGATTAATTAAATAAAGGAATTTTTTTTTTTGATAACTGATTCACCCCCCTCTTAGTTATCGGGTGTGTTCAATAATTGTTATCAGAGCTCAAGGTCCCTTGTAGATAGAGATTAACTAGTTAAGGGAGATCTTGGGAGTTTGAACAAATGATAGGAGATTATTACTTTGAGGAAGAACTGGAATCAATATTAAGTGATGGGTATATGCAGGATCATCATGGAAAAAACAAGCCCTTAAGTGGCAATAAAATTCAGAAAAATCAGAGTTAGGAAACTTGACATAAAAATTTGAATAAGTTATCTATATTATTTCAAAAATATGTAAGAATAGAATTTGTAGCAAATCGAACGTAGTTTATAAACTACTAGATTTATTTAAAAATAAAAAATCTGTTTGGTGAAAATTTGAAATTTCAATGTAGTAGTACTTAAATTTCAAGGAAACAATAAGAAGTAGATGTCTGTCTAACCACCCTAACCACAATAAAATGATAATAATTTTTTATAATATTTTAGATATAAGTAGAGGACTCATGTCTCGATGCGATGCATATTTTTTTTGTAATTTTTTTCCAAGTAAAAATTAATTATGAATTTTTTATCACAACTTTTAAAAAATATAAAAACTTGTATGTTTGACCACCTTAACTTGGTCAAAAGTTCATGATTTTTTTTTTTATTAATCCTATAGTATGTGAAGCATAAAATGTGATACATATTTCAGATTCAATATTTATGTGATACCATTTGAAAGCTATAAATGTTTTTCAATCAACCTATCAATTAGGACTTTAGTCATAATTCAAATAGAAAATGGATAATAATTATTTATTAAATTCAAAGTAAAGAATAATTTGTATTGGTGGAAAGATGAGAATATCCTTTAAAAACCCTTTTCGTTTCATCAATTTTGGGGAAAAAAAAGTCGTCAGCCACAAGGGTCATCATATCACTTACATATCGCAACTTTTTGTCCCATCATGATCCTGCACATAACCTAATATGGAAAGTACATAATCTAAGAATTAGGAATTGAAATAAAACATTAAGGAGGAAAATGTTTGCATCTCAAAGATAAGGGAGAAAATTGAAAAATTCAAAGCAAGACACAAAGAATTTAGTGAGAAATTAAAGGATTCAAAGGAAAGTGTTGTAAATCTTATGCTTTTGTCGGATGAATACAAGAAGACAAGATAAAGTGTAAAGGACGCCATAAAAAAAAAATGGAAGAATGGAAGAAGATTGAAGAAAATCTCAAAGATACCATCAAATAGAAAACAAAAGAATGGAAGAATATTGATGAAAATCTTAAATATACCATCAAATAGAAGGTAGAAGAAAATGAGAAGTTAGATCAAGAGTTAAGGAGGCTGAAATCAAAAGCTAGAGTATGTGAAAGAAAAATGATTCTAGATCAACTCTTGTCCCTATAGAAATGTCACAAGGATAAGGAAATACTTGGCTTCTCAGGTGAAACCTCAAATCAGAATACTAAGGGTAAAGATAATGCAGTTGCAGCTGAATTAAGATCTGTTGTAACAAGCAATGTCTGAAACTTTAGAAAATCTAAAAGAATACCTCCAATGAGGCAACCAAATGCTCAAAGGTACTTATCATTTAATGGTCATTGTTTTCTATGCCAAAAAATTGGACATAAGGTTGTAGAATAAAGAAGCAATATGGAACTAAGTATTCAATGCTTTAACTGTCACAAGTTTGGTCATAAAGCAAGTTATTTTAAAAGTCAATTATCTAATCTAACTAGAATGAATGGATTGAAAAATATATTTCATTTTTATTGATACTTATGCCATGGTTGTGGTCACAAAGATAATCATTGTAGATCCATGGTTCACTCAGTTAAGTTTGGGCAAAGATATTACAAGTGCAATGAATCCAAACATTATGCTAAAACATGTAGATATGTTGCTCTGGAAAACAATGAAAATGAAAATGAGTTTGCAGAATCAGATGAGTTCAAGAAGAAGACAAACATGGTTTGGAAGGAAAAATGAAAGAAGTGTGGAGAGCTCTTCTGTGGTACCAGATCTAGTACAATCTCTTCTATAATTTGAGCCTGCTACCTTGGCTCAAGGGGAGTTGTGCAACATTGCATGTCCTGACATTTCCCCCTCTTTGAAGTAATATTGATGTTCTTTCATAATGAATAAGTTGTATTCGGGTGGTGTTGCATGATGAAGCTTAATCTGGATAATTAAAAGGTGAAGTAAAATTGTTGGCATCATCGATGCATGTTTCGTTAGAGAATTCATCATGAGAAATAAAGGATCAAATATGGAGTTTCAAATAATTTCTCTTAGTTTGCAAAGAAGAAGAATAGTTTTTCATTGAGTGATAAAAGATTGAAGAAGCTAAGCATGATGGTTGAATCTGTGTTCATTGGAAACAAATCAAGTGGTGTTATTTTTTTGAAGTTGAAGGGAGTTGAGTTTGATGAATTTGGTCATTAGAAGATGAAGGAAATGGAGCTAGGGTTGAAGATGGATGAATTTCATAATGCATGTGCCCTTCCTGTATGGCGTTATGGGGATAATTTTTTTGGTTTTCCAACAAAAAGTCTATCTTATTCCTATTGAGTTGATTCAAGGATGGCATTATCATTTTGGACAAAATCTATCTGATCTCTAAGGAATCCATTGAGGATATTACAAGATTGGTGCATAGTTGGTGACCTCCTTGGGAAGAAAATGGTGAAATACAGAGATGTGGAGGAAGTTACTGGCATCAACAAAACCCTAAACAAAACTGATAAATACCATTGTTTACCCTGCAATAAGGTATGTTGCTTATGGTATCTCATAAAAAATATATTTCCAAAATCATGAAGGTTCTACATCTAGTATTACTGTGTATCTTGCACATAAGATGGTGAAGTAAAATCAATAGTTTGATCTATGTAGCCTTGCAATGGAAAATGTAATTTAGAATGTTAGAATGTCTTTGGTTGAGAGTTATCCCTTTTGGTTTGGGTATTTTCTCATGTGTTTAGTGTTCTATTTTCTGAATTTGTTACTATTAAAGGAGACTATCAAGTGGAAGTCTGACAACCCTATTGGAAATCAAGTTTATAGATACTTGTAATGTATGGAAGATAAATTAAATGCATGCAAAGCTTATTTCTCATCCTGGTAGATGAATCTATGCTTCAGTTTGATAGTGTCTAATGTTATTCTTATTAGTCAGTTTGAGGAGGGTTCCTCCTCTGGTAAGAGGTAGTTAGAGGCTGTCATTGATGGTTCCCATTTGGAACCTAAAATAAGGAAAATTAACTCAAAATATATCATTACTACCTCAAAAGATAAGGAGAAGGAAGAGGAGTCTCTACCTAATACAAATGAAGTTCATTTTGTGTTAGATGAAGGTGATATGAAAAATATTGGTGAATTTTGGAATGCCTATCCTCTGGTCAGTAGGCCTAGAATTGAAGATGCCTTGGTTGATTATCTACTCAAAAAGGGTATTAATGTTTCTAATATTTTTGACTCATTATAAAATGATCTCGTTGAATTTGTTGAAAAAAGGTTGCTATAGGAAATTTTTGAAGGAGATAAATTCCAAGCTATGATTGAAATAAGGTGTTTCATAGGAAAACATAATTTATCCAAACACATTGGTGACATAAGAGAATGACTTAAGTAGATGTTAACATCTACAAATACTGTCTCTGGTGGCCTATGAGTACTGATAATTTTAGAAGTACAATTGAAGATATTGAATCTCAATTGAATGAACTTGAGAAGTTTTTCAACTTCTTCAAAAATAAAGATGGAAAATAGAGAATAAGAGTTGGTGAGTTGCACACTGAGTTGTTTTCTACTTAGAGATAGAGGGAAGATTTGGTTAAAACTTTTTGGTTGGTCAAATAATTTTTTGAGCTCCTGTTGGATCATATCTCTAGGATACTTTCTGATGTAGAGGATTGTGAATGATAGTGCCTGTCTCTAGACTGGTCATCTTCATTTGGGATGTTGGTTCTATAGGACAATGTGTGTGCTAGAATGGTTTCTGCAATGCAAGCTCGGAAGAAGATTCTTTTGATTATGAGAGAAAGGTACAAGAAAATATTTCATGTGAAAAGTGTTATTTTTACTTGAGTTTTTGAATGTTCTTATTTATCCCTTTTCCTTTGATGGAAAATAGGGGGAGAAAATAAAGAGAAAATAAAAATAAAAAGAGGAATTGAAGAAGAATTGAACTACTTGACAAAGCAGGAGCACTTGGTGTATTTTGCAGTATTTGTGTTTTTTATTTTTTGTTTTTTTTTTCATCAATGCCAAAGGCAGAGGTTGTTGATAGTTTTTTGATGTGGCATTATTTTCATGTTGATGTAAAAACCTAGGATCTAGAAGGTTGTTCTCTGGATGATATACATAAATGATCTATCCCATCATATGCTATGATGTTGCATAATATGGATGTTATTCTTAATCTAGATATGGTAGTATTTATTTTTGGGACATTTGTGGAAGATAGTTAATCCAAAATAATGAAGACTAATCTTCTGATACTAATTGATATGCCTAAAGCTTATTCTGGGTATCCTTTCTATTCAAACATTCATGTAGCATGTTATAAGTTTTGGTATGTATGATTGTATTCCTCTAGCTGATACTAAAATTGATGTTGATCAAGATCTAGTCTTGGTTGTGGCATTCCCATTGGCTCCATAATATATCTCATGTAATTCAAAGTTTTCTATTTTTTGGTAATAATGCTATATCTTATGTATGACCTATTTATTGGTCCTGTGCTAATTGTAGGAGTTGAGAAAATACAACTTCACAAACATCGAAGATCACCTGCATGCAAATAACCTGTCGCAAAAGAAGAGATGGAGACAAACAAGCAAAGGCTCTGTGAAAATTAAAAATGTATATATCAGAGAGAATGAGAGAATGAATTGATATGAAATACAATGGGATCAATCCTTATAAAAAGGAGATCATGCAAACCCTAATAAAACCCTAATAGAAGCCCTAATAGGAAAACATTTAATAATTAATATAATTATTAAATGTCACTTTATGCAAACTAACATGAAATCTTAAGAAGGGAATAAAGGTAGCTTAATCAACATAATTAAGTTGAAACCTTTACTCTAAAACCCCCCCTTAAGATGAGCAATAGTGCAGCTACAAACAAATGCAAGAAAGCAAAGGTAACTACAATGCAAAGAAGGCAAACATGGGTCCCGACAACTAGGCCAGATCAGGTACCCAAATACAACCAAATCTCTGTAAAATTGAGAAATAGAGAAAACTTCATGGGAAAAAGCTCTACTCCAAAAAGAGATGCAGAAAGCCAAGAAGAACATCATTGAAGCAGAAGAAGCTGCAAAAAACTGTTGAAAGATGACTGCTATGGTGCTGAAGAACCTCCGCTGAAGATAGGATGATTAGGAACAACAAGACAACAATCTACATAAGTGCCCATACGACACTACTCAAATCAAATGGAAAACAAAGGAAAACACTTGAAATGAAGATACATATGGCACAAGAATGAATAGTCTGAGACACTGAATCCTCCTCTTGAAATCATTATACATTTTTGAGAAGAAACAATCTTCAATATTTTTCTTAGACATTCAACACAACTATACTTGCATTCAAACATAGAAATCTGAGGGCAAGAATACTAAAAAGGCAAAATGGAGAAGAGCAATGGAGATAATTCGAAGGAATGAATGCATATTCGGTGAGATCAATTTAGTTTGTTTAGTTTTTATCATGTTTTCATATTCGTTCTTTATTGTTAGATTTTTAGATTAGTTTTGATTTAGATTAGGATTAACGATTGTTTATTCTAGTTGTGACAAAGAGTCTTCCTATAGAGATGATCAACAATTAAATTCAGAGATAACTCGAGAACTAAAAATAGATGTTGAGTCAAAAGGTGAGTGAATGATTTAGATAACTGAATGATAGAGGAATTAGCACAAACAATATAATACCCCCCCCATAATCTTGAACTGGAAGAGCCTGACAGATCCACTGAAATGGTGTGAAACACCCTGTAGTGCATGAAGGATAAGAAACATCTGAAAGTGCACAAGAAAGCACCTTCAACTGAAAAAGTGGTGTGCAAAAAAAAATTACACATGCATGAGGCTAGAATCATATGGATCCACTGGCATCATGGAGGGACACTCACTAGATAAGGATGTGATGGCAAAACAAAGGAAAACTACACAACCCCTCATGGTACTTTATAATAACAGTGCGAGTACAAAAGATGGCACAGCTTTACGTGCAAAATCCCCAAAAATACATGTACAATAGTGTGGCATTTTATCTCAGTGTGTTTACATAAAATAAATTGTTTACAAATGATGCTCAAAATGTCCAATAAGGACAAAGCTAAAAATACATGAAGGATAGCGAAAAAAATGATTGTAGAATACACCAATAGAAGAAAGAAGTGATGAGACCCACACCACTAGAAAGATGAGAAAACCAATTTTCTAACGATATCTCATTTTCCAAAAAACAATATCATATGCCCAAGTTACAGCCTCTAGAATAAAACAACTCCAAAGATGAAAAAAACTAGCGCTGGGTTAAATTTGACGGTCATATGGTCGTCGCAACAAAAATACTGACTTAAAATTGACAGCCAAATGACCGTCACCGTAAAAGTACAATAGGGCTTATACATGACAAAAACAAAATTAAAAAAATAAATAAATAAATTTTTTTTCAAAAGTTAATTTTTTTTATAAAAACAAATTAATAAAAAAATTATGGCAGGCGGGGGCTACCGCTTGTTGTTGGCAGTGTACCGCTACTTGCGCCTGGCAGTGTACTGCCGCCTACGCCTGGCAGTGTACCATCGACGGCGGTACTGTCAGTCCGCCGATCAGCGGTACAATCAGTCTGTCGGTCGGCTGGCATACCTAAGGGCCCATAGGTACGCAGGTACCTGTGGGTACCCTCATACAAGGCTTACAAGCCTTTAAACTACAAAAAAATGCCTTTTTATTTTATTTTTGATTTAAAAAAAACAAAAAAAAATCAAAAAACATGATAGTAATTTTTTTGAATAAAAAAAATGACGAAAAAAAAACAAAATTTTTTTACCAGTAGACGGATGGCCGTACGGCCGAATTGCAAAAAGAATTTTGCCCCAAAATTTGACTTTGTCCAAAATGGACAAATGAATAGTTGATTTAGGGGTTTTGGACCGTTGTGGATGTAATGGCAAGGTCTGTTTGAGCTGAAAATGATTCAAAATTGCAAGTATGCCCCTGGATCAAGAAAACAAACCCCAAACCCTTGAAGCTCCAATAATCTTCAAAACAAGAACAATAAGTAGCAAGTGTGGAGCTCTGATACCATGTAGGAGTTGAGAAAATACAACTTCACAAACCCCAAAGATCACCTGCATGCAAATAACCTGTCACAAAAGAAGAGATGGAGACAAACAAGCAAGGGTTCTCTGAAAATTGAAAATGTATATATCAGAGAGAATGAAAGAATGAATTGATATGAAATACAATGGGATCAATCGTTATAAAAAGGAGATCATGCAAACCCTAATAAAACCCTAATAGGAAAAACCCTAATAAGCACTAATAGAAAAATATTTAATAATTAATATAATTATTAAATGTCACTTTATGCAAACTAACATGAAATCTTAAGAAGGGAATAAAGGTAACTTAAGCAACATAATTAAGTTAAAACCTTTACTCTAACAGTAATGTGGTCAGAAGATATTTATGTGTGACCTATCTTCTAGGTCCGATGCTAGAATGCTAAGCCTTATTGAATATTTCAAGGTTGTTCTTCAAGTTGACATGCTTTTCTAGGCCGACTCAATTTTTTTTCTAGGTGTGTTTGTGTGTGTACATATGTATGTATATATAGATTATATATATATATATATATATGTGTGTGTGTGTGTGTGGAACATATTTTTGGTATCCATTTGACAAGAAGTGTTGTATGTGCGAATGATAAGGGTGTGAACGATTGTGTCACAAGAAATAGAGAAGGAATTAAAGGCAAGTGTAAGGAAGAAGCAATCTATATTGCAAAGATTGACTGAGGAAGGTGTTTAGAAGATTCTTCACCAGATTTGTTGCATTCAGATATTTTTCTCTTAACCAGAATTGAATTCATGCATATGTAGATTTAACTTCATTAGTTCAATTTTTTTCTATTTTGTAATCAATGATTTTTGAGTTAATCGGTAGTGAGCCCACCAACAACGAGCCTTACCTGCAGTGAGACTTTTGGTAGTATTGTAAAAACCACCTTAATTGGTGATTTATAATTGACAATTAGCATTCTCCATGGTTTTTCCCATCTTGGGTTTCCATGTGAGATATGGTGTTCATTGTGCATGGTGTTGTTAAGAGATTTCATGTTCATATCTTTTTTAACTAATATATGATTAGCTTAAGATTTCTCTAGATTAACTAAAGAAAAGAAAAGTGTTTTGTGATATTTCATTCACCCCAACTCTCAGTTATCCGGTTTGTTCAACACCTTCGCATATCTGTATAGTGCAACTCTTCATTATCTTGATGAGAATAAAATATTTAATTTAATTCCCTTTGTGTTTTATTCTTCATTAGAATTAATCTTGATTATTCATTAAGCTTCTCCTATTGGAAAACTTTTACCCAATTCAAAAAAATACTCTTTGAGTAAAATAATTACCCACTAAATGGGTTTATGTATTTCCCTTTAACCTCCTTAGTAAAAAGTCTCTACTTTCAATTGTACACTTTGGGGGTATGTGTAGGATCATGATGGGCCAAAAAGTGGCGATATGTAAGTGATATGATGGCCCATGTGGATGATGATTTTTTTTTAACCTAAAATTTATGAAATGAAAAGATTTTTTAAAGGAGATTCTTATATTTCCACCAATATAAATTATGCTTTACTTTGAATTTAATAAATAATTATTATTCATTTTCTATTTGAATTACGACTAAAGTCTCGATTGATAGGTTGATTGAAAAACATTTATAGCTTTCAAACGGTATCAAATTTTTTGAATCTGAAACATGCATCACATTCTATGCTTCACATACTATAGGATTAAAAATAAATAAAAAATCATGAATTTTTTACCAAGTTAAGGTGGTCAGACATATGAGTTTTTATAGTTTTTAAAAGTTGTAATAAAAAATTCATAATTAATTATTTACCTGGAAAAAAATTACAAAAAAATATGCATCACATCGGGAAATGATTCCTCTACTTATATTTAAAATCCTATAAAAAAATATTATTATTTTATTGTGGTTAGGGTAGTCAAATAGACACTTACTTCTTATGTTTTCCCTAAAATTTAAGTACTACTGCATTGAAATATCAAATTTTCACCAAATAGAGTTATTTATTTTTTAAATAAACCTAGTATTTTAGAAACTAAATTCAATTTTCTACAGATTCTATTGTTACATATTATTTAAATAATATAGATAACTTATTCATATTTTTACGTCAAGTTGCCTAACTCTGATTTTCTGAATTTTCATCGCCACTTAAGGGCTTGTTTTTTCCATGATGATCCTGCACATACCCTTGGCATAATTAAAATATTCCCTGGGTAAAATAATCACCCCTTCCATGATTTCATATCTTCTTGGCTCACATGGTGAAAAATATTTTAAACTTTGCTAGAAAATATTTTGCATTGGTAGTAAATCTTTACTTCAAAATGGATGTTATTATTTAATAAATCTTCCTTAAAATATTTGCCACATACTATATTTCAGTTGGCATTTATATTTTCCCTAATAAAATTTAATCATATGTTTGCATTTCGAAGCATTGAAGGGACTCATCTTTAGCTCCCACTCAAATTTACGTCTATGTTTGATAAATTTACTCACTCTTATAGGTCAAAGTCCCTCTGATAGATTATATTTATTGTATTCCCTTTCTCATAGTTAAAATATTCTTTGGGTAAAATGATTACACACTCCTTTATTCCTTTGGGTAAAAGTATTTCATTTCCGAGTAAAATATTTTCTTACACATTTTACTTTCATGACAAAAATTGTATTTTCCAAAATGTTAAGCCCTCATGTTGTGATTTCTTTAATAGTTTTAATTCAATTTTTTTAATATTCTCATGTGATACTTTATGTTTTCAAGCTATCAGAGTTTTGGAGAGACTTACAATCATCTCACTTTGATATTTCAATGTCCCTTCGAAAATCATCTTCTTTTGTTATTGGAGTTTTAGAGAGACTTTTATTTGTGTCTCCTTGATATGAGCTTCTCTCTTTGATAATTTTTTTCTTGCTTTACAGTGCTCCACCAATGTTAGGGTTTATTTCTTGATTAATTCAATGAAGAAGGAAACACATCAGGTCTCATTTGTTTCCTTTCCTGGGTAAAAATCTAAAGGGATTTTCTAAATCCTTAACACAAATAAAACGCAAAAAACTATTGCTCTATTTCCTAGTCAATTGGAAATACCAAAATAAAATGTGGAATAAAAAAACAAATTGATTGGATACACATAGCTGGGAATGTAAAAAAAAAATTATTCTATTAACTAAGAAAATAACATTTACAAAATGAGTTATAAACTTGAAACTAAAATCTACTTTGACAACAATTTGGAGCTGCACACACACACACACTTACAATAATCTTGAGCTTCTTAGAGTTCTCTCTTCTTCTTATTTATCTAGAGCTATATGTTGATCCAACATACACATAGAATAACCTAGAGTTATCTACTACTCCTTGCACACACTAAACAATCTAGAGTTTTGTCTTGCTCCTTGCACACTCTAAACAATCTAGAGCTATTTGTTGCTCCTTGCACACATTTTGCACTTATTCTAAAAAAATGATTCTCTATTATTAATTTTGCAACTTATTCTTCTTGAAAAATATTGAAACTACATTCATTCCTTCTTTTTGTCTATTTAAAATCTTCTTCCAAAATTTCCCTCTCAAACTTTCAAATTTACCTACCACAATAAACTATGGAGTCAGGGGAAGAGCAGGGATGAAGATCCTAAAAAAAATTCTATTGAAAGGAGCCTCCTGATAGGTAGGTGAGCCAAGGGAATTAACATGAGAAATGTAAGGAAGATAAGGTAGACAAACAACTTCCTACACTAACATTGAGAGGAGAAAAATGCAAAAATTTACAGATCTTTAATAGTTACAAAATAAACAAAAATAAACACAAACATCATGCATAGCACAAAACAATGATTTCTATGGGAAAACCCTTTTGGAAGAAAAGCACCACACTCCAAAATCCACCCAATATTATTCATAAATCAAAATATTACAATATAATTTGAGAACAATCTTCTCACAAGAGTATCGCCACAAGAGATCAAGAGACAACCCAACCACTATCAAACTCTCAGAAATACACCCCATCTACATACATCCCACCTACTTATAACAAATTTTTAGATTTTCTAGAGGGTTTAGAAGGTGATTTTTTATTTGACGTGTTAACAAAAAAGCTTTGATGAGTTAGTGGGAAGAAACCTCGACATGTCAGTGGAAAAAACCTTGACATGTCAACTGAAAAAAATCTTGACATGTCAACCAAATTTTTTTTCAGGGTGATGCTTTGAGCCCCACGTCTCACTATGAGAGTACAGTATTTGCATTATCAATCACCACCTATCAAAAATAAACCGTATATAATTACAAGATTATGCCACATTTTCCTAACAAATCTCGCACTTTTCGAACACCTTGCAAGAGCAATGGAAAGGTGTCATCACCATCTCTAATTTCTAGGGGATGAAAGGCACATAGTCCCTGAATAGCATATGAAAATCTCTATGCTCACAAGCTTAGCTACAAAATTAACAACATTCATCAAAGTCTCTACCTTAACAATCTTCACCTTTTCATCTTCATCTGGATATCTCTAACAAAATGATATTATACATCGATGTGCTTAGTGTTGGTATGAAAAATTGGGTACTTGGCTAGACAATGTGAATTCTTGATCTAGACCTACTCAAGCATCATCAAACAACAAAATGTTAGTCAATAAGACAATCTAAAAAAAAAAATTCCCCATGCAATTCATTCAAACACAATGAGCAAGAAACAAAGTAAAATGATCAAATGAAAGCTAATGAATCTTATTCAAATGCTCAAACTAGCATCCCATGGGGGAATTGGTGCTTCTTTGAGGTGGAAATAAGCCCTTTCCCAAATCCTTGTAAAGATTTTTTATAAATATTATTGATGGTTTTGCTCCTTGATGAAAATTTGACCATAACCTAGGGTGATCCCACAATAATGGGTTACAGTTTTTGGCCAAACTTGACATTGAAATCAACATTTTACACGAGATCTTCAATTCCGTACATCTATAGAAGCTAAACCATTAGAAATTTGAAGATGAAGAAAAATAGTGATTTGTGATATTTTGTGTTAAGAATCTAATTATTAATTTTTTAAAATTAAAAAATAAATTGTGAATTATTTTATGTAGTTTTTATTAACTTATTTTTTTTACTAAACAACATTTTCAAAAACTGATGCTTATTTTTCAGTTGCATGACTTTTTTTATAGAAAGCATACAATTATAATTTTTTAAATACAGTTTTTTCACACCATTATCTAGTGGATGGATATTTTTTCATAGTTTTTTGTTGAATATATAAATTTTAATTAATTTTCCGATTCAGAGTAATTATAATTTGGATATATTATACTTTTAGCTATATAACTTTTGTTGTATTCACTTGAATTAACTTATTCTCTTTTTGTTGGAATAAGGACATAAATAGCTAGTGTACATGCATTTTTAAGAATATTTTTTTCTCTTTTTTCCTATTTTTCCGTATGTGTGAAATAAAGACCTCGATGTTCATTGAAAAACCTACATTCACAAGAAATAAAAAATAAATATAATAATAAAATTAAATATATTTAAAATTATACTTTTTGGGAAGCTTATAATAAGTACACATTTACAAAAATATAATTTTAAATAAATTAATATGATCCCCTAAAAGGAAAATCAAAAGTGGTTTTTAATCAGCATTTTGATAGGTGTAGCGGAGACTCCATTATAGGTATGGTTTAAAACTAGCAGATTTCTATCCAAGGTGGTTTGATATAAGTGAGTTTGATCAAACCCTCTTCAATTAAAACCCTTCAAATGGAACCTTTTTAAGGCTTAAATCATTATATTATCTAAAAATATGTGATTTCAGCAAAAATCAGGATGTCCCAAAAAGTGTAACCCATTATTGTGGCAGCACCCCCTAGCTAAGATTGAAAAACTGCAATGAAAACCTTGATGAACAATGGATTATCTTACCTAAAATCTAAAGATAATGACTTTGCATAAAGTTGTGGATCCAAATCCAACAGAGGAACTCTCCATTTATAGGAAAGAAGGATGGAGGAATGAGAAACATGGAGGATGTGGGATTAAAAATTAACCAATAGCAATAAGTCATTTTTCAACATGATATTGAAGGGAAGTTGTGCATAGTTTGGTCAATGTGCAAATAAATGCAATTAGGTGGAAATTTGAAATTTCAAAGATTTCTTGCGGAAGAGGAGTTCAAGCCACTTGGCTCAAGAAAAAGGACTTGTAAGAGGAGTTAATGCTATGTTGGAGGAAAAATAATTTTGGAGGGAGATTTCAAATTGGGGGAATATTCTATTGAGATACCTTTTTGAAAGAAAATATATGAATTTATAAATCAATTTGTGTCACCAAAAATTGTAGACTTTGACACTTTTCACTCATTTGGACCCTTGCCTATGGATTTTGGACCCTTTTTAGCCTCTTTTTACCCCTTTCCAAGCCTTGTTCCAAAGTGTTGTAAGGTGTTGCAATACATTTTCATACTTTCCTAGGATTTTCATCACTAAATCAACCCATTATTATGCTATAATGACCCCTTAATGCACAGATAACTCCTATCATAGTGTGTTTCATGAGATAATCCCAACAAACTATAATAGTCACATTTTAATCCTTGAAAATAAATGAAAATTGCCTAGGTGGACTAGGTCGCCACCTTGGGTGACCTAGTCCCATGTGGCATAAAATTTAAAATTAAAACATAAATATTTTGAGATTTTATCTCTAAAACCCTAAGGTCAACCTCTATGGTGTTATTTAAGGAAAATTAGGGCATAACTTGTATAAATAAGCTAAAAACCCCTAATTTATCATTAGACACTCATTCTTCTCAATGAATTTCATCTCTCCTTCTTCTCAAGCAAGCTAGGGTTTTGAGTAATCTAAGTCACTAAGACATCCCTCTAAAGAAGCATCCAAAGGGCTGAATCTTGCATTGCTTCAACTCAAGATCAATCATTAAGGCAAGGTAAATTCCATCACTCTTTTTTTCCATGCTTCTTTACATTTATATCTTCATTTGGTTTGATTACTCAAAGGGGTTTGACCAAGGAAAACCCGTAATCCCTAACAATTAATAAGTTCTCCTTCTTTGGCAAAGAACCAAGGTAGGAGAATATTCAAAAACTTGTCCAAGCTCTTCAAGGTTGGAGAAACCCTATTTGTAGCTTGAAGAACACCTATAGATCAAAATATTCACTTTCAAAAACCAGACACATGGAGGAGCAAAAAGCACAGACATAGGGATTTAGAGTTCATCTTTTGATCTTTAGAAATTCAAAAGAGGACTAAGTCACCAACAATGGCGATCTAGTCCCACTGAACCTATTTTTCAAGGATTTTCATAGATATGGATACCCTTTTGGCTGAAATGGACTTTGGAGCAGTTTTTCTGAATACCCTAAAAAGGACTAGGTCACCCAGATTTGCCTAAGTGTCCCTTTCAGATTCTACATAAAATTAAGTAGCATCCTCAGCCCCATACAAGTTTCTAGGCGCAAACCCCTTTCATCTCCAATATTTTGTTTTAATTTGATGTACATTTCTTAGGTTATCTTGTACATATTTGCATATCATTATGTGTTTTCAAATACTTTTGCATTTTAATTGTTTATATTCAATAGATAGTTTATTTCATTAGTTCCCAGAATTTAGGGAATCACACACACTACACCTTAAGCCCCTAAACACTTTTAATGAACTCAACAATAAACCTTTAGTGAAAAAGAGATCCATTCTTCCAACCTTATCTTCTAGGTGAGAAACCCTAGAAGCTCATTGGGGAATCCTCTTTCCCTAAAGTGCATAATTTTTGGTGGTTCACAATAAAATTGATATATGTGCAAGTTGAAAAATCTACAGGATTTGATGTATTAGAGTTAGATTTAATTAAATTAGGTGGAGATTATTTAATGTGACATGTGATTTAGATTTTTGGACTAATTTAAATCAAATGAGAGGAACAATGGTCATTTAATTAAATAAATTTTGATTTATTTAATTAAAAGAGATGATGCTAGATTTAATCAAATAACAGTGATTTATTTAATCAAAGAAAGGAATATGGTTTAATAAACTATTTAATCAAAAGGTGAACATTAAGATTAAACAAAATTGATTTATTTAATCAAAGGATAAATACCAGGATTATTTAAACAAAATGATTTATTTTTAGTAAAAGAAGATAATGATTCAATCAAATAAAGTTAATTTATTTAATGAAAAGAGGAAACTCGATGAATTAATTAAAGAAGAATTATTTAATTAACTATTTAGTAAATATGTGATTTAGGAAGATATGGTGTTAATGAGTCATGATCAATCAATCAGGCTAATTTGAACATCTACAGACATATCATACTCCGACTATCACAAAAAAAATTCACTACACATTGTTTTATTCCAATATCTGAACATAGTCTCTTAAGCCAAATGATTCTTTCCAAGCATGAGTAGTTATCGTATAATCTACTTCAATAGTGAATAAAGAAACCACAACCTATCACTTACTCATCCAGCTAATCACACCACCAAATAAAGTAAACACATAAGCACTGGCAGATCTTCTACTATAAACACCACCTATCCAGTCTGAATCCACATAACCATGAATATCAAGGGAAATCTCATCTTCAGACATATTATTATGATAACATAAGGAATAATTTGAGGTATCGCATATATATATATGAAGACTCTTTTAACTACATCCCAATGAAATCTACCATGATTAGACATATATGCAAAAAGAACTCCCACTACTTGTATAATGTTTGGTCTAGTACAAACCTAACATACATCAAACTTCCAACTACACTTTGGCAAAGGCAATCTGCTCATGTCTTCCATCTCTAAAGGAGTTGTTGGAAAATCTAAAATAGATAACTTTTCTCTAACATAAATAGGAACACACAATGGTCTACAATCTTTCATATCAAACCTCTCTAAAATTGAATTGACATACTTACTTTGGCCAAGCCAAAGATTTTTTTTCACTCTATCTCTTATAATTTCCATCCCAATAATGTGTTTAGCTACACTAATATTTTCATTTCAAACTTAGCAGAATGTTAAGATTTTTGTTCTGAAATCATAAATTTCCCTTTACCAATGAATAAAATATCATCAACATATAATGCAATAAATAGGAAACAATCACCATCAATTTTATAATAAACACAATGATTTAATTTAGAACACTCAAATCCCAAACTCAACACATATGTATCAAACTTTTGGTACCACATCCTAGGACATTATTTTAAGCCATACAAAGATCTCTTCAATTTCGAAACCTACTTTTACCTTTCACCACACAGTTTTCTAGTTATGTCATATACATATCCTACTCCAAATCACCATGAAGGAAATTATTTTGAAATCCATTTTCTCAACCTCTAAATCATAAGCAATACGAATAGAAATCAAAGATCTAATGGATGTCATTTTTACAATAGGAGAAAATATCTCACCATAATCAACACCCTCAACTTGAGAGTAACCCTTCACAACCAACCTTGCTTTGTACTTCTCAATACCTCCATTTGAACCAATATTTTTCTTGAACACCCATTTACAACCAACAGGCTTTCATCCTTTAGGAAATAGTACAAGATCCCATGTATCATTATTTTTTAAATATACCATTTCTTCATCCATATAAATCTTCTAGGATTTTGCATCATTCATACCTAGTTCCTCTTTTGTAGATCTTGATTGATCCATGTTAGTAATCAAAGAGAAAATGCATCTCCAATCATGAGGTGAATACCTTTTAGGTGGTTGTATGTGATTGTAGACCTATTAACAAGATTAGTTGAAGATTCTTCCTCACCTTTTGAAGATGTAGAACTAGATGAGCTATCCTCAAATTCTTGTCTATCCATGGGCCTTAATTCCACTTTCTTGAGTGTAGAAGGAAATTGAATCACATATTCTTGTTTACTTTGTTTTGGATACAATGTAACAAAAGAAGGCTTGGTTTTTCTAAAAATAACACTGCTACTATGTATTACCTTCTATGTAATAGGATCCCAAAGCTTGTATCCTTTCACACCATAATTGTATCTGATGAAGATACATTTCATAGCCTTGTTCTCCAATTTTTTTCACTTCTCCTTTGGAACATGTTCATATGCCTTGCAACAAAAAACTCTAAGATTTCTTAATGAAGACTTGTGGCCCAACCATGCCTCTATAAATAAAAAAGAGATAATGTAGAAGACCTATTAATCAGGTAACAAGTAGTGGAAACAAATTCAGCCCAAAACTTTTGTTCTAGACTAGAACCACTCAAAATACTCCTAGCATTCTCCATCAGTGTCCTATTCATTGTTTCTACAACTGCATTTTATTGTGGAGAATATAGAGTTGTCTTCTATCTACAAATACCACAATCTTTAGAAAATCTATCAAAATCACTAGAGAAAAATTCACTGCCATTATAAGTCCTAAAACATTTTATTTTATTTCTAGTCTACAACTCAGCCATTTCTTTAAATTATTTAAATTGACTGAAAACTTGAGATTTACTCTTTAAAAATTATACCCATGTCGTTTTACTGTAATCATCAATTAATGAAACATAATATGTGGATTTACCAATTGAATGAACATCTACAAGTCCAAACACATCAGAATGAATAAGATTTGGAAAACACCACAAGATTTATGAGAACTCAAGTAAAAATAAACGCGATTTTGGTTTCCGTAAATACAATGCTCACAAAAATGAAATTAACTATTAAAATTAGACAAACCTTCAACAAGGTTTATATTTTTCAAGGTCCTTAGACCCTTTTATCCAATGTGGCTGTAATGCCCCGCCAAGTAACCCTAAAGGAAGTTGCAACTAATGACTTAAGTGAACCAATATTTTTTTTTTATAAAGCATAATTAATGTACACACTCACTTAATAATTAACAACCTGATCCGGTGGATATTTTCAGTGAAAATTGAAGTGTCTCATTCTCTCCAAAATTTGCACCATCAGAAAGAGCTCGATGTCCTGATTCCAACGCAACTCGAATGGAGCGAAAAGGAGTCCGTTTGTGCAAGTTATGGCCAGTCAAACCTTGGGTCAAACTGGGATCAGAGGGCGTCCAGGAAGCGAAAAAAATGATGTCGTCAAAAGTTGTCGAAGTTGGCATCATTGCGAAGAGCCCGTTGCAAGCTTTCCAACGACGTTCGTTTCGTCGAAATCCGACATCGGAGGCTCAAGATACAGCTGGTCAAAGTTTCAGGTTGACTTGGTGGACTGAAGGTACAGTGATGATGTCATCATCCGTACAGCTGATGTCAGCACGTGGTACAAAATCTGAAATGAAACCTATCAGGTGGTGACGTGTCCTTTCCGTACAGTCGTACACATAGTCAGCATCCACGTCAACGTACAGTCAGCCTCGTCAGTGGCCACGTCATCGGACACGTCGACATGCCATGTCAATTCCACGTCATCATCCAATTGGCAGACATGTCGACATCTAGTCATCACTGTCAGCGAATCAGAAGCTGACACATGGCACCTCCTCGGTGTGCCACGTGGCCTCACTTTAACCTCCGGTGGGTTGGAGTTGTTTTGTTTGTTAAAAAAGTTGTTTCGGGGATGTGAACCCCGAACCTCCCATTCGCGAGAAACCCGCGCTGCCGTCGGACCACACAGCGTTCGGTATACTATGTATGGGTGGCAGTTATTTTTGTTTAGTTAGCAATTCCAATGCGTAGGAAGAAAATGTTAACTGTCGGGAGTTGAACCCGAAACCACCGAGTCTTTAAAAGGTAAGCTCACCGCTATGCCATCAGACGGGTATAACAAATCGTTGGCATTGGTTAGTTTTGTTCAATCCTGAAAATCGATTGCCTTAAAATTAAAACAATTCCCTCCTAATTTAAAATTAAAACAAACAAATAATCCTTTTAAGGATTAACCAAAAACCTTCCAAAACAGAATAAGCCCAGGAGTTAAAAACTAAAGGGGCTTAAAATTGTTATTATATGTAAAAATGGAGATATGGGAATATTTTGTAAATCATATGGTTTTATACCATATTGGGTTAATTTTTTCGTATTTAAAGGGGTGTGAGGTGAGAGTGGAAGTGAAGTTTTTTTCAGGTGGTGAAGTTTTTTTTTTCAGGTGATATGAAGAGAGGTGCTAGAGATTTTTCAAGCCCTTGTTGTACGTCGGAGTCTTGTCATGCTGCCGAAATACTTGAAGCTTATGGGCTTGGTGCATTTTAATTGATTTTGGAGTTAATCGGATCGGTCTCTCTATTGGAGTGGACCCGGAGGCGTAGTCGCGTTTGTGGTGAACTCTGTAATCAAACGCTGTTTGCATCTCTTTCTCCATTCTTTTCTCTCATTCTGTTGTTATCACCTTGTCATTTTAATTATTTCCATAAGTTAATTTTGATATTATTAACTTGGAATAATCATTATAAAAGTTAAGCATTCAATCTGCAATTTAGTTTAGATCCTATACAGATCACAACCTCTAAGACTACACGGTTGGGATTACTTAAGCCCACACAAACATAACCATAAAATTTAATAACTTTACGAAATAAGAAATCATGTGTCATAAGGATACAACATAACATAATAAGATAAACAACCAAGATAAAATTTCATAATCATTTACTTAATCCATTAGTTACATCACTCATTCCCAGAATGAGGCAATAGTACAAATGTATTACAATTACAGAGTTCCACCTCATAAACATAAGAGGGATAAAATTACTTATACAAATTGAAATATTACAATGCAATAAATTACACCAAGAACCACGAGCTGTCCATCTGGTTGTGTCGCCACCAAGTACTGAAGATAAATGGGGACCCAACCAAGTGGTACCTGAAGGCCCACTCCCCATGCTAGGAGATAGTAACAAAGTAACATGGACAAATATCTACAACCACTAACCAAAGAAAGACTCATACTGACACAACCAAACACAAATACAACACAAGTACAATTTTCACATTACTAACATAGGTTACATTGTTTCCAGACATAAAATAGATCAAGTATGTTCAGAGAACCATACACAACATAAATACTAACAGTTGTCCTAGATAGAGTGTCATCACACAACTCATAATAAGTTACCCTCATCGGATCTTCATAGGTGTTGGTGTTCCTGGTGGGCTCTATGAACCCGTGGCCCTCATACTTACTAATGTGAAATAAACTACCTCTCGTACTGACAAGATAAATAACTTTTCCATTTTAGGCCTTTGCACTCACACCGAGCCTAAACAAGAACTTGCGACTATGAGTGAGGCTAGAACTTATCTTTTTAGTGTGTAGTACTCTCCAAATTTATAATTTTAGTTATCAGTTGATTAAACCACTTCCATAGGTTACCCAAATCTTACCTCTTTCGGGCTCTCGCCCCTAATGTAATCCACTCTTCTATTCGATAACAAACAAACAAACTAACCACCAAGGGAATCACAAGTGCATATAACCCAGGTATCAAAACCACTCCATCTCAAGGAGGAAAAATAATAGAACTCAATCCAACAAATGGAGGCAACCAAAACACATATTCCACTCCTTCAAAAGGAGGTACAAAACATCCCCATTCGTGGAAACCAGGTAAATACTAAAAAGACACCATACACTACCCAAGGAAAAACAACTGGTTGACATAAAGAATCGACAACTCTCATCTTCTAAGATCCTCTGGAAGACTTACAATATTTGGACTAAGACTTAATCCCATATCCCAAAATACAACTTGACGACATAGCTACAAAAGCATTCAAGTCATTAATCAAATCTAATATTTGGATTTCCTAAATCCATACTCATCTAATAGGTATCGTTGACAAGTCAAAGGCATGATAACTAGATCATATGAAATAATCATATACCCTATTTCCTCTTTCATTATTGGGAATCTTAAACAATTTAAACTCACATCCCTTTGCGAAATATGAGGATAATAAATCTAAAAGGCAACCAGGAGGATATTACTATTTTTGGATATACTAAATCCATATATCTTTCATATTCCAATCACAATGATTTAATTACTCTAATATAAATAAATAAATAAAAATAATTAATTGCCTCATCAATATAATCAATTCCTAAATTTACTTTTAAAAGCTACATAAATCCATGCATGTAAGTCCTTTCAATTTTCTAACCATATTCTATATCTCTTTCAATTTTCTTATAAGAAAAATCATGCAGTTTATAAAATATATTTTCCCTTAACTATTTGCCCATGCAATCAAATCTTAGCTTTAAAAATCTCCATGCAAAACTCAATTACATGCGTCTAAATAAAATAGAACAAAAACTGAATATACTCCTAATTGAAATATTCATGTATATATACATCAAATATATTTTACTAAACAATACATTATTTTAATAAAATATATTAATATTCAATTAAATAATTTCCAAATACTTATGCTATTAACCATTTAAATAAAACTAAAATGTTTTAAAAAATTCTTTGTAATATACAAATTTACACACTACATTTATTACACATTGTATTATCTATATATATATTTAATATTTATATATTAAATATTATTAAATTAACATTGTAATTTAATATCAAATATATATATATATATATTTAATATTCATTAACTATTCACAAAACCCTAAAATCCAAATTTTATGGTGGACAAATTTTGACCTAGTTTCACAATCCATAGAAGAAATGGCAGACAAAGCTGAACAATGGTGAAGGGAAGGGGCATTGTGGGTAACCACAACCATCCCCTATCCCATGTGCAGTGATGGGATGCTATGGAGGACCTCCCTCCACACTGCCCCTCCCTGATGGGGAGTAGTGGTGGGGTGGTAGTCCCTCTCCTTCACCCATACAATGCAAGGTCTGTGGAAAAGGACATTCGTTGTTCCCAACAGCGACTCATCAAATTCCCCATACAACGACTTAAACAAACAATAAAATTTTTAATGAATTTCATATCTTCATCCATGGATGTCGTATGGACGGAAAATTTGATAATTAAATCACTATTTTATCAAAATAGAATATCTATATATGTATTATATATATATAATATATATATATATATATATATGAATGAATTTCAACAATAGATAAATTGGGGAAATCTTGTGAAAATATTCACCTACAGGTGAAATTATGTAATTTTTTCCACAGAATCCAAATTTCACACAAGCTTAAAAATTAATTCTTTTAAACCATTTTCTCGAATTCTTAAACAATAAAAGAACAATAAAACAAAAAGGATCTAAATTAAAAATCAGAATTTTTCTAATCCTCTAGTTTTCTTCAGCACAATTTTCTACAGAGGTTAAAATTTTCTAAAATGGATTTAATGCGTTGTTCAACCTCTAGGTTTGATTCAAATAACAAAACAATCCATTTCCCCAAATAAATTAAATTCTACAAAGGTTTTCAAAAGTTTCCTGAAGAATTTTCAGAGGAAAAAAAAAGCTTTAAATTTATTTATTTATTTTCTTTCTTCTAATCACAAATTACTTTTACCAAATAGATTTAACAACAAATATTTCATCACTACAATTTAAAAAGCACACCAAGAACAAAGCAAAATCATAGAAGAAAACCTGATTCAAGAAGCTATAGGTAATAGGAAATTTGATGGAGAGCCTCCTCCAAAGATCTCACAATTTCTCTTCAACCGTGCAATGAATCCAAGCAAGCAAACAATCCAAAAGCACAACCAACATCAACAAAATTTTCCAATTTCAATTCCACAACCAAATATTTCTTCAAACCATTCTCTTTGCAAGTTTTTCCAAAAATATCCTCTCACACAAGAAGAATCTTTTTTCCTCTCCGAAATTCTCTCCATGAATGAATTTTCAACCAACTCTTCCCATTAATTAAACATGTACTTGAGACATAAATCAAAAATATCTTAAACAACCAAATCTAATTTTGCATGCAATATTGAAAATAAAAATATCCACTTAATTCCAATTTTCGAAAACTAACTTTCAATTTAAAATACAATTTGAAATATCTTTCAATTTTAGCTTTTATTTAATTTAATCCAAATAAAACTTAATTAATTAATTTTAACTATTTAATAACCAAATTAAGCCCTTTTGAGATTAAATTTAATTAATTAAATAAATTAAATTAAATTAAATTAAATTTTATTAATAACTTTAAATATAACTTCCAAGCATAATTTTAATTTAATATTAAATAATCACCACTTTTAACCAATGCAATCTTCTAAAAATTGATTAAATAATCACACACTTTTCATAATCAAATAACATTAAAATAAGGTAAACTATGACTCAACAACCAAAACTGATGACACACTAAGGCTAGGGCGTAGACTTGACACATGCTACTTAGCTACTATCTCCCGTTCAACTTAACTATTTGATCGACACACTCAAACCTGTGAAACTAGGTGGAGTCGATGTCATGTACCTACAAATCTGAAAACATAGTAACCAACATTATATAATATAAACAGCATAAAATACACACTGTGAAGAGGAAATTATAGAATCACAGGGCGCTCGCAAGTGAGTGATGCGAACCCATCCCCTTCACCAATATAATCATCATAATTGAAATTTCCATCAAACATCAAATATTCTCATATGCACTCACATGTTATATCAACTAACATCATTACACCAATTAAAAAATGTAAAAAAAATCATTAGTTAAACCAAATCACATCACATAAATTAGGTCATCGCTCTATAAATAGAAATAAAATACACACACAAGACAAAGTATCTGAATATCTAGAACATAAATCAAAGAAAAATAAGGACACAGTGTCCAATCTAGAAAGCAAAATAGAGGGGTGTTACATTCTCCCCCCCAAAGGGTTAGGATTACTCCTAGAAGCCTTCACATAAGTAGGGATGTAACTCCCTCAAACAAACTACATAAAATGAAAATCTTGACCCCTGAGGATGAGTATCCTGTACTGCTCAACCAACACCAGAAGTCTCAACTACAACACCCTGATATCCAGACTGACGGTTATCAACTGCAGCATAAGCATGATGATACATACCTGCATCCCCTATTGTTGGCTCTGAAACTGATAGTCGCTGACCGAATCTAGAAGTACTCCAATGTGGACAATTCCTAGCAAGGTGGCCCTGTTGACCACAAGAGTAACATCAAATGTTATGACCAAACCCGTTGTCCCCTATTGGTGCAGTAGATTGCTCCATACTACCCCAATTAGCCACAAATTGTAAACTCTAGGCTAGCTGTACTTGTGAATTATATTTATTGTGCCACTAGTTCTGGTTCCTTCTAGGCGAAGAACCACCATCATCTTGATATGACTGTGAGTCCTTACAATTCCCAAGTGCACTCTACTTCTACCCACTCTGAGTAGGCTCCTGCTGAGTCATCGGTGATCCAACTCCTTGAGTCTAACCTCATCATGCAGTAGACCCAACTCTTGAACCACTACCAATCTGCACACCTGAATGACCTCCTAGTGCCATAGTCAATTTTTCCTCCACAAGCCGTGCTTTATCCACAGCTGTCTCGATAGATTTGGGTTCAAAGACCCACACACCACCACTGATACGGGCATTCAAACCCCTGATGAAATGTTGCATGAGCATCCCCTCATCATCTCCTATTCCTACGAACTTTTTAAGTTCGTAGAAACGTCTCTCATACTGATCCACAGTCAAGGCTAATTGTCGTAGGGCATGAAACTCATCACCCCTGCGCTAACGCCAAAGGTCAAAAAGAAAACAGGCTTTGAACCGCTCAAGGAAAATCTCCCAAGACATAATACTCATATCAATATGGAGCTTTTTCTCCTCCAATCTCCACCAAGTGGCCGCAAATCCTTGCAAGTGCATAACAACGCACCACACTTTAGTATTACTATCAAATAGATGCATATAAAAACATCGGTCAAGATCTATCAGTCAAGTCTCGGCTTCTAAACTGGTGCCAACTCCGTCAAACCGAGATGGTTGTGACCGAATCAAATCTCTCATATAGGTAGAGGCCAACATCTCTGACTGTGCTATAACTATCCTCACAATAGGGTTAACCTCTGGTATTACCTATCTCGGACCTAGGAATACCAAAGCCTCCTCAAGAGTCCTATTTGCAGCTTCGATCCTTGGAGGATCCAACTGTCTACCATCATCCCCTCGGCCATTATGTGAGGTCTGATGTTCCTCATGCTTAGGTATAAGTGTAACATGAGGTGATGAGTCATGCTGACTCCCCTCACGATTGCATATTCGGCCACGTCCTTGTCCTCTGCCTCATCCGCATCTAGGAGGCATACTCCTACACAGACACAAAAAAGTATTAGAAAAGATACACTTGGAAACCTACGCAACTAAGCTTAATGGGTACATCATAATCCTAGAGCACCCAGTGTTTAAACCTAGGCTCTGATACCATGTGTAATGCCCTGCCAAGTAACCCTAAAGGAAGTTGCAATTAATGACTTAAGGGAACCAATTTTTTTTTATAAAGTGTAATTAACATACACATTCACTTACATATTAACAACAACCTCTAAGTTTATAAGGTTGGGATTACTTAAACCCACACAAACATAACCATAGCATTTAATAACTTTACGAAATAAGCATCATGCGTCATAAGGATACAACATAACATAATAAGATAAAAAAAACAAGATACCATTTCATAATCATTTATGTAATCCAATAGTTACATCACTCATTCCCAGAATGAGGCAATAGTACAAATGTATTACAATTATAGAATTCCACCTCATAAACATAAGAGGGATAAAATAACTTATACAAATTGAAATATTACAATGCAAAAAATTACAACAAGAACCGTGAGTTGTCAATATGGATGTCTTACCACCAAGTACTAAAGATAAATGGGGACCCAACGGTGTATGGTGCATGTTCCACCCAACCAAGTGGTACCCGAAGGACCACCCCCCATACTAGGAGATAGTAACAAAGTAACATGGAAAAATATCTACAACCACTAACCATAGATAGACTCATATTGACACAACGAAACACAAATACAACACAAGTACAACTTTCACATTACTGACATAGGTTACATTGCTTCCAGACATAAAATAGATTAGATATGTTCAGAGAACCATAAAGATAACATAAATACTAACAGTTTTCCTAGAGAGAATTCCATCGCACAACTCATAACAAGTTACCCTCAGTGGATCTTCATAGGCTCAGGTGTTCCTGGTGGCCTCTACCAACCCTCAGCCCTCATACTTACTAATGCGGAATCAACTACCTCTCGTACTAACAAGATATATGACTTTTCCATTTCAAGCCTTCCCACTCACACCAAGCCTAAACAAGAACTTGCGACTATGAGTGAGGCTAGAACTTATCTTTTTAGTGTGTAGTACTCCCCAAATTTATAATTTTAGTTATCACTTGATTAAACCACTTCCATAGGTTACCCAAATCTTACCTCTTCCGAGCTCTAGCCCCTAATGGAATCCACTCTTCTATTCGAAAACACACAAACAAACTAACCACCAAGGGAATCACAAATGCATACAACCTAGGTATCAAAACCACTCCATCTCAAGGAGGACAAATAATAGAACTCACTCCAAAAAATGGAGGCAACCAAAACATATAGTCCACTCCTTCCAAAGGAGGTACAAAACATCACCGTTCATGGAAACCCAGTAAATACTAAAAAGAAACCATGCACTACCCAAGGGAAAACAACTGGTTGACATAAAGAATCGACAACCCTCATCCTCTAAGATCCTCTGGAAGACTTACAATATTTGGATTAAGACTTAATCCCATATCCCAAAATACAACTTGATGACATAGCTACAAAAGCATTCAAGTCATTAATCAAATCTAATATTTGGATTTCTTAAATCCATACTCATCCAATAGGTATCGTTGACAAGTCAAAGGAACAATAACTAGATCATATGAAATAATCATATACCCTATTTCCTCTTTAATTATTGGGAATCTTAAACAATTTAAACTCACATCCCTTTGCGAAATACGAGGAAAATAAATCTAAAAGGCAATCAGAAGGATATTACTATTTTTGGATAGACTAAATCCATATCTCTTTCATATTCCAATCACAATGATTTAACTACTCTAATATAAATAAATAAATAAAAATAATTAATTGCCTCATCAATATAATATATTCCTAAATTTACTTTTAAAAGCTACATAAATTCATGCATGTAAGTCCTTTCAATTTTCTAACCATATTTTATATCTCTTTCAGTTTTCTTATAAGAAAAATCATGTAATATATAAAATATATTTTCCCTTAACTATTTTCCCATGCAATCAAATCTTAGCTTTAAAAATCTCCATGCAAAACTCAATTACATGTGTCTAAATAAAATAGAACAAAAACCGAATATAATCCTAATTGAAATATTCATGTATATATACATCAAATATATATATATATATATATATATTAATATATTTTACTAAACCATACATTATTTTAATAAAACATATTAATATTCAATTAAATAATTTCCAAATTCTTATGCTATTAACCATTTAAATAAAACTTAAAATATTTTAAAACATTCTTTCTAATATACAAATTTACACACTACATTTATTACACATTGTATTATCTATATATATATATATTTAATATTTATATATTAAATATTATCAAATTCACATTGTAATTTAATATCAAATATATTTTTTTTTTTCTAATATTCATTAACTATTCATGAAACCCTAAAATCCAAATATTATGGCGGATGGATTTCGATCTAGGTTCGCAATCCATAAAAAAAATGGCAAACAAAGCCGAACAATGGTGAAGGGAAGGGGCATTGTGGGTAACCACAACCGTCTCCTATCCCATGTGCAATGATGGGAGGCTATGGAGGACCTCCCTCCACACCACCCCTCCCTTATGGGGAGCGGTGGTGGGGAGACAGTCCCTCCCCTTCGTGCATACAATGCAAGGTCCACGGAAAAGGACATTCGTTGTTCCCAACAACAACTCATCAAATTCACCATACGACGACTTAAACAAACAATAAAAAATTCAATGAATTTTGTATCTTCATCCATGGATGTCATACGGATGGTGAAATTGATAATTAATTCACTATTTTATCAAAATAGAATATGTATATATGTATTATATATATAAACATATATATATGTATATATATATAATATATATATAAAAATAAATTTCAACAATAGATAAATTGGGGAAATCTTGTGAAAATATTCACCTACAGGTGAAATTATGCAATTTTTTCCAAAGAATCCTAATTTCACAGAAGCTTAAAAACTAATTCTTTTAAACCATTTTCTCAAATTCTTAAAAAATAAAAGAACAATAAAAATAAAAGGATCTAAATTGAAAATCAAAAGTTTTCTAATCATCTAGCTTTCTTCAACACAAATTTCTATAGAGGTTAATTTTTTCTAAAACAGATCTAATGTGTTGTTCAACCTCTAGTTTATATTCAAATAACAAAACAATCCATTTCCCCAAATAAATTAAATTCTACAAAGGTTTTCAAAATTTTCCTGAAGAATTTTCATAGGAAAAACAAAAGCTTTAAATTTATTTATTTATTTTATTTCTTCTAATCAAAAATTCCTTTTCCCAAATAGATTTATTAACAAATCTTTCATCACTACAATATAAAAAGCACACCAAGGACAAAACAAAATCACAAAAGAAAACCTTATTCAAGAAGCTACAGGTAATAAGAAATTTGATGGAGAGCCTCCTCCAAAGATCTCACAATTTCTCTTCAACCGTGTAGTGAACCCAAGCAAGCAAAAAGTCTAGAAGCACAACCAACATCAACAAAATTTTCCAATTTCAATTCCACAACCAAAAATTTCTTCAAACCATTCTCTCTGCATGTTTTCCCAAAAAATATCCTCACACCAGAAGAAGCTTTTTTCCTCTCCAAAATTCTCTCCGTGAATGAATTTTCATACAACTCTTCGCATTAATTAAACATGCACTTGAGTCATAAATCAAAAATATCTTAAACAACCAAATCTAATTTTGCATGCAATATTGAAAATTAAAATATCCACTTAATTCCAATTTTCAAAAACTAACTTTAAATTTAAAATGGAATTTCAAATATCTTTCAATTTTAGCTTTTATTTAATTTATCCAAATAAAACTTAATTAATTAATTTTAATTATTTAATAACTAATTTCAGCCCTTTTGAGATTAAATTAAATTTATTAATAACTTTAAATATAACTTCCAAGCATAATTTTAATTTAATATGAAATAATCACCACTTTTAACCAATGCAATCATTCTAAAAATTGATTAGATAATCACACACTTTTCAGAATCAAATAACATTAAAATAAGGTAAACTATGACTCAACAACCAAAACTGATGACACACTAAGGCTAGGGCATAGACTTGACACATGTTACCTAGCTACTATCTCTCGTTCAACTTAACCATTGGGCTGACATGCTCAAACCTGTGAAACTAGGTGGAGTTGATGTCATGTACCTACAAATCTAAAAACATAGTAATGAACATCATATAATATAAATAGCATAAAATACACACCATGAAGAGGAAATTATAGAATCACAGGGCCCTCACAAGTGAGTGATGTGAACCCATCCCCTTCACCAATACAATCATCATAACTAACATTTCCATCAAACATCATATATTCTCATATGCACTCACATGTTATATCAACTAACATCATTACACCAATTAAAACATGTTATAAACCAAATCACATCACATAAAATAGTTTGTTGCTCTATAAATAGCAATCAAATTCACACACAAGACAAAGTATCCAAATATCCATAACATAAATGAAAGAAAAAAAAGGACACACTATCCAATCCAAAAAGAAAAATGGAGGGGTGTTATAGTCACCAAGTCTCTAGTGGCATAACATAGTTTTCTCTGCAAGTAGATTTGTCTCAAAATAAAGAGCGTCCTTGGGTACCCAAAAACCATGACCATCTATTGGAGGTGAAACCATCATTTCCTCTAAAAAAAATTATTTCATAGAAGTACTCTTTCACTCAACAATGCATGCAACAAGCTTATACAATGTCTCATATCAAACACCTCTAAAGCTCAGCATAGCACCTCCAACCATCTTGAATTTTTCATCAAAAAAATACTATCTGCACACCAACGTCTATTAGTTTTCTCATAGATAGAAAATTTCATGCTAAGCCAAGGATATGCAACACTCCATTAATCTTTCTTATTCTACCATCAGGTAACTAATTTTAACTTTACCATGACCAACAATGTCTAAATGAGAATCATCACCCAAGTACACCTTACCTCCATCAAATTCTTCATATTTAGAAAATGAATATTTATTAAAGGTCATATGAAAAGATTCACTTGAGTAAATAACCATGCATCATTAACTACATGAGTTTCCAAACTGCAATGAATGGTTTACCATCTTCCTTCTCAAACTCAAAATCATAATCAAATTTATTTATTTTATTCTTCTTTTCTTCTTTGTAGTCCTTATTAACATATCTAGGCTTACCATAGTTCTAGCAAATAACTTTCGACTTTCGAAGAGACTTAGATCTCCTCTTAGACTTGGATTTGTCACACTTCTCATTCTTCTTTCCTCTTTCCTTAGGTCTTCCATGAACATTCAGGGCCTCCTTGGAACTAATGGATACCTTCCTCCTCATTTGTTCAGAAAGAAAAGAACCCACCTCATCTTCAATATTCAATATAACATAAGTAATCTCAATAACCATAACAAGAGAATCCCATGAATTAGACAAAGAATGAAGCACGAGATCAATAATTTCTCTTCCTTATCCAGTTTTGCACGAACTAATGCCAATTCAGCCACCAACATATTGAATTCTTCTAGGTTATGTGTAATTTTTCCACCCTCTTCCATTCTCAAGGAATACAATTTCTTCCTCAATAATATCTTGTTCACTAATGATTTTTCCTGATACATCTCACCAAGCTTCCTCCATAGTTTATGCGTAGAGGCCTCTTCATGGACATTGATTAAAAATGAGTCTTCCAAGAACATTCTGATTAGACCTTTGGCTTTATAGTCCATAACATCATATTGAGAATCTGGAGTAGGATCTACAAGCCTTAAAAAATTCTCATCAACAACATCCAACTAATCTTGATCTATCAATAGATTTTCCATCTTTAGCTTCCATATCTCAAAATTATTTCCAAAAAAAACTCCATCTATATTGTCAAAATATTACAATATATTTCCAAAGAAAGCTTCTCACAAGAGTATCACCACCAGAGATCAAGAGACAACCCAACCTCTATCAGACCCTCATACATACTCCCCATCTACATATATCCCACCCACCTATAACAATAGTTTTGGAATCTTGTAGAATAAGAACTTTTACAAGGTCATTTTTCATTTGGCATGTTAATGGAGAATCTTTGACAAGTCAATAGAAAAAATCCTTGACATGTCAGTAGGAAAAAAACTTGATGCATCAATTGGAAAAAACCTTAACGTGTCAAAAAAAAATTTTTACTAGGTTATTCCTTGAAACCCACATCTTGCTATGAGTGTAAAATATTTTCATTATTAGTCACCACCTATCAACAATAAACCATATATAGCTGCAATGTTGAGACACATTTTCCCAAGAAGAAAGGCTCAGTCAGAAAATTAAATATTTCCAACACTCCCCCCTTTGACTAAGCCATCAAACAACATCATTCTTCATACAAATCAACAACACTTAAATTTATTCTTAGGCATTCAAAGAAATCTCTGCTCAATGGTTTGGTAAAAATGTCTACAAAATGCTATTGAGACCTAAAGAATTTCATTTTTATTTCACCTTTCTCAACTAATTCTCTTATAAAATAATACTTAATTTCAATGTTCTTTCTTCTTTCATGAAAGACAAGATTCATTTTCATAGCTATTGATGGAACATTGTCACAAAATATCTAGTTGCTCCATCATTTTGTTCTTCCTTAAAATCTACTAAGGTCCTCCTTAGCCAAATAGCTTGGCATACTACTACATTTGGTGCTATATACTCATCCTCAACTATAGATAGGGAAACTATGGGTCGTTTCTGGGAAGCCCATGAAATGACACCCAATCCCAAGTGAAACACATATCCAGATGTGCTCTTTCTATCATCCACGCTCCCTTCCCAATCACTATCTATGTAACTAACCATCCTAATACAATTTGTTGCACTATACAAAATGTGATATAATTTGGTTCCATCTGCATACCTTAGGATTATTTTACCCGCTTGCTAATGTGACTCTTGTAGAGTCTCCATAAATATAGAAATCAGACTTATACTATGCATTATATTAGGCCTAGTTGTTGTTAAATACATTAATCTTCCAACCAAACTCTTATACATGGTTGGATTCACATTGCTTCTATAATATTCCTTGCTCAACTTCAAATCTATGGCTATTGGCATGGGATATGATTTATATCTTGCATCCTAAACCTCTTCAAGCTCTTAGATACATACTTTTCTTGAGAGATAAATATACTATCATGCATTTGTTTTAATTCTATGCCTAGAAAATACCTCATGGGACCTAAGTATTTCATTTAAAATTCTCTTTTTTATGGCCTCTTTAAAATCAGCAATAAGGAAATCATTATCCCTAGTTAAAACTAAATCATTAACATACAAGACAACAATTAAAATCTTATCATCAACTGGGTTGATGTAAAGAGTAGACTCACCATCAATTTTTCTAAAGCCATTGCTCAACAAATATGACTCAATTCTACTATACATTGCTCATGGTTCTTGCTTCAGCCCATAAAGAGATTTCTTCAGCCTATATACCTTGTTTCCTTGATCTGGAACTTCCTAACCAGGTGGATGCTCCAAACACACTTCATCTTTCAACACTCAATTTAAGAAGGAATACTTCACATCCATTTGATACACCTTCCACTTGTTTTGGGCTGAAATTGCTATCATTGCCCACACTGTTTCCATCCTTGCAATTGGAGCATATGTCTCATCATAATCTCTTCCAATTTTTTTTTGTATCCCTTGACAACTAATCTTGCCTTATGCCTCTCTATTCTTCCAACAGTATTACTTTTGGGATTATAAACCCATTTCACTCTAATTACTTGCTTGTTGGTAGGAAAATCAATTATCTCCCATGTTCTATTCCTCTCTATTGCATCTATCTCCTCATCCATAGCTTCACACCATTTATTTTCTTTTATAGCATCCTCAAAATAAATTGGATAACTATGAAAAAATAATGCAGAATTCATACTTTCATCAAAATCTTCATCATACATTTCATTTTGGTATATCTCCCTTAGAATCTTGGTCTTTCTTGGCATTAGGAAGATGAGAGTGGGGTCATAAATTTCACTATTGTTGTTTCTTTGTTGAGAAAACCCTATATGTGCATTGGTTTGGAGTGGTTTGTACCTATCAGGAGCTATTGGGAACTCCATAGCATCATCTTGATGTACTTCATACTCTTTTTCTTCATCAATAAAATATGTCGGGATGGTATAGAACAGTCAGGATCTATCAGGCTATCCCATGACTCATTTTTGAAGAGCTCCACATCTCTATTGATAAAAAAATTCTTGGTGACTAGGTTATATAGCTTGTAGGCTTTGGACTCTTCACTATATCCCATGAAGATGCACTTCTCACCCTTGTCATATAAATTTTGTCTCTTCTCTTTTGGCACAAAATCATATGCTACACACCCAAACACTCTTAAGTACTCAACCATCCATGTACATTTTTCCCATGCCTCTGGTGGAATCTTGTCACAAACTACCATTGTAGGACTTCTATTTATCAAATATACTACTGCTGCTATAGCTTCACCCTAAAAATCATTTGGGAGTATTTTGGCTTTAAGCATTCCTCTTTCCATCTCCACAATGGTTCTATTTTTCCTCTCATCCACTCCATTTTGTTGTGGAGTATAGGCTATTGTTAGCTCCTTCTTAATACCTTGTTGCTTGAAAAAAATCATAAGCTAATTGGAGGTATACTCTCCCCCTCTATCTGACCTTAAGACCTTGATGAAATGTCCACTCTCCTTTTCAGTCTAGGCCTTAAAAACTTTAAATTTGTTAAACACTTCAAATTTATTTTCTAAGAAAGAAATCCATGTATTAAAACTATAGTCATCTATGAAGGTCATAAAATATTGGCTCCTACCAGATTAAATTGTTTGCATGGGGCCACACAAATCATTGTGCACTAGCTCCAATGGTGCTCTTTCCCTTCTAGAATTGCCCGATTAAAAATGTTGCCTATGTTGCTTGCCTAAAATGCAAGCTTCACATCTAACACTAGGCTATAATATGTTTGGTAAACCTCCAAACATTTCCTTATTTAACAAAATATTTGAACCAATATAACCTAAGTGTCCATACCTGAGATGCCTAAGTTTGGAGGGGTCTTGAATGACTATCTTGAAGGCTATTTCTTGTTGTATTGTTGTATGTTTTCCATGCTTAGGGGTTGCAAATATAGAACGATCTAAGAAACACCTCTCTAGTCTCAAGTAAAACATTATATTCCTTGTCATTGGCATTGTTGTAATTATTTTATTGCTTCCATCCTTCTCATAAATGATGCATTCACCCTTTTCCATCAACACTTTGTATTCTTTTTGGATCAGCTATCCAATACTCGTGAGATTTTTCTTTATACAAGGGTAAAAATATACATTGGGGTAAAAGTACAAGTTTGTGTCACTTTTGGCCAACTTATCAACACAAGTGAATTTTAGTATTTATTACCAAAAACCAATTTTGGGAAAACATACGAGATAGTAATATTCATTCTAGATAAGTTAAATATGTCCAAAAAATTTCTAACTAAAATTGTTGGCTAAATACATATGTAGCACTACTTTGAGGCCAATTTACTAAAAAATGAAATTATTTGAAAAATTTATGTCTCGACAACTCCTACTCATATAAATAACATTTAAAAAAAATATGTAAAAATACCCTTTTGTAGATCCATAAGTGTAGTTTTTAAATATATATTGTTACAGTAAAGGTTTTAATTTAATTATTTTAATTGAGTTACCTTTATTCCTCTCTTAATATTTCCCTTTAGTTTGCATATTGTAACATTTAATAATTATATTAATTATTAAATGTCTACCTATTAGGGTTACTTTTAGGTTTGCATAATCTCCTTTCTTAAGGATTGATCCGTTGTATATTTTTAATTATATTCTCTCGTAATATACATATTTCATATTATAGAGTTCCAAACCCTCTCTTGCTTCTTTCTCCATTCAGTTCCTTGCGACAGGCATCCCTTTGCATGCAAGTGTTCTTGGACTCTAAAGTTGGTTTTGATAACTTGTACATGGTATTAGAGCATGGAACTAATGCAACTTGTTCTTGTTTTGAATAATTTTGAGCTATGAGGGTTTCATCTATCTTTCACAGTTTTTCAGAATGATTTTTTCTTGATCTGGCATCCTTCATTTTTTAGGTTCACTTTGGGCCCAAACGGACCTCACCGTTGGATTCACAGCACCTAAAATCCCCTATTTTTATATAAATCTTGTTAAATTTGGCCACAGTTGACCAAAGAGGAAAATAAAATTTGGCCCCAAAGCCATATGGCCTCAGGGCACAAGTTTTGAGGTCAAAATTTAAAAATAAAATTAAAAAAATCAATTTTAAATTGGTTTTTTACAGGTTTTTTATTAAAAACCCGTGCTCCTAGTTTAAACATAGGGAATCATCGAGCAGCTACCTAGCAGCCATTGGGTGGTCACCCAAGAGCCACTAGGCTGACCGACACTACCACTAAGGGTTGTCGGCTCCAACCTAAGCCTCTGCGGGCTTAGCTTGTAGCCCTGTGGTCACAAGGGTGACCAACACCCTACCAATAACCCCTGAGGACTTTAATTTGTAGTACGAGGGTCATATAAGGAACCAAGAGTCAGGCCCTAGCACCCTACCTACCAACCGCTTGGTCATTATGTGACCAGGGGCCAAATATTTTAGCCCCTAAGGGTTGAAAGACCATTGCATGTGCCTTTTTAAACCAACTTTTGGTAAAATGGGCATATCTTGAGCCTTTTAGCTTAGATTTTCGAATGAAAATAGGTGTTGGAAAGATAGCTCAAAGCCTGTTGTGATGGTGCAAGATGTTTTCCAAAAACCATCATTTTGGCTATTGTTTTTTGCAGTCAAAGTTAGATGATGTGTTTTTCACTCTATGGGACATAATTTTCTCATTTTTGCTCTATTGTTTGAAAATAAATAGGCATCAGAAAGCTCTTCTCATGATCTATTCAGATCTTCTATTTTTTTTTCTAGAAAATTTACTAGGTACACAAGATTTAGTCTGAAGCCTTTTTCGCTTTTTCTTGCTTTTTCATTGAAAATCACTACTAGGGTTTGGTTTCTTGCATTGTGGGGGAATTTTTTTCTTTCTTTCTATCATTTACTTCAAAAAAATAGAAACTTTTCACATTAAACATTCATTAAGCATCTCCAAACATGGCCAAAAAAATTTCTTTTGTTGAAATTCTCACACCTCATAACTATCATACATGGAAGGCATTCATGACATGTCTTCTCAGATCAAAGGGGTTGTGGTTTTGTTTAGATGCAATTCAACTAGTTTTGAGATGACCATAAGAGGTTATCCAACATAGAAATAAGATGGATGAGGCTATGGATTTGATTTCCTTATAGGTTTCAGATAATTTTTTGTTTCATCTTGATGGGTTTAATAGTCCTCTTGAAATGTGGACCAAGTTTAATGATTTATTTGGTACCATCAATTAGTTTTGTGCACTACAGATTAAGGCATAGTTGATTTCACTTGTACCTAATTATTTACCCTCTATTGAGGAATTTCTGATGAAATTCAAACAATAAAGATCTATTCTATAGGGTTATGGTAAGGTTAAGAATGATATAGAGTGTATTTCCTTGATTTTTTCATAGCTTTGTGGGAAATTTCAAATATTCTCATCTACCTTCCATTCCACTATGGATGCTTTGGGTGCTCGATTTACCATGCGTAATTTTGAGGTGTTCTATGATCGGTTGACTTAAGAGAAAACCAAAATCACATAGTTGGATTCTCTCACAAGATCAAAGATCCATGCATTGGTTGCTCAGACGTAAAAATGAAAGAAGAAGTAGAAAATGAAGGCCAAGATAGATTCAGTTGGCAGTGAGAATTCCTCCAAGCCATCTGCAAAGTTAGATTCAAAAGAAAAGCACAATCTGAAACAAGGAAAATCTTCGAAGTCTGGTGAGTCTTCCTCCAAGACTAAGAAGTATTCAGGTGATCCTTGAAGTTTTTTTGGGAAGGAAGGACATCCATTTTCCATGTGTTGGAAATTATTAGAGGCTTAAGAGGAATCCATGCAACAACATCATATCACCTCACCTCCCCCTTCTTCCTCTTTCTTGACAAGTTGTACCTTCAGGATCCACTTAGATTATTGATTCTAGTGCTTCACACCATATGAATCACTAATAGAAGATACTCACTACCCTTTCCCATAGTGATACTTCACAGATTGCAATTAGTGACTCAAAACAACTTTCAGTTACAGGTTCTGGTATTGTTTCTTTGGATGGTGGTTGTCTACAGGATGTTCTTTTGGTTCCTACCATTTCTACAAACCTCCTTTTCACTTATCAGATTTTCCTTTCTAGCACTGGTAAAATAGTAGAGTTCTCACCACATGACGTGGTTATTCAATATCTTCATGATCTTGATTTTGTTGTTTCTACTAGGAGTGTAGATCCTGCAACTCGCTTATACAATTTTGATGGCTTTGAGAGTTCAAATAGTGTAGGCTTCTCTCTTATAGCACATGGAGACACAGTGAGAAAGCTTTGGTATGAGCGTTTTGTCCATGTCAATTAAAAATATCTTCAACAAATGAGTACACAGGAACTTGTGATTGGGCTTCCACAAAAATCTTGTACTAATGGTATTTTTCGAGGAGGTGCTATTGGAAAGCATCACTGGGATCATTTTACTACAAGTAGAGCCTCAAGTGCTAAGGCACCTTTGGAGTTGGTTCACAACAATCTTATGTCTTTTTCCACTCCTTTTTCTGGTGCTAGATATGTGCTCATATTTATAGATGAATTCTCCAAGCATGCATGGGTGTAATTTTTGAAGTAAAAGTTTGATTTTTTTGATTCATTTCAGATCTTTAAGATATTTGTGGAGAGGCAGTCTGGAATTTCTATCAGGAGGATATGTACTAATAATGGGGGGGATATATTAATCATGATTTCAAATATTTTTTCACTAAGTATGGTTTACAACATCAATTTATAGTTCCATACACCCCTCAGTAGAACGATGTTGCTGAGAGAAAGAACATAACTTTATGAGATATGGCCAATTGTATGATACAATATCGAGCTATGGATGCTTCCCTTTGGGCCAAGGCCGTCAATTGTGCCAATTACATTTAGAATTGGATGCCTCATAAGGCATTGCAACACATGACTCCTGAGGAGGCTTGGACTCATGCCAAGCCTGATGTTTCTACATTCTAAGTTTTTGGTAGAGAGGCTTGGGAAATTATTCCAGATGCTCAAAGGAAATCCATGGAGAGAAAGATCCAACCACTCATATTTGATGTCTATTTTGAATATGTTAAGGCATACATGATGTTTGATCCTGATTCGAAAGAGTTCTTATTTTAGTGAGATGTCCAGTTTGATGAGCGCTACCCTTAGATGGATTCTCCATCACTAGATTCTCCCTCACAGCCTACTAATCCATCTTAACCTCTTGAGGATTACATATCTTTTGAGGATGATATAGATGATGACCCACCATATCCACCACCACCAGATACTCATAATTTTCCCAAGTGGTCTTGTGTTACTGTTGTGGTAGTTGGACCTTTAGCAGTTGATCCTTCAGATACTCGCCATACTCATGCTCAGACAACTGGTACTAGTATTTTGAGTCATACCATTTTGGATGATCCTCAGATTTTTTTAAAGGCGCCAGATTACCTTGAGTGGGATAGGGCCATGGATGAGGAGTATTCTTCTTTGATGAAGAATCATACCTAGGATCTTTGTCCTCTTCTAAAAGGGAGAAAGTTGGTTCAACGTTAGTGGGTGTACCGTACCAACTATGCTATAGATGGATCAATTGATAAGTACAAGGCATGTCTTGTTGTGAAAGGGTTTTCTCAGGTGGAAGATATTTATTACTCTAAGACCTTTTCTCCTATTGTAAATATGAACTCTATTCATCTTGTACTCTCCCTTATAGCTTCACAGGGATGGACAGTGTTTCACATGGATGTGAAGAGTACTTTCTTGCATGGGGACCTACATGAGGAGATCTATATGGAGCAACCTCAGGGTTTTGTGCATGATTATTCTTTGGTTTGAAAAATTTGGTGGTCATTTTATGGTCTCAAAAAAGCTTTTCGGGATTGGTATGAGAAGATGGATTCCTTTCTACTTTCTTCTCACTTCGCTTCTTGTCATGTCAATCCCATGTACATTCAACATCATGAGGGTGATATTTTGATACTTGTGCTATATGCTAATGATCTCATTATTGTAGGTAGATCATCCTCCATGATTTAGAGTGTTCAACAAGCTTTGATGGAGTAGTTTGAGATGAAAGATCTTGGTCTTTTGCACTATTTTTTTGGCCTATAGATCATTCAATCTTCGGATGGGATTTCCATACTTCAGAAAAAGTATGCTCTTGATATTCTCCAACGATTTGGCATGCTTGATTGCAAGCCTGCCCCCACACCATTTCAGTCAGGTGTTGTTTTATCTACCACTTGCACTACTCCTTTAGTAGACCCCACTTTATATAGGTAGTTGGTTGGAAACTTGGTGTACTCGACACATTCATGTCCTGATCTTTCCTTTGTGGTTTGACTTGTCTCTCGATTCTCACATGATCCTCATGAGAGTCATTTGAAAGCTGCCAAATGTATCTTGAGGTACATTCAAGGCACCAATTTTTATCAAATTCACTATACATTATAAGCTCCTCACATTGTTTGCTTCATTGACTCAGATTGGGCTAGTGATGTCAATGATCAGAAGTCTACTTTTGGCTTTGTTTTTTTGTCTTGGTTTTCATCCTATCACATGGTCTTGCAAGAAACAATCTGTTATTGCATTATCATCTATAGAGGTTGAGTACCGAGCAGATGTGCTATCTATTTAGGAGATTTTATGGCTTCAGTAGTTGATGAATGATTTTGGTTTTCCTCTCGATAGTCCCACTACTCTTTGGTGTGAAAATTAGAGTTCTTTTCACATTTCCCACAACCTAGTGGAGCATTAGTAGACTAAACACATTGAGATGCACATGCACTTCATCGGATAGTTGATTCAGGATGGTTCTCTCATCTTGGAGTACATTCCTATCAAGAAGAAGGTTTTAGACATATTCACTAAACCTTTGGCATCATCGCGCTATCCTCAGTTGTGCTCCATGCTCGGGGTGAATGAAGTTGTCCTTGGGGGGTCTCAGTGAGGCCTTCCTTCCTTCAAGGTTTTTTTTAGCATGATTTTTCCATCTCTTTTTGGAGAAGATATTTTCCCACATGTTTTTCTCTTTTACTCCGCTTTACAAAGATTTGGTTGTATTCAGGTACCTGATCCAGCCTAGTTGTCGGGACTCTTATATTTTTTCATGCATTGTAGTTACCCTTTTATTTCTTTCACATTTTTGTAGTTGCACTCTTTCTCATCTTAAGGGGGATGTTAGAGTAAAGGTTTTAACTTAATTATGTTAATTAAGTTACCTTTATTCCTCTCTTAATATTTCCCTTTAGTTTTCATATTGTGACATTTAATAATTATATTAATTTTTAAATGTTTACCTATTAGGGTTACTTCTAGGTTTGCATGATCTCCTTTCTTAAGGATTGATCCATTGTATTATTTTCATTATATTCTATCATAATATACATCTTTCATACTACAAAGCTCCAAACCCTCTCTTTCTTTTTTCTCCATTCTCTTCCTTGTGATAGGTATCCCTTTGCATGCAGGTGTTCTTGGACTTTGAAGTTGGTTTTGACAACTTCTAAATATATTTATTTTAATATTTCAACTATTTTTTATATTTAATTTTTACATTTTACTAAAAGTAGGTTATCAACACAAAAATATTAGGTTGATTATCATGTCAAGAAAAATACTAAAACTTAGTAAACAAAGTAAAAATGAAAATGATGCCCTAGATAAAAGAATCTAGATTAAGATAGTATAATTTGTTTTCTATTTTATATAAATATTTAATATAAAAGTTGATGTTGAGTGGAAACAGTCATGTTTTAATATGCACACATTTGAATATTTATTTAGAGATATATATTTATTAAAGTTACAAAAAATATATCCATGCCCTAAAGTTTCAAGTTATAAATATACATAAAAAAATTGATGGGAAAAAAAGAAAATTTACTATATAAAAGCTTGAATTCTCATGTAACGTTGTTTTTCAACATTTTATCAACAACTAAATTGTAGTATTAATTTATAAAAAATATATATTCAAATAATTTTTTTAATTTGTGAAAAAAATACAACATAAAATATACTAAAAAATAAACATTTTATTAGTTTATATCCTTTCAAAATTCAAAACATATACGCTACTTTCTAGTGATTTAAGTTTAAAATTTAGATTAGTGTTGGTCAGTTCCTTTATAAAAGTGTGACACAATTTTTTAATTTTACCCATTGTAAAACTCCTCCTTCTCACCTTGCTTGGTGTGAACATAATAGACCCTTTTCACACAACTGGAACTATTTCATTGTTCCCCACTTTTATTTCAGACTTGACATTTTTATTAATGAAAGAAAATAAACTTTCATTACCACTCATGTGGTTGCTACATCCACTATCTAAAAACCATACCTCATCACTGCCTTTCTCAACAAAGTTGCACATGATGAAGGAATTTTTTTGATTAAATTCAACCACCTTTTCATCAGCCACATTTTTACTTTGTTTGGACTGATCACATTGCCTTTTCTAGCACTCACCTACATAATGACCAAAAATATGGCAATAATAACATTAAATATTTCTCTTTTCAAAATTCTGATTCGATTTTTTGTTCTTCTTGGCTTGTACAGAGTTGGATTGATAATTTCTTGCTCCCTCTTGGTTGTGTGCTTGACTTGAGCTATCTTGTCTAACACTTCCATGTCCAGATCTTCCTCTACCTCTACATCTTGAGCTTTGTTCGGCATTTTTTCTACCTCTCCCTCTGCCTCTTGCATTGGCTTGAGCTTTGAAATCTTTCTCATGGGAAGAATTTGCAGAACTATTTAGGCATTGCTCATGGGTTTGTAGAGAACCCATCATCTCATCAATGGTCAATGTTGAGAGGTTCTTTTCCTCTTCAATGAAAATCACTACTGCATCAAACATTGAGGGTGAACTTATGAGTATTTTCTCCACAATCCTTTACTATTACATGGCTTCTCCATTCATTCTCAACTGATTTATCAAAAAAGAGATTCTTGTATGAAAGTTTGAGATAGATTTGCTATCCTTCATTTGGAGAATCTCAAAATCTCTTCAAAGCATTCAGATCTTCACCAATCTGACTTTATCAATACCTTTTTAACTTGTTTTGAGGATTTACCAAGCTTCCTTTGCACAATTAGTTGCTTCTATTTTGAAAAAAATGACCTCTATCAAGGCCCTGCTTCAATGAAACTTAATTATTTTACATCTTTCCTCCTTGTTTCCTTAAACTGGGTCTTCTGATTGTTTTTGATGGTTGCATACTCTGTTGGATCAATCAAATCATTGAATCCACTAATCACAAATACCCACAAATCATTTGCAACCATTATGGTCTTCCTTTTCTTTTCCCTAACATCATAGTTTTGAAAATTGAATGGTGGTGGTTGTTGCCAACTCTTACTCTCATCCCCAACCACGTCGAGCTAAAAAAACAAACTTTAAACACCTATAAAATAAATTCCCAACTCACTCAAGACTTATGGTCTTCTAGCTCTAATACCAAACTAAAGATATTTTCTAAATCCAAAACAGAAATAAAATGCATAGAGTTGGTTCTTTGTTTCCTAATCAACTGGGAATACCAAAATAAAATGTGGAATAACAAAAAAAATTGATTGGAGACACATAGATGGGCATGCAAAAAAAAAATTATATTAACTTAGAGAAAAACATTTACAAAATGAATTTTAAACTTGAATTATTTGACAAAAATATGGAGTTGCACACACACACTTACAATAATCTAGAGCTTCTTATAGATATCTATTCTTCCCATTCATGTGGAGTTATCTATTGCTCCAAGCACAAACATTGAACAATCTACAACTATATATTGATCCTTGCACACACTAAATAATTTGGAGCTATCTACTGCCCCTTGCACACACTAGACAATCTGGAGCTATCTATTGCTCCTTGCACACACTCTACACTTCTCAGAAAATAATTCTTTGATATTCTTGATGCACAAATTCTTCTTCTTGCAAAATATTGCAACTAAATTTCTAACTACATTCATTCCTTCTCTTTTGTCTATTCAAAATATTCTTCCAAAAATTCCCTCTCAAATTTCAAATCTACCTACCACAATAAATTTTGGAGTCAAAGGTAGAACAAGGATGAATATCCAAAAAAAAAATTCATTGAAAGGAGCCTCTTGACACGTATGTAAACTAGGGGAGTTGACATGAGAAAGACTTAGTCAAAAAATTAAATATTTCCAACAAATTCTTGATCTAAGTTGAGACAAAGTAATCCTTACATCCTTCCCAATGCACATTCTCAATGATTTTTTTTGGATATTTTTTGTATGCTTGAAAAATTTTCTTATCAAATTCTTGTATATGATCCCTCACATCAGATGATTCCCATCCTTGGTGGAAATGTAGACCCGACCCTTGTGAATATTATCATCTTGTTATTATTGAGTGCTTTTCCTTCATCATGGATATGAGAGTTACATGTTCCATTTATTATTTTAATATAAATTCAAGTATAAGATAGACTTCCGATGATTTGGGACTCATCACTTTGTTTCCTTAGCGGTTTCATGGAAGAGATTGTAATGAGGAGCAAGTGTAGCAGCAGGAAAAGGTTCTGGTTGTAATTCTTCTATGATTTTTCAAATACATTTCTTCTAAAATTTTAGACTTAGTAGACAAATTGGTGGCTCTTAAATTTTTTGCACGTCGAAGACTACTTTCAACCCCTATAGTTTTATCTCCCTCTTTTGACATCTGACTCTCTTCTTCCAATTTCCAGTAATAGTTCATATTTAGGGCCAAATCCTTGAAAAATTTAGTGTCACTCTCATTGTCATTTCATCAATATGCAAATCATATCAATTGATGTAAGCTACCATCTTTCTAATAAAATCCATCAAGTTTGAGTCTCATTTATGTGGTGTATTCTATCATATAATATCCCTATGCTATAGGATTTTATTTTGTAGTATCTCAGGCATAAATAAACTTCACAAGAAAAATTAACCATTTTGTATTAAATGTATATCCTTTCTTGTTGAATCAAATCTATGAGTGGAATAAGTTATCCTCATCATTTTATTAAAGCATTATGTGGTGGTTATAGTGGATGCATCTCTAATTTTCTTTCCTTCTCTCTCTATAGATGGCATTGTGATTGTTGAAGTTTGTAGGGTGTTCCTTTTGTAGATCCATTAGAAAAAAATATTTGTTCTCTTCATTCATTTCAACTATACCTACTCATGTCCTTGTCTAGTTGCTTATTGGGGATTTAGTATCGCGTTGTCTATAGCTTGATGTACACCAAGGAGTATTTTTTAGACTTAAAGATTTATTTGATTCAACAGTTCAAGAATACCACTTTCGTTTGGATGCAATGATAAATACTCTTGTGGTATTTGAGGTTGGGTACTTTTCATGGTGTGATGCACATTGATCATATTGGTATTATCTTGTACTAACTGATTTTGATTCGATATTATTTACTTGCATGTATCATCATATCTATATTGATTACCAGATAAAGAATTGTATGCTAATTATGTTTATCACAACATAGCTAGTGCATTGTGTATCATCCTTTAAATGCTTGTTTATACAATGGATTGATGGATTTAGTATTCTTGTTGCCTTGAGAAACACAAAAGTTCAAGTTTCCCATAGGATTGGTATGTGGAACCTTGTCAATAGCATGAAATCATTGTAATAGTACTTTCAAAAGATGTAATGATATCATCTTTCAAAATTGTTGAGCCCAATGATGGATTGAAGGTCCCTTATCCCTAGTAGGTATTATAACTCTATTGATTGTAAGTCAATCCCTTTGTAATTTTCAAACATTGAGGGAAGAAAATACCTCAAAAGTTCAATGTACAACATCCATATGTGTCAAGCTTCCCCTTCTATAATGACTGGCAATTATTTAATCAAGAATCTGATATGCACCCCAAACTATAGTGGGTCTTCATTTTTCTTTTTGACTTTTTATTGTGATAAAATGAGTCAAGTGGCTTCTAGAAGTGGTTTGGAATATTGGTCAAAATTTCTCTTGGAGCCACAAAAATGCACCAAAATATTTATTTATGATAAGGGAGCATGGTTGTCAAACAAAATCACATGGAGTTATTAGGATTGCAAACCATCAACACTCAAAATTTCTTATTTAGCCTTTTCACAAGACTACACTTGTCAAAAATTGTCTGGAACCAATAAACTTGCCATTTTGAAAAAATATCATATTTGATTCTAGGAATTTTCCACCCTAGGGATTAATTCATTTAGGTAAAATGAACTTGAAAACTGACATAGGAGTACATTATCATGAGGGAAATTTGGAACACTAACTGGTTTTTCATGGAAATCTTCTAGTTGATAAATATTTTCCTCCAAAGCTAGCCTCTCTCGCAGTTTTAACAATATGGCAAATAAACATGTTTGCAAATTTATTTTACATGCAACTAGACAAGATTTTAGTTATGACTTTTCAAAGTGGGTTCTTGAGGTAGATTTTAGAACTTTCTTTCTGAGTGCTACAATTTTATTTTTCATCATGGGAACCTAAAATTTTGCAAAAAAATGGTAGAAAAATTTAGGTCCTAACATGACTAAAGACACTAATAATAATAATAATAGATATTAATATCAATTTTCAGCCCAAGCACCTTTTGAAATGAGAGTTGATAGAAAGAGGCATACAAAATATGCGAGAAGCCTTTATAAAAGAGCTTCATAACCCCAAATTCATCATTAAAATGAGTCCTCGAGACTTTTTTCTAGGAGAAATAGGGTCAAAGGTCTTGTCAAAAGAACCCTCTCATAATACTCAATTTTAATTTAATAGTTACCTTTTAAACATAAGTCCCATTTAAACTTACTTAAATTTTCATTATTCTAAGTCTTATCGAAGATCACAAGATCATTATGAGCCTTTTGAATGAGGAGAAATTTCCGTTATATAGCAACCTTTATTAATCATTTTATATTTAATTCTTGGCCAAACCATATAAAACAATATGGTTAAAAAACATAAGAATACTAGTATAAACATATCCACTTTGTTTGCCACCTTTCCATCACTTTTTTACACATCACCTCTTGATCTAGACAATTTAAATTTAAATTCAAAAAGGGGTAGGAGAAGGTAAGTCTTAGTCCAACCCCTAGACTAGATAAAATCCCTACAATTGAAGCATATTGAAGCATCATATACTCGACTAGAGTAGACCCCTCTTGATTAGTCCTTAGACATCTAGTCTTTAACCTGAAGTGGGATATTTTCAAACTTCCAGAACTGCCAATGGGGATTAGTGAGGCACAAATTGGAGATCACATTTGTAGCAACATTATGTTCTTTGAAGATATCAATCAAGGAGTTCCTTTCCATAGAATTGATCACATGTTTGATTCCTAGATCAAATTCTTGATCTATGATGGGGTCTCAATATGGCCTTTAAGGAAATCGCTAATCAATTTGGAGCCCTCCTCAATTATGGATTTATCAAAAGCAAGTTTTCTCAATCTCTTTATGCCCCTCTAGACATCAACAACCTCTGCTTCCACACTAGTATCAAATCTAGGTAATTTTGGATAATAATCAATACATCTCCCTTTATTATCTCTGATCAAACCCCTTGCACCATTAATCCTTGTGTTTCTTTAAGAGAAGTTGTCAAATTTTAATTTAACCCAATCAACTAGTGGAGGCCTCAAAAGAGTCATTTTCCTAATTATGATGTTATCCCAAATAATCTCAATTTGATAATGGTTTAGACCCCAAAGCTGTTTGAATCTAATGTCTTAATGGTTTGGAATAATTTTTGAGAAACCAAAGAGTTTAGATTTTAAGTTTTTCATAATTTTTTATTTTATGCAACAAAAAAATTCCCCAAAGATCTTTTGATTTTCCTTAAAAAAATTATATTGTTCTTCTCTTTACATAGGTGCTAAGAAACCAAGGGGGGCATATAGCCATAATTCATTAATGATAGGATGTGAGAAAGGACCAAAAATCTACAAGGTCTTTTAGATCAATTAGAAACACCCAATCAAACAAAATATTTTGAAGGGACATAGACTAGAATTCCCTAGAAAAGGGACAATGGGTACATAGATGAAAAATTGATTCCTTAGAAGATAAATAGAGGGAATGCCTATTAAAAAAATTAAATCCTTTCCTATTGAGGACATCAATAGTGAGGATCCTCCCATGCATCATTGCCCACAAAAATTAGTTGACTTTTGGAATTAATTTGGCATTCTATATCAAATTCTAATTGAATCCGAGATCATTAGAAGAAGATTTATCCAATTTTTTGTTGTAACATGCCTATATTTCTACCCAATAAATTTACTAAGTTTTTAACCTCAAGTTAATAAACTATGATGCCAACACTTAGCAATAAAAAATTTCTTTTCATAAATAAGAATAATATGCACATTTGAAATAAACATCATTGTAAAATTTATTATTACATTACAACAAATTATTACAACTTTCCAATATATTGATTTTATATTACATAATTGCATGATAAAATTTTCTCTTTTATAAGATTTCATAGAAACGGATACACAAATACTTAAACAAATTCCTCGAGCTTACTGGCACTAGGTATATGAATTGTCTAGTTGCCCTCCATCAAATCTTGTGATGAGGAGAAGCATCACTCAAGTGATTTTCTACCAACCATAGAATTTTTGTGGACCACCTTACATCTACCTAACTGGAAAGATGGACCTACCTTCAAGAAAGAGATTGGATTGGTAACCTCATAATAATAATGACCTTCCTTGAGCTTGGTGTTATGTCCTACATATCTAGATGTGTCACAAAGTGGGTACAACCTACATATATGAAATTCCCTGACTAGAATGTAAACCCAAATTATAGTGAATTGATAGCATGTAGTTAGTGACAATTTACACCACTTTTACTAAAGTATTCATCACCAAAAAATGATATTGGATGTCACACACACACCCATCTTACTAGCTCAATTTTTATTGACCATTCATATCCTTTGTACAAGCTATCCCCTTTCCCTATGGAGTAACCTTAATGGAAGGAATAACCTATTAATAACTCATTTTAAGAAGTAAGTGATGCCATAACATCTTGACCAACTAGGCTACACCCTTTCCCATGGATTAACCATGCAGTATTCATAATGTCACAATCACTACATGAATCTATTTCAAAAGAACATTCTCAACAATAATTGACTCCATTCAAGATTATATCTCAACAATAAATGATTCTCATAAAAAATATAATATTATTAATAAACGACCTTGGTTAAAAAGCATGATCTCAACATTAAATGACCTCAATAAAAAGAATAATATTTCATTAAATGACTCCATACAAAAGCATAAACTCAACAATTAGTCGAATCTATTTTAAAGTATAATCAATAATAAAATGATCAATTAGATCATATAGGTTATTCTTGGCCTATTTTTTTTAATCAATGATGAAATAAACACCCTACCAAATAGGTTATTTTGAACCTAGGGTTTCCATAAAAAAAAAATTAATGATCAAGTGATCATGAAATAATCAGAAAATTCTTTCAAAATACCTCAATTATTCACATGTTTACAATGTTCACTACATTTGAATATAATTTGGAGGACATTAACTTGAGAAGGGTTTATGCTTTTTCACCTAAAAGATCTCTTCTCAATATGGCTATGGGTTGTAGAAAATGTTTCCTCTTGAATTTCATGAATAGGAATAGGTTCTTAATAAAAATAAGAAAATAACATATCCATAAACTAAATTATAACAACCATATTGTTGAATAATGATATATCCATTAAGTTTGTACCCTTACACAAGGGATAAGACTCACTTCCTACTTTAAAGGAGATTTAAGTAATCAATTTTTATTAATAATAAGTTTTGGATAACATCCTAACCTATTAATGATGATACATCCATCATACCATCATTCTTGTTTTATTACTAACCTCACCATCCACAATGTTTACTTAGCATTATAAGGTAACAAATTAAACACTCTTAATCTAATATATACAGAGTATATGCATATATCCCTAAAACATGGTTCACTAAAAACTAGACTCATCAAGAATCTTTCAAGATTATCCAAAGATGAAGATAAGAAAATTCATATTAAAACAACTAAACTTACTTTCCAACAAGGCAAAAATTCATATAATATTTTCAAAAATGTAAAATGCATTATAATAGAGTTGACATCAATATGCTTGTATTTACATAGCTCCTAATGACCAATCTAGATTCCTTGTTGAGCCTTCATAGAACCAACTTTAAAATCCTTAAGTAATCAGCCTAACTCCAAATTCTATCCCTACTTGACAAACTCTCAATACTTGTAACTTCTCAACTCTCTCTTATCGTATCCAAAAATCTCTCAAACTCTCTCTCAAACACTAAAAACTTAGAGAAGCAGTATCTAATAAAAAATCAAAAAATTAGTAGCAAGAGTGCATAATGTGTCCCATCAAATGGAGGAATATCCTCTATTTATACAAAAACTTGAGAAAATTCTGGCTAAAAACAAGGTCATAAACATGCCAATTCTCAAAAAATCTGATTGAGTTGTTGCAAGTTAAAAAAAGGTGGTGAACTCAAAAACAATGACTCAAAGAAAATGCTTTGCTAGTTGTAACCTCCAATATATGACATGTTATTCACTCAAACATTTAAGGTTATATATTTAATAAATCAGCTTATCTTATCCAACTCTCCAATTGACTTATTACACTTATCAAATGGCTTTATCAAGACCACCATTCTCTTAATGGCATGGCAGATATGACTATCCTATCAAGCATCTTACACTTTAAGAGCTGACATATGAAAGCCTAAGTGTGTCTATTTAAACCAATTTTTATGCACTTTATGTGTGATGGTATATGCACGTGGGTGATCCCACAATAATGGTTTACAATTTTTGGTCAAACTGGACACTGAAATTATTATTTTTAACTAAATCTTCACATTCGGGCACCTATAGCGGCTAAACCATGAGGAATTTGAAGATGATGAAAACTAGAGTCTCATCAAATTTTTTCTGTAGATTCTAAAAATAATAATTCAAAATTTTTGGAATCAGATTGCACTTCTTTTTCCATCTCCCACGAAAATTGGTTTTTTTTAGAAAACAACATTTTAAAAAAGTGACACACGTCATATAACACGTAAATTTTTTTACATGAAGGATAAAATTATAATTGTTTAAAATTTAGATTTGTAACTCTGATATCTAGTACTTCCATATGGTTAGATATTTTTTTATTGAATTAATTTTTTTTAATCAAGTTTCGAAGTCAAACAAATTACAATTCAGACATAGTATGATCGTATAACGTGTAACTTTTTTTGTACATATCGAAATTCATTTTTATTTTTTTTGTTGGATCAAGGACTTCATTATCAGATGCACTCAAATTTTTTTAAATTTTTTTTGATAATATTCTATTTTTCCACATGTGGAGAACAAAGACATTCATTTTTGATGAAAAACCCATGTTTAATAAAACTAAAAAAACAAATACATAATAAAACCAAAACATATGAAAATTATATTCATTAGATAGCTCATTATGAGGATTACCATAATCATTTGAAATATATTTTAAATGAATTCATTTTATCCCCCAAAAGGTAAATCAAAAGTGATTTTTTATCACCATTTTGATAAATGTAAAAGAGACTCATTTATAGGTATGGCTTAAAACTAGAAAGGTTCTATCCATCCAAAACCATGTCATTTAGGGGGAACCTATCCTTGGTCAAGACCCTATTTCCAATTATGACATTCAAAGTGCACCCATCTTTGATCAAGAAGTCCACAATGATCCACTCCTTGACCTCTATGCCATTCACAATGAAACGCTTGAAGACGATCCCATTCAAACTTCAAGTATTGACACTCCCAAAAGTGAGACACTTACCTCCATGGGACACATAGATGATCTACCACTAGAACACGAGTATTCTAGCATGGACATATTTGAAAATGATCAAGCTATAGCTGAATTTAGTGGACTCTATGACAATTACCATGGAGATGGTTTTGACATAGACTTGGAAGCACCAAGAGAATCATCATAATCTGATAGGTCACCTAATCAGACTGAAGATATTAATCAAAAACCTGTCCAACATGTCATTAAAGCTACAACATCCTATCAATTAGGATCATCTAAGTTTTTTAGAGCAGGCTTTCTTATAGAGGAGACTATTTCAAGCAATAATCTCCCCAATAATGATGGGTTATCATCTTGCTTCCAAAGTAACAAGTATCCCATCGCCAACAAAATCTGTCAGAACATGCATTATCAAGGCGAAGGATTAGGCCTACACGAGCAAGGAATTATGGAACCTATACAAGTTCAAGTACATTACTGACATCAAGGTCTTGGCTATCCATTAGTTAGAAAATCAAATGATGTTAGTGGTCCCTCCTCAATGTTGGGGGGAAATTTATCTAATACAAATGTCAAAATGGGTATCATGAGTAGTACTTGTCATAAGATTGTTGCCAATACCCCTTCCCTCCACACCCCAAACCATCATTCCATCATGAATAAACCTTCCATTTGGAACCAACAAAAGTCTTACAAAATACAAAATCAAACGTCAAAGGCCATCACATCAAACAAAAATTCAAGTGGACAAATGAAGCTAAAATGGATCCCAAAACAAAATGGGTCAAGCCAAGAATTAGGCAAAGAAAAGATGCAAAATTCAAAAGTCAATCAAAATGTGGAGCCATAGCACAAGAGGATTCTCACATATAATAAATGTCCACCTCCATCAAAATGGCCATCAAGTAAGACATATAAAAGTGTTGCTTCCAAACAACATCCTAACCCAACACCCAAAGTTTGGAGAGTAAAAACAATTACATCAAAACATCCAACCAACCCATCCACATCCACCATCATCCATCATAATCCTACATCATCCTTAAAGTCCAAACATCCCATGTCAAAAATCCATTGCATCTTGGCAACAACTCTCTATCATAAGGACTGTCATGGCACTCTATCGCAATGTGTGTATTCTGATAAAGCCAACTCTAGTATCAACAAAGATCACAATGACATCAATCAAGTGTATGCAAGCGCTATCATCCTAACAAGGCAACTACTTCAGAAAGGTCATTATTGGCATGTCATGGCACCAGTATCTACACTGGCATCATCAAAGGCTTCAGCACAGTCACTGGTCATATAAAGCATCAAGGCTATTCCGGCAAAAAAATGCAAAAATACAAAAAAAATGGAAAAATAGATAAAATCGTCCCTTGATGAAAACCTAGCAAACAGGTGTCTTGGTGACACCAAAAAAGAAAATCAAAAAATATCAAAAATAGTAAAGAGAAAAATTTCGTCCAACGGTGAAAACCTGACAAACAGGCGCTTTGGATAAGTACCATGATGAAAACCTGGAAAACAGGCATCATGTGTAGAATAAATCATCTATGTGGACCATTGCACTTGGGGGTAGGTCATCTCATCTCCCACTCCCTTCCCATGACATTTTCCTTTCATCCATCTTAGCTCTATCATGTCCATCCATTTTCCTACATATTTTGATCTTGACAAAGACTGGGGAAAAAAACAAAAATCATGCTTTGGAAAACTTTTTGACATGTCTATCTTCAGATCATACCTTAGTCAAAATATCATATCATTACCTTCATAGCCTCCTTGTTGCTATATGACATCATCCTTGGAGACCACATGATAATTCTCCTAGTCCAAGTCATCAATTTCCTTATACCTATCACCCATCTTGGTTTCCCTTGTCAGTGGTTTATAGATCCTTTGTCATCCCATTTAGTCCTCACCAAGTCATTTCAAATGCAACAATATGGCACCCTAGCACATTATCCAAAACATTCCTTGGCTTTGTCCCTAGACTTGCTGCAGACTTCTATACTCTTGTCATAACATTGTCATCTTCATGTTGTTTCGGGATGTGTCCTTCCCACATCAAACAACATTGTCATTTTCACGTTGTTTCGGGATGTGTCCTTCCCATGTCAAACAACGTTGTCATCATCATCATCACCTGTCCATCAGTATTCAACTTGGATAGCAGAAATATCATGGTTGTCCTTGGATTCATGTGCGTTGACAGCATTCACATGCATTTGTCACAATTTCCATAAAACATTAAAAAGTCATAAAAATCATATAAAGTCTTGAAAAAAAATTTTAAAAAAATTGAAAAGCGTCTTGAGAAAATACAAAAAAAATCCAAATCAATGTCAAAATCCCCCAAAAAAGAGTCAAATTCAATCTTTGTCTGGTCAGTCAATCTCCATCTTTGTCTGAACTACGTTGTCTCTGTGCATTTGCTACGTAGGCAAGATTCATCTTTGAATCCCTAAGACATTAGGTCAGTCCTTTTAGGTTTGTCAAAATAAAATCATAAGTCAAACATGGCCGTGTTAGTCAAATAAGTTCGACAAAGTCACCCTTACCACAAGGTAGTCATTCGAAGCGTCAACATCAAAATTGGTCAAAACTAGACAACATGAGCAAATCAATTACATAGTCAGCATCAGTCAGCTTGCCAAGACATTGGTCAAAATATCAATCTTGTCACTTTTTGATCCTCTTCAAGATGTGTCCTTCTTGGATTTGGATCTCATCAAAGTGTCATTTTCCTTTTCAAGATGTGTCCTTCCCAACCTTAGGCACCATCAAACCATCAGAACCATCAAAATTATCAAGCTTTCAAACAATTAATCTTTGGCAAACAAACATTGGCAATACAAGTAAATGGCTGTGAATTTCTGGCTATTTTGTCTTATCTTGTTATTGACTTGTCTTTTGGTCATGTTACTAGCTACCTGAAGGATGTCCCCTGAAGGATTTAGAGGTGCAATGATGTCTCATGACCTATTTTATTTTTTCTTTGGCTGTTGTCTGTGGATTGTCTTGACAAAAAGACTGGGGAAAATGGGCCTCTAGTATGAGTTAGGACATTCCTTGTCTGCGATTGTCTGTCTTGCAATTGGATGACCTTGCACACCTTGGTATATGTCATAACACGGTGTTTGTTGTCCATTTGTGTCATTTTTACCACCCAATGATGATTCGAGCAACACCTATTAGTACCTTGGCAAATATTGAAGGATTTTAACATGCATTTCATTTTCTGCACTAACTTGCATTTCCTTCTATCCTAGCATTCATCTTTTTCTCTCTACCATTTCTTTGTCTCCTCATATTCTAGTCTTCTCATCAATTTCGAGAGCGCACCCGTGTTCTTGGAACCCAACTGTCTTCTTGAGGGGGCATACCGCTACCTCCTCATCATTCTTCCTCAACTTATTTTGCATTGGGGCATATTCTTGACTTGTTTTCTTTGCCATAATGCAACAAGTTGTATTATGACAAAGAGGGGTAAAATTAGACACATAAAAATGACCAAGGCCCGCAAGCAATATTTTACCACCTTTCATCCTAGCATAATTATAACATTTTAATTATGTTTCTAGCCAACATTCAACTATTAATTAAATAATTTATAATTATTTAATTAATTCATAATATCTCTCATTCTTCATGATTATTAAATAAATAAATCATATTTATTTATTTAATATGTTACTAACTGTCAAAGTCTTCTAATAATTAAATAAAGTCATCCTATTTATTTAATTAAATATTTATCATTAATGTCCTCCTGATTATTAAATAAATATATTTTAATATATTGATTTAATATGTCACTAATTCCTAAATCCTCTTAATTAAATAGATTTGACAATTTATTTAATTAATTAACTACTTCTTCTAAATTAAATAATTATTTTTAATTATTTAATTATGGCATGTGACACTTTTATATTTTTAAATAAAACAAATCATTTAAAAATATCTCACATTGTTAACTGATTCTTTATTTAGTAATTAATTTCAAAAATCAATTATTAATTACCTCACAAAATCTTTATTTTGAATTAATTTAATTCAAAAGGGAAATATTCTTCTACAAATCAAGTAATTTCTAAAATTATTGATTTTCTAAAATCTCATCCTCTTGTCTTCTGATTTCTAAAATTATTCAGTTTTGATTTAATTCATTTAATTAAATCTTATTCACACATATGGGTATTTTTCCCTAACCCTAAATGAGAGTGTCCTTATTGAATCTTGACCTTTGATTCTAGGGCATTGTTCAAATCTCTCATCTTGTCCATTCATTCAAGATTGCATTTTCTATAAAATGACAATCTTGATCTCATTTTTGGGATTGATAGTTTTACTTAATTTATTCTCATTTTGGCATTTCATTATCACACATTAGGCTTATAATATTACTATTTTCATAATAATATTAAATTGCTATTTGCATATTAGTTTATATTTAAAATCCTTCAAAGGCTTTTGTTAAGGCTAGGCATATATTGGTTTGCTCACACTAAGGCTAAGGGCATTATTTTCATAACAGCAAGCTTGAGGAGGTACAATGGAAGTAGTCATGGAGGAGAGAAATGGGTGAGGCTGTTCTAGTCTCATTCCTTTTCTTTCATATTCTCCTTTGCATTCCATTGAATGATTATTTGTATTGCATGGATATTCTAATTTAGATCTATTTTGCAGGATTATATTTAGATCATTACAAATACGTACCTTCATTACCTAGACCCATCAAAGCATTACACCACTTGATGATTGATTTTGCATCTGTCAACTTTGCATTGTGTTTATACTTTAACTCTTCTCATGATAATGCTCTTTTCACGTATGCTCTTGCACCATCATACTCCCCCTTTCCATGTTCAGCCTCCCAAAATTTCCACATATGTTGAACACTTATAATGACATGCATCTTGCACAACCAGTAGAACATGCATGAGTTCTTGAACTATGTTTCATAGTTATCAGACCATATTATATTTTGATCATATTTTATGCCCCTTTGAGCCAAAAAATCTGTAGAACATCTAGAGGTAACATTGCACGAACTCTGGAGAATGTGTGCGATCATCACTAATGTAAAAGTGGTACTCCCTCAATACCTTCCTTTGCTAATTTGTACTATCAGATGCATCAATGAATGCTATGTGCACAAATATCAAAACTTGTTTGGAGTTGTAATACTGTGACTACACCTCATATTGTGGTTGTAGAGTGTAGTTCTCTGCAAATTCAATCATGAATACTATGCTTCCAACTTGAAAGGTGTCCTTGGATAGCTTGAACTGCATGTCCAACCATTGGGCTCTATGGGTATGCATTGCATACTCAGAAATTATACTATCATCAAATGTGGTCATAAATTGGTACACTAAAATCTTCTCCATAACCACATCACACCTTTTACTTTGATACCCATCTTTTGTAGCATATTCCATTGTTTTATACTTGAACTATACTAGTTTATGTCCCACCCCATCTGTGCTTTCCATATGTTGACATACTGGCATATGCTAGAAGCCACTGCAACACTTTCATGAACCATCGAAGAATGTTGTTCTATAGAATATATGGTCATCCTCTATTTCACATATTTTTTTGGATAAGAATTCTCTTGAAGATTTTGGTGGGGCTTCTATGCCACAATCCTACAAAACATCATTAGTATGCAAATCTAAACATATAGAACAATAAACATCATAATGGTTAGAAATTTCAATATGTATTCTACAACAAAAAGTAGTGTGTGTGTGATTTATCTTGACATAAAAAGGTTTAAGCAGTTAAAAAATCTTTGAGAAATAATAATTTAAGGATAATCACTTTCAAATTTCTGAAAAAATTGGGTTTGAGTCATATCCAAAAATGCTTTGGATGTGGCTCACAATTCTGACTACCGATTCTCCTTCTTACTACATCCCTTTGATTCGGAGATGGCCTTGTGTTATTCTTCCAATAATCTTCAATTAGTGTCCTCAAGGCTTCAACAACTTCTTTATATTTTCATGACAGTCTCCCCAAGAATGCCCACAATTCATTTGTATCATTGCCCTCAATTCTTTGCCACCTTTGAATGGCTCTTGATAAAAAAATTCTACTAATTCCTGTTTGTTCAATAGTTTTTTTAATTAGACAAGATCTCTTTGTTTGAAAACTTACCAAAATTGATGTAATGACACATCAGGTGACATTACTATCCTTTGAGTGTGAGTTCTTACCCACACTCTCATAAGCATCAATTAGATTCTTCACAATAGTGTCTTCACTCGATGCATTTGATGTTCTCAACCCAAGAGTCTTCATGATGTTCCTATACTTTACACCCCACATAATTTTAACAAATAGTTGACATCTTGTAGTATCATTTAGCCTTTCAAAGAATCATTCCCAAATATTATCAGCATATCTTCTACAAGTGTGTGTTGAAATTTTACCTTCCATGAGCTGCAAAATATCATCATCAATATTAATCAAATAGTTTGGCTTTCTATGCAAAACTCTTGGTGGTGTTCTCCTAGGCATATACATCTCAAAATTAGGAATATCATCAATATTTAATTGAGGTGGGCAAGATTGCATACCTTCGATTGAGGGTAGAGAAGAAGAAATACCTTGAGGTTCACATGGGGATTATGGCATACCTTCTTCGTTAATTTCGAGTGATGATGTACTCTCAACTTGAGATGTGTTGGATGGTGTTCAACAATATTCACTTCAAGCCAGTCAAGGGTTTGAGTAGGATTTAATTATGAAATGACCATCCCACCTACCGTTATGACTTGCTTCTTGGTGGGATGGAATGAAAATTTTTAGAGTAGGGTATTTTATTTTTGAACATGCCTTGGAATGAAACTAATGACAATAGGATGGGGTTCTTAGGCTGAAACAAGCACTTTTCCATGAGAATTTGAGGAACCAAGGAGTGGTTTTTAAAAAGTGTTGAAGGAGTGGTCTATGTAATGAAAATTTGACCTTGTTTAGGGTATTTTGAAGATGTTTGATGCTTTGGAATGGTCTAGCAAGGCCCGAGTATAGGAGTTTCAATAAACCCTCTCTCTTTGCATTGAAAAATTGGGGTTTTTGTATTGGAAGCCTAGTTGAGTGAGTAATGTCCTAAGACCTAGAAAATATCTTGTTTTGAGACCTAATTAAAGACTTTTTTTGGGTTTGGAAGTCAAGTGTGAGGATCTAAGGGTAGTTCCTGTGTAAAATTGGCCTACTTGGAGGCCTAAAATAGTGAAAAGGTTAGTTTTCTTAAGGTTGTCCCAAAGGAGTCATTTGATGGGTTAAGGTATGTCTTGCAACCTTGAAATGGGTGCTGGAATCATTATTTTATTTTCCTATTGTTTGGGAAATTTTTGCAGTTAAGGGTGCAAAACTAGTTTTTCATAGTAATTAGATTCCAAGGGTGAAATGTGGGAAATAGTGTTTATGTTTGTTGTCCAGCTTGGAGGAGTATTGGGATTGGTCCATTAGGACTTTTTAATTTTGTTATATGCCTCTTGAAGGAAATTTGACATCTTCAATGGTTTTGGGTCCTCTAACTCTGCATCAAAAATGAGTATCATAGTCTAAAGTGTGTGCATGGTTTGGGAGATACATGCAACAGTTTGAAGATGCTTGGCTACTAGTAATGTGGATAGTTAACAAAGGAACTAATTTGTTTGTAAGAGCATACTTCTGAAAGGTTTCATTTCTCTTGTACTAACTCAAACGAATATTTATTAAGAAAATAATGGTTTGGTTGTGCCTTAAGAATTATAGTTTGTGTTTGTAAACAATGGTGCCATTATGGAAGATTTAAGACAACTTGTGAATGAACTATTCATTGGTTGATGTTTTGAGGAACCTAGTTGATTGTAATCAGTTATTTTCAAGATTTTCAAGGTGTTTTGAAGGTCCTTAAAAGGAATTGGGAGCTCTTAATGCTAGTTTGAGTATACGAATAAAATGTTTTGTGAAGGGCAATATGGTTGAATAAGTGTGTCAAGAAAGGCGTTGATTTATTCCTTTGTACTGAATTAGTTTGTATAGAGGTATTGGAAGGTGTTTGGACCCTTTAGAGGAATGGAGAGGCTTAGAGTTGTATTAAAGGATGAATTTTGGTGAATGGCTCTGAGTTTCTAATCAACTTTATGCTATGTTACAATCAATTTATGATGGTTAATCTATTTTTTTGTCGGACAAAGAGTTGAAACCAAGTTCTAATGCTTTGATGAAAAGATGATCGAGTTTTTTTGTTGATTTTCTTCAATTTAATTTAGGGTTAGAAGTACCCTTGATGATTTGTGGATCCTGGTAGATTTTTTGCATCAAGTTTAAAATAGTAATTGGCAAGTGTATATAATCGTGTATATAATGGTAATTTAAAATGTGCATTGACAACCTAAGATTATCATGACAAACTCAATTATGTAGATTAGCTTCTTCTTTGTTCAAACTCCACAACAATTTCACTTGTTCAAAAGATTTTTCCCCTCCAAAATTCAATTGTATATCAGTTTTCAATGGAATTCAAACTTCAATTGATATTATATGTCTTTCAACATGGAAACTCTACTATTTCATGCAAAGGTATTAGAAAGATCATGCAAAAGGTGATGGAATGTGAAAAACATGCTTGCAAACTTCATAGCATCATAAAAAAGATTTTTTTGTCAGAGAACACACAGAACTAGGGGAATATGTAGATTGTGGGCCTTGAAATCATAGGTAAATATACTTTTTTACCATTTTAGTGGAGTACAACACGCGCTCAAATTATAATACAAGTGCATTATGTGAAATATGGTTTTCTTATTATATACCTTTTCTCCCTCTTTGTCTTTACCCTCTATCCTAATTCTATAGTTTTCCTTTGCACCCTTATAGTAGAGGATATAGAGGTTAGTGTGTGTGTGAGAGAGAGAGAGGTAGTGGGAGACTGGGAGATAGAGGGAGAGAGATGGAGGGAGAGGGAGAGAGGGAGGGAGAGGTAGAGGGTTAGAAATAGAAAGTGGGAGACATGGAGATATATAGGGAGGGAGAGAGGGGGAGAGTGGGAGAAAGAGAGAGTGGGAGAGAAAAAGGGAGAGAGGGAGGGAGAGGGAGGGAGAGGGAGGGGGATAGAAAGATGGAGAGAGGGAGGGAGAGGGGAGAAAGAGAGTGGTAGATAAAGAGGGAGAGAGGTAGGGAGAGGGAGGAGAGGGGAGAATAGATAGTGGGAGAGATGGACATAGAGAGGGAGGGAGAGGGGAGAGTGGGAGGAAAGAGAGTTGGAGATAGAGAGGGAGGAAGAGAGGGGAGAGTGGAGAAAGAGAGAGGAGAGAGGAGAAAGAGAGAGGGAGGGAGAGGTGGGAGTGGGATATATATAGGGAGGGAGAGAGGGGAAGAGTGGGATAAAGAGAGAGTGGGAGAGAGTGGGAGAGTGGGAGAAAGAGAGAGTGAGAGGGAGAGAGGGGGAGAGTGGGAGATAGATAGGGAGGGAGAGAGGGGGAGAGTGAGAGTGGGAGAGTGGGAGAAAGGGAGAGTGAGAGAAAGAGATAGTGGGAGAGAGTGGGAGAAGGAGAGAGTGGGAGATAGAGAGTGAGGGAGACAGGGTGAGCATGGGATAAAGATAGAGAGGGAGAGAGTGGGAAAGCAGGAGAAGGGGAGAGTGGGAGAAAGAGATAGTGGGAGGGAGAGAGTGGAAGAGTGGGAGAAAGAAATATGGTTTAGGGATTAGGGTTGAGATATATACCCTCAACCCTCAACCCTTAAACCCTAATCCCTAATCCCTGAACCCCTATACCCTCTTAATCCTTGAACCCTCAAACCTTAAACCCAAATCCCTTAGCCCCTATACCCTCTTAATCCCTGAAACTTGAACCCTGAACCCTTTAACCCTAATCCCTCTACCCCTATACCCTCTTAATCCTTGAACCCTCAACCCATAAAAACTAATTCCTCAAGCCCTATACCCTCTTAATCCCTCAACCTTCAACCGTTAACCCTTCAACCCTAATCCCTCTACCCTTATACCCTCTTAATCCTTGAACCCTCAACCCTCAACCCTTAAACGCTAATCCCTCAACCCCTGTACCCTCTTAATCCCTGAACCCTCAAACTTTAAACCCCAATCCTTCAACCCCTATACCATCTTAATACCTCAACCCTCAACCCTTCAACCCTAATCTATCTACCCCTATACCCTCTTAATCCTTGAACCCTCAACCCTTAAACCCTAATCCCTCAACCCCTATATCCTCTGAATCCCTCAACCCTCAACCCTCAAACCTTCAACCCTAATCCCTTTACCCCTATACCCTTTTAATATTTGAACCCTCAACCCTTAAACCCTAATCCCTCAACCCATATACCCTCTTAATCACTGAACCCTCAACCCTTAAACCCTAATCCCTCAACCCCTATACCTTCTCAACCCTCAATCCTTCCACCCTAATCCCTCTACCCCTCTACCCTCTTAATCCTTGAACCCTCAACCCTCAACCCTTAAACCCTAATCCCTCAACCCCTATACCCTCTTAATCCCTCAACCATCAACCCTTAAACCCTAATCCCTCAACCCCTATACCCTCTTAATCCCTAAACCTTAAACCCTCAACCCTTCAACCCTTCAACCCTTCAACCCTAATCCCTCTACCCCTATACCCTCTTAATCTTTGAACCCTCAAACCTCAACCCTTAAACCCTAATCCCTCAACCCCTATACCCTCTTAATCCCTGAACCCTGAACCCTGAACCCTTCAACCCTAATCCCTCTACCCCTATACCCTCTTAATTCTTGAACCCTCAACCCTCAACCCTCACACCCTAATCCCTCCACCCCTATACCCTCTTAATACTTGAACCCTCAACCCTTAAACCCTAATCCCTCAACCCCTATACCCTCTTAATCCCTGAACTTCCAACCCTTCAACCCTAATCCCTCTACCCCTATACCCTCTTAATCCTTGAGCCCTCAAACCTCAACCCTTAAACCCTAATCCCTCAACTCCTATACCCTCTTAATCCCTGAACCTTGAACCCTAAACCCTTCAAGCCTAATCCCTCTACCCCTATTCCCTCTTAATCCTTGAACCATCAAGCCTCAACCCTCTTCCCTTAAACCTTAATCCCTCAACCCCTATACCCTCTTAATCCATCAACCCTCAACCCTCAACCCTTAAAAGTTATTCCCTCAACCCCTATACCCTCTGAATCCCTCAGCCATTGCCCCTTAAACCCTAAATCCATCAACCCATACTACCTCTACCCTATAACCTATTAATCTCTCATCCCTGATTTTCAGCTCAATCTTACTCTTTCGATCAGAATTTTTATATTGGTTAAATAAAATTTCTAATTATATCATGTTGGTTTGATATTATCTTCCAAAATATTTCAACAATTATTACATCCCTAGTTACAAATTATGCATGTTCCTTGATAAATCAAGATCATGAGTATATGATTCTTCCCATTTTTATTGCATAGGAAATGATCTCTCCTTTCATGATCAAGTATTTTGTCTACCTCTTTCAAATATTATTGATAATAACAAATGGATCTTCCAAAACTATATGAACAAAATTGTGTCTAAAATATTTCTCTTAATGGTGAAAAGATTTTGACATTTTCGATACCTCTCATTTAATAAGTTCATTTGTTCTACCTTTTTCATCATGTAGTATAATACTTCAATTGTAGGTCTTTGAATCAAGACTTTCAAAGAAGTCAAAAATTCTTCTAGATTGAAAATACATGATTAAACTTTTTTGTATGGGGTACTTTATTTGAGTCTAAATATTCTCCTTCTTCGCCCCTTAGTGTTTAAAAGACATTAAATCATCTCAAAGTTGAACTCTTAGCAATCATCCACTATCTCCAAAATGGTTGAATTTATTTGACATTCCTTGTTGTTGTCTTTTGATAGTCGATTGACAATTATTTTCATTTCTTACCCTCCATGATATGCCTTGATTATATGTTTTCATTTCCAAATTTGGATTCATTATCACCTTCTAATCTCTCAGAATCAAAAGTTGGATACACCATAATGAGATCTAATGAATAATCAAAAACTTTACAAGCTAAGAGGAACTCTAATGTTTCATTCCAACTCTCTCTTCCATGTATTCTAATATTATTTTAATCATACTAGAAGAATATCCTATATCTATAAATCTATATTTGTTAATGTGTTAACAAGATTTCCTAAGGATCCTTATGTCAATTGGGTCCTCACCTTTATGATTTATTTCCAAATTATTATTTTGATTTTATTGGCAGTCTCCCTCCATATCCAATTTTCCTTTTGGAACATCTAAACATAAGGTTACTATCGTTGACAAGTTGGTAAGTTCAATTTACACTTCTACCAAACTATGTACTAGCCAAGTCTTTGTTGAACTAGTCTGATTTAATTTTTAAGTTTCAAAATTACAATCATCTTTCCATGTGATTTATCCCAATTTTGGTGATTCGACATTCTCATAGCTAAAAAAACTCTAAGGTTGCTTGTCTTCTTCCCCCTTTTCAATTAGAATCTCCAAATTGACCTTTCCTATTTTGGTTGGTGGAATCAGGTTGGATTTTAATCTTCATAGGTTGCTTTTTTTCCTAACCATTATGGTCTATAACCTTCATTCTAAAGGTATCAAATTTCTCTCTTGACTTTTCTTATCATTGTAATATTTTTATCTTCTATTGAATAAGGTCTTTCAAGAATGTCCAAATCACTCGGATTTTACAAACTAATGGTCCAATGCATGTCCATTCGCCAACTATTCTTTTATGAGGAATATTCAAGCAATAAATTTGCCCTAATAAACTATGTGTTTCAAATGGACCGATTAATATTTTCACTTGGAATCCTGTAAGACACCTACATGTTCACCAATACTATTAAAACAACATTATATGAGGACCCATTTTTCCAATTAAAATTTATGAATTATTTCTTGTGAAGACCCATTTCACCAATTAGAATTTATAAATAGTTTCTTACGAGGACCTATTTCACCAATAACATTTAAAAATAATTACCTTTGAGGACACATTTTTCCTTGAAAATTACAACATATTGTTGTATAAGCATGCAGGATTCACCAAATTTTGAATATACCATTTTAAAATCCCATGGAATTTTCCAAATATGGATTGATATAAATACAATCGAAACTTTCATTTATTCTTACACATTTTGTTCAGATGTTAGGTTCTACTTCTCGATTCAGATGTCAAAAAAATCCAAAAACATAGACTTAAAGGTGAGTGATCATTTCTTCATAATGTTATTAGTTATAATAATAATATTTCTCTATCTCTTTTCCATTCTTGGTTCAGTCTTAAAGATGATTTTGAGTAGGGAATGGGATCTATATTCTCTTTCCTTCTTAAACAAGAAGAACTTTTTTTCCAATTTTTATACAAAGTGAGATATAAATATGTCGAGCTACAAGGGTAAGACTCCTCAAGGTAATGAAGAGACTAGGAGGCCATCAAAACACCCAAAACGTAGAGCTACCATACAATCTTACTTTGGAATTGGCAAAGCTTCTGATCCATCAGATCAAGATGGAGCTACATCATCAACTCTTCTACCAAATATTAATGAAGAAGGCATTCACAATACCTCACCACCACAGGAAGGTCAAGGTGAGATTTTTATTGAATTAAATTATGGTATCGAATGAGGATGGTAACACCACAAAAGATGTTCCAAGGGATGCCTTGGTTAGCCAGAATGAGATAATTGAATTGGATGAGGATGATGTTGGTAGCAAGAAAAGAATATATAAATCAAAATTGGGGCATGAGTGGGAAATGACAAGGAACTTTTAACTTGGTTGGTTCTTGAATTACCCATTCATTGTACCAATGGGGGTAACAAATGAAAATGATATTGAAAAAGAAACACTATGCAAGTGTACAATTTTTAGTTGGAAATTTGGAAGAGACAAGACATTGTAGCTAAAGATTGACACTATAGAAAATCATATCGGTAAATTTTATGAAAAAAAATCATAGAAAGAAAGGAACAATCAGTCATATGATGGAAATAAAAGGAAGGATGTCTTCATGTTAAGTATGTCGCGAAATATGAAGAGAATAACCATACAATTTCGAAGCTTGAAGAATGTCAAGGTACACTTGAGGCTCATTTTTGAAAAGAAATGGAAGAAAAAAATCTATCAAAAACTATTCAGATGAGTGTTTTTTTTATATTTTGTCCAAAGGGCATTCTATGACAGACTACCAAAAATATTCTAGTTTATTATCTTATTTGAGTGTTCCTCACTTTCCCTTCTCACATTGGTCAATAAATGCTGGATGGGAATGGGCAAACTATCTTGCTATAGAAGAAAAGGAAGATTTAAAGGAGAAAGTAAAATAGTCAAATTTTATTGGATTATCTTTAGAAGAAGTTACTATGATAGACAATACCTTTTGGGTCTGAATGCATCTATATACTATAGAACAACATGTTCACCAAGCTCATATTTTTTGTGTTCATAAAATGAAGGATAGTTCAACATCGTAAAATCTATTTGAACTAGTCAATAAATTTTTTAATGAAATTGTAGTTATGGATGAATTGAAAATTGCCAAAAAATTGGTGTGTAGGAGATGATGGAGCTGCAGTGATGCAAGGTCAAAGGAGAGGTGTTTGCACAAATTTAAAAACTACGTGTGCATCATACATGCTTGTCATTCATTGCATGGACCACATAATGAACTTAGCATTGAAAATTGTAATCACGTTTCCTTCAATATCAAAATTTGAAAATCTAGTTTGTGAGATCCATGGCATACTTCTATCAAATTCCTAAAAAATTTCAATAATTTTAACATTTTATTGATAGAATAATACCAAAAAACAAGCTTCTCAAGGATGTCGATACCAAATGGATCTCCCTACATTGACCAATGTAATGATTTATTTCAGAGTATCAATCCTTAATTGGAGTGATGTACAAGAATCACAACACAACAGACAAAGCTCCTGACCTCTTACATAGGCTAAGCAATATAGAGACACTCTTGACTTTAGATAGTCTTCTCCCCATGCTAGATGTAATGAAAAATATAATGAAGAAATCCCAAGATATAACTATGTATATTTATTAATATGCCAATCTACATAAACTTACATGCTTGGCCCTCAATCATCTATATCTAGATCCAACACAAGAAGGCACAAATTATTTCATATGGCAAAAAATTATTGATTTGAATAATCCTTATAATTATTTACAATTTAATGCAAGTGGGAATTTATGTATCTTTGTACAAGGATATGAGATACCAATGTACCATTGTAAGACAACGAGGCGCTCTAGTAGAGAAATAGTTGTTAACGAGGAAGATTGTAATGGTATTGTTAAATCTGTTAGTGATAATTTGAAGGAAATCACCAAATCTCTTTCCTCGAAGATTCATGAAATATTCCCTCAACATGAAGTACTTCAAGCCATGGGTATTGTGTACCCTCAATTTTGGGTAAACTGAGATAACCCAAAATATTTTCATGATCAAGTAAAAATCTTGATCGACCAATTTTTGAAAAAGGTAACACACAATGAGAAGACAATAGAAGGAGTTTTAAATAAAAATAATCTTAGAAAAAAATGTAGGATTTTTGCAACAACTATTAAGGACTAGTATAAATCCGAGGGAAAGGACAAAGCCTTTGAACTGGGAAAAATAAAAAAGGTTTGGGCAAGCTTAGGTTAGAGTGAAATATTGCATGATTCGATATCAAAATATTTCAAACTTGTTGATTTATGCCAAACAATTATATTGGGGTCGATGGAGGATGAGAGAGTAATTTGTACATTGGGGTTTTTGAAATCAAAGTTAAGAAACAAAGTGGACAAGAATTTGTAAAATTTCTTGAGGATGAAAGGAACTAAGTATAATGTCAAAAAAAATCCTTTTCAATAGGAACTCGCAATCTAGAGGTCAACATGTGAAAGATGAGGGATCGAGTTGTGCAACACAAACACTCCAATTCGAAACATTGGTAACCGTGGCACTAGTAGTGGCAGTGGGACTAAGATATCTGACATTGACACAAATGACATAATGAGTGTTGAATTTGAGACACAGGCCAAAGAAAATGAAGAGAAGACTCAGAATAAAGATGACTCTTTTACTTTATCTCAAGATGAGTGTTAGTTTGAGGTCCCTAACTCCATTCAAGAAATGGAAGAGAATTAGCAAATTTTAGGTATTTATATTACACTTTATGAATCATTTTCCATTCTTCCAAAGTCGAAACTGTAGTTGATGATATTTTATATATTGTATTCAATGAAATTGTGAATCATTACATTTCATGATATTTTATTTTATATTTCACTTCAAGAATCATATTCCTATGAGCCCCTAAACCTGCAAATGCACAAAGACGATAAACATTGTTAGTGTTAGATCAAAATGCATGCAAATATGAAGGATTCCCCATAAAATCCACCTATTTATTCTAATATTAGGAAATGAAGAACAAACTCAAATAACATGAAAGTAAATCCTAATCTAGCCAATAGATTGATGATCCCATGGGGGAATTGGTGCCAATGGAGTGTCGCAATTGGCCCTTTCCCAATTCCTATTTTGCAATGTAGATTGATGTAGAAATGGTCAAATCTCCAAAGAGATTTGAGCATAACCTTGGTGCAAATATGAAATATGATGTATGCTTGGATGAAATGGGAAAAATTAGTTCTCAATTGAAGAGAGTAACTTTGCACGTGTATTGTGGATGAATATGTATTTGAGTATAGTAAGTTTACTCAAATTGTGGATGATAGAATGAGAGGAAGAGTCTCTCATTTATAGATTTCCAAATTGGAAGAATAAGGGATTTGGATAAATGTGGGATAAAAGACCAACCAATGAGAAGAGGTGACTTGTCCACATGTGATTGGAGGAGGAATGAGCACATTTTGGTCAATGTGCATGATAAATGCTATGAGATTCAAATTTGAAATTTGAATGTGACATGTTGGAGAGAGAAACAAATGGACTTAATGTCACTTGGATACATGCACAAGGACATGTAAGAGGCATTGAATGCCTTGTTGGAAGGACCAAGTCCACTTGGCCTTTTTGAATTCAAGTGAGGGAATATTCCCTTTTGATGCTTTGTGAGGGAAAATGGAGAATTAAATAAATCAAAGTAATTGATTTATTGTGCAAGTTGCATTCTCTAGAGGATTTTAGTGACAGAGATTAGCTTTATCAAGGTTTGGATTAATTTAATGAACAATTAGATGATGTGATAATCTAGAATTAGATTTATGAATTGATTTAAGTCACGAATTGAGAGGAAATGATTTATCAAATAAATGATTTGATTTATTTAATCAAGAAGGAACATGTTAGATTAAATCAAATAAGGTTTAATTTATTTAATTTAATAAGAAGAATTTAGAGATTTTAATTAAATAAAATGATTTATTTAATCAAAAAAGGATGTAAGGTTAATTAAATTATATTGATTAATTTAATTAGCAGAGGAGAAAAACCTAATTAAATAAATAATGATTTATTTAATTAAGGGATGAAAGGTGTTGATAAGATGAGAGTATGATTCAAGATGAAACAATGTTAATAAGATCAAAATCAGGTGCATGTACATTTTCCATTTCTACATTTTGCCCCTCTTTGAAGCAATGTACTTGTTGCATTTATTCAAAGAATAAACTGTTGTGATCAAAGTTCAAAATTTTCTTGATTTTTCAGAATCCCCACTATTGCCCTAGCATAAGGATTATGCTGGTATACTGCCCCCTCAAGAGATCGAACGGAAATATACGATTTTTTTATCGACATTGCGATAAAATGTGAGAGGAGTGGTTCTATTGATCAGAGGACAAAAGATAATTATTTGATGTAGACAATTCTGATGATGTATAGACAGTCATCGACCATGGGTAGCCTCATGTATATTTTGATACTACACACCAATTTTAGATATAAATGTTAGTAAAGATAGAAGAATAAGATGGATGGAAAGAGGATCCACAAGCCTACACTATGATGATGATGATGAATTGGGATTTTCAAAGGGCTAATTACATTATGTTTGATAACACACATAAGTACGATGCATCAAGGTATAAAGGACCAGGATGGCATTTTACCTAGTGTGATGGAATTTTACTCGTCAATCAGATAGGAGTATTCTTGTTCACACTTAACATACATACTTCATTCAGGATGTAGTTTAGACATTCTAAATATCTCAGACCAAAAGACAAAAAAGCAAGCTTTCTTATGTGGTCAACAAGATATCTAAAACATCCTCTCTACAAACCAAACAAAATATATATGACTAAGTTATTTTACAAGCGTATCCCACAATCGCAACAGATAAAAAAGATAATGATCCTTGCCCCATTCCTTTCTCTCTAAACCTGTTTTGTTTAGGCATCATCGAGAGGTCCTTGGAATGAGCGTAAAATACGATAAGTCAACAAGACCAAGATAAAGTAAAGAAACAAGCTAATGTTCTTCGTACCACTAGCCAAGACTAACTACTATGGGGTACCTGATACCTATGTCCATCGCAGGAAAGCTTCATCCTAGGACATGTAGTGATCAAGGTTTTGATGGGACTGATTGGGTGATAAGCTATTGATACTCCGAGTTGACCAACTCGCTTGCTTACTAACTTAGACTTCCAAGACTTTGACGATTAAGTGTTCACTTTGGAACCTGCTAGACTTGCTTCTGACTGACTCACCAAAGAGTGAAGGCAATGATTGATTTATTAGGAATGGTTATTATTGTGAGTGAAGGCGAGATGAGACAGGTGCACCATTTTGAATTTTCAAATATTTTGAGGCTATTTTTGGTATTTTCACATTTTTCAATGTTTTTGATATTTTCAAGATTTATGAAAAATAGACTAACTTAAAGACCTATCCTAGGGGTCTTAGGAGCTGATCCATAGTTTAGTCTCGCCTACGTTATACATGCAGAGACCACATAGTTTGATTGATGAGAGACTGACTCAATGATGAGATAGATGGGAAAATATATTGCTATTTTATTGCTTAAAGGACTGACCCAAGATGCAGACTAGATGGGAAAATGGATTCCCAATGTGATGAATGCCTAAAGGACTAAAATTACTATGGAAAAAATGGGAAAACGGATTGCCTATGCGATGGAGGCATAAAGGACTGACCTTACTATAGACTCGATGGGAAAACGAATTGCCAATGCGACGAATGCCTAAAGGACTGACCTTACTGTAGACTAGATGGGAAAATGGATTGCCAATACAACAGACACCTAAAGGACTAACCTTACTATCTCGGGGGATGATCAAAGATCAACCTTGGCTACCTTCAAGCTCAGAGATGATGTAGTTGAACAAGGTGGAAGATTGACAAGACTCAAGGATGAACTTTTAAAAAATTTCTGATATTTGGAATGATTTGGATTTTTTTGAGTGTTTTTGGATTTTTGCATGATTTTAGCAATTTGGATTTGGATACGTGATGATATCAGTGCTCTATTTAGAGATTTTGTTGAAAACCAAGCTTAATGTTGATCAGTTGGATTGATGGATTGATAGTTTGACTAAGTGTGGTTAAGTCAAACAAAAGTGATAATGCACTTGTAAATTCCAGGAAGTTGTGTTATCCCAGAGTAAACTTGTACAAAAGGATAATTTCGCTAGGTGTGTTAAGCCAAATGAGGTGATTGTGGATTTGATAATTTGGATAAGTGTGTTAATCCAAAAAAGATGCTAATGAACTTGTAAACCCAAGGAAGTTGTGTTATCCTAGAGTAAACTTGTGCACAAGATGATATTTTGACTAAGTATGTTAAGTCAAACAAGGTGATGATTGATTGGATTCGATTGATCAAGATTGATGAAGCTTGATTTGGAACAAAACGGTTTTGATGATTTTGATGTGACACAAAAGTACACATTAGATGCAACTTATATGGATTGCTTGGATTGATGTTCGGTGAAATATAAAGCTTGATAAGGAATATTGTCTTGCTATCAAAATATGCCATGGGCTAGTGATTTGGATTTTTGGATCACAAATGCTTTGACTAATTTGATTTCATGTTTTCCAATGTTTGGATCACCACATAAGTTTAGAGGACATAGATCAAGCTTTATTCCCAAAGAAAAATGTAAACATCTGCCCCCAATGTCTAGCAATGTACGAAATGCCATGGGTGGATTCTTGGATAGATGGATGGATGAATGGATATGGATCATCTTGTGATAAGATAAGGTGTTCAAAAAGCGGATGTGCCTTTGGATAGTGGTTCAAGGTTCAGATAACATTGGGTAGGATGGGATTAATGAAAATGACCCATGTCAAGATGTTTACCACCAACAAGTGTAAAGTGTGCACCAAACCTTCATCAAGATCTAGATAAGGTAGATAGATGGAAATGGGTTGGATAAATGGTACATGGATGAATGGATTTGTGTTGGCTTTATTATGGATGCGATAAAATGCTTTCTTTTGAATTGGTGCACGTAGATGCTCAATTCTACACATTACGCCAATTTGTCAGGTTTTCATCATGGTACCTATCCAAAGCACCACCAAAGTGGTTTTCACTAGAGGACAATTTTTCTCTTTGTTGTTTTCAATCCATTTTTTTGATTTTTTTTGTATTTTTGTATTTTTGTATTTTATTATTATTTTTTATTTTTTTGTATTTTCTAAGAGATTTTAAGCCAATGTTGAACAACTTGGTGGTGTTGTCGTACATGCTTCTGTCATAACGTGCCATTAGTATCCTGCTTGAAGAAGCTGCTTTGCCAAGATATGTTCACTTGAATGTAATGTTTGAGATCCTTGATCTACTTTTTTGATACCGGAGTTAACTTTGTCTTTGTGCATATATCGTGATAGAGTGCCTTCTGAACCCTTATGATGAAGGGTCATTGCCAACAAATGGTCAATGTGAGAATTAGATATCATGCGTGGAGGTGTGGATGGAGTGTGTTTAGGAATGAGATATGGATTGGTTGACAGTTTGGAACCTTTGATTCTCCAAACTTGGGAAGATGAGCAATAATGAGTGGATATGGAAGTGTGTGCTGAATTAGGACCAACTGCTTGATACACTTTGTATGTCGCTTGAGAAGCTTTAGTTTTCCTTTGTGGACATCTTGGATGGATACTATTCCCTTTTTTAATTTTTTCCTATAGTTTCTTTGACTAATGGAGTTTGATAGGGATAATATTTCTTTGTATTCTCTGGTATCCAAGTGTATTTGATTTGTCTGATATGATTCTTAGCTTCCTTTTCTTTGATAACATTCTTCATGCTTCGATTCCAGTCTTTCTTTTGACATTGGTCCCAATTCGTGGATGGGGTGATGTGTGGATGGAGATTCATGATACGGCGGGTTGTAGTATTGGCATTGGTTTCATCATAAGGATTCTTCATTCTCCCCATGTTGATGTTTGCTCAAGACAAAGTTGCCCCGAATTTTGTGGAAGTTTACTGATATGTTGAGATCCCTTGATTTTTGAATAACTAAAGCCTTGACGCTTAGGATTTCCAACAATCTGCACTGGTTCAAGGATACTTAGTTCATGTAGGCCTAATCTTTTACCTTGATAATTCATCTGCTGAAAAATTTTATTTGCCATGGCATATGATCTACCTTGGAAACAAGGTGTTTCTCCTTCTCTGCTCTGTGGTGGATCTTCAAAGGTGATACCTCTTTCATTGATGAGATATTTTTCCCTTACAAAGGTGAGTGATCCAAGTTTATAAGTGCTAAGATCTTCCATAAATGGGATGAATGCCTGATTGATATCTTTAGCTTGATCTTGTGAGATATCAGATTGTAGTGCTTCTTCAAGAGGTGTTGATGCTTCACTATCCTTGTAAGAGTCTTCCTCATGATTTATTCTTGATATGATTTCACATGATGTTTCTGATTCATAACTTCTGTAGAAACCTTCTTCATGACCCATTTCTGATATGTCTCTGCATTTATCTATATCTTGACCATGTGTATAAATTTTGAGAGTAAGAGACTCTTGTTCCTTGGTAAGAGTGTGAGACTCTTGTTTTAAATGATGATCATCTGTGTGTCCATCCAAAGAAAGCATCTCATGGGTAGATGGAGGAGTATGTGCTATATGGATATGATCATCATTTGTGACATCTAGTAGGAGAGTGGCCATCACCTCATTGTAGTATCTTGCATATAAAAATTCTTGATCTTGATTAATGTCAGAATTTCTTTCAACATGGTTTGGATCAAGTTCTTGACATGGGTCAATTTCAAAGGATGGATTGCTTTCAAAAGGTTTTTGGACATCATCATAATCATAAGGCATGGGAAGTGGCTCAATATCCTCTTGATCTTTGAACTTATTTGGATCAAGTGTAGAGCTAGGGATTCCTTCAATATCTGTAACCATGCAGTCAAAGGATGTCAATATGTCTTGGAAAGGATCATTGCTAGACCTTGGTGAAAGATTTTGATCATGCTTCAGAATAAGTTCTTGAGATATGTCCTCTAACTCATTGGGTGATGTAGAGACATTTTTAACATGATCATTGGTGGATGGATCTTGGTTTATGTCAATAGGATCAAATAACATCAACACTCCTTGAAATAGATCTTTGTAGGAGGGGTCTTGATCATAACTAAAAAATGGCTCTTGATGTATGTTGATTTGATCATCAAATGAGGTGGAAACATGTTCAAAGTGTTCATTGATGGATAGATCTTGATCATTGTTTTCAACAATTGTGGTGGGAATCTGTTGCAAGCTATTTTGTGTGAGTAAGGTTTTTTGATATGCCTACATTTGTTGTGCCAACAATTCTTGTTGTTGGTCTTTTTTCTGTTGTGCCAACAAAGCTTGTTGTTGGTCTAGCTGTTGTTGTGCCAACAAATATTTTTGTTGAGCTCCTTGTTGTACTACTTGTTGATGGATTACCTGTAATAGTGCTTGGAATTATGTTTGTGTTTTTCGAGCTTGGTGTTGGGCTTGAGCTTGTTGGGATACTTGAGCCACTTGTGCTTGTTGAGTTGCTTGAGATGCTTGCGCAACTTGTGCGGCTTGTTGGGCTTGGATTATTTTTTGGCAGGCAACTTGCAACATGATAGAGAACGAAATTGTCATGTTGTTCTTTGGCGGTGGTGGTGGATTGGGAATGGTGTTTATTGTTGGGGTTGCTTGGATGGTTGCCACCTGCTGTTGCGATATCGATGGAAAAATGTGGGGATTTGGTATGATGTTTTGATTTGGCATTTAGGATGAATTTGAACATTTTTGTGGTTGAGAATCATATTGCCTTGATTTAGGTAACTTTGATTTTAAATGGTGTTACCTTCACTTGGATCAATACCTAGATTTGTTAACATATTGCAAGGATTTTGAACAACATTGATGGGATTTGCAAACATGTTGACCCCAAAGTTTACCAAGTGTGGATTTGAAATGGTCATGTTTGGTAAAGTTGCACTTGGCATGTATGGATTTGATGGGATAATGTTGTTTGAAAAACTCATGCATTGAGCATTTGGTTGATAGATTTGGAAATTTGGACTTGGATTTAAATCTACCATTGGGAAAGGTGTTCCAAAATTTTGATTGGGCATACTCACATTCGTATTGTTGAAGTTTGGAGGAGATAATGATGCCATGCATAAATGTGAGTTTCGATAATGAATTGGCATAATGAGACTTGGATAGTTTGGTTGAATTGGATTACTCATGATGGATGGATCAAGTTTATATTCCATGTTCCTCTTATGTTTTGACCTTGTTGCAAGAGTGAACCTCTAAGGTGTTTAGGACCAATGATGAGATGAAAGATGAAAGGGTGAGTGATATGGATGTTTTAACCTTTTGGAACTTTGGATCAATGCTAGATTTTAGGAATTGGTTTGATTTGATTTTGATTGGTTGATAGTTTGACTAAGTGCATTAAGCCAAACAATATGATGGTGAATTTGTAAACCCTAGGAAGTTGTGTTATCCTAGGGAAAAATCGCATAAGCGAATGAATTGGCTAAGTGTGTTGAGCCAATGAAAGTGATCATGAAATAGTAAACCTCAGGAAGTTGTGTTATCCTAGAGGAAAATTTGTTCAAGAAGATTGATAATTTGACTAGGTGAATTAAGTCAAACAAGGTGATGGTGATTTTCCAAAAGTCTAGCATAAGTGATGTTGCAAAGTTCCAAAAGTTGTTGGTGAGATGGAATTTGATAAATGTTTGAGAGATGAGTGAAGTGATGATTTTGATCCTAGATGACCTTATGAGAACTTACTACAAGACCAAGGTGATGAAGAACATGCTTTTCCCTAAGAGTAATTCAAACCAAATGAATCAAAAGGGCCCAAGCACATGTGTGGTTCAATTGTCTTTTATCTTGCTTAGGTTCGATTTCTTTTACCACAGGCAATTACTTGATTATGTTTTCAAACTGAATGTCTAATGTCTTGCTTTCTTCTTCATCCCACAAGGTCCATTATGTGGAAATTGAGGAGAGTAGGGAAAAAGTCTCTTATGTTTAACCTTGTTGAAAAAAAATGGTGATAGAATCCAAGCACTTGGAAACCTCTAGGGATAGAATCCCTAGGGAAAGAAAGAGTGCTTAAATTTGTCAAAGGTATTTGTCTCCTCAAAGGGGTTTGAAATTTGAAGGTCTTGTGAATGTTCATTTTGCAAAAGTTTTGAGGACCAAGCAATGTGTTCTTTTCTTTTAAGAACGTTTACAATCCTAGGATGATGAGGCGATATCTTGTTGGGTTCCCACTTGGATAAATCCAGCTGCACATATCTTGTGCGAATGGCTAAATTCTTGACAACACTGGCTCCCCTCCATGACACTCACTTATTGGGGTCAGCCAAGCATTAGTACCTATGAATCTCCCATGGCATACTTTTTGTTTCCACAACAAGACCACATGTATAACGTGGGGTGGCTTCAAAGGACATAACCTTTTGCACCAACAAGATAGACAAGGTTTTGGCCTTTTTCTAAACAAGGGGTTCTAATTCGGGCATTCTATTCATGGGGGATTATCTAACATCGGCGAGAGTCCATTGCTCTCCATATCATCAGAATAATCTTCGTGATTCTTGAACTTTCCTCAAGAATCCACACTTGTATACCAGTTGGAAGTCGCTTGGCTTTAGCCTGTTCTTGGTTGGGTCGTTCCCTTGGGTGATTACTTTTTCCCACAAGGCAGGCCCTCTAAGATAAATAATAGCAAACAAACATTATTTGTAGTTCGATTGAATTTTGTTTAAAAAAAAAAGGAGAACACTCACAATAAGTTTTATTCACACGCGCATGTTTTGTTCATTTTAAAGTGCCCAAATTGAAATGTGGAGGTAATATTTTTAAAAACCTAATATTACCAAAATGTTTTTGATTCTCAAGAGTGCAATGAAGCGTGAGAGAAGTGCATAAACATTTTAGATAATATTAATTTGTAAAAAAGATTGAAATACATGCAAAAAATTTGTTCATTTTAAACCTCAAAGCAATGATGACTTCTTTTTAAGCACCAAAATGAAGTGTGAGTTTTTCTTGTTCAATTGTTACCTTTTAAACAAAATCTAGTGTGTTTGCCTAAAGTTCTTTTTAGCCCCTTGGCAACTTTTGAAAAGAAATTTGATTGTTCTTTTTAGAGCCCAATGAAAATTTAGTGTCCTAAGATCAAATATTTTTATCAAATTTCTTAAAGAGCATTGAAGAACACTTTAGTGTTTAAAAACACTTTGTACAAAACAAACATGGTGTCATGAAAAAATTGATTGTTCTTTTTAAAACCCAAAGTAAAGTTAGTGTTCCTAAGGTGAAAGATTTCTAACAAATTTCTTAAAAAATGTTAAAGAACACTTTGTGTTTAAAAATAGTTTGGTTTGGCGCACATGATATCATGATGACTTCTTCTTTTGCTCCAACCTGCAAAATAATAGAAAAACAGAGAGCAATAAAGATAGGAAATCAGATTAAAGGTTAAAAAATCCAAAATTTAGAAAGCACATGTCAATTTAAAACTTTATTGTCTTCCCGCGGTGGAGTTTGAAAAAGCGGCGGAGTTTGGAGAAGCGGCGAAGTTTGGGGGAAAGGCGACGCTATATAGCATCGTGCGGGTGACTTTGGGTGACACTTTGCATAGGTAGAGAGCACAAAAGTGACATGACAGAGGCCAGTGGTGCAGTTTGGAAGCAACCTAGTTTAAGAATTTGAATTTTATAGGTGGGAAAGGTGACATGGTGGAGTTTGGAAAAGGCACGACGCAATATAGAGCCACGATGGTGAAGGCGGCGGAGTTAGGACCTACGTGGTGGACTTAGGAATTTTTCAAAAACTGACAGGCGAGAATCCACGATGGTGTTTGGAGGATTCAACCGTAGGTTAATATGGTGTCGTGGTGCTGGAAGTGTCGAAGTATTGCATCGTGGAGCTAAAAGCGGCACGATATAGTGCCACGTGGGCTAGTTTTCCTGTATCTACAAGAAAATGTTAGAAACCACAAAATTTTAAAAACATGATTGAATTTTTCAATTCAATGCCCTCCTTCTACCACCAAAATGTTAGCCCCTAAACCTGCAAATGCACAAAGATGACAAGCATTGTTAGTGTTAGATCAAAATGTATACAAATATGAAGGATTCCCCATAAAATCCACCTATTTAAACTAATATTAGGAAATAAAGAACAAACAAAAATAACATGAAAGTAAATCCTATTCTAGCCAATAGATTGATGATCCCATTGGGGAATTAGTGCCAATGGAGTGTTGCAATTGGCCCTTTCCCAATTCCTTTGTTGCAATGTAGATTGATGAAGAAATGGTCAAATCTCCAAAGAGATTTGAGCATAACCTTGGTGCAAATATGAAAATGTGATGTATGCTTGGATGAAATGGGAAAAAATTGTTCTCAATTGAAGAGAGTAACTTTGCATGTGAATTGTGGATGAATATGTATTTGAGTATAGTAAGTTTACTCAAATTGTGGATGATAGAATGAGAGGAAGAGTCTCTCATTTATAGAAATTGTTAGAAATCTTTCACCTCATTTTTTAATATCATTTATGCACATTGACCAAAATGTTCTCAGTCCTCCTCTAATGAAATTTGGTCAATGTGCATAAATGACATTAAAAAATGAGGTGAAAGATTTCTAACAAATTTGAGTCTCTCAGTCCTCCTCTAATGAAATTTTGATGATATTTTATATATTTTATTCAATGAAATTGTGAATCATTACATTTCATGATATTTTATTTTATATTTCACTTCAAGAATCATATTCCTATGAGCCCCTAAACCTGCAAATGCACAAAGACGATAAACATTGTTAGTGTTAGATCAAAATGCATGCAAATATGAAGGATTCCCCATAAAATCCACCTATTTATTCTAATATTAGGAAATGAAGAACAAACTCAAATAACATGAAAGTAAATCCTAATCTAGCCAATAGATTGATGATTCCATGGGGGAATTGGTGCCAATGGAGTGTCGCAATTGGCCCTTTCCCAATTCCTATTTTGCAATGTAGATTGATGTAGAAATGGTCAAATCTCCAAAGAGATTTGAGCATAACCTTGGTGCAAATATGAAATATGATGTATGCTTGGATGAAATGGGAAAAATTAGTTCTCAATTGAAGAGAGTAACTTTGCATGTGTATTGTGGATGAATATGTATTTGAGTATAGTAAGTTTACTCAAATTGTGGATGATAGAATGAGAGGAAGAGTCTCTCATTTATAGATTTCCAAATTGGAAGAATAAGGGATTTGGATAAATGTGGGATAAAATACCAACCAATGAGAAGAGGTGACTTGTCCACATGTGATTGGAGGAGGAATGAGCACATTTTGGTCAATGTGCATGATAAATGCTGTGAGATTCAAATTTGAAATTTGAATGTGACATGTTGGAGGGAGAAAGAAATGGAATTAATGTCACTTGGCTACATGCACAAGGACATGTAAGAGGCGTTGAATGCCTTGTTGGAAGGACCAAGTCCAGTTGGCCTTTTTGAATTCAAATGAGGGAATATTCCCTTTTGATGCTTTGTGAGGGAAAATAGTGAATGAAATAAATCAAAGTAATTGATTTATTGTGCAAGTTGCATTCTCTAGAGGATTTTAGTGACAGAGATTAGCTTTATCAAGGTTTGGATTAATTTAATGAACAATTAGATGATGTGACAATTTAGAATTAGATTTATGAATTGATTTAAGTCAAGAATTGAGAGGAAATGATTTATCAAATAAATGATTTGATTTATTTAATCAAGAAGGAACATGTTAGATTAAATCAAATAAGGTTTAATTTATTTTATTTAATAAGAGGACTTTAGAGATTTTAATTAAATAAAATCATTTAGTTAATCAAACAAGGATGTAAGGTTAATTAAATTAAATTGATTAATTTAATCAGGAGAGGAGAAAAACCTAATTAAATAAATAATGATTTATTTAATTAAGGGATGAAAGGTGTTGATAAGCTGAGAGTATGATTCAAGATGAAACAATGTTAATAAGATCAAAATCAGGTGCATGTACATTTTCCATGTCTACAATTCCAAACTGTAGTTGATAATATTTTATATTATAACTGTGATATTTTATATTATATCCCATGAAATTGTGGTAAATTTTATATTTTATTCCATGGTATTGAATTTGATATGTTATTTTGCATAATTTTTAAAGAAAAAAACCTATCATGCTAGTTATAAATTCCTATTGCATTTCCATTCACATAATCTTTGATAAATAAATGAAAGGAATATTAATCCATTCCTTGAAAAACAGCCAATAGTTCAACATACATAACTTAGAATTTATAATCTCTACCAAAATAATTATAAAAAGAGTTTTTGATACTCCAACATTAGAGGCAGTTGACATGACCATAATTTATAAACATTGCTAAGATTACAAAACAACATTTGAGAGCCTTACTAAAGATAGAGACATGAATAGAAGTGTCAGTTAATAGATTTTTTACCTAACTCTATATTATTATGCCCATGGAGGTGACAAATTTAACAAAAGTTGAATCAACCATAATAGTATTTCAGACTAATTCTCTGCTTATTTTAAAAGGTGGCAGCTACCTTCTTAAGATATTCAATTAATAATTTTTAACTAAAAGCGCTTTTAACCAGAAAGAAAATGAAAGTAAATGATTTTAACTAAAAATATTTGAAGGGAATCCACACAAATTAAACAATAAAATCTTAAACTACCAAATCACCTAAATTATACTCATAAATCCTTACGCACCCATCACCATAAAAAACTTATTCATAGATAAACATTCCACAACAATGAAAATAACTAAACCTCTATCATTTCAATAATAGATAATCCACTAGAAAAATACTTGGAAAAATAAGAATAAATCCACACACCATAACTCAAATATTATGAATGCATGAACTTTACCATTGTCTTTATATATTGAAATAATAGAAAATCAATAAAAATAGTAGAGTCTTGATAATGGTTTAATACAGTCACTTTAGAAATTAAAATAAAAAGTATTTGAATTATTAAGAGAGCCAAATTAAAGAAAATAACATAAAATCTAAAAACTAATCAAGTCCTAACATGATCTCCTTCACTTCCAATTATTTGCACCTCCTACTCCTCCAGTGACCCCTCGTAAACCTTTACTCTTTGCCTATATTCTCAATACTTGGTGATAATTGTGATGATGTTTTCACTTCCTAGATTTGTGGTGATTTGTAACCTTTTCCACCATTTTAAAGTGCATGGTCTAACTCAGCTAGCATTTCATAGATGTCACTTTTTTCCTTAAATGAACTCATATAGGTCTGCAAGTTACTCAATTTTTTGAATGATCTCCAGTGGTTGTCTTAGGATCACATAGTTCTTTATGATAAAACTCTATAAATTCCCTCATTATGTCTACAAAATCCAGTACATTTTCACCGAAGCTATCTATGAAATCCACTTCAAGAGCATTGAAGTTCTCCTTGATCTTCACCAATAGGTCAAAGTATTTTTCTAACACTTTATTGATTTCCTTGATATAATATTCATATACTAACAATTTCCAATCTAAGGAATCAAACCAACTAGGATCAATTTCTCTAGGATCATCCACCAATTTTTCTTTTATTAACAAAGTGTGCTCCATGGAGAGTAATTTTTCAATTTTCCTTGAAAGAAAAAAAGTGCTAGCATGTTGTCTCTTGATATTTTGGTGCTCACCCACTAGTTCCTTTCTTTTATCAAACACATTAACATAGAGTTGCATAAATTTACAAATGTAGAAATGGCCATCCTAATAAATCCCTTCTATCCATTCATTGGTAGCTTTAGCATAACCTAAATTTTTCCTTTCTCATTGCACATTGTCAGAATAAATACATTAAAAATTTGAGCTTGAGGCTTCCATAGTGGCCAAAGTCACAAATGATAAAAAAAATTCTTAAAGAAAGAATATCATATTGTAACTAAAGGTTCTCATTTTTCTATTCTTTTTCTCTTTTGATCAATGCATTAATAGAGTAATAAACATGATATACATCACCTTCTAAAGTAGATGGCCACATATCAACATGAGTAATCCTGTATTCGACTTCATTATCTCATTGTCATTTAGGTCCTTTTTTGGATCAACAATCTCTAACAGTTGATGCCCATAAGTGGAATTGGTGATGATTCATGACATCCTCTTAGCCTTTTTGGGCTTCTATTGACCCTGCAACAACATGGCAACTATATCTACTTCAATTTTCACTGTGGGAGTATTATTTCTTTTCTTCTTGACTTCTTTCTTTAACCATACTAGGTAAGATGCAACTAATCCAATGTCTCTACTTTCAACACTTATATTTTCTTTCTTTTCAGTTGATTGAACAAAAAGTGAAACAAAATAATCTCGTACTAGAGAAGGGTGATCTTCAAAGAATGTGGGAAAATAATTATCATCAATTATTTGTTGAAAAGTGCCCTCAGAGTCTCTAGGCACTTTCCTTTCTTGACTAGCCTTATTACTAGGTATCAAGGGTACACTATCTTGCTCACAAATTGAGTTTAGCTTGGCCCTAGTGTCTTCTGGCTTCTCACCATCTCCTCCTGACTATGAGCCAGTGGTAGATGGCCTAATTGACTACTTTCCAATTGATATATTTATGTGAGGCATGTAGAGTCCCTTGCTCTTTTCTCTATGAAACTATTTTCTCATGGGGAGAACCTACACTTTGGTACCAATTTTTGTTCAATCAATCTGAATTTCTTCTCAAAACAAGGGAAACAAGTACCATTATGTCTAAAACTTCATCCTCTCACCAATTAATTTTATACAAGGAATTAGCAGTAGGGGATCAATATTCAGGATCAAAGATCACTGAGTCTTCTTATGCATCTTCTGAAATATTGAAAGAAATAACAAAAGCTTGTATTTTCTTTAGGGTCAATCTCATGAAATTTCCACTATCCACCTTGCCTTCATCTATACAGTCTTCCCAAAATTCTTCAATATGAGGGTGATGTTCATAGCTGCTAGCTCCATACAAATTTTTCTTAACATAAACCTAGCAATAGTATTAATTTTGCAAGAAAATGAAGGCATGGACAATGGAAAAGCATACCCCTTCTTTTCCATGATTGAATATTTAACATTTGCAATGGCCATCTACTAGAAAAATTCAAGGAAAACTAGGAAACCACTTGGGTAATGGGGAAATTTCATTGGAGCCTTCTCAAATCCTCCAATTCTAAGATAAGTGAATCTATTGAGCTGAATGTAGAAACTAAACCTCATTACTAGAGAAGACATATTAGGTGAAACCCTAAGCTCAAGTTTTCCATCAATTCTTCTCATAATTTCCATTAAAAATGCATCATTGATGTGACATAAATTCCCAATTCCACCCTCCTTAGTGAGTTGTGGAAACCTTCTATACACAGACATGTATGGTGTGAGAGACATTTGTGATTTCAACACTACCTAGATAGCCTCTTGATTGGATATAATGTAAACCAGGTATGAGCACATGTGGAAGACAAAAAATTGCTAAAAAATTATCAATTTCTCATCTAAATGATAACTAATAATCTCAACCCATTCAATGAAGTTATTTTCACTACAAATCACTAGAATAAAATGGCACATCCAAAATTCAAAAGATTGTGAACATGCATTACCAACCACACAATGTAGCAATGTGATAGCATCTAAAATTTCATCCTAAAATGAACCCTTTTAAGCTTTGAGGACAACTAAGACTTACTATTTTTCTCAAACTTCAACCAATTCTTCACAATGAAAGTTTAGTAGCATTCCTCATTCATTTTGAAAAAGTCATCACTAATAGATATAGACATTTCCTCTATAGCTTCCCTCTCTGGAATGCTTAATGTGAGAGAAATGACGTCAAGAGTAATTATTTCAATGATTGACCCATCCAAAACTTTAATTTCTTGAGTCTGTGGAATGTAGCCCCGTGTGCATGCAATCACCAGGTTGACACTTTGTACAACCTCAGGAAAACCTCTCGCATGCACCAAACCACTTTGCAAAAAATTATCTTTCACTAGCGCTCTCTTCCTTTTGTCCAAGCACACCAAAAACTCCTCCAAATTGATGTGGCCAATTTCAGTGTCCCTCACGCTAGACCAGTGATTTTGAATTCCACTCTGCATGAGCAAAAATTCATGGAGATATAATATTTTCAATTAAGAAGTACTAGAATTGGAAAAGAATAAGAATGCAGGCTAAATGACATAGTAAAACTTTGCCACCCATTGGAACTTATATCATTAATTTTGATAGGACGTCCATTAAATGTGGCATACAATTTCATTCCTTGAAAAGATAGCCTATAAACCTAAATACTTTTTGAAATTCCTAAAAAGACAACTTAAGCTTAGTCCGTACATAACATTCAATGAGATGATGATACCTTTCCAAGCCAAGATAAGTCCATAATGTCATGTTATCATAAAAACTTGGAGCCTTATAACCAAACTCAAAATTTTCAAAGTTTTGGAAACCTCTGACTCACCGACTACAAAGATGTCTTTGACCAACAAAAAATTTCTTACAACTCAATAAAGTGAACCAAGTTGGGGAATCTAGAGGATATGAAAATTTAGAACTCCACGACAAGGTTGTAAGACTCTAAGGACTAGTGACTAAGATTAGGAAAAGTACAAAAATGTGACTTGTTCAACAAAGTGAACCAAGTCAAGGAATCTAGATGTTTTAAAAATTTAGAACTTCATGACAAGGTTATAAAAATCTAAGGACTAGCGACTAAGGTTAGGAAAAGGACACAAAATGTGACTTTGAGAATTTTCCAATAGAAATAAACAACAAGGCATTGAAAATGAATAAGGTAAAAGACTTGAAGGATGAAAGGCAGGGAAGTTTAAAATTGTTGACACTAGTTTAAAAGTTATGGATAACAAGAAGTAAATATAATGATCTTATTGATGAATATAATAAGAGTTAGTGAAAGGTTGTTGAACTTGAATTTTGGATTTGGTTTAATGAACCAGTTAAAGTACCTTGATTAAAGCATGAATTCATATAAATTTTTAGTGGATCCGATAAATTATTAAGTAGTCATGGATTTTGAGTATTGATGTGTGAATTGTAATGCAATTTCACTAAGATTATGGATGCTTGGAATTAAAATCACCTTATAGTTAAAATTTTAATTGTGTTAAAAGTAAAACTTGAACATGTACTCAATGATTCATCACTCAACTCAATGCTTGAGAACATATTAACAATAGTATTAGTATCATATACAACAATCAAAATCAACAATCATTTAATGTGTATCTAGTATTTGAAACCATAGATTTTTCTTCAAATGATAAAATAAATAATATAGATAATTAAAAATCAACATATTAATGAAGTCTAAATTTGAGCTTTTTTATTGATTTTCACATGAAGGAGTTCATAGAGGCCTTTGCAGTGAAAAATATTTCCCAAAGACACTTTGCACAAAGTTGAGTTGGAACTCAAAAACTCATATTATCAAAGATTCAAAAATCAAATCATTGTATCACCTTTCTTATCAACTTCCACTCTTTAGGTGGTGGAATTTCCATTTGTTCTAACTGATTTTGTTTCACTTGAAGTTTTATTAACATTTCATTATTGTAATTCAAACCTATCTTGAATTCTTTAGTCAAATTTGCATTCAAGATTAGTAGTGTTTTGATTGAATCCAAATAGTTTTCCACATCTGGGTTATGAGGATATTGGTTCAAATCAATCTTCCTTACACCCTCCATCTTCTTTTTGAAATCATCCTTTCTAATAAATCATTAATTTGTGTCAAAAGCCTCTGGAAAACCAAGCTCTATGAAGTTCCATACCTTTTCATCCACCTTCTTCATCATGTCTGCAACCAAATGTAAATATTCCTTTGTTTCACACATTCTCGAACACTTTTCAATGATAAATGACAAATTCATTGAGGAAGCAATCCAATTATTAATACCTTTTGATTTCAAATCATTGTCACTAGCTTTGTAGACTATTTGTAGAAGTTGATTTTCATATTTCTCTAGTGCCAACACATTTTTGTTACCCATTAAATATTTGTTGAGCTTCTTGTAACGTTGTCTGATAGCATCAATTAATTGAAACATGTCACACAAATGATCAATCCTTTGCATTATTTCATCCTAGATCTTTTATTCCATATGCCTCATTGTATCTCTACAAAATGGAGATAACTTATTTTTGACAACAGTTAATTAATTTTTGTGCTTCCATCAGCTCTACCTCCAATCTTTCATTTTTTTCTCTTTTTCTCCAATTTTTTTCCTCATTTTGCATTTCTATTCGCAATGCTTAGTCTTAATTTTTCTGAAGTGTATTTTTCCTCATCATTTTTCTCTCATCTACCTTTTTCTTTAGGTCATTCACTTCTCTCTCATTTAGTTTATCCTATTTGCTTGTTGATTTAGAGGTATATTTTTTAATTATTTTTTCTAATTCATTGATCTTGTTATCTACTGCTTTCCTCTTTGCTTTCTCATTTGATAGCTTTGTCTATAACTTTTCTATTTGAGTCTACAACCTTTTCTTCTCTCTATTTTTCTTTAGAAATTATGTATACACCAATTCATTGTTCTTCTTTGATACATTGATTTTATCAATATTTTTGAGTCCAGGAAAATCCAACTGAAAATTGGTCACCTGGTATTCAGATCGATCCATCTGATTTGTTGGCTTGTTTTGAACTATGGGAATGAAAATTGAGTAGTCCATGATTTATTTATTTGTGTCAAATGTGGGTAATACCATGGTTTTTGCAGGTCTGAAGTTACATCAAACACACTCTCCATTAGTTTCTTCTTTTATTTTTTATACAAGTTTTATTTCTTGTTAAACTCTTCTTGAAATCATAACCTGGTGATGCAAGAACAATGGAATGCTTGAGTGGAGAAGGAATAAGAGTACTTTTAGTTTCTAATGATGTCATAGCCACACTAATTGGTGGTTGGGGAGTGCCTAGAAACAAATCCTTTGTGGTGGATTCACTGATAGCGTGACTTGGACTTATCAAAATCCTTTGCCTCTTTTGTATGCCTTGATCATTTGATGTTTTTGTGGTATCTTGTATTGTTTTCCTCTTGTGTGTAATTTTTTTTTGTAGCACATGGTGACCACTACTAGTACTACTAACCATTTCCTCTAGAGGCAGTTCTAGTTGCTCTAAGTTCTCCACCATGGGCATTCCCTAGTTGTTATTGTATCTGACCATGAGGATGAGGATTAAAAGCTCTAACAAATTGAATTGGTTCAGCTCTATGTGTATGCCCTTGGTCTACTGTATTAGCTCCAAGGCCAAAATTATAAACTAGTTTTCTATGTTGTACATATATTAATGTAAGAATTTCTTGTCCTTGAGACCCCAAACCACCACCTTCATAACCCATTTTTTCATTTATGGCTACTCCTAAAGTATATTCTTCTTTTGTGGCCTCACTTAAACTAGATTTGATATGGCTTTGTTGTAGTTATTACCTATCATCATTAGATTCATCATCAGTTTCTTTGTTTCCATGTTCATCGAGATGCTCTATATTCCATAATTTTCTAAACTCAAGATATTCTTTGTTTTCTCCATACTCTGTAAGAGCTCTTGGATCACCTAGCTCCTTCCTCATAGACCAAAAGGCAGTAATTTTTATCCGTAACTTCCTTCTCTAGAGAAGCTAAAATTTTTACTCTACTAGATGGTTTATCAATTTTTTCATAAAAAAATGTTTATGTCCTAATTGTATTTCGATGAAATGCCATAATTTTTGTTGCCAATTATTTAATAGAAATACCATTCTCATCAACAATTATCTCCATTTCTATTTTGACCTCATCCCAAGAATCCTTGTTTCTCAAGTTTTCAAGAAAAGGTTTACTTTGATGTTTTATTCTACTCACAACATTCTTATTGGCCATAATCATTCATTTAATGATGCCACATGGATCATACTACCAGTGATAGATAGCATCAAATTTAAAAAAATTAAAATATTATGTGCCACACTAAATGTATTTCTCTCGAATGTGAACCCTCCACCTAAAAAAGGAAAAGAAGGAAACAAGTTCTTCTTTTGTTGACTGAGAAAGTGTAGTTCATCAATACACTACATCTTCCTTACATAATCCAATGAAAAAACCCTTTCTATCACATGTATTGGAATTTGTATAGTTGTACTCCTGATTCATAAAATCTTAGCACATTATATTGTTCATTAAGTACCAATCAACCAATTGTATTTCTTTTACTAGTTGAATGCAATTTCTACATGACACATCCAATCTAAACATTGGAGTGTTTGTAATTTCTTGATGCGATCCAAATAATAGTATACAAAATGACTATAGTTCCTTTTAGAATCTTGCATCCTTATCTCACTGGTCCATTCATATACTCGATCCATTTTCTTTTTCTCAACATTGTTGGAGTTGAGAAGATACAACACCATAGAAGCCCAAAAGATCTTTGCAAGCAAATAACCTGTTACAAGGAGAAGCAAAGAGAAGCAACAAAGGAAATGCTCAAGAATGTGGAGCAATATATTCACTTGAAAATGTAAAATGAATTAATTATACAAAAGATAGTTTTCAACCATATATAGATGAAAAACCCTAAAAAGGAAAACCCTAGGCTTGCACAATAATAATTAATAAAGTAATTAATTATTATGTACCTAATGTTAGCTTAAGTGAAAAGAGGTAAACGGGAACTTTATGTAATTAAACAAATATTGTTTAATTAATAAAGTAAATACCCAATTACTCTAACACCCCCCCTTAAGATAGACATAGGGAGAAGCTAAAACCTAGAAGAAGCTATTGAAAGCAAAAGCAATGGGTCCCGGCAACAAGGCCAGATCAGGTACCCATGTACAAAATCAATGCAAACTAAATGAAATGGGGTAAAGGAGAAAACCTAGTGGGAACAAAACTCCTCCCCAAAATAGAATGCAAGGAAGGAATGCAATGCACTAATGAAAGAAGGATAGGAGGTGGATAACATGATACCCCCCATAGACAACTTCTATCATATAAGTACATGTACAATGGTCTCCATAGGAGAGATAGAAAGAGAGAAGAAGGCCCCCCCACAATGAAGAAACTCCTATCACAATGGTAGATGCCTGATGTAGAATCCAAAAGGAGATCCTAAAGTGGAAAATGATATTCCTCCCCTTGGGAAGAAATAGATCCATGGACCTATATCGAAGAAACCCTGTGAAGAATGATGAACCAATCTATCTCAAGATGTGTGCCATGATAGGATGCTGAAGAGTCTCACTGTCTGAATGGAAATAAATAATGCCAAATCCAAACTGATGTGGAGAATACTAAAATGCAACCTCTGAATGCACGGATAATGGTGGGCGAACAGTGATAACCTGACTGTCAAGGTAGAGGAGATGAATGTCCTAAAAATAATCCTCCAAATCTGTAATATAGGACTCAACAAACAAGAAAGATATGTCTGCAACATAAGAGTCCAAAGTAGCTATGTCTAGAATATGTATGATTCCTTGCTGCGCTGAATCAAGAACAACAAGAGATTCTGATGAAGTCTCAATCTGAAGAGTAGGAACTGTGAGACAAACCTCTAATCCATCGGAATATGTAAGGGTGCCTAAATACTCAAGCTCCTCTAAAGTATCATGATCAAATGCTGTATTTTCTCACCAAGCAATGGGTATGAGACAATCTGAAGCAGGATCCTCTAGGAATGGAGATAGAATAGGGTCTTCATAGATCTCCCAAAGACATGTCCAAAGTGGGTGAGGACAATCAATGTCCGATATAACCAACATAGTGTCATGATCAGCACTAGACAATATAACTCTTGCAATATGATTTCTAATAATATCCCATGCTAATTTTCCCTGTAAAGTTGTTGGTTCAGGTATGAGATCATACAAATAAGGCAAAATATTAAGCCACCTACAATGTGTAAGTATACCCTTTGCCCATAACTCATAATTACCCCGTTCCAGAAGAACAACTGAAGGGTGAGTACAGAAACCCATGATAACTCTTCAAATGAAAAAATTCAAAGACTAATGATCTCAGCAATGATAAAACATATCAAGATAATCGATCCAACGCAAACAAACCCCATGTACGAGCCAAGATGACCAAGTAATTGAGCAAAGTGTAAAAACACACAAAGCTGAATAAAAAATACCTGGTAAATATTCTGGTAAAATAGACTATAAATCTGGAAAGAGAACTATAATACCTTTCCAATGCCTATTCATTTGCACAAAATGGTGTTCGGACGCAAAAGATATGCCCCCGGGAGTGAAGAAAGAAGACCTCACTTTGACTGAAAAAATAATATCTAGACTGGTAAAATTTGGAAAAAATTCATACACCATCAGATCAGTACCGAAACCAACTCTCCAAGACCTATTTCCATTTGAAAAATGGAGCAAAAATGCCCGAGTTATCCCCATTTGAATGAAGGAGGAATAAGTTGCCCTATAACACCCATTTAACACCTGGGAGCTGAAAAAAATAGCCCCTGGTTGCCTGGGTGGACCAGGGGGCTGGAGCGGCGGTGGAGCCCGTGGTCACCCATGTGACCGAGCGGTGGGGGTTAGAAGCCCGAGGGAGCTGGCAGGGTGGACTTGGGTCGACGAGCCTGGTGGCGAGCTCAGCAGTGTCGATGCGCTGGGCGGTGTCGATGTGACCAGAGCAGGATAAGCGCAGATGGAGCAGCTAGGTGGGGTGAGCGGAGCGGGCTCGGCGGAGTGGGGTTGGCGGAACTAGGGTGAGCTGGGCGAGACAGCAATCGGTAGTGGAGCAGCTCGGTGGCAAGCGCGGTAGCAAGTGGCCGCTTGGTGGCATGGTGGTGTGACTGTGGCCAAAATCGACAATTTGACAGTCGTTTTAGGGGTTTGTGGGCACTACAAATCCAATGGCACTGTCCATTTGAGCCCAAAATGAACCTAAAATTCAGAGTATGCTGAATCCACAAGAAGAAACCTTAGAACCCTAGATTTGCTTCCAATGTAAAAATCTCAAAACAAGAACAAGCAGCTGAAAATCTGAAGCTCTAATACCATGTTGGAGTTGAGAAGATACAACACCACAGAAGCCCAAAATATCTTTGCAAGCAAATAACCTATTACAAGGAGAAGCAAAGAGAAGCAACAAAGGAAATGCTCAAGAATGTGGAGCAATGTATTCACCTTAAAATGTAAAATGAATTAATTATACAAAAGATAGTTTTCAACGATATATAGATGAAAAACCCTAAAAAGGAAAACCCTAGGCTTGCACAATAATAATTAATAAAGTAATTAATTATTATGTACTTAATGTTAGCTTAAGTGAAAAGAGGTAAAAGGGAACTTTGCGTAATTAAACAAATATTGTTTAATTAATAAAGTAGATACCCAATTACTCTAACAAACATTATTCTAGGGTTGAATATAAAGCTTGTTGGTCTGTAACATTCCTCTAAATTTGAATAGAAAAAGATATCACAAGTAGATTGTGAACCTAAATGTCTTGGTGGAACCTCCTTTAATCATTAAAAAATATTTATGCATGGATTCTACAATGTGTTGAATAAAATTATATTTGACATGTTGAACACCATAATGAATATTATATACCATTTCAAGGCGGCTTGCACCCACTTCCGAATTGCTATAGAGATTGAGGAAAAATGATAGCATGGAAATAGCATCCTCAAACCATGGTTTAAAAATATCCAAATCATAAGGAGGCTTATGATCACCTTTCACATTGTTTCTATCTTGGACTATTTTATTTCAAAAAGCATTTTTCTCCCTTTCTTCCACTGCTTCATAATCACTAGAAATATTTTCTAGGTCAATGCGGATGTTTCCAAATTCTTCGGTTGTAAACCCCAACACTTTTCCAAGTTATTTTGCATTAATGGATAACAATTCTTCTTTTCTATATTTATTAACAATTTTTCTTTTTTTATCATCATAATTTCGGGCAAGGTAAAACCTCATGTAACTTCATGCACCCTAATCGAGTTACCGACAGTGCAGTGATACTATTAACTTGAATTTTATTTCAAGCCTTATTCTAAAATGAAAATATAAGTTTTGAGGTATGCCTACCATAGATTTTAGGATCATAAATATCATGGTACCCATTAGTCAAACCTGGGGTCTTAAGCAATTCTGCATAATGTATTTTTTTATCAGACATCTCTCTAGTGGTACTGGTGGTAGGCATGCTTATACAATGTGAAATTGTGAACTCCCTAACACCTATTAGTCCTCCTTATTTTTTATTAATTATTAAGTCTCTAAACCCTAAAATTAAAATTAAAATTTTGACAAAATAAGATTTTAAGAAACATCAAATGATGAAACATAGCTACAAGAATTCTTTCACTTACTCAGATTTTGACTCTTGAAAAGAGTAATGTTGACAGTAGTGGAAACTGGAATCGCTTTGTAGTTTGTAGGAAGTGGAACTGTGGAGCCCAAAATAGGATGGTGCATTGCAATGAGAAATATAAAGACTAAAATCTCCCCATGTGTTGACCCTCTCACTACAAAAATTCACTTGACACTTAGCAGTACAAAGTACTTTTTTCTCAAATTTGGAACATTAAAGCGAATTAGATGTCTTAGGTATACATGTTTCAAATTCTAAACCATTGATATTTCTAAATCTAACATTTATAGGGTGATTCCATAGGTTTAAGTTTTCAAGCCTATCGCTCTACATGCATTTCATTTTGGAAGGCAACTACAACCATACATCAAATGTTCATTGAACGGTTGAAACTTGAGTAATTTATGATATGAACTTAAAGTGATAAAAATGTGTTTTAAAGTTGTTTTAAAATTTAGTGCGCTAGGATTGACATCAAGGCCAAGGGGTTGGTAACTTAAAGTTTCAAAGGAATTAAAAAAATGAACAATGATACTAGGAACCAGGGGAGTAGGTCAACAAAAAATTAGAAATCAATTAAATTTTAGTAAACCCTAACTCAGACACTGAAGTTTTGAAGTCATAAAATATCTCAATTTACTATAAGTGTAAAAGAATAATGAAGAATAACACAACACAACCATTTATTTTAAATTACAACTGAATTATAGTGTCACATTATTACAAATTTTTTTGAAAAATGAGTAGCTATAGAGTAGGTAAGATCTTGTTTTTTATAAATAACATATGTCACATTACATAGACATAATTTATTCCAAGATGTTTCTCATGAGAATGGATTAAAAATTGATTCCAACTTCCAAGCTTCTATTGTTGACAACTTAATACAAATATAACTTTAAAAATTAATGCATGATTCCAAGCTTCAGTTGGTGACAACGTAATACAAATGTAGCTCTAAAAAAAATGGAAGGGATTTTCCAACCATGTTGGGGAGAAGGTGGCTCCAATCATGTGAGGGAAAAGGGTGTTGTGAAGATACAAAATGTACTTATCCCCTTTGAGAACTAGATTCATGTAGAAGATGAGGGGTTGTAAAACCACTCCCATATTTTACCTACAACTTTGAAGCACTAGGATAGCACTTATCTCCATCAGAGCTCCTCATCGTGGTTAAAAACTTGTCTAAAAATTTAGGTTAACCAAATCAACTTCTTTCCAATTCCACCCATTTTGAACTTGAAGAAAATTTGTCTTTTACTCTGTAACTACATAACTAGAGGTAGGAGAATTTATAGTATCCCCAATAATACAACATCATATTCTTCATGAATCCTTATTAACCCTAGAAAATGAAAACCCTTCGGACACTATCCACTATCGCTATCCCTATTTATAGGCCACTAGTGGTAGTGTTGTTTAAATGCACAAGACAACTAAGAGGGGGGTGAATTAGTTGTATCAAATATCTCTACTTTTAAACTTAGCATTTTCATGCTAACTTTAATTTTTTATTAAGTATAGACATGAAATGAATATAATAGAAAGAGAATGCTAGAGACACTAGATTTACATGGAAATCCCAATGAGGGAAAAAACATGGTGAGGATTAAGTCACAATATAGTAGTAATGCAATACCGGATATAAAGGCTCACTACCCAAATACAAAGGCTCACTACTCAGATTAAGGGCTATCTGCCTTGAGAAGGAATCACTATCTAGAAAGGAGGCCCACTGCCTACAAAAAATATATATATAAATGAAGATCCACCACTAGGGTTCCACACATTCACAACCTGATTAAAAGATTGTAGATACCATCAACTCACTGCTTTCAAGAATCTAACACCTTAAAGTATTGTTGCCTTAATTCACTCTTTCACTCTCTAAGTTTTGCAAATTTCACACATTTCACACACTTGTTTGATTTGTGGATGGATGGATATCAAATTTTTTACAACTTGACTTTATTTTATACCATATTCAACCTTAGGAACATTCTCTAACGTTGGCTATACAATTTTATTTACAAACTCAAACTAGTTCAGCTACTCAAAATTCCTGTAGTGGATAATAATGAGAGAGGACCAATTACATATTTGATCTAGGACCCAAATAAAATCTTGAATCTCACACATACTTTCTCAAATTGATGCAAAAACCAAATGTAACATGTAAACACCAGGTCATCCAAACCTAATGAAAACACCAATGATATTTGAAGTACATGCATCTCTAACAAAATAATCACACATGGAACACTCAACATGCTTCACAAATCACTTCACCATCTCTAAGAATATATTAGATACATCTGCAATAGTTACAACCAAATTCATTTCCAGAGAAATCTTCACCAATCCAACCAAACCAGCCAATAAAAACACAAGAGATCTTGAGTAGGTCTTCTGTAGCACCAAACCACAATAAATTTTTTTTAGAACACAAAAATAATCAGAAATGTTCATCTCCCATATTTGCAAGATCTGAAACTAGATATCAGAAGACTAGGGAGCCAAAATACTTCTCCTAGTCCCCAAACAAATAGTTCTTTTGTAAACCAATTCACACACCGGTGAACATATCTTCTACTCTTCATTGAAACAAAAACTGAAACTTAGTATATATGATTCATTAAATAATATTAAAACAACTAAGTATTCACATAGGCATATAATCAACATAGGAGAAATGTGTACCACTATACCAAAGCACACTTAAAACACACTTTTAATTCTACTTTCATTATTTCTCAAATTTTCTTAAAAGTAGTTGGAAAATACACAAATCTGTGATGACATCAATGACAACATTGATTAAAATACCACCAATAACATCCATACTTGCAACAATCTCCCCCTTTATCATTGATGGAAACACATGATGTGAAAAACCATCAAAGACAACATACATGATTTTCAGAAGTGACAACCTGCCACACATAAAAATTTCACATGATTCTCTCCCCCCTTTGACATAAATGGCAAATTATATTATTTCCATATAAAGCTCTTTCCACTCCCCCTAAGGAGTAAACCCACCCCACATACTACAACAATGCACTTCACTACTCCCCCTGAGGAGTAGACCACAATCATCAGTCTAGAATAAAGAATCTTTTAATCCATGTGACTGATGCACCTCCATATGCACTTAGTTCAAACAAGGAGGGGTAGTAACCCCTAACTTCCCTCTGAGATAATCAAAAGTATCCTTCAAAAGGACCTTAGTGAATATGTATACAAATTTTTCTTTGGTAGGTACATATTTAAGTCTAAATTCATTCCTCAATACCTTATCCCTCAAAAAGTGATAATTGATAGATATATTATTTGTTCTATAATACATCACTAGATTATTTTAAATGTTTATAAAACTTGTATTGTCACAAAATATAGAGATAGGTTCATCACTTACGATACCTATGTCCATCAAATTTTGATTCATCTAAAGTACCTTTGTACAATAGGATGTTGTTGCAATATGCTTTATTTCTGCAGTGGATAAAGAAACTCAATCCTATTTCTTGCTCAACCATGAAACTAATCTTCCTCCAAGGAAGAATGTACCACCACTTGTGCTCTTTTGATCATCTACACAACCTACCTAGTCTGCATCCGTGTAGGAATTCAGAGTGAAATCATTTTCCTTCAGATACCATAATCCATAGACTAGAGTTCTTCTAAGATATGTGAATATCCTCTTCACATCTATAACATGTGCTTCCTTAGGTTCTTGAAATCTTGCAACTAAATATACTGCATGCATTATATGAGGTCTATTAGTAGTAAGATATAATAGTCCACCAATCATGGATCTATACATGCTCTGATCAACTTTAGGATATTCATTATCAATACTCAACTTACATCTAGCTACCATAGGTGTACAAACCAATTTAGAGTCATCCATTCAAAAATTCTTTACCAATTCCTTAGCATACTTAGATTGTGAAATGAATATCCCTTTGTCAATTTGATTTACTTGAAGTCCAAGGAAGAAATTCAGATCACCAGTCATAGAAATTTCAAATTATTTTTGCATCTTTTAAGAAAACATCTTACACATGCCTTCATTTCCACCAAAGATGGTGTCATCAACATATACCACAACGATTAATTTTTTTTCTTTCTCAACCTTGAAGTAAATATTATTGTTTTTAAACCCTTTCTTGAATCCTTGTTTTTCAAGTATTTATCTAGTCTTGCATACCTAGCTTTGGGATCTTGCTTAAGTCCATATAATTCCTTCTTTAATTTATAAACCATATTCGGTTTGTCTAATAGTTGAAAACCTTTCAGTTGCTCGATACACACTTATTCCAATTCTCCATTCAAAAATGTAGATTTGACATCCATATGATATACTTTGAAGTATTTATGAGCTAAGAATGCCAAGAAAATTTGAATGCCTTCTATTCTTGCTACAAGTGAAAAAGTTTCTTCAAAATTTATTCCCTCAACTTGTGAATATCCTTTACATACAATTGTTTCTTTTTTCCTTAGAACTTCACCATCTTCATTCAACTTGTTTTTGAATATCCATTTAGAACCAATTACATTCTTGTTTGTAGGTCTAGGGTCTAGTTCCCATGTCTAATTCTTCTCTATCTATTGTAGTTCATCTTTCGCTTCTCTAACCCAAATTTCATCATCACATGATTCATTTACAATCTTAGGTTTTATCTTATAAATTAAATAGAAATTCACCTCAACCAGTTTGCGTGTTGTCTTTACTCCTTCACTTTTGTCTCCAATTATCTATTCTTCCAAATTATTTTTTTGAACATATTTAGGAGTCTTAGGTGCAGGTTTTGAGTTTCTTCCTAATCATCACTTTGTTCTCTCTCTTCATTTTCTTCTTCTTGCATTTGCACATAGATTGGATTATTAGGTTCAACTTCAATTATTTCCACTAGTCTATACATAGCTTAATCAACCTTTACATTAGTACTTTCAATTATTTTCCTAAGTCTCTTATTAAAACATCTATAAGCCTTGTTGTTATTTGAATATCCAAGGAAAATTCCTTCATCACATCTAGCATTAAACTTTCCAAGATTTTCTTCATCTCTTCTAATATAACATCTACTTCCAAATACCTTAAAAATTATTTTACAGTAGGAGTCTTACAAGTCCATAGCTCATAAGGGGTCTTAGCACTGTTACCTCTGATTTCAACTTTTTTAAGGATATAGATAGTAGTATGGATTGATTCTCTCTAATAGACATCAGGAACATCAACTTCTTTCATCATAGTTCTGGAAACCTCTTGAACAATCTAGTTCTTTCCTTCCATAAATCCATTCTTTTGAGGGGTTCTAGGAGTAGAATAATGTCTCTTTATTCCATGTTATTCACATAAATCATTGAACTCAGTAGATGTAAATTATCCACCTCTATCAGACCTTAAGCATTTGATTTTTAGGTTTTCCTCATTTTCTACTCTTTCCTTAAACACTTTGAAACTATCAAGAGCCCGATCCTTTTCTCTAAGAAATGTAACCCATGTCATTCTAGAGTAATCATCAATCAAGAGAATAAAGTACCTATCACCACTTAGGCTTCCTATTCTTGTAGGAACATAGATGTCTGTATGGATTAATTCTAGAATTTTGGTGGATGATTCATCCTTTCCTTTAAAATATTTTCTTGTTTGTTTTCCCATCTAAAAAATTCTACAGATTGAATTTAATGGCTTTATGATTCTAGGAAGATCTATGATAACTTCCCTGGAACTAATCCTAACCAGATTGTAAAAATTCACATGCCCCATCCTTTGGTGCCAAAGTTGACTCTCATTAATCTGAGAAAAAAACCTAACCATCTCCACCTTTAAGTTGATAGATTTTTCCATGAGTCTCCAGTGATATGATTTGAACATCCATTTTCAATCACCCAAAAGTCTTCATCCTGTCTGGCATGAAAGGTAGTTACTAGAATACCTTTTGATTCATCCTTCTTACTCTCTGGGACAAATTATTTTTTACATCTTCCATGGTTAGTAGGAACAAATTTATTTTCCAAGGATAGAAAGAAACATTCATCTTTATCTTCCTCAAGGTCAAATTCATCATAAAAAAATCCTGCATGTTCCTTAACATAATACACCTTCTTGAATCTACTATCCTTTTTATCCTTATAATTATTTTTATTGTTCTTATTCTTCTTTTGTGTAGCTCTATTAGGACATCATGATGCATAATAACCAATATTTCCACATCTGAAACACTTAAAGGGAAACTTACATTTGTATTTACTAGTACCTTTTTTCAATCTCCTTGTGAAATTTGCTTACAAGTCTAATGAATCTTCATCATCCAAGTCATATTCTATCTTCATTTCTTTAAAGGTTGTTTAAGTATTCTCCTTATCTCTTGCAAATTTTCTCATCTCAAATGTAGTCAAGACACCAAATAGATTCTCCTTAGTAAATTTCTTCAGATCATACTATTCTTCAAGTGAAAATATTTTTTCATTGTAATTATCTGGTAAGATCATCAAGATATTTTTAATTATATATTCAACTGACATGGTACCACCTAGATTCTTTATTTCTATTTCTATAAGTTCAACTCTTTGATAATAGCTTGCAATGTATTCTCCATATTCAATTCTCAAGTTCTCAAATTTTCACTTAGTACTTAGTTTCCTTGAAAAAAATTACTCTATCATTCCCTTAATACATTTTTTTCAACTTTGTCCATACTTCACGTGTAGTAGGTAGAGAAATAATTTTTGTTCTTTTAGTTTTAGATAAAGCATTGAAGAGAGAAAACCTTTCTCTTTCATTCTCTTCAAAAGTTGCAACCTCATCAGTAGAGGAAGGACCTATTGCTAGTATAAAATACTTTGTCTCCACAACTTTCTAGGTGTTGAAATTAAGTAAAGTCATATAACTTCTCATCTCCTCTTTCCAATCACTATAATCAGATCTATGAAAATGGGAAGCTACAAATTTTCCGCCATCTAATTTACCTCAAGTGGTTAAGCTTTTCACCAAGGAACCAGATCTCTGATACCAATTATTTAAATGCACAAGAGAACTAAGATGGGGGGTGAATCAATTGTATTAAACCTCTTTATTTTTAAACTTAGTATTTTCACCTTCACTTTAATATGTTATTAAGTGTAAACATGAAATACAAATAATAGAAAGAGATCACCTAGAGACACCAAATCTACATGGAAAACCCAATGAGGGATAAACCATGGTGAGGATTAACTCACAATATAGTAGTAATGCAATATTAGATATAGAGGTTCACTACCAGAAGGATCAATGCCCAAATAAAATGGATCACTACCTTGAGAAGGACTCACTATCTAGAAAGGAGGCTCACTGCCTACATTAAAAAAATATATATATAAATGAATATCTATAGAAAGGGTTCCACGCATTCACAACCTAAGAAAAAGACTGTAGATGCCATCAACTCACTTCTTTTAGGAATCTAACACCTTAAAGTATTGTTGCCTTAATTTTCTCTTCCAATCTCTACTTTTCACACTTGATTTCAAACTTCACTCACTTGTTTGATTCATGGATGGATGGATATAAAATTTTCTACAACTTGACTTGATTTTATACCATTTTCAACCTCAGGAACATTCTCCAAGGTTGGCTATGCAATTTCATTTACAAATTCAAACTAGGTCGGCTACTCAAAATTCTCATGGTGGATAAGAATGAGAGAGGACCAATTAAATATTTGATCTAGGACCCATATAACATCTTGAGGCTCGCACATGCTTTCTCAAATTGATGCAAAAATCAAATGTAATGTGTAAACACCAGATCGACCAAACCTAATGAAAACACCAATGATATTTGAAGTACACATATCTCCAACAAGATAATCAAACATGGATCACTCAACACACTTCACTAGTCACTTCACCATCTTTGATAATATCTCAGATATATTCACAATAATTACAACCAACTTCATTTTTAGAGAACTCTTCACCAATCAAACTGGACTAGCCAATAAAAACATAGGAGATATGGAGTAGGTCTTTTTGAGTGCCAAACCACAAGAAATTTTGTCAAAACATAGAAATCATATGAAATAGTCATCTCCTAGATCCACAAGATCTGAAACCAGATATCAAAAGATTTTGGAGCCAAAAAATTTCTCCCAATCCCCAAAAAAATAGTTATGGAAAACCAATTCACACATCGATGAACATATCTTCTACTCTTCATCAAACCAAAAACTGAAACTCAAGATATATGATTCATTAAAGCTTATGAAAACACCTACAAATCTGTATAGGAATAGGATCAACATAGGAGAAATGTGGACCATAATACCAGAGCACACTCATGACACACTTTTAATTCTACTTTCATTATTTCTCAAATTTTCTCAAAATAATTATAAAATACACAAATATGTGTTGATAGAAATGACAACATTAATGAAAATACCACCAAACACATCCATACTTGCAATAAGTTTTGCTAGCAGCCCAATCCCTATTTACTTGTGATATGTGCCGACATGTGTGTGAGGTTGGGTATAATGATAATCATGATTCACACAAACATAAAAAGTAACTTAATCGATTCGTGAAACTTAAGCCTTACATGTACAATTAAAATGTTTAATTTGATTGACATCTCGCTACATGAAAACTATACCTCAAGCTGAAAAGCTATCAAAATCATGAGTGCCACTCAAATGATATGAAATCATTACAAATATTGTTTTATTAAAGCTATGATTTGTCCAACAAATTGCTTCAAATGTTCATATTCCATTTATCACTACCACTACCAGCAGTACGACAACCACACTTTCTTCAAAAAGATTAAGAATTTCAATTAAATGAAATGTAGAATATAAAGGAATTGAAAAGATAGAATGAGTGATGAGAGATGAGCCTTGATCTTACCACATTTCTACATCTAACAATTCTAGTTTTATTTTAGAGGTTTCAATTCATAAGTCTAGTGCTTAAGAGATTTACTTTCAGAATGCAACTACAGTCTTCCATAAAAAAATCATTGAATGGTCATGGTTATATTGATTTGTGCTGACATTTGGCTACATATATGTAATATCCTTTGCACTATTATAAATTATTTTAAAATAAACAACACAAAGTTTGTTTGTCTCACATTCACATGTGAGAAATATGTAAAGAAAAGTGATAGTTTCTCTTTTAACACATGAATTAATCTCAACACAAATTCTCAGAGATGGAAGTATACGTATTTTGACCTAATAGATAAATGTTGAAGAATAATCATGAATAAACACAATTCATTCATAATTAAATGGAAGCATTAATAAACACACAAATTTAGAAATATATTACTTTATCTCTCAAGTACCAAAAATGTGGATTCATAGACCCCACACCCAATACAATCAAAAAGCTCTCAAAAGTTGAAACTTAACCCCCTTATCATTATGTGTCACAAAAGGCTTCATGCATGCTATTAAACTATTTTAATTCAACACATTCCTCTTCTTCTTCTAAAATAAAAATCACCTTGTTTTACTCAACATAGCTGGTTTTATCTTTCCATGCAACTGAATGCAACTAGGAAATGATGTCAAGTTGCTCTTCTTCAGGCGAATTCAAATCTAGTTGCATGATGGGCACAAGTTCACCTTCCCATTCCCTGATATTTCTAGGAAGTACCATTTTGAGGAAACTTTGGAGTTGAAAATGTTATCACATTTCCTCATATCTAGGCTCACTAAACTTCGATGGAAGGAAGTGACCATTTATTTGCCAAGAAAAACATTCCAATCTGCTACTAAATCTATTTCACCAATATCCTCATTTAAGAGCTATCCTTTTGGAGGATTTAAAAGATTGCATCCCGCTGAGGTCACTCCATCACTGAGAAACAAAATTCTATAACCATTTGTTGGGATTTCTAAATTTTTAAGAACTTCTGATATTCCAACTACATGGGACATCATTAGATAAGACTTGAAAGTTGGAGATAGGTTGAGCATTTAAGTATTTTTGAAACTTTAGAACCCAATGACTTGGTTAGGAAATTTGGCAAGGCCGTGACTAGGTTATAAAACTTACGGAAGTTGTGACATCATCTAAAACTCAATTATTGAAGAAAGAAAAAAAAAAAATTCAAGTAAAAATTTATAGGGTAACATTGATTAATATAGAAGCTATAGTTCCTTCAACAATTATGATCATTCCTTAATATTATTTTCATTGTTGTAACTGAGTTATTTAATAAGTAATAAAATCTCAATCATTGATTTATGGCAATCTAACGGTTCTAGTGTTATTCTAGAGGTTGCAATTTGCAAGTCTAGTGCTTCAGAGATTTACTTCTAGAATGCAACTACAGTTGTCCATCAAAAATTCATCAAATGGTCCTGGATTATATTAATCTGCACTGACATCTAGCTTCAAAAATAATAAATGTGTTGACACTTTTCCACATTCCAGACTCTTTATGAAGGAATTTGAATGTGTAGAAAATTTGTCGCAAAATTTGATAATTTTGCCAACCACATTGTGATTTTTTACTAGCATACCCATTTATATCGCCACTAAATTTTTTATTAATTTGAGATTATGTTTGATTCAGCAATGAAAATATATTTTTTCTTTGAAAAAAGGTTTTAATTTCCAATAATTTTTTCTCTATTTTGAAAATAGGATTAGTTTGCCATTGGAAAACAAATTGGTTTGAAAAAATATTTTAATTGCCAATGAGAAATATTGTATTCGTTTAAAAAAAATTACAATTCGCCACAATTTTCCACATAATTCTAGTGATTAAAAAATATTCACCAATTGGGATTTTTTTTCTCAAAAAATGATTTTTTTTCCAATAAAACTAATATTTTTATCAAGAAGTATACAAGATTCACCAAGATTTTACACCTTTTCTGAGGGCGGGGTTTCTTAAATTTTTCACTGTACCCAACCTCTTGGATACCTGTCTAGTTGAGTTTGGTTAACATAATGTTGAATTCCTACTTGGATTGAAGTTTCCAATATATGCTAACAATTAGTTGTATTTTATAATTTATACTTATAGATTCATAGTATCCTTAATCCAAAATATTTGTCTCTTTGCATCTATAAGTTGTTATTAGTAAGGGGGGTTACTTAAATTATTCCAACCCCATGGTATCATTTAAATACTTTTTTAGGATGAATGTACCCATTAGTAATTCACATAACCTTCCTATATAATCAGGTTACATAATCTTCCACAATCCAAGGGTGGTTGTTGATGAGTTGTTGATTTAGGAGTTTCCAACTCCAAGGATGACTCTTTCCTAGTCCCAAATTTAGACAATTTTTCAAAATGATTAACTTCTCTTGTTCTTTCCCCCTTGCTATCTTGAATAAGATATTCTCAATCATTTTCTTTTGATAAGGTTTGTGTGATACTTATGTAATGAGGTCATAGATTCCAAAGCTTAACTTGGTAGCTCTGAGACCACATGTAACATGCCCATTGTTCTACCCAATAAATTTACTAAGTTTTTAACCTCGAGTAAATAATCTATGATGCTGACACCTAGCAATAAATTTTTTACTTTCATAAATAAGAATAATATGCACATTTTAAATAAACATCATTCCAAAATTTAACATTGAATTAACACAAAGTATTACAACTTTTCAATGTAATGATTTCATATTACATAATTTCACGATAATGTTCTCTCTTTTACAATCTTCCATAGAAATAGATACATGAATACTTAGACATCTTCCATGAGCTTATCGGAATTAGGTATACAAATGGTCTAGGTTACCTCCATAAAATCTTGGTCACCTATTGATGAGGAGAAGCATCACTCAAGCACTTTTCCACTAACCATGGACTTGTTGTGATCCCCGACATATCTAGCTAACTAGTAAGATGGACCTCCCTTCAAAAAAGATACTAGTTTGGTAACCTCATAATAATAATGACCTTCTTGAGCTTGGTGTTTTATCCTAAATACCTATATGTCACATAGTGGCTACAACCTACATATATGAAATTATCTTATTAGTATGTAAACCTAGATCATAGTGAACTAATAATGTAAATAGTGGAAACTTCCAATACTTTGGCCAATGTATTCATCACCCATAATTTAGAGTGGACATCATACACTCGGCCACCTTCCTACCTAAATTTTTATTTACCATTCATATCTTATATGTAGGCTATCCCCCCTTTCCATGAAGTAACCTTAATTCTGAGAATAACCCATCAATAGCTCATATTAAGAAGGGTATGTGCAGGATAATGATGGGCCAAAAAGTGGCAATATGATGGGTATGTCGCTGACGACCTTTTTTCTACCAAAAATTGATGAAACTAAAAGGGTTTTTGAAGGATATTTTCATATTTCCATCAATATAAATTATTCTTTACATTGAATTTAATAAATAATTATTATTCATTTTCTATTGAATTACGACTAAAGTCCTAATTTTTAGGATGATTAAAAAACATCTATAGATTTCAAACGGTATCATATTTTTTGAATTCAAAACATGTGTCACATTTTATGCTTTGCATACTATAATATTAAAAAAGAAAAAAATTAATTTTATGAAGTTTTGACCGAGTAAAGCTAGTCAAACATACGAGTCTTTATATGTTTTAAAATTTGTCATAAAAAAATTATAATTAATTATTTACTTGGAAAAAAATTACAAAAATATATGCATCACATCGGGAAAAGAGTCCTCTACTTATATCTAAAATCTTATAAAAAAATATTATCATTTTAATGTGGTTAGTGTGGTCAAACAGACACCTACTTCTTAGTTTTTCCTTGAAATTTAAGTACTATTGTATTGAGATTTGATATTTTTGCCAAACAGATATTTTTTATTTGTAAATAAACCTAGTAATTTAGAAACTTCATTCAATTTTCTAAAAATTTTATTCTTACATTTTTTTGAAATAATATAGATAACTTATTCAAATTTTTATGTCAAGTTGGCTAACTCTAATTTTTCTAAATTTCTTGCCACTTAAGGGCCTGTTTTTCCCATGATGATCTTGCACATACCCAGAAGTGATGTCATAACATCTTTACTATCTAGGCTACACCCATTCCCATAGATTTGTTGATTCTCAAGTGCGATCTCAGTTTTACCTTGATGAAAAATCCACTTATTTGGGTCTCATGGTTTGACTGCTTCAGATTTGGTCGCTCAGGATATTTATGCTCTCCATATTCAGTATTTAGCTATCTTGACATGATACATATAATTGATGGCTCTTGATGATGTCTATTTCAAATTTCAGCTTTCTTTGATTCATGATGATTATAGTTGGTACATTTAGAGGATCTTGATGCTACTCCATTCATGTTTAACTATTCTTTTCAGATATCTCCTTTGCAAATGTATATGTTTCTTAAGTGGACTAATAGTGTTGCTTATGATCATGCTATAGGTATTTCATCATCTGGAAGAATATTTTTTCATAAAATTATTGCCTTATATGATGATCTATTGTGCTTTAGGTATCTCATACTTATTTGGACAATGTTTAGCTTGAACATTCTTGATTTCTGGATCAAGTATTCTCAGTTGGTTGTTATAGGAATGATATGTTAGTACATTATTTTTGGCTCATTGACATCTTTATGGATCATTTTGGTTGCTTGGACATCTTGACACTATATTGTATACTCTTGTAGTATCTTAGTTTGATAAACTTTCTCATGTATTTATTAAAGACTCTAAAGCCATCTAGCTACATTGTATGAACTTGCATTACCTAGGAGCATTGAATACTTTTTTGTTTTCAAGAAACATTGTTTGTTTGATGGTATTATCACTATGACCTTTATTAATAAAAGCCTTTATCAAAGATCATCTCTCATAAAGGCATATAGGATTTGGCATTTAAATGAAGTAAACCCTATCAATTTTCCTTAAGCATTTGATAGAGATGATGAAAATCCTATCGAACACTTGATTTATTGACTTTGTGTAAAGTCTTGTGAAAATAATAATTGGCAGTTTATTGTGGGCATTCAACAACCTTCTTATCTCATTATTCTTGTCGACATTTTGGAAAGATTGGACATAGCATTAAGTTTTCTTTCGATGTTTAGAGTGTATTGACAACTTGTATGCAAAATGTGGAGGTAATGATAATGTCAGAATTTGTGGTAAAAGGTATAAGACAACAGATCTAAAATCATTCTAATTTTTTTTATTACATATGATAGTCTTTTGGACCTCAAGTTTAACTTCATTTTGGGAAGTCATCAAAATTCTTGGTGAATCGAATGAAAGTTAGGGAAATTTATTTTTGGTCTTCATTGCTAGGGTTTGAATCCCTAGTCACTACCATGGAGTCAATGTAACTATTGTTTTTCATTCGTTCTACTAATTGAAATGGTTTTTGACAAAATGCAATCTCTATGTTTAAGCATGATGGGTATGGTTGCTCAGTTTGATGATTCTCGATGGAAATCTTGAATTCAGAAGGAGAATCGATGGTGTTACTCAAATGGGTTGGTAAATTTCCTCACAGTAGATAATCATGCTCTATTTTCAGTTTTATTCATCATATCAGGTATTCCTATCTCTCATTGTTGAAAGTATTTGAAGGGAATTTTTTTTCTCTTCAGATTCGTGCTTGTTTAGGTATCATTTCCATCATTTCATGTTTATATTTTAAAAAAACAATTAATGTTATTTTTTCTCAAGTAAAAATGGTATAAATCAATTACTTGTTTATCTCTATGAGAAGAGCATGCATTGATTTTGGTTACATTTCTTTTCTCCTTGTGGGTATTCTGAAAGTGCTGACTATTTTTGCTTATTGGGTTCATGATGATGTGGGTTTAGTTACAAATCTCTCTCAAACCCTAGCAGTGATATTATTTTGTGTTTATGAGCTTGAAAAAGGTTATGTGAAGCATATTGTTGTCTATCTAATTTTTTCCTCCACCTTTCATTAATTTTATTGGAGGTTCTCTTTCAAATAGATGAATAAGGGTATTGAGGTCTATCAAATTTCTTTGACATAGTTAGATGGAATTATTTTTTTTGTTGGTTCATACATCACTGTATTTTTGGTAGTCTTGGAGAAAAACTGACAATATTTTCATCTTATCAAAACCTATGTTGAAGGGTCAAAAGAGAAATATATGCATTTTCTAAATAGATATAATATTATGTGATTAATAACTATTTTTCATTGTAGTGACTATTCTTGAAAATAAAAAATAGTGTGAGAAATTTTGTAATTGTAAATTTTCAAGATAATGCAGAGTGATAGAATTTCATTTAAATATGTCTGGTATTTTGAAGGTTCAACAGTGAACCTTTAGGATATTAGGGGTATTGGAATGTAAGGCATTTTGAGTGTTAAAGAATTAAAACAGAGAAATCCTCTGATATTATTATTGTTCTGAAATAAAAGAGGGGTTGGTGCTCCTTGAAATTGGTGTTTCTAAATGAAGGGTTGTTTCTCCTTGAGTGGGTGCTCTGAAAATTTCCTATAAGGAAAGTTACAAGTAGTGATTTGAGATATATAAGCTAATATGGTAGCAGTTTAGGAGTGGTTTTTCTATCCCAGTAGGGTTTTCCACTCAATAAATATTTTGTCTCTTGGTCTCATTTGTGGTATCTTTACTTGATTATGTTAATGTTGTGATATAGACTTCTTTACTGTCATACTTCTTATTTTATTTCTTAATGGTTGCATTCAATTTATGGATGATTTAATCATTGAAATATTGAGAGCATAATTCAGTTTTGTTTCATTTTTTGGAAGATTATAAAACTGGTTCATGACACTGATTCACCCCCCTCCCCTCTTAGTGTTTTTTTCACTCCAACAATTGGTATCAGAGCATGGGGTCCTCCTATAGGTCTAAACCACCTAGGATTTATTTTGGTCTTGGAGTCTGTTAAAAATGTCTCAAGCTCATGAAGACACTTATGTGGCTATATCTCCTTTGTTTGATGGAACAAATTATATATTCTTGAAAATCAAAATGGAAACATATCTGATTTCTATAGATCTTGATGTTTGGAGCATTGTTCTAAAACGGTATATTGTTCAACCTACAATACCCACAAATGTTGTTGAGAAAAATAAATATGAAACTAATGCAAGAGCTAAGCATGCCATCTTGTGTGGATTAACTAAGGATCTAATTTTTAAAGTCATGTCTAACACCCCACCATATAACCCTAGAGGAAGTTGCAATTAGCTACTCAAACACAATTTTTTTTGTTTAAAAATAAATTAACATGCAAGTTCACTACCCATTGCCAACAACCTCTAAGGTTACGAGACTAAGATTAATTTAAAACCCATACATACAACATAATTGAATCCATAATATTTATCTACTTAAGAAATTCAGAACACATACATTCCATACATGATAATTTACATCATAACCATAAGATATACAATAAGATTACATATACCAATAATTTTCCAAGAAGATTACATCTCCCATTCCTTGAATGAGATAGAACCAATAAGAGTGATTACAAAGTACAATATTCCACCTCGATTACAATTGGGGGGTAATAAATTACAAGAATCAACTTAAATGAATACAAGCATGTAATGTAACTAGATCCCACAAGCTCTCCAACTAGAAATCTCATCAACACAAATGAGAAGAAAACCTGATGGAGTAAGGTGCATGTTCCACCCAACCAAGTGGTACCCAAAGGCCCACCCCCCGTGCTAGGAGATAGTAACAAGGATTTCCTAGACAAGACCATCTACCTCTAGGCACAGGCTAGAACATAACTAAACTTAATCAAATACAAATACAACACTATCACAATGGTTAAAATACTTCCAGAGTTAATTAATAAATTGTATCACTGATACAACATACTACTAACTTAGGAGAATTGTCATCACAATGCTACATGGGATATCCTGGTAAGTCTTCTTAGACCCTACCCCCATCTTGGGATCTCTTGGAAACCTCTAACGACTCCCGATCCCTCATGCAAACCAATACGGAATCAATTATCTCTCATAGAGACAAGATAAAGATATTTCCATTCCAAGCCTTCTCACCCCATCCCAAGTCTATAGAAGCCCTTACATCTATGAGCGAAGCACAATTATTATTATTAAGTGTTTGATACTACCTATTCTTCTAATAAGTTTATTTACATTATCACTAGATTAACTAACTCACAATGAGTTACCTTGGCGCCACTTTGTGTGTCAGAGCTTATTGAAAGCCACTCCTCTAAGAAAACACATGGAAAAACTCTGCATCCCAAGGGTAGACTAGTGCGACCTAAGGATATTAAATCCCTATCCACAACATAAAGGCAACACATTCTTTTTCGTGATAACCGGGTAATTAACTGGATACAACTATACACACTACCCAAGGCAATTCAAAGTCTAACTATCATAATACGACAACCCCAATTATTTAAAAACCCCATTTGGAAGACTTATTAACCCTTTTAAACAATTTCCCCCAAAATGAAAACAAAAAAAATTACATTTAAAAGAGCAATTTAAACAGGAATTAAATCTACTTTTGGATTTCCTAAATCCACTTCCCTTAGTAAAATTCAGTAGTTTATTGCCTCAATAAAACTAATTTACTAATGTCTCTTTCAGACAAAGGAGTGAATTCAAACCATATTTTTAATTCCTTAATTGCTTTTAAATAATTAAAAAAAAAATAGTTAATTTTTCTATTCAAAACATATCATTTTAAAAATAACCATTTCTTCTTTTTAAAATAAATCATTTAAAAAGAATAATTAATTCTTGTGTTTAACCATATTACTTTAAAATAAAATATTTGTATGATCAAAATATTAATTTTTAAAATCCAATAATTTGGCTATTAACATATTAATTTAAAACCCTCTAATTGCATTTAAAACATGACATTATTTAAATCATCAATTACATATATATGTATTTAAATATATATATTTAACATATGATATTATTAAAATTTCCAAACCCATAATATTATAATAATAATATATACATAAAAATATACATTACTATATATTTATATATGTACATATATATATTAATATATATATATATTAATATTATAAAAATATAATATTAAATATTATATTTTAAAAAATGAATTTAAAGAGGTAAAACCTGCGTAGGGATTTTGAAAGGCACGCCACAATTTTCATTCGGGGCAGATGTTTTTACACATAGTCGAACCCCATACTCATGGAGCGGTGGTTGTGTTTACACACAGTCGAACCCCATATGGGGCAACTGTGTTTAAACACAGTCACACCCCCAACAGTGGGTGCGGTTGTGTTTAAACACAATTGAACCACTTTGTATGGACACAAACGATGTGGAGGGGTGCATTGGGCATGGCTCCCCCACAATGCCTCCCATGGGGGTGGCTGTGGGGTGAGCCCCTAACATCCCAAAAAAAAACTCATTTTTTTTTAAATTTCAAAAAAATAATCTAATATAAAAAAAATTCCCATGCCTGCGGATTTCAAAATCCGTCACTAAATTTCAATAGGATTTTTGTTTGTTTTTAAACAACCATTTCAAAAATGATATATATATATATATATATATATATATATATATATATATATATATGTATGTATGTATCTATTTATATATATGTATGTATATATATGTGTATATAATTTTCATTATATATATATACATATATATATTTAAATAAAGATTTATGAAATCTACAAAAGCTTTTTTTTTGGGTGCATGAGCTCTGCTAGGGTTTTGAGCTTCCTGAGGTCATTCATGGCCCCTCTTGTGTCATACTGCGCTTCTTGCGCAGGAATTTGGTTCCCTCATTGAGTACGGCTGCATTTACTGCAGTTTTAAGGGTTTATTATGCCTTCAACCGGCTCTAACCCAGAAATTCTTGTTGGTGTTAGCGGTTCGATGATGCAATTTCATGGCTCCCCCACTGAGCACATGCCCTCAAAAATTTATTTTGAAAGTCTTTCACGAGGTAAGCATTCTAACACTCCTGTTGATGTAGTTTTACCTTTACCTGATTTTGATTCTATAGGCTAATGGCTTGAACAACACACCCTTGTGGGTTATTTTGTTGGGAGGACTCCCCCTGAAAGTGTGCTGAAAGACTGGGTTAACAAGGCTTGGGTCCCTCATGGGGTCCACCTTGATATGGTCCAAAATCTGACCAAGGGTTTTTTCTTGTTTCGCTTTGCAGAAGTCAATCATGTCCAAGCTATTCTGGGTCATGGACCCTAGTATGTTTGTTCCTCCTTGTTGGTTTTCTAGTCTTGGACCTGAGATTTTATTGTCTTAGAGGACACCAAAATGCGTGTTCTGGTCTGGATTGAGTTTCCCAGGTTGCCCTTGCCCTATGTGCCCTTCTTGCACCATATTGCGTCCTCTCTGGGGAAGGTTGTTTGCATTGAACCTGATAAGTTCTTTCAAGCCCGTCCTCAAAAGAGGGTTTGTGTGGAAGTTGATTTATTCAAGGATTTGAAAGAGTCTGTTGACCTTTAAATTGGGGATTTTCGCCACTCCCAGAAAATCACATATTTTAACCTTCCCAACATGTGCTACCTGTGCCAATCAGTTGATCACAAGATCAGGGACTGCCCTTTGTCAGTTTCCCATACTATTTCTCAGCCACAGGGTGCTGAAAAGCCTCGTTAGATAGAGCCTTCAGCTAAGGCGGACACAAAGTGGACCATGATCACCAACCAGAAAAATAAGTCGCATGGTTCTGGGTTGGCTCCTAAAGCCCCGAAATTGCCCCAGTAGGTTTCAAACCCTTCAACGAAGGGGATTGCCACTCCCTCAGGAGTGGCTTCTGCTGTTTTATAGCCCAGGTCGCAGGTCGTGCCCTAGGCTGCTACTATTTTATGTGCTCAACCGGCTTTTTCCGCCGCTATGGAAACCCAACGACGCTCTTGCAGCCGGTCTCCTCCACAGGAAGAAGGTGAATATGTGCCAGAAAAGTAGAGATTTTTTCCCTCTATTCAACTGGGTTCAGTTTCGCAAGAGTTTTTGAAGAATAGCTTCTCTTCCTTGGGTGAAGAGGACCGAGATTCTGCAAGTATGGAAGATTTTCCATGAATTTTCTCTCATGGAATGTTCGAGGTCTCACAGACCTCTCAAGGAAGTATTCTGTTAGGAATACTTTGAAGAACTATCCAGAGATTGAAGTGCTTTATCTCTAGGAAGTTAAAATTTCAAGTTTTTTGCTTGTTTCGGCTTGTCGCTCTATTTGGCTAGCTAGCACTATGTTTTGTACCCTGCATGAGGCTGGTCGTGGTGGAGCTGCTACTCTTTTGGCTCCATGGTTGCTTCCTTATGTGGTTGACAATGGGGTGGATCCCTCTCAGCGGGTTGTCTGGATTCTTCTCAATATTGAGAACCATTCCTTCAAGATTATTAATATTTATGCCTCTAATGATGCTGTGGAGCATTGCTTGCTTTGGTGCTAGCTTGCCGACTCTTTTCCAATTGCCACCTAGTTGCTTTGTGGGGGTTTCAACATGGTTGAAATGGCGTATGATAAAAATGGCACTGTGCCTTTTCGTTGGGCTACGGGTGAAAGGGAGGCATGGTTTTACATGCGCAATAAATTGGGGCTTTTTGATCCCAATATGGGCTACCATCATTCTCATTCCCTCTGGCACACTTGGTGTAATTACAGGGTTGGTTCTGACAGAGTCTTTAAGCGCCTTGATCGTGCCATGATCTCAGCACAATCCTTTTTTTCTTTCAAAAGCTCTGCCTTGCCTGTGAAGCCGTTAATGGATGTGACCCTTTCGGATCACTTCCCCATTCAATTTCGCATTGAGTGGGCATCTTGGCAACCTCACACGTGTAAGACTCAATTCTTCTTGAACACATCTTTGCTCCGTCACAAGCCCACCATGGCCCACATTCTTCGAGTATGGAGTTTAGAGTGTCGTCCATTTGGCAATACGGGTTGGATTGTTTGGTGGAATGATGCTATTATTCATATTGTGTGCTTCCTACACATTTATGGGCAACAACTTGCTATCTTCCATCGGTGCTCTTACGAGGCCACCACTGCTAACTTGCGTGCTGCTATGGAGGCCTTAGTGGCTTGTCCTTTCTCCCCATCACATCAAGTCCAAGTGGCGGATTTAAGATACCAGAAGCAAGTGGTAGATAGCTATTCTGCCAAGGGCGCTCAAATCAAGGCTCGACTCCACTGGCTCAAAATTGGGGACTGTGCCTCCAAAGAGTTTTTTTTGGCTCTTCATGTTAGGCACTCTTCCCTAGGCATTAAAGCCATCAAAGATGGTAAGCAAGTGCTCTCTGAGCTACCTGACATTCTCCAGGCTTTTGTGCGCCACTATGAGCAAGTTTTCACAGCTTAGGACCCCACACCTACACACCAACAAGCCCTTCAGAGCCGCCTTCCTGTTGTGCCACATAGGCTTTCTTCAGCCCAGATTAATTTTTGTGATCAATTATTAACAATTGATGATCTCAAGGAAGCTGTTTCCTCCATGGCCGATGACAAGGCTCCTGGGATTGATGGTTTCCCTTTTCAATTCTATAAAGCACTCTAGGACTGTATTAGGAGTGACCTACATCATGTTTATCTTGAAGCCTTTCACAACAATTCTTTAGGCAATTTAATAAATAAAGGCAATATTAAATTCATACCTAAGTCTGAAGATCTGGAGGATATTTGTAACTAGCGGCCCATCACGCTTCTAAATGTCTCTTATAAAATTATTGCCAAAGCCTTGGCTCTAAAAATCCGCCACCTCTTACTTCAGATTGTGCATCTCGAGTAGACTGGATTCATCAAATCTAGGTTTATTCTTGACAACATTATTGTTGTTTGGGAAGGCATGGAGTGGGCCCGACATTTGAACTAGAAAGCTATGTTTATTAAAATCGATTTTGCTAAAGCATATGACCGTATTGAATGGCCTTTCATTCTTGCGATGTTACAAGCATTGGGTTTTGGAGCCAATTTTTTTCAGTCTGTTCACATGCTTTTTTCTGATGCCTCGGCTTGCATCTCCATTAATGGCCACCAGTCCTCTGCTTTTGGCCTTTTTCGTTCTATTCGTTAGGGATGCCCTCTTGCCCCTGCCTTGTATGTTCTGGCATCTGAGGGTTTTGGATATCTCCTGGCCAATGCTATCTCCCAACAACATGTTAAAGGAATCACTCTCCCGGACTCTCAAGAGCAGCTTGTCAATGGGCATTTTGTTGATGACTCCTTTCTCACTCGTTTAGAGGATGAAGGATCGATTGCTGCTGCCCCTGAATGCCTTGACACTTTTTGTCTTGCGTCTGGTTCTATAATTCAATGGCACAAAATGTTGTACTACAGATAGTCTGTGCTTCCCACTCCTGCATGGCTTCAACCCTATAACTAGAAATGGATTGGTCAAGGTGAAATCTTATGCTTCTTGGGCATTCCTTTCACCTTCCAGGCTTCCCCTCGGGAGCTCTGGAAAGCCGTGCTCTCTAGAGTTGAGCAGAAGTTGGCCTATTGGATTACCAAGCCTCTCTCACTGCCAGGCAAATTCTAGGTGTGCTCTAAAATCTTGGCTACCACCCATGTCTACTATTCTTCTTGTTGGGATCCTTCTAAAGCAGCCTACAACAAGCTTGAGAAGTTGCTCCGCAATTTTCTTTGGGCCTCTTCTAAGACCCATAAAGGCTTTCACCGGGTCGCTTGGGAATTTTGTTGTCTTCCCAAGGAGTCGGGAGGGCTCAGCTTGCTTTCCACTCAACGACAGGGAACTTCTCTCTGTGTCAAATGGATCATCTGTGTGCTTACTAGGGATGAAGCCTGGAAAGTTCTCCTCAGACATTGTATTCAGTCTGGGTTTCCTGTTCACAGACCCGCTTGGAAAGGTATCGGCTTCCAAACCCTTCTGGTTATGAGGGAGCCGGTTCAAATTATAGGCTTCTTTGTGGCTAAAAACATTTGGCGTTCTTGGAAAAATGTCAAGCCTTGGCTCCATTGGGCTGGGGCTAGGTTTCGTGATGGGCTTTCCATCAACTAGCATAATCTCTGGTGGTCTCCCATTTTGGCCCAAAATGGTCAACCCCTGGCCAAGTCACTTTGGCTCAAAGCTCTCTGATTTCATAAAAAGGGCATTCAGACTTTGCACCAGCTCTTCCACCAGCCTACCATGAGTATTTTGCAGTGGGATGCTTTTAAAGCTCATTACAGCCTTCAAAACCAGGACCGTCCTACTTTTGACGGATTGGTGAATGCCATTCCGACAGAGATTCTTCACAAAGTTGGTATTCATGGGCACAAACCTTGGTGAAAAGACTAGAAATGGTTTTCAGATACTCCTCTAAGGAGAAGCCGTGGTTCGGTTACAGGTGGCTTTCACACCATTTTCCTATGCTCAGCTCTTTGAACCAGAGGTGGCTTCTTAACTCCTCGGCCTTTACTTAGCACAGGAGGTTTGATGCCATTTGGTCTGCAATTGTTAATCCGAAGCTAGCCCACTTTGCTTGGTGTATTCTTGTCCAAGGCTTGCCTATGGGTTCTCGGTTGATTCATTTGGGGGCTTCTGACCCTTGCTGCCTGTTTTGTGGGCAGCTTAAAAGCTTCAAGCACCTTTTTTGGTTTTGTGCCAAAGCTCAGCAATTCTGGACTTAGATTCATGATTTCTTTTGGCCTTTTAGGCCTGAACCCTTTTCGTGGCATATGGTTCTGCTGAGGGACCCGCTTGGAACCCTTACTAAGTTCACTCAGATTTGGCACACTTTCAGAGTGGAAATCCTTTTCAGTATCTGGAAAGATAAAAATGCTTGTATTTTTGCTCATTCACATTTAGCTATTAATGTATCTCTTTATGCTAAAGCTGTTATATGCTCTAATGTTATGTTACAGATTCAAGTGCAAGCTAACAAGGTTGCACTAGAAGTGGCTCACCTGTAGGTTCTCCTGGACCACTGGGGCAATGCCCCTTGTATTGTGGGTCAGATTCCTGACTTGCCCTCCTCCTCCCACCGCCGGTCACCCTCTCGGGGCTGGAAGCTGAGTGACTCCACGTGGGCTCACTTCCAGCCTCCTCCTTGGAGGGATTCTCAGCCTCCCAGATGGGCTCGTTCTCCTCTGCCGCATCCTGGTTAGGGTTGGCACTCTAGTGGTGCGCCGAGGAGTAGTGGTGGTAGTTTTGGGTGGCCTTCGGATGCTCCTCCTAACTATGGCTTTGGTTGGCCTTCCACTGGTAAAAGCTTTCCACGGCTTGCTTTCGCAATCTCGCCTCAGTGCGAGGATAAAGATAAAGAAGAATGATGATGGTTGGGGTGCTCCTCCTGACGTCACTCCTAACCCCACTGATGTATGGGGAAAAAATCTGGATGACCAGGATCACCCAGGATCTACTGGCACTGCTTTAGTTGCATAATTTTCTTTCTGTTATTTTATTTTTGGGCTAGGCCCATGTGACTTTAGTTGATTTTTGCTGGGTTGGGCCCATGTGACTTTCGAGGTGTGCTTTCCTACCACCCAACCCTTTTTTGTGAATTTTGTAACTTTATCTCTTTTAATATAGATAGCTGGAAAATTCATCAAAAAAAATAAATCTACAAAAGTAGTTGAGCAAATAATTTTTAGAAATGATTATTTACAGCCATATTTCCAATTGTTTTTCTTCAGAAAAATCATTTGAAAACAAAGGTTTAAGAAATTGATACAAGATTTCACATGGGTTTTTCTCTCAATTCAAACAATTTTTTTTTTTTTCAAACAACATATAAATCTATGAATCTTTTTGAAAAATGAAATTAATTTAATAAACAAAAAATCTAGTTTTCAAATTCTTTAGAGGATGCCAAATGGTGCAATGATTCTTCCATAGATTTTAGCTCCTTCCAAGTAATCCAACAAAGCTTCTCCACAAAAAAATGCAAAACCCAAAACCAAAATCCTTCTAAATTCTCCTTTCTTCCTTTCTTTGGACTTTCATGGTGAAAGCCCTTAACTCAATGAAAATAAATATATCTCTTTCAACCACCAATATTAAATTTTCAAAACAAAACAGAAAATATCTTCGAATTTTTTTTTGCATTAAAATCCTCCAAAGATGCAATTTTTTTTTTTTCAAATTTCAATTAAAATATCTATTAATTATAAAAATAACTATATTCAATTCAATTAATTTAATTAATTCAATAAAATAAATATAATCTAAAGATTAAATTATTTTACTAATTAAATTAAATTAATTAATTAATTAAATAACATCTTCTAACATAGGAAACTAGATTAATTTAGTAATCAACTTAGATATTTAATGCCATTTATATACCTTTTTCAACTTGCAATTAAATAATATCAATTGAAATTGAATAACATTAAAGCAAACAAACTTGACTTAAAACCAATGACACACTATGACTAGGGTGTTGACTTGAAACGAGAAACCTAGTTACTATCTCCCAATCAAATACTGTTGGGCAATGGACACACTCAAACCTATGGAACTAGGTGGAGTTGATGTCTTGTACCTATAAACCTAAAAATAAAGCATATATCAAACATGCATATTTATCATAATTAAACACACCGTGAAGAGGAAATCGTGAAATCATAGGGTGCTTGCAAGCGAGTGGTGCAATTTCATCTCGATCACCAATACAGTGTTACAAAATTGACAAATCTAACCTCAATAATCTAATCAAAGGCATAAAACAATATTAATTCAAATATCTGCTATGTTAATCTAAATCATGCCATAATGATAACATCTGAATAAAATACCACCAAATAAAAATATAATCTCACATCACATTATAGTTAGCGATCAAATAGTAATAGAGTACCACAGTCAAAGTTGTGATGCCCCGCCACGCAACCCTAGAGGAAGTTGTAATTAACTACACACAAGAAATAATTTTATTTTTTTAAGTAAAATTAATATGCAAGATCACTAACTATTGAAACAAACTCTAAGGTTATGAGACTCATATTACATAATAACCCACAAACAACAATAATGAATTGAAACCACAACATTTAATTACTTAAGAAAACAAGAACACATACATTCCATACAAGATAAATTATAGCATAAAAGTAAAATATACCATAAGATCCCAAAATACAATAATCTGCTAAGGAGATTATATCTCTCATTCCCCAAATGAGGTAAGTCCAATAAGCATGATTACAATTTAAAACTTCCCACCTTGATAACAAAAGAGGGGTAATGAATTACAAGAGCAACTGAAATGAATAAAGCATAAAAAGTAACTGGATCCCACGAGCTTTCCAACTGGAAATCTTGCCAACATGAACAAGAAGAAATCCCAACGAAGTAAGGTGCATGCCACCCAACCAAGTGGAACCCAAAGGCCCACCCCCCATGCTAAGAGATAGTAACAAGAATTCCTAGACAATACCAACTACCCCTAGACACAAGTTGAGTCATAACTAAACCAAACTGACATAACCAATCACATGTACCACACAAGTACAATTCAAGTTCAACATAAGTACAAATCAAGTACACCACAAATACATCACAAGTACAACTCTAACATGGTTACATTGCTTCTAGAAATAACAGTTCCAGTATGTTAAGAAAACCATACACATAATAATCAAGTACCAACTAAAATTACACCATAACATTACTAACATGGATTACGTTGCTTTAGTTATCACTCAAATAAACTACCTCCGAAGGTTACCCAGTTTACCTCTCATGGCTCTGGCCCCTAACATAAGTCACTCTTCTACTTGACAATGTACATCCAAACCAAATACTAAGGGAACCCAAGTGCATACAAATAGATAAAACAATCACTCCAACATTAGGAGGAAACATAAGTCAAAGCACTCTCCAAACACTCGAGGTAGAAAACATAACCAAGCCACTCCTTACAAGGATTCAAAAATTGCATAATCCACTCCTTCCAAAGGAGGTACAAAACACCCTCGTTCGAGGAAACCGGGTAATAAAATTGTCTTTTACCTCAAGAACTAACCAAGGGAATTATCAAATGATTGACCTCACAAAATGACAACCCCCAACCTCTATGGTTCTCTTGAAGACTTACATATTAAAGACACTTAACCCACTTCCTCAAACATGAACACAGAGGAATCAATCACATAAAGCATTTGCGAGGAATAAACTAATTTTGGATATATTAAATCCATTTCCCTTAACATTCATTTCACAGTAAAGAAAACATTTTCCCTAACAAAATAATTAAATAAAAGTATTCTTCGTCTTACTAATTATTGATAAGGGAAAACTAATTTTAATAAATAATCCAAATCCATGATTACCAACCTAAAACCACTACCTTTAATAAAATTCACTAGTTGATTGTCTCAATTAAACTAATCTAATAGTATATCTTCCAAACCAATGATAAAATTTAAACTCAATATTTAATTCCCTAATAGCTTATAAATAATCATAAAATAAACAATTACTTATGCAATTCAGGACATATCCTTTTAAAAATAACTTCATTAATTTGACTATAACATGTTAATATAAAAATTCTCCAATTAAATTTAAAACATACCAATATTTAAATCCCCAACTCATTATATATATATTTAAATAAATAAATCATCATTTAGATATATTTAAGTATTTAAGTGATCCTTTAAAGTAATTATTAAACCATGTCATTATTTAAATCGACAATTTAATATAAATATTTAAATCATTAGTTAAACATTTAAAAATTTCCCCAATTTCATTTAACACATTTAAAATTTTCTCCATTACCTTTAAATATACCATTATAAAAAAAAATCCATTAAATATATATATTTAATATGCAACTCTAATATTTTAATATTATAAAATATAACATTAAATATTACTTTTAAATATTTAAATATTATATATTATAATATATAAAATATGAAATATTTTTTCTTTTAAAAAGCCAAACACCATATGCATAGGGACGCATGCCATGCATTTAGGGCACGTGCTTGGGAAGCCGCACACGTTTCTGTTGGGCGGTGGATGCAATTTTTGTGCAGGGTGGTGAACGACATCACCCACAACTGACCCCTGTGTATGGGGCAGCGATTGTGAGCACAACCGACCCTCATACTGGTGGTGTAGTTGTGAGCACAACCGACCCCCATATTGGTGATGCGGCTATGCTAAGCACAACCGACCCACCAGTATGTGGGCGACGTGCTTAGGTGGCCATGGGGGAAGGTGTGGGGTCACGTGGGGTGCATTGGACATGGCTCCCCTCAATGCCTCCCAAGGGGTGACTGTGGGTCGAGCCCCCAATCCCCACAAACCCTTCCATACGAGTTTTTTTTCTTTTTCTTTTTTTTAATAAAACTAAAACCCCTACGGATTTTGAAATCCATGATTTTCCAAGGGTGTACACATTTTTGAACAACAAAGAATATAGATAAATAATTGTATTTCCATGTATATATATTTTCAGGTATATATACATATATGCATATCAAGATTTATTGAAACCAAGGATTCAAAAGAGCTATTTATTTTTAGAAATGGCTATTTATAGCCAAACTTAATATTATTTACCCAGTTGAACAAATAATATCAGAAATGATCAAATGTATTCATATTGCAACTTTTCTTTTGAAGAACATCATTTGCAAACAAGGTTTTAAAGTTCTAAAACAGATTTAACCTAGGTTCTATCGTGCAAATCAAATAAGGTTTAAATATATATAATTTTCAAACAACAAATCATATTCTAAACCCTTTCAAAATGAAATAGATTTACCAAGTAGAAAAATTGGTTCCAAAATCTTGAGAGAGATCAGAAAAATGGTGCAAAGCCTTCTCTTCAGATCCAAGCTCCTTCCCAAAAATCCAATTGATCTTCTTCGAACAATTCCAAATCCAAAAACACACAAACCCGCAAATTCCTCTCCCCTTCTCCATTTTTCCAATTTTTTTCATCCTCCCCCACAAACTCATCAAAAATCCCCATTAGAGCCAAAAAAAAATGAAAATATCTATTCAACCATCATAATCAATTTTTGAAAATAGAAATACAAAAAATATCTCAAAATATCTCTAATTTTAAATTTTGCATTTAAAATTTCCAAAAATGAAATTAAAACCCTTTTTCAATTTTCAAACTTAATTTCAATTCAAAATATCTATTAATTTCCAAAATGAATAACTTAACTCAAATCAACACAATTAATTTAACTAATCAAAAAAATAAATCTAATCCAAGATTAAATTATTTTATTAATTAAATTAAATTAATTAATAAACTAAATAAAAAAATTCACATTATAACCAGATTAATTTAATAAACAACTTAACTACATAGACCATTTATTTACATTTTTCTAACTTGCAATTTAATAAGATCAAGGCAATTGAGCAATATTAAAATAATTGAACCAAACTACAACCCGGTGACACACTATGACTAGGGTGATGACTTGGCACAAAATACTTAGCTACTATCTCCCAATCAAATGTTGTTGGCAATGGATACGCTCAAACCTGTGAAACCAAGTGGAGTCAATGTCCTATACCTATCAAATTGCAAACAACAAGTATATCGCACATGTATATTTGCATCATATAAAACACACCGTGAAGAGGAAATCTCAGAATCGTAGGGAGCTCATGAGCGAGTGGTGCAATCCCACCCCCTTCACCAATATAGTCTTACAAACTGATGAGTCTAACATCAATAATATAATCAAAGACATAAAACATCATTAATTAAAATGTCATCTATGCTTATCTAAAGCATGCCATAATGATAACATCAGAATAAATTACCATCACATCAAAAGAGAAAAATGAAGGGGTATTACAAAAGTACTAACATAAAATAAAACATAAGGAAGAAGAACACTATCTGATCAAAAGAGAAAAATGGAGGGGTGCTACATACTCCCCCCCTAGGGTCAGGCTTACTCCTCGAAGCCTGTGAACAAATAGGGATAAAGATCCATCATTCTAGCCACATCTTCCCAAGTGGATGACGTATCATCCCTAGGATCCCACTAGACTCTAACCTGATCAATATCTTTCCCTCGAAGAGCGAGCATTATGCGCTCCATTATGACCATGGGCTCCAAAGCTAGCTGCCCATTCTCTACCTATAAAGCATTCCAATCAAGGACATGAGAAATGTCTGGATGGTATGACCAAAGAACAAAAACATAAAATACATCGTGAATACGCGAGAGACTAGGTGGTAAAGCAAGCCGATAAGAAACTAAACCAATCTTCTTGAGTATCTTGAAGGGTTTGATAAAGTGAGGTGCCAACTTAGATCCCTTCCCATAACGGATGGGACTCTTTTGCAGATGCACTAGAAAGGATACTCTATCACCAATAGAAAATTGTCGATCCACCTTATGCACATTCACATAATTCTTTTGCATATCCTGAGATGCAACCAAATTCTCTCTAATTTAAACCACCTGCTGCTCCATATTCTGCAACATCTCAGGACCCAAAATTACTGGAATGGATGCATGTCAGTAGAACTCTGGAAACCATTATTGTAACCAAACTCTACCAGATAGAGATAATCTTCCCATTGCATATTCTAGTCCATCACATACATACGTAGCATATCCTCAAGGATCTGATTGAACCTCTTAGTTTCTCCATCTATCTCTAGGTGATAATCTGAATTGAAGTTCGACTGTTTCCCCATTGCATGTTGTAATGAAGTCCAAAGAGATGAGGTGAACACTAGATCCCTGTCAGAAATAATCCGATGCAAAATACCATGTAACCTCACTATATTCTCCATGAACACTCTGTCTACAGATGATGCATTATAGGAAGACCACATAGGTGAGAAGTGTGCTACCTTCGTCAACCTATCAACTGTCACCATAATCACATCATGTCATCTCGAAGATTTTGTTAAACCAATAATGAAATCCAATGAGATTATATCCCACTTCCACTCGAGTACTAAATGCGGTTGCAAAAGCCATGCTGGGTGTTGGTGTTCAAACTTCACCTATTGACACTCTAGAAATCTCAACACATAATCTGTAATATTGCGCTTCATTCTTGGATAGAAAGAAAACTGACGCAAATCTGCATGCATCTTCTTCACTCCTGGATGGGTTGAATAAGGTGCACGATGTGCCTCAATCATAACCAAGGTGCAAAGATAACTTGATGAAGGAATGTATATGCATCCCATGTGCCTCAATATCCCATCTAGATCTAGAGAATATCTAGAATAACTACCCTCAAGAGGCCTGTTTGCCTCTATTTTTTTCTTAACCTCCTGATACCAACTATCCACTAGAAGGGCAGAAAGAATCTGACTCCATAAATATACAAAAAGTGTCAACTCAGATATATCATGTCTCCGTCTATTGAGTGCATCCACTAAAAAATTCTCCTTTTCCTGGATGTACTTCACTTCAAATTCATATTCATAGAGAAATTCCATCCAACGCCTTTGTCTATCATTAGGAAATATGTTGAAGGCTTCTATGATCACTGTGGAACTCAAACATATGGCCAAGAAGGAAATGTCTCCATCTCATCAATGCATGAAAAACTTCTGCCAACTCAAGATCATGTGTAGGGTAATTAAACTCATGATCCTTGAGCTTCCATGACTCATATGCTATGACACAACCCTCCTACATCAACACTAACCCTAATCCCTCCAAGGATGCGTGTGTATATAATACAAAGTCCCCAGTCAGATCAGGTATCCCAAGTATTGGTGCACTGGTCAGGTTCTCCATAATATTCTGAAATGTTGTCTCGCACTGCTTTGATCACACAAACCTTTTCCCTTTCCTTTGAAGTGAGGTGATAGGATACCCTATCCTCAAAAAGCCTTGCACAAAACGCCTATAATAACCTATTAGCCTCATAAAGCTACTTATCTCTGCCACATTAGTGGGCACAGGACAATCTGAGATCGATTGGATCTTTGCAGGATCCACTTAAATACCTTCCCCTAAGATCAAATGACCAGGGTACTAGACCTCAATCTTGAACAATTCACACTTCGATAGGTTAACATAAAGCTGATTATCTCGTAAGCACTGTAATACCTACCAAAAATTTTCCTCATGCTCTTCCACTATCCTAGAGTATATCAAAATTGGATCAATGAACACAAGGATAAATCTCTCTAAGTACATAAAAAATACCCTATTCATCAGACTCATGAACACAGAGGGTGCATTTTTCAACCCGAATGGTAATACTATAAACTCATAGTGACCATATCACATTCAAAATGTCGTCTTATGTATGTCTGAGTCAAAGATACAAAGATGATGATATCTTGACTTAAGATCATTTTTCAAAAATATTGTGGCACCCTTGATCTGATCGAATAGATCATCAATCCTAGGAAGTAGATATCGATTCCTAATAGTCACTTTTTTCAACTATTGGTAATCAATACATAACTAAAGTGAAGCATCCTTCTTCAGGAAGATAACTCGTGCTCCCCATGGAGAAACACTAGGGTGAATGAATCCCTTTGCTAACAACTCCTCAAGCTGCAAGAGAAGCTCTTTTAGCTCCTGGGTGGTCATATGATAAGTAGCTCATGAAGTGGGTTTCGATCCAGGTACAAGGTCTCTCTTGAAGTCTAGGGCTCTCTGAGATGGCATCCCTGGAATCTCATTTAGAAACACATCAAAATAATCATGATGAATGGGGTGACTATCGAGAAAAACTTTCTCTTCTCCATCTCCTAAATCCAAATTATCTACTGAAATAGCGAATAACTAACAACCCTAACACACACACCTTCTAAACTGCATAGTTGAGATGATTCACAAGGAAATTGGTATCTAAACTCCCATTATCTCTTCCTCTCTGCCAAATGCTTTAATGCATCAAATTGACTTACGTCGATGATCTATGACTGCTCTATCACCTCTAACAAATCTATCCCTATGACAACGTCATAAGAACCCAATGGAATAACTCAAAGGTCCATTGTAGTATGGAGAGGTCCAACCTCCAATCTACACTCTGGTACAAGGGAATGTGATACAGCTTTCACACCTAAGGCTAACTCAACCTACAACCTATCAACTTGCCTCACTACCCCCAGTCTACATTGTGTCATGACGAAAGAAGAAATGAAAGAGTCAAACACTCCAGAGTCAAAATAGTAATTGGGTTACCCAACAACATACCAAATGTCCCGATGATGGTACCTTGATGCTCTTCCTAGTAATTATCAACCACTACAAAACATGATGCCCTTTGCTTGCATCCCCAACTATCAGCTCAGATGCCGCTAGTCCCTATGAAAATCCATATGTGCCCCTATTAGGATAAATTCTAGCTATATGACCCTGCTGGCCATATGCAAAACATCTAGTACCTCTGCCATAGCCCCTACCTCTAGGTGGTCCGCTAGACTATTGTGCACTACCCCTGAATGTGGACTGAGAGCTCTATGCTAGCTTCTCAAAGTTGAAGCATTTCATACACCTCGAGTTCCTATCCTCCTGCCTATATTGGAAACATTTATGTTTCCCTTGTGAAACTTGTTGCTGCTAACCACTCCACGAAGGTCCCTACTGAGCCCTAATAGGTGCATCTCCTTGAGTCTGACCTCCTTGGGCACTAGACCCTTCTACTGAACTATTGCTAATCTAAACAGCCATGTGGCCTCCTAGTGACATGGCCAAATTCTTCTTTATTAGACATTCTTTCTACACCACTATCTCCATGGTTTTCGGTTCAAAAAGCCTCATGACTCCACTAAGACGGACATTCAAGCCCCTAAAAAAGTGGTGACCCAAAATCCCCTCATCATCTCCTATACCTCCAAACTTCTTGAGCTCATAGAAGCGTCACTCATACTACTCAACTATCTAGGCTAATTGATGCAAGGCATGAAACTCATCACCTTGATGCTAATCCCAGTGGTCAGATAGGAAACGGGCTCTGAACCACTCTAGAAAAATCTCCCAAGACATTGAGTTAATATCTATATGGAGCTTCTGCTCCTCCAGCCTCCACCATATTGATGTGAACCCTCGTAGATTCATGATAGCACATTGCGCTTTGGTATTATTGTCGTAAGAGTGCATAAAAATGAATCCCATCGAAGTCTATAAGCCAAGTCTCAGCCTCTAACCTAGTGCCTCCTCCATCATACAATGGTGGTTGTGCCCTAAGTAAATCTCTCATATGCACCTCTGACTGAGATGGAGCTTCCCTCTCACTAGGATTAATCTAAACCTTGGCTTGCCTCTGACCAAGGAGCACAAATGCCTCCTCAAGTGCCCTGTGCGTAGCCTCAATATCTAGAGGATTTTATTGTCGGTCACTACCCCCTGGCACATTCTTTGATGCCTAATATTCCTCCTGATCTAAAATATGTGGAACATGAGGAGATTCATGCTGATTCCCATCGTGACTGCCTACACAGTTGCGTCCTCACTCTCTACCTCTTTCGTGTATAGGAGGCATAATCCTGCACAGACATACCAAAGTATTAGGTAAGACACACGTCTTAAAACCTACACAACTAAAAGCTTAATGAATTCATTATAATCCTAGAGTACCTAGTGTTTAAACCTAGGCTCTAATACCATGTGTAATGCCCCACCATGTAACCCTAGAGGAAGTTGCAATTAACTACTCCAACGCACAAGTTTTTTTTGTTTAAAGATAAATTAACATGCAAGTTCACTAGCCATTTCCAACAACCTCTCAGGTTATGAGACTGAGATTAATTTAAAACTCATACATACAACATAATTGAATCCATAACATTTATGTACTTAAGAAATTAAGAGCACGTACATTCCATACATGATAAATTACATCATAACCATAAGAGATACAATAAGATTGCATATACCAATAATTTTCTAATAAGATTACATATCCCATTCCCCGAATGAGGTAGAACCAATAAATGTGATTAAAAATTACAATCTTCCACCTCAATTACAATTGAGGGGTAATAAATTACAAGAATCAACTAAAATGAATATAAAAATGTAATGTAACCGGATCCCACGAGCTCTCCAAGTGGAAATATCATCAACATGAACAAGAATAAAACCCAATAGAGTAAGGTGCACGTTCCACCCAATCAAGTAATACTCGAAGGCCCACCCCCTGTGCTAGGAGATAGTAACAAGGATTCCTAGACAAGACCATCTACCTCTCGACATAGGCTAGAACACAACTGAACTTAATCAAATATAAATGCAACACTATCACAATGGTTACAATGCTTCTAGAGTTAATTAATCAATTGCATCATTGATATAACATACTGATGACTTAGGAGAAGTGTCATCACAAAGCTACATGGGATATCTTGGTAAGTCTTCTTAGGCCCCAACTCCCATCTCAGGATCTCCTGGAAACCTCTAGTGACTCCTAGCCCCTCATGCAAAATAATGTGGAATTTGTTATCTCTCGTAGAGATAAGATAATGATCTTTCCATTCTAAGACTTCTCATCCCATTCCAAGTCTATACAAGCCCTTGTATCCATAAGCGAAGAAAAATTATTCTTATTAAGTGTTTGATACTATTGATTCTTCTAATAAGTTTATTTACATTATCACTGGATTAACTAACTCACAATGAGTTACCTTGGCACCACTTTGTGTGTCGGCCCTCATTGCAAGCCACTCCTCTAAGACAACACATGGAACAACTCCACATACCAAGGGTAGACTAGTGCGACCTAAGGATATTAAATCCCTATCCACAACATAAAGGCAACACATTCCCATTCATGATAACAGGGTAATTAACTGGATACAACTATACACACTACCCAAGGAAAGTCAAGGCAACACATTCCCGTTCATGATAAGCAAGTAATTAATTGGATACTATATATTTTAATACTATTAAAAATATAATATAAAATATTATATTTTAAAAAATGAATTTAAAGAGGTCAAACTCACGTAGGGTTTTTGAAAGGCGCATCACATTTTTCATTGGGGGCGGTTGTGTTTAAACATAGTCGAACTGCTTTGTATGGGCGTGACCGGTGTTAAAGGGTGCACACGACACAACTCCCCCATAGTGCCTCCCATGGGGGCACCTGTGGGGTGAGCCCCCAATGTCCCAAAAAAAACTCTTTTTTTTTTAATTTCATTTTTTTTATATATAAAAAACAATTCCCAAGCTTGTGGATTTCGAAGTCCACCACTAAATTTCAACAAGGTTTTTTTTGGTTTTAAAGAACCATTTTAAAACTAAAAAATATATATATATACATATGTATATGTATATATTTTTTACTATATATATACATATATATATAAATATAAATACAGATTTATGAAATTTACAAAAGCAGAGTAGCAAATAATTTTTAGAAATGATTATTTACAGTCATATTCACAATTTTTTTTCTTGAGAAAAATCATTTGAAAACAAAGGTTTAAGAATTTGATACAAGATTTCACATGGGTTTTTCTTTCAATTCAAACAAAGGTTTTTTTTCAAACAACATATAAATCTATGAATCTTTTTCAAAAATGAAATTAATTTAATAAACAAAAAACCTAGTTTCCAAATGCTTGAGAGGATGCCAAATGATGCAATTATTCTTCCATAGATTCTAGCTCCTTCCAAGCAATTCAACAAAGCTTCTCCACAAAAAAATCCAAAACCCAAAACAAAAATCCTTCTCTTTTCTCCTTTCTTCCTTTCTTTGGAATTTCATGGTTAAAGCCCTTAACTCCATGAAAAATAAAATATCTCTTTCAACCACCAACATGAATTTTTCCAAACAAAACATAAAATATCTTCCAATTTCTTTTTGCATTCAAATCCTCCAAAAATACAAAATAAAACATTTTTCAATTTTCAATTAAAATATCTATCAATTCTAAAAATAACTTGATTCAATTCAATTAATTTAATTAATTCAATAAAATAAATATAATCTAAAGATTAAATTATTTTACTAATTAAATTAAATTAATTGATTAATTAAATAACATCTTCTAACATAATAAAGCAGATTAATTTAGTAATCAACTTAAATATTTAATGTTGTTTATTTACCTTTTTCAACTTGTAATTAAATAATATCAAGGTGAAATTGAATAACATTAAGGAAACCTAACCCAACTTAAAACCAATGAAACACTATGACTAGGGTGATGACTTGACATGGGAAACCTAGTTACTATCACCCAATAAAATATTGTTGGGCAATGGACACACTCATACCTACGGAAGTAGGCGGAGTCGATGTCTTGTACCTATAAACCTGTAAACAACCATATATCGAACTTGCATATATATATCGTTATAAAACACACTCTGAAGAGGAAATCGTGGAATCATAGGGCTCTCACAAGCGAGTGGTGCAATTTCATTCCCTTCACCAATAGAGTGTTACAAAATTGATGAATCTAACATCAAAAATATAATCAAAGTCATAAAACAACATTAATTCAAATATCCTCTATGCTAATCTAAAGCATGCCATAGTGATAACACTAGAATAAAATACCACCACATCAAAATTTAACATCACATCGCATTACAATTAGCGATCAAATAGTAACCGAGTACCATAGTCAAAGTACTAACATAAAATAAAACATAAAGAAGAACAGTGTCCGATCAAAAGAGAAAAATGGAGGGGTGCTATATCATGCATTGCAAAGTTGCTCAAGATATCTGGGAAAAAAATGAAACCATTTATCAAGGAAATGAAAAATTCAAACTGTCAAAAAATCTTACACTCAAACATCAGTTTGAGGAAATGAGAATGAAGGATGATGAAAAAGTGGTTGAATACTTACTAAGAATAGATGAAGTTGTTAGTTCTATGAGAGGTCTAGGAGGATGTAAAAGAGTTTGATGTTGTTACAAATTTCATTAGAACTTTACAACCTAAATTTTAATATAAGGTTTCAGCCTTTGAAGAAAAGAAACACTTTGATCAACTTACCTTAGATATTTTTCAAGGAACTCTAACTGCCTATGAAATGAGGACAAGCAAAATCATTTCAATAGGAAAAGAAGCACCCTTTACAACTGAAAATAAAGAAAAAGTTGATAACAGTGAATTAGAATATTCTGATTAAAAAGAAACCCACCTATTAGAAAACTTATAAAGGGTTGTAGAAAATACAAGGGAAAAATTCCCTTTAAGTGTTTTAACTATGGCAAGATTGGACACTTTGCTGCTAAGTGCCCCTACGATGATCAAATCAATGACAATGAGAAATCTGACAAACTGCCTAAGAAGAAGGCATATAAACTTGAAAGAAAGTTCAATTTCAAAAATAAGAGTTTGTTTAGTAAATATGAATCTAACATTGAAATAGACGACTCTTTAGCTGAGGAAGATGAAGCTTTATTTATGGTTGAAGTCAAATTGCAGGAAGAGACTAACAACAATGATCAAGAAGATGGTGAAATTGATCTAGAAGGTGAACTAAAATGTGCCTTAAAGGAAATTAAGAGACTCAAAAGAAAAATTATTGCTCAATAATAGAATTTAGATCAAGTTCTTGATCAAAAACATAAACCTAGTCAAGAAATGATCTCTCTAAAAACTCAACTTGAAGAAGCTAAGAGAGTTGAGGACTGTTTTTGTGTAACTGTAAGTTTCAAAGATCAAGAAATTCAGAAATTGGAACAAGAATTAGTCTATCTTAGAAAGAAAATAGAAAGGTATGAAAGTACCTTAAAGCTTAATGAGATTCTCAACAAGCAAAAATTGAGTAAAGATAAAATTGGTGTTGGTTTTGAAAAGGGTGAATGCTCAATTAACAATTCAAAGAAAAAATGTTCTGGAAATAAGAGTTTTGGGCCAAATCATCATGATTTTGGAAAGATTAATGTTTATTCCTTTAAAGACAATAGAGCATCTTATAGATTCAATCCATTATTTTATGGATATTGTTTTTACTGCAACAAATTTGGCCATAAAGCAAGTACTTGCAAGCTTATGGCTTCTAGAATTCCCAAATTTGGACATAAGCAGTACTTTGGCTTTGTCAATCAGATCAGATGCTTTAAATACAACACTTTAGGACATATTATCAACAATACAAAACTGGTCTGCATAATAAACAACCAAAAACTAAATTAGTTTGGAGACCTAAAAATGTTAAGAGCCTAGAGAAAACAATGCTGGTCCAAGCTGCATTTCAATCTAAAAAGAAGGACTTATGGGTCTCAGATAGTAGTTTCTCTAATGACGGGACAAGTGACAAGGATAAATTCTGCAAACTTGAAGATTATGTTGGTGGATATGTAAGGTCTGGTGATAACACTAGTATACAAATTAGAGGTAAAGGCTCACTTCTATGAAATGAGGATGTACACCTATCTATAATGTGTATTATGTGGAAGGCCTAAAGCACAACTTGCTTAGTATTAGCCAAATCTGTGATATAGTGGTTATCATGTAATGTTTACTTCACAGGGATGTGAGATCAAGAACAAGTTTGGAGAAAATGTTGTAGATGGGAGAAGAACCAAAGGTAATGTTTATAATATTCTTGACACTTCTAATAATGATAAAAATGAAGGTATGTGTCTAATGGGTCAAGTTGAAGAATGTTGGTTATGGAATAAAAGATTAGGATACATAAAATTTGAAAATCTGGTTAGAATCAGTAAAAAACAGAATGTTAGAGGTTTCCTAGTCCTTAAAAAACCAAAAAATTCTTTGTGTAAAGAATGTTTAAGTGGTAAACAAACTAGAGTCAGTTTCAAGACAAAAGAACATTCTTCAACAAAGCGAGGTTACAACTAGTTCATATAGATTTGTGTGGCCCAACTAGAACAAGGTCAATAAATGGTGAAAAATACTTTATGTTGTTTGTAGATGACTACACTAGAATGGTTTGGGTTACATTTATTAAACATAAATCAGAGGCATTTGAAAGGTTTGAAATATTTTGTAAAATGGTTGAAAAGGGATTTGATTTAAAACTTAAATGCCTAAGATTTGATAAAGGAGGCGATTCCACCTCTTAGGAATTTTTTTATTACTGTGAGCAACATGGTATTAAAAGGAAATATGTTGTAACTAGAACACCTCAAAAAAATGGGGTAGTTGAACATAAAAATAGAATAGTAAAGGAAATGGAATGAACTATGTTAGATGAGGCTAAGTTCCCTAAGATGTACTGGAAATAATTTGTTCATACAAATGTGTACATTCTAAATAGAGTGCAACTTAGAGTGGAAAAAAAATACACTCCCTATGAATTATGCCATGGAAAAACAACCTCTATAAAACATTTTAGGATCTTTGGCAGTAAGTGCTATATTAGAAAAGATGATGATCATTTAGGAAGCTTTCAATCAAAATGTATGAGGGTATCTTTTTGGGATACTCAACTCACAGTAAAGCCTATAAATGTTATAACAAAAGGATAAATAGAATTTTTGAGGCAATCATTGTAAAAGTTGATGAAGGTCCATATATAGGAACTAATCTTGTCCAGGTAGATGAGGAAGAAATAGAAACAAAACTTGAGATAAAAACTGAAAAATGTTGAAACAACAAGTTCCGAAAAGTGTGTGCTCAAAAATCCTTCAAAATATCTTGCAAAATATCATCCTAAAGATCAAATTATTGGGGATAGATATGCAGGAGTTCAAACTCGAAGAAAGACTACAAAAATTGAAGAACAAGCTCAAATAGCAGAGCATACAACCTTATTTTTAGTTATTGAATTTTAACCTAAAAACTATGATGAACCTCACATAGATGAATGATGGGTTAATGCTATGCAAGATGAAATAAATCAGATTGAGAAAAATAAAACTTGGAAATCAGTCCCAAGACCCGATGACAAGAATGTGATAGGTGGAAAATGGATTTACAGAAATAAGTGTGATGAAAATGGCAATGTTGTTCGCAACAAGGCAATGTTTTTCTACTAAGGATATGCTCAACAAGAAGGTATTTATTTTGGTGAAACCTTTGCACCTATTGGTAGATTATAATCTATTAGAATACTCTTGACTTATTATGTTTATAAAAACTTCACTGTTTATCAAATGGATGTCAAAATTGCCTTTTGAATGGCTATTTAGATGAAGAGGTTTATATGGAACAACCTAAAGGATTTTTTTGGAAAGATAAGCCTAATCATGTTTACAGGTATAAAAATGCCCTTTATGGCTTACAAAAAGCACCTAGGGCATGGTACTCTAGGTTGGATAATAATTTGACATCAAATGGATTTGTTAGAGGAGGTGTTGACAACAATATTTATGTCAAGCTTGAAGGTACTGATATTTTAGTTGTTGAGATTTATGTTGATGATACCATCTTTAGCTACAATAATGTTGCTTTAAGCAAAAAATTCTCACATTATGTAATTTGAATTTGAAATGTCAATGTTGGAAGAACTGACTTTATTTCTATGTCTTGAAGTTTCTCAACCTGAAAATGGTATATTTCTCTCTCATTCCAAGTATGCCAGAGAGATGCTTAAGAAATATCAAATGGATGAATGACATCCAGTTAGCATTGCAATGGTTACAGGTTGCAAACTCACCAAGGTTGATGATTCTCTTGATGTATATCTATCTAAATATAAATCAGTGATTGGTAGTTTATTATATTTAACTGCTTCTAGACCTATCACAATGAAGTTAGTTTGCATGGTTACAAGGTTTTAGGCATCACCTAAGGAATCTCATGTTACTGCTATTAAAAGGATCTTTAAATATGTTTAGGAAACTCTTGATAATGGACTTTGGTATCCTAGAAGCAATTTTTTTTATTTAATTTCTTATAATGATGTTGACTGGGTTAGTTGTCTGGATGATAGGAAGAGCACCAGTGGTGTTGCATTCTTTCTTGGTGATCATTTAGTGTCACAGAAAAGTTAGAAACAAGAATTTGTTTCTCTTTCACATGATGAGGTAGAGTACATAGCTGCCACTTCTTGCTGCATTCAAGTTTTTTGGATGACATAGACATTATCTAATATGGGTATTATAGTTTCTAAGCCTATTTCTATTCTCTATGATAGCACTAGTGCAATTAACATTTCTAAAAATATTGTTATGCACTCTCCTACTGAACATATTCCTATCAGTTTTCACTTTCTTCATAAAAAAGTGTTGGCTAATAAAGTGTGTTTACAATTTGTTGCTTCACAAGAGCAAGTTGCAGATATTTTCACTAAGCCTTTAGCTAAAGAAGCATTTGAAAGGTTGAGACTTGAATTGGGAGTTATCTCTCAATCTTTACTTCACTAAATTACCCATATTTGGCTTAGGGGGGGCTTGTTACAATCTTTATTCATTCACATCTCTCTTGCAAATTTTGTTTGTTACATTATTGCTTTATTTGTAGTTGGTTCTTTTGGTATTTGGTTTGATTCTCAGTTGTGTTTCATAGCATTTCATTGTATTCTCCTTATTCTTTATCATTGAGGAAAAAATGGGGAGAGTCATTTGTGTTTTTCCATCAAGGAAAAAGGGGGATTTTGTTGATTCCTAGGTTTGATCTTGGTTTGTCCTTGATGACAAATCCACTTATTTAGGTCTTATGGTTTGACTGCTTCAGATTTGGTCTCTCAGAATCTTTATGTTCTCCATATTCAATATTTAGTTGTCTTGACATGATACATACTTGATGGATCTTGATGATGTTTGTTTCAGATTTCAGCTTGCTCTGATTCATGATCATTACAATTGGTTCATTTACAGGATCTTGATGCTACTCCATTCATGTTTAACTATTCTTTTTAGATATCTCCTTTGCAGATGTACTTGTTTCTTAAGTGGACTAACAGTGTTGATTATGATCATGGAATAGGTTTTTCATCATATAGAAGAATATTTTTTCTTATCATTCTTGGCTTATATGATGATATATTGTGCTTCAAGTATCTCATACTTTTTGAACAATGTTCATCTTGAACATTCTTGGTTTCAAGTTCAGGTATTCTCAATTGGTCGTTATCAGGAATGATATGTTAGTATATTATTTTTGGCTCATTAAAATCTTTATGGATCAGTTTGGTTGCTTGGACATCTTGACACTATTTTCTATGCTCTTGTAGTATCCCATTTTGATTGGATTTCTCATGTCATTATTAAAGACTCTAAATCCATCTAGTGGCATTCTATGAACTCACATTACCAGGGAGCATTGAATAATTTTTGGTTTCAGGCAATGTTTTTTTTTTTATGGTATTATCACTATGACCTTTATTAATAAAAGCCTTTATCAAAGATCATCTCTTATAAAATAATATAGGAGTTGGCATTTAAATGAAGTAAACCCTATCAGGTTTCCTTAAGCATTTGATAGAGATGATGACACTCCTATTGGGCACTTGATTTATTAAATTTGTGTAAAGTCTTGTGCAAATAATAATTGGCAGTTTATTGTGGGCATTCAACAACCTTCTTATCTCATTATTCTTTTCGGAATTTTGGAAAGCTTGGAAATAACATTAAGTTTTCTTTCGATGTTTAGAGTGTATCAACAACTTGTATGCAAAATGTGGAGGTAATGATAATGTCAAAATTTGTGGTAAAAGGTATAATACAATGGATCTAAAATCATTATGATTTTTTTTTTATTACATATGATAGTCTTTCAGACTTCAAGTTTTACTTCATTTTGGGAATTCATCGAATATCTTGGTGAATTGAATGAAAGTTAGGGCAATTTAATTTTGGTCTTCTAATTGCTAAGGTTCAGAACCCTGCCATGGATTCAATGTAACTGTTGTTCTTCATTGGTTCTACTAATTAAAATGGTTTTTAATAGAATGCAATCTCTATGTTTAAGCATGAAAGGTATAGATGCTCAATTTGATGCCTTTTGATGGCTAAAATCTCGAATCTGGAAGGAGATTTGATAGTGTTACTCAGCTAGGTTGGTAAATTTCCTCACAAAAAATAATCGTGCTCTATTTTTAATTTCATTCATCATATCAGGTATTCCTACCTCTCATTGATGAAAGTCTTCGAGGGGCAATTTTTTTTCTCTTCATTTTTGTGTTTGTTCAAGTATCATTTCCATCATTTTTTGTTTATATCTAACAAAATTCATTTACTAGTATTTTTTCTTGAATCATAATTGGTATAAATGGATTACGTGTTTATCTCTGTCAAAAGAGCATGCATTGATTTCGGTTAAATTTTTTTTCTCCTTGTGGGTATTCTGAAAGTGTTGATTATTTTTGGTTATTGGGTTTTAATGATGATGTGGGTTTGGTTACAAATCTCTCTCAAACCCTAGCAGTGATATTATTTTGTGTTTATCAGCTTGAAATTTTTTGTGTGAAGCATATAGTTGTCTCTCTGATTTTTTCATCCACCTATCATTAATTTTATTGGAGGTTATTTTGCAAACAAATGAATTAGGGTGTTGAGGTCTATCAAATATCTTCGAGATAGTAAGATGGAAAGATTTTTTTTCTTGGTGCATACATCACTGTATTTTTGGTATTCTTGGAAAACAACCGACAAGATTTTTGTCTTATCAAAACCTCTGTTGTAGGTTCAAAAGAGAAATATATACATTTTGTAAATAGAGAGAATATTATGTGATTGATAACTATTTTTCATTGTAGTGACTATTCTTGAAAATAAAAAATAGTGTGAGAACTTTTGTAATTGTAAATTTGCAAGACAATGTAGAGTGATAGGATTTCATTTTAATATGTCTGGTATTTTGAAGGTTCATCAGTGAACATTTATTAGGGGTATTGGAATGTAAGGCATTTTTCAGTGTTAGAGAATTGAAACAGATAAATCCTTTGATAGTATTATTGTTGTGAAACAAAAGAGGGGTTGGTGCTCCTTGAAATTGGTGTTTCTAAATGAAGGTTTGTTTCTCTTCGAGTGGGTGCTCTAACAATTTCCTATAAGGCACTATAAGAAGCGATTTGAGATATATAAGCCAATATGCTAGTATTTTAGGAGTGGTTTTTCTACCTCAGGAGGGTTCTCCACTCAACAAATATTTTGTCTCTTGGTCTCATTTGTAGTATCTTTAATTCATTATGTTAATGTTGTGATATTAAATACTTTACTATTATACTTACCATTTCAATTCTTAATGGTTGCATTCAATTTATGGATGATTTAATCATTGAAATATTAAGAGCATAATTCAATTTTGTTTCATTTTCTAGAAATGGTTCATGACACTAATCCAAGCCCACCTCCCAGTGTATTTTTCACTCCTAAAATATTAACCATACGGTATTCATAATTCCACAATCATTAAATGACTATTTCAAAAATTACAATCTCAACAATAATTGAATCCATTCAAGGGTATATCTCAACAAGAAACTCTTATCATCGAAAGTATAATCTCATCATTAAATGACCTTGGTTAAAAAGTGTAATCTCAAAACTAAATTTAACTCAATAAAAAGAATAATCTTTCAATATATGACTGAATATACAAAACCATAAACTCAACAATAAGTCGACTCTATTTGAAAGTATAATCAATAATAAATTTATCAATCAAATCAAATAGGTTATTCTTGACTTATTTGCTTCAATCAATGATCAAATCAAAAAATTACCAAATAGGTTATTTTCAACCTATGGTTTTCATCAAAAGTAAACTAATGATCAAGTGATCATGAACCATTCATAAAAATTCTTTCAAAAATACATCAATTATTCACATTTTTATAATTTTTACTATATTTGAATATAGTTTGGAGAACATTAACTTGAGAAGGATTTGTGCTTCTAAACCTACAAGATCTCTTCTCGATACAGCTATGGATTGCCAAAGAATGCATAAATCTCTTGAATTTCATGAATAGGAATAAGTTAGATTAATCAATATAAGAAAATAACATATTCGTAAAATAGATTATATCAACCCTATTGTTGAATAAAGATATATCCATTAATTTTGTACCCTAACAGTAGGGATTAGACTCACTTACTACTTTCAAGGAGATTTAAGTAATCAAGTATAGATTAAAAATGAGGTTTGGATAACATAACAACCTATTAATGATGATATATCCATAATACCATCATTCCTATTGCATTACTAACCTCAATGTCCACAAGGTTTACTTAGCATTATAAGCTAAAATCTTAAACACTCATAATCCAATACATAAAGTATATGAATATATCCCTAAAACAGGGTTCATTAACAACTAGACTCATCAAGAATCTTTCAATCTTATCTAATGATGAAGATAACCAAATTCATATTAAAACAACCTGGGAAAACTTTAGTGGTGAATCTTCACTGATTAGCGAATTCTAGAAATCAGCCAAGTCAAAATTGATGAATTAATCACACCCAACAAGGTGTCCAAATCACCCAGATTTTACAAACTATCAATCCAATGCATGTACATTCACTAATTATTATTTTTATGAGGCATATTCAAGTAATAAATTATCCATAACAAACTATATGTTTCAAATGGACTGATTAATATTTTTGCTTGGAATCTTGGAAGCATGTAATAAAACACCTACATATTCACCAATACTATTAAAACAACATTATATTAGGACCCATTTCACCAATTAAAATTTACAAATAGTTTCTTGTGAAGACCCATTTCACAATGAAAAATTATAAATAGTTTCTTATGAGGACCTATTTCGCCAAAAACATTAAAAAATAATACATTTGAGGACACATTTCACCTTGAAAATTACAACATATCTTTGTATAAACATGAAAGATTTGCCAAAATTTTAATATACCATTTAAAATCCCATGAAATTTTCCAAATATGGATTAATATAAATACAATCAAAACTATCATTTATTCTTACACATTTTGTTTATTTTTGAGGTTCTCAATTCGAAAGCCAGTGAAAACCGAAAATATAGACTTAAAGGTGAGTAATAATTTCTTTATAGTGATATTAATTATAATAATACGATTTATTTATCTCTTTTTAATTCTTTCTTCAATAGTAAAGATAATAATGAGTAGGGAATGGGATCTATATTCTTTATTCTTCTTAAACAAGAAGACATTTTTTTAAAAAAATTATTCGAAGTGAGATCATTATGTCAAGCAGCAAGGGTAAGACTCCTCAAGGTAGTGAAGGGATTGAGAGGCCATAAAAACATCTAAAATGTAGAGTACCATACACTCTTACTTTGGAATTGGAAATGATTTTGATCCATTAGGTCAAGATGGAGCTACATCATCAATAGTTCCACAACATATTAATGAAGTAGGAATTCAAAATACCTCTCCGCCATCGGAAGGTCAAGGTGAGATTGTCATTGAGTTAAATTAAAATGTATAAAATGAAGATGGAAATATTGTAGAAGATGTTCAAAGGGGTACCCTAGTTAGCAAGAATGAGATAATTGACTTCGATCAAGATGATGTTGGTAGCAAGAAAAGAAAAGGAAAATAAAAAATGGAGCATGAGTGGGAAATGAAAAGGAATTTTTAACCTGGTTGGTTGTCAAAGTACCCATTCATCGTACTAGTGGGAAAAGAAAATGATATTGAAAAAAATAAAAATGCAAGTGTACGATTTGTAGTTGGAAATGTGGAAGAGACAAGAAGTTTTAGTTAAAGCTTGATAGTATAGAAAATAATATTAGTAAAGTTTATGAAAAAAAAATCATATACAAAAAGGAAAATTTAGTCATACGATGGAAATCAAAGGAATAATATCTCCATGTTAATTATTCTATAGAATATGAAGAGCATTATAAAATAATATCAAATCTTGCTACATGTCAAGGTACACTTGAGTCTCAATTTGGAAAAGCAATGAAAGGAGAAAATTTATCAAAAACTGTTTAGATGAGTGTTGTTTTTCATATTTTTTCTAGAGGGCACCCTATGAAAAACTACATAAAATTTTATAGTTTATCATCTTTTTTGGTTGTTCCTCACTTTACCTTATCACATTGTTCAGTTAATGCTAGATCAAAATGGGAAAGCTATCTTTCTGCAGATGAAAAGGAAGATTTAATGGAGAAATTAAAAGAGTCAAACTTCATTCCATTATATTTAGATAGAATTATTGTGGTATACAATACTTCTTGGGTCTGTATGCATTTGTATATAGTAGAACAATATGTTTGCAAAGATCATATTCTTTGTGTTCATAAAATGAAGGATAGTTCAATATCACAAAATCTATTTGAACTAGTCAATAAATCTCTGAATGAAATTATAGGTTTGGATGAGTTGATAATTGCCAAAACATTGGTATGTGTAGGATTTCATAGAGCTACAATGATGCAAGCTCAAAGGAGTGGTGTGTGCACAAAGTTACAAAATACTTGTGTGCCATACATTCTTGGCATTCACTACATGGACCACAAAATGAATTTAGCATTCAAATTTTTAAGAAAGTTTCCTACAATATAAAAATTTGAAAATCTAGTCCACAAAATCTACACATACTTTTGTCGAAGTCCAAAATGTTTTGTAGAATTTAAAAAATTTGTTTTGAGAATAACACCAAGAAACAAGCTTCTCAAATATGTTGATACCAAAGGGATCTCCCTACATAGAAAAGAATAACATCTTCTTTCAGAATAGTAATCTTTGATTGGAGTGATGTATGAGCATTGTAGCATAGTAGACAAAAATCTTGACCTCTTACATAGGTTAAGCGATATAAAATATTGAATTTAGCTAGTCTTCTTCCCATGCTGGATGTGATGAAAAATATTTTGAAGAAAACCCAAGATAGAAATATGTATATTTATGAATATTCCAATCTACATAAAAATACATGCTTGGCCCTCGATCATCTCTATATAGATCTAACACAAGAAGGTCCAAATTATTCCATGTGGAAGAAAATTACTGATTTGAATAATCTTTATAATTATTTATAGTTTAATACAAATAGATACTTATGTATCTATGTACTTGGATATGAGATACCGGTGTACCATTGTAAGACAACCAAGCACTCTAGCATAGAAGTAGTCGTTAATGAGGGAGATTTTAATGACATTATTACATCTATTAGTGATAATTTGAAGGAAATTGCAAAATATTTCCTTAGATATTCTTGAAAGATTCCCTTGACATGAAATACTTGAAGCAATGGGTATTGTGTATCCTCAATCTTGGGTAAACCTAGATAATCCAAAATATTTTCATGATAAATTAAAAATATTGATCAAATAATTTTCATAAATTGTAACATATAATGAGCACAAAATAGAAGGAATTATAAATAAAGATAAGCTTAGAGAAAAATATAAGATTTTTTCAATAGCTATGAGTGACAAGTATGATTCCATGGGAATTGAAAAGGCCTTTTAACTAGGATCAATACAAAAGGTTTGTACAAACTTAGGTCAAATTGAAATATTGCATGGTAAGATATCAAAATATTTCAAACTTGTTGATTTATGTCAAACAATGATATTGAGGTCAGTGGAGGATCAAAGAGTTTTCAATACATTGGTGTTTTTGAAATGAAAGTTAAGAGAAAAACTAGACAAAAATTTGGAAAATTGCTTGAGGATGAAAGAAACTATGTATAATGTCAAAAAAATTCCTTTTGAAAGGTCACTCACAATTTGGAGGTCCACATGCGAAAGAAGAGGGAATTGGTTGTGCAACACTCCAATTCCAAACATTGGTACTGGTGGAACTGGCATTGGTAGTGGGATACATGATAGTGACAAAATGAATGTTGAATTTGAGATGCAGACCAAAGAAAATGAAGATCAGACTCAGAATCAAGATGAATCATTTACTTTTTCTCAAGATGAACGTCAGTTTCAAGACCCTAACTCCATTTGGGAAATGGATTTGGAAGTAAATTAGCAACTTTAAGGTATCTATATGCACTTCATGAATCAATTTTCTTTGTTATAAACCATAGATGATATTCTATGTTGTATTCCATGAAATTGTGAATCATCGCACTTGATGTTATTTTATTTTATATTGCACTTCATGAATCATATTCCAAACTGTATTTGATGATATTTAATATTGTATTCCATGAAATTATGATATTTTATATTTTATATTGTATTCCATGGTTTTGAATTTGATATGTGATTCTGCATCATTTTTAAACAACACTTATCACAATACTTATAAATTCCTATTGCATTTCCATTCACACAATCTTTGATAAATAAAATGATGCTTGATCATATTATTAATTATTCATGAAAAAAATATACATGGGAGAGAAATGGTTATGAATTTGAACCATTTTCTATTCAATTTATAGTATTGTTATCAAAATTACCTATGCAAACTGATTGACTCAAAACCTAAGACAAATCTCTAATATCTTCTATATATTCCCTTTACAAAATTCTCTTTTATCAATACAAAAAAATGAACCAATACTTCTATCCTTGAATTCATTCTTATAGAAACAAAGGAGAAAAACAAGCTTCAAGCCAGAATGAGTAATATCCATGTGATCCAAAATTGTATCCATGTACACCAAACATAAAAGAGAGAAAAACATAAAGTTTAGAAAAGAAGAAGAGAAAAAATATCGTCCACGTCTCCATCCTTGTCACCAAATTTAAACTGGGGAGAAAATAATATTTTATCCATACTTTGGCAAAAGCCTAACTTGTACTATTTACATGTTATGCATTATATTTCTCCCATCTATTACTCACCATATTTGTAGACTTAAGATCCAAAATTGTATTTCCCAATTGAAATTGTATTAATCAAAAAATGTTTGACAACACATAAACCCACCACACAAATAAACACAACTAGGCATTGTTGCATCTAACCTTGATGGTCTTCTTGGCTTTGGTTGCATTCTTGATAACCACACAATCACCACCATAGGAAATATGAGAAGGATGGCTCACTTTATCCTCCTAGATCTTTGTATTATTGGCAACCCATTCTTCTCCAACACCCAGCTCTCAGTCCTCCTTGTCTCAGAGCAACCTCTCCTCATCAAGAGCCTCTTCCACCACAAACAACTTCACCCCATCCCTTCAGCTGGTCTTTGAGAATACTCATTGCATGCAGGAGGAATTAAATGCACCTATCTATCTCACCCCAATTTTTTTTTGCATTGTGTGGTCTACTAAGCATACCAAAGGGAATTTTGGTACTAACCATCCATTCCTATGGGCCATGTAGTAGTGTAGTGGTAGAGAGTTCATGAGGTTGCCATCAATGTTGTCCAATGTCACATCAAAATTTTCCAAAATTAAATGCTAAAATATCATTTGGCATAACTACTTCCCCTAAGCTTTCGAGACACCCATGTACATGAGCATCACTACAAACATGGCAATGATTTCTGGATTCTACTTGAGCTTGTGAGTTTCTTGTAGAAATTTTGGACCTATGATCCCCTTCATTTCCTGGAGCACCAGTGGGTCATTGGAAACCATTATCCCCTTCAACCATTTCTCAGTGAATTTTCCATGAAATGCATTCTGCTACTTCATGGAATTCAAAAAGAGTGGAGTTTCCATCGCCCCTTAAGAGTGTGTCAATAATTGAGAGCACAAAAAAATTTGGGAAGAATGAATTCTACCACCCCTATTTAAAGAAAAACCTTGCAAAACCATATGGATACTATACGTACCAAGTATTAAAGGCCTTTGTGTCTTGCAACTTAAATACTCTTATCTTTTTGAGCTCCTACCTCCATCTTCCCCATTTGAGTGAGCCTAGAATTTAATTCAAAATATAGTAGCCATCATTTCACCAATCTCCACCTTAAGTGCATTTTCAATTTTGAATCTTGATGCCCATCACCTCCGCATCATCAATCACTTGTGTACTCTCCACCACCTCTTTTTCCAACCTATAGGCCACCTCGTTCCCTTCTCTAGGTATTCTCCATTTATTTTCACCAAGTTTCTACAAAGATACAATTTCACTTCAGCGAAGAGAGAAACCCAGTGATACAAAGATATAGCCTTAAGGCTTATTCCATCACTTATCGTTGTAGTTGATTTGGACATGAGAATGATTTCAATGACTGTAATGAAGACAAATCATTGATCACATTATTCATAATTCATTGGAAATCAATGAAGACAATTAACATAATGCTTTATCATATTATTCATAATTCATGAAACAAGTACAATAGGAGAGAAACAACTTTGAATTTTTACCATTTTTTATTCAATTTCTAGTATTGTTATCAAAATTAGATATGAATATTTGACAGACTCAAAACCTAAGACAAGACTCTAAAATTCTCTTTGTATTCCTTTACAAAATTGTCTTTGATCAATACAAAACAATGAACTTGTAATTATGGAATTGAATCCATTCTTATAGAAGCAAAGGAGAAAAACAAGCTTCAGGCCAAAAAGTGCACATGTCTCTTTTCTATTAGGCTGATACCAAATACATTCCTTTTTTAGTTACATTTGCATTTTCAAATGGAGGGAAATGTTACATGAGACAAAAACCATTTTCATTTGTCGATGGAGATCATATTCCTCCTTCCAAAATGCATCTTCAGGCTAATGTAGCAATATCCACAAGATCCATAATTGTATCGACATACACCAAGCATAAAAGAGAGAAAAATATAAAGTGCAAAATAGCAAAAGAGACAAAAGACTCTCCACATTTTCATTATTTTCACCAAATCCAAATTGGAGAGAAAATAATATTTTATCCATACTTTGGCAAAAGCCTAATCTGTACTGGTTCTAGGATATGCATTGTATTTCTCTGATCGGTTAATCACCATATCTGTAGACTTAAGACCCAAAATTGTATTTCCCAATCCACAATGCCACATCACTAAATTTATCATGGGTATGTGCAAGCTCACCATGGAAAAAGTAGGCCCTTAAGTGGTGATGAAAATTCAAACAATTAGAGTTAGGAAACTCGACATAAAAATTTGAATAAGCTATCTATATTATTTCAAAAATATGTAAGAATAGAATCTGTAGATAATTAAATTTAGTTTCTAAACTACTATGTTTATTTAAAATTAAAAAAAAATCTATCTGGTGAAAATTTGAAATTTTAATGCAGTAGTACTTAACATTTAGGGAAAAAATAAGAAGTAGGTGTCTATCTAACCACCCTAACCACAATAAAATGATAATTATTTTTTATAATATTTTATATAAAAGTAGAGGACTCATGTCCCAATGTGATGCATATTTTTTTTGTAACTTTTTTCGAAGTAAATAATTAATTTTGGATTTTTTTTACAAAGTTTTAAAAAATATAAAAACTCATATGTTTGAGCACCTTAACTTAGTCAAAAAATTATGAAATTCATTTTTTTCCTTTTTTAATCCTATAGTATGTGAAGCATAGACTGTGATACATGTTTTGGATTCAAACAATTCGATATTGTTTGAAAGTGATAGATGTTTTTCAATGAGCCTATTAATTAGGAAATTAATCATAATTTATATAAAAAAATGAATAATAATTATTTATTAAATTCAAAGTAAAGAATAATTTATATTGGTGGAAAGCCGAGAATCTCCTTTAAAAACCCTTTTCACTTCATCAATTTTGGGTAAAAATAAAGCCATCAACCACATGGACCATCATATCACTTACATATAGCCACTTTTTGGCCCATCATGATCCCGCACATACCCTCATCAGTTTTCATTATGTAGAGGATACAATGATTTGTAATAATTCAACATAGGCTTAATCTACAAAATTTTCATGCCATATGTCATAATCCTCATTTTTCCATTGCATATCAAGCAACTTCTATAATTTTGTGCTATGCTGGTTTTACGTAACATCAATTAGCACCCTAGCCTCTTTGAAAAATGTGTCCATCCTCATCTCTATTTCTTTCATATTGTATATGTTAGGATTCAACATAGAATAGTCAACAACACTCAACATCATCTTATAATGAGGAAGTAGTTCTCCCAACTCTTTCTCCCATTTGGAAAACTCCTTTAATTGACACTTATCATTCAATATCTTGGGCATAGTAAACCCTTTCATTTCTCTTAACATTTTCAACTTATTCTAGAGTTGCATTCCTATATTTCTATTAAAAATACTAATTTAATTTACTAAACCAATGGCATTCAATAAATCAAGAATTTTGGTGAGAGCTTCAAGGTCTTCCTGCATCTGAGGCATCGGTTATTTCAATTTTCTCTCCCTAGTACTCCACTTATTTTGGAATTCTTTCTGAACATGCAAGTATTACACATTTTCCTCGTGAATATTTTTGTAGGCATCCCACACATTATCATCTTTATTTAGAAATTTTATTAATCTATTTTTAACACATTATCAAAAATATCATTAGCTAGTTTGACTATCTCCATTTTTTCTTTCTTTGTGTTTACTTTCTATGCTTGCACTTCTTGCTTCAAGCTGTTATTTTTCAATGATAGGGCTTCTCTATCTTATGCTAAAAAATATGAAGTAGAACTTGTTGGAGAGGGAAAACCCCTAGATGTATTGGAAACAATGGAAAGTACCTTGTTGTGCTAATCCATTAGTTTATTGCAATTATCCAACATTTTTTTATAATTATCTTCTATGATCTCAGTTGTGTCTACACTTAACATGGTAGGGAAGTTCCCACAAAAAATGACAAAGGGACAATGAACTACAAGGGAAGTTCCCATGGATGGTGAAAGAGGGATGATGACTTGCAAGGTAAGTTCGCATGGCGATGGACGCATGGCGGCCCACAAGAAAAGTTCCCACAGACAACGACGACATACAAGGAAGTTTCCCACTGATGGTGATGAAGGGACAACAACCTACAAGGAAGTTCCCATATATAGTGATGGAGGGACAATGGCCCACAAGAAAAGTTCTTCAACTTCACAAAACTTATTAAATTTTCAATTTTTCAATTTTAGCATGTGGGAAAGGGGATAGAAAGAGTGCCAAGACATATTTCCTAAATATTTGACTCATTTTGAATGATGTGGAAATTTGGGAGGGGGAATTCAGAGGGTCCATCACCCTTTTAAAATGGAAATGAGCACATAATGACCTACACATGGTGGCCTGCAAAGAATTTCCACGGATGGTGATGAAGGGACAACAACCCACAAGGAAGTTAATGCAAATTTCGACTAAGGGATGGCAACCCACAACAAAGCTCGCACAAAAAGCGATGGGGGGAAAACACCCTACAAGGAAAGTTTCACAATGTCTAAAAAACATGGAAAAATTGATGCATACCCCTTTAGGCATCTGAAGTCATTCATTTTATGGGTCCTAGATGATAAAAAATGAAGTTTGCACCCCTTTTTGGAAAGGCAGAGATTTGGGAAGGGGAAGCCGAAGATTCCATCGCCCTTTAAAATTAAAAATTAGCACATGACAACCTGTGCAGAGTGACCTGCAAGGGAAATCTCATGGATGACAAAAGAGGGATGGAAGCCTACAAGGGAATTCCTGTGGACGATGATGGAGGGGAAGCGACCCACAATGAAATTTCTACAACTTCCTGAAACTTAACGAAACCTTCTCAGCTCACTTAGGCATCATGAAAACATCCCAAATCCATAGGAAAGTTGTCCTCAAAGTAAAAAATGACAGAAAAAAGGTGAAGCAAGTGAGAAAGGACCAAGTCAATAGGAGCAAGGCAACATAAAAAGGGGGCACTGCAAAGACAAAAGACTAAGCAAATTTAGATAGGAAGACTTGGTCAAAGGTAACTTTAGTTGTTTTAAGGTATATGATCAACCTAAGCTTGGGAATAGGGGTGCACAAAATGAGGTGGGAGAAAAACAACCCATCAAGAGAAAAGTAAAGGGGTTCCCTACCTTTAGTGGGGCGTGTGTGCAAAATTTGCACAACAAAACCTTACTAAGATTTTTTGGTAAACAAGACCACTAATGGAGTGTGCAGGGGTTCCATGTGGCACTTCCTAACTCATAGTCAATGTCAACTTAGAGACATGTGTCTATATATAATTGGCTAGAGAAATTCCATGTAAAAATATAATTTGTCGAATCAATTACCCCATGTCAATATTTAATAGGTCCACATCATCATGTGCTACCATGCCACCATGTGATGTCATGCTGACGTGAGCATGGTCAACCATTTTGACTTGGCATAATTTTTCCTATGAGCTCCATTTTAGATGAAATAAATAACATTGGACTCATGGTGACGAGCTATTCATCACGATGCTAACTTTGACCAATTTAGAGATTTGTTTTTTGCATTTTTGACTACCCTCTATACTCAATTTGACCCAAACATTGAATAAGCATATCTCGAGCATACAAGCTTCGTTCAACATTGTTCAAGTCGTGTTGGGTTTATATTCTTGAGAACTTCAACAAGGCGATGATTTTGGGATTAATTGAAACACATCAATTTTTGGTGAAAAATCTACCTAGATCAGTCCTCCCCATTGGAGATCTTTTGGGCCTCTGAAATCTTGATTACTCAAAAATTAAGTTAGGGTATAGTTCACTCACTTTACCAATCTCCATCCATTTTTCCTTTCTTGGATTCATTCGCATCAATCCCACTCTAAGGTATTCAACAAATCCTCTTCGTGAAGTCCTAACATTCCTATTGAGGATGACATCCTCTGTAGTTTTACTATATACTCAGGTGAAAGATCATCAACTAATAGAACTTGAATATCAACCTCCTCATCCAATATCATTGGAGGTTCATACAACTTCAAGTTCTCAACATTTACAATTGAGTATATGTGCATGTATGGAGGAAGATTAAGGCGAAAGGCATTGGTACCAATATTTTCCAAGATCTAAAAAGGACAATATCTGATAGGCTTAAGCTTTTTACCTTTACCTTGCATCCTTCCCTTGTTGATATGTAACCAAATGCGATCATCGACCTAGAAATTATGATTGGTGTAATGCTTATCATGTTGAGCCTTTTATTTGGCTTGGCTCTTTTTCAACTGTGCTTCCACTACCTGATGAATTGCTTGGACTTTTTGGATGAAATTCAAAGCCTTCTCTGCATTAAGGAATCCATCTTCAAAATCGTCCTTCCCAAAAGAAAATTCTGTCAATTTTTTGGTAGATACCTAAAACACATTTCAAATGGCCATATTTTTGTAGAATATTATGCTACATGGTTGTAAGCATGTTGCACATAGTGTATAATTTCATCCCATAGCTTTGGATGCTTACTGTAATAGCCTTTGAGTAGGTGCACAATTTTCTTGCTCACTACCTTTGTTTATCCATCGGTCTAGGAATGGAAGGTTGTACTCTTCTTCAACTTGGTATCCATGAGTTTCCATAAAGTAGACCAAAATTCCCACAATAATTGAGAATCTTGATCCAATACAATAGAAGTAGGAAGCCCAAAATGAACCCATACAAATTGAAAGTACAAGTGTGTTGTTAGCTCAACAATGACTTGTTTTATACAAGGCATTAAGATACACATTTTTCTGAATCTATCAACTACTACAAATAGATAATCTTGTCCCTTCCTAGATATGGTTAGTCGCCCTACAAAGTCCATTGAAACACTTTCCCATGGACAAGATGAAATAGGAAGCGGTGTGTACAATCCCAAATTCCTATTGCTAGGTTTACTTATTGCATGCATTATACAACCCTTTTATGTATTTGGTTATAGTCTCTTGTATATGAGGCCAATAACAATATTTTTACAATTGAGTCATTCTTTTACTTCAAAGTGTCTAGAAATCAATGACGTGTGTGCTTCTCTAACTACTTGTGCTTGTTCACTTTTTATAATACAAAGCTTTCCTAAATGATACAACAATTTATCCTACACATAATAGTCTTTCTCTTCTACATATTTTCCTACAACTATAGATAAATAAATATCCTTAAGTTCTTCATCCTTTGTGTATTATTGCTCAAAAATTTCATGTACCATAGAAATACCTTCAAGGATAACCATAGTATTCTTGATAGGAGGCCTAGAAAACATATTTGCTACCTTATTATGGACACCTTTTTTATACTTAATTACCAAATGAGACTGTTGAAGAAAACCCATCCACCTAAAGTGCCTACTTTGTTGCAACTTTGATTGTGAGTGAAAGTATTGAAGTGGTTGGTGATTAGTGTGGATTACAGTTTCTTTACCCATTAAGTAGTCTTTCCAGTTTTTAACACTCTGAAATAATATGCAAATTTCCTTATCATAAGTAGGATAGTTACTTACTACAAATGTAAAGGTTTTAAACTAATAGCAGAGTGCTTTACCTCCTTGCATAATTACTAATCCCATGGAAAAATCAATTGCATGTATTTAAATCTCAAATGGTTTTTGTAAATTTGGTAAAGCCAAAATTGGTAATGTGCTCAAATTTTCCTTCAAAGTGTTGAAAGCCTTTTTTTTGAGGTCCTCCCCATTGGAAGGTTGTCTTTGTATTGGTTAACATGTGAAATGGCGATGCAATGTAAGATAAGTTATCATAGAACTTTATCTAGTACTGAACTGCACCTAGGAAACTTTCGACTTCTATGGTAGTACTTGGCTTAGGCCATTTTACAATACCTTCAACCTTCACAGGGTCTACTTTCAATTGACTAGTTCCTCCTATGACACAGCCTAAGTACACTAAGGATGTCTTAGAAAAAATTTATTTCAACATCTTTAGATAAAGTTTTTATTTTCTCAAAACATCAAAAACTTTCTTTACATTAATTACATGCTCTTCCCAAGTTTGACTTAATAATGTAAGTGGTGAATTAGGTGTGAAACACAAAACACTTCTTAATACTGCATTATATCAAAGACAAATCAAATTGAACTAATTCAAAGCAATAATCTACTAAAAGCATCATATTTTTCTCTATCTCCAAAGATTTATTAAATCACAATGGCTCTCAGATCGTGAGTGCACTACGATTGTTAAAATAAAAATTCAAAGAATGAGATGGATGCTAAATATAGGAAACTAATCCTATATGATGATTTCTAGATGATTAAACATGAAAATTGACAAATGAAGAGCTACAGGAGCCATCCATGATATGAAAACTTGATTGCTTGATGCTTGGATTCTTAGATGCTTGGATGGTTGGATGAAATTCTATAGAGTAAACATGATAACCTGGGGGTCCTTTTCTTGGTTCAATGAGGCTTTATTTATATATTTCCTAGTTGTAGAAATGCATAGGGATGGGATTGAGAGGCTTGGATTCAATCTAGAGGATTGAATGGTGAAAGATGGAGAAGATTGAGAGAATTTTGGTGATTGTCTCTACCCATGAAAACACTAGGCAAGAGAAGAGGAAAGATTGATGGAGGAGGATTGAGAGAAGAATTTGGAATTTCTCTCCAATTTGTCTCCAAAACTTCCTGTGAAGTTTGAAAGAATTAATTGTGACATATTTTAGACATAAATTAGTTATAGGATATCTAATTCATTTTTAAGGAAATGTAAATGGAAGATTCCTTATGCTTTAATTCAAATATTTTGATTTATTTAAATTAGCAAAAGAGGGATAAATAATTTAATAAAATGAACTATAGAGGTTGTTTATTAAATTAAACAGAAGAATATGAAAATTAATAAATAAAGTGTTTGATCTTTATTTAATTTTGTTAGGATTGATGTGATAGAATAAAGTAGGGACATGCTAATTAAATCAAACAAAGTATATACTATTTTTTATTTAATTAAGATAAGAATTAGAATAATTTAAATGTGACGTGAATGTAGACTATATAAAATAAATATTTCTATTTATTCAATAGTAGAGGAAATTAGGATAATTAATCAAATAATTTGTATTTAATTAATCAGATGCTCCAGACTAATTTTAGGTGTATACATTTTGCCTCTCTTCGAAGTGATGTGTTTACGCATTGCTTCGAAGAAAATTTTGCTGGTACTGCTAGTATTGATGAAAAAATTCAATGTGCCCTAGACATGCCCCAGATATTGACTTTCATATGATTGTTGATAATATGCCCCCTCGGGAGATAAATTAATGATTTTATGATTTTTGTGGATTTTTCAAATTTTATGATTTTCTGATGATTCTATGATGGTTCGATGATGATTTGATGATGAAATAATTTATCTCTCGATATAGAATATTGATTCTACTAGATGCTAAAATGTTGCTCTGCCTTGCCTGCTTGTGTTTGATGATTTTTTATCATGTCAGCCTTTGATTTGATGTTGATTGTTGATCCTAATAGATTAGAAGATTATTGATATCATTGATAGGTGAGATTCAATGATTGATTGATGATTGAAATCATGATAGGTGAGGATCATTGATAGATTTATGATTGACCTCATGATAGGAAATGATCAATGATAGATTGATTGATTGACCTCATGATAGGCGAGGATCAATGATAGATTGATAATTGACCTCATGATAGGTGAGGATCAATGATAGATTGATGATTGACCTCATGATAGGCAAGGATCAAAGATAGATTGATTGATTGACCTCATGATAGGCGAGGTTCAATGATAGTCACTCATGAGATTTGATCAAAGTCTCACTAGAGCCAATTAGATTGATAGGCTGATTGATTTTTGATTGATTATAGGAGGATTTTAAATTTTTTCCCAAAGATGTGGGACATGATTCTACATCTAGCGCAGGCTGATATAGATATCATTAAGCGATGTGAAAAATCTATAATGCAAATGTAAAACTAATATGAATGTAGTCTAATTTTATCATGCAACTATATGCAAACTATTGTCATTTTAACAGTACTTTTGTGCTTTGTATCTTCATTGAGCTTTTATTGGATGTTGAAAGTGAGTACAAGCATTAATGGTATGTGTTAGACCAATAACGACTTGAGTACTACTTTCATGATTTTTGATATTGCAAGTGAACACAAGCATCTAGGTATAAATTAACCGAGATGACCTAAGCATTCATTGCGTAAATAGGCAAGAATCAATCATTTTCCTATGTGAATTGGAATGTCATCCATGATACTTTGTAGAGCACTTCCCATGAAAATTCACACAGTAATTTTGATTAATTCATAGACAACAGACAAATAAAATACCATTCTCCTTCCTTGCTTCTCTAGTCCAATACATCATCGAGTTGCTCCAAAGAAATGATAACAATGATCAAAATGCAACATGTTCAACCTTTTCTTAAAGTATTTCAATCATTATTCAAATTAGATCATCCATCTTGATTTTGTGATGCCTTTTGTGATTTTTGACTGAATTTATGACATTTTTTTGGATTTTTGACTGATTTTTGACATTTTTTTTGGATTTTTTGACTGATTTTTGACATGCTTTTGGATTTTTGACTGATTTTTTATTGATTTTTGACATGTTTTTTGGATTTTTGACTAATTTTTGACATGTTTTTGGATTTTTGACTGATTTTTGACATGTTTTTGGATTTTTGATTTATTTTTGACATATTTTTTGGATTTTTGACTGATTTTTGACATGTTTTTGGATTTTGATATGATACAGATGTTCAAAGTGTTCTGATGGTGATTGACGTTTACACTTCGATCATTGTTTTTGTTGTGTTTGTTTCCTTGATATTTTTCCATTTGGTTAAGCTTGATGTTTATTGCCCCCAGTGATTTCAGGATTTTGCCCCCAAGCTAGGGTGAGACATGACCACATTGCAATGATATGTACTTGAGATTTTATTGCACCTTTTTTTAAATTTTATGATTTTTTTGTTATTTTCAGGATATTTTAAGATGAAATGAGATGATATGCCTATGTATACACATAAAATTGGTTTGGAGTATCTGATTAATTAAATAAAAATTATTTGATTAATTATCCTAATTTCCTCTACTATTGAATAAATAGAAATATTTATTTATATAGTTCACATTTAAATTCACCTTAATTAAATAAATAAAATTAAATACTTTGTTCGATTTAATTATCAAATCCCTATTTTAATCTATCACATCCATCTTAAATTAATTTAAAAAAGATCAAAACACTTTATTGATTAATTGCCATATTCTTCTATTTAATTTAATAAACAACTATCCTATAGTTCGTTTTATTAAATTATTTATCCCTCTTTTGCTAGTTTAAATAAATCAAAATATTTGAATTAAAGCATAGAGAATATTCCATCTATATTCTCTCAAAAATGAATTAGATATCCTATGTCTAAACCATGTCTAAAATATATCAAAATTAATTGATTGAAACTTCACGGGAAGTTTTGGAGACAAATTCCAAAATTTTCTCTCAATCCTTCTCCATCAATCCTTCCTCTTCTCTTGCCTAGTGTTTTAATGGGTAGAGACAATCACCAAAATTCTCTCAATCTCCTCCATATCTCACCATTCAATCCTCCAGATTGAATCCAAGCCTCTTAATGTCTTCCATGTGCATTTCTACAACTAGATGTTCTATAAATACAACCTCATTGAACCAAGAAAGGATCCAAATAATCAAGTTTATGCACTCTTACTCTACAGGAATTCAAGCACTCAAGCATCAAGCATTCAAGCATCCAATACCCAACAATCAAGATTTCATATCATGGCTGCCTCCTGTAGCTACAATTATCTGTTTCATGTCAATTCATGCTAGTTTAATTCATTTATCATCTAGTAGTATCATATTTAACTCCATATAATTTATTTCGCATCCATCTCATTTTTTGAATTGTCATTTTCACAATCATAGTGTAGTCACGATCTGAGAGCAATAGTGGTTTAATAAATTGTTGAGGATAGAGAACAATATGATGCTTACAATTGATTATTGCTTTGAATTAGTTCAATTTGTTTAATATTTGATTTAATGTATTATTAAGAAGTGTTTTTTTCTTTACACCTAATCATATGCTTACAATTTGGTGCCCACCGTGGGGCATTACCTAGACTTTTTCTCAATTTTATAATTTTTTCTGAAAAGTGTCATATAGGTTTTGAGGCATGTTTTATTTTAGCACTTTCTTCAAAAACTATAGCGCTTCTGTGGAAAACTAGAACACTTTCATGCTCTATTTCGGTGCTTCCATGTTACTATAACACTTCCATCGAAAATTTCAGCATTTTCAACTTTAGCGCTTTTGTCGACTATTTCAGCACATCTGTGATTTAGTGCTCCCCTGATAAACTTCGGCGCTTTGGTGTCCTGTTTCGAAACTTTTGTAGTTTAGCACATCAAGTAACTGTTTTAGTGCTTTGGTGCAATATTCTAGTGATTTTGTAAAATCAGTCTGGATTCGACGCGGCCGTGGCCAGATTTAATTTTTTTCACAGTTGGGCTAAAATTTATCAATCCTAGGATAGTCACTTCTTGGTTTTTAAAATTTATCAATCCTAGGGTAGCCACTTTTTGCTTTCTTAAAAGAAAATTTATCAATCCTAGGATGGTCACCACATTTTTTTCTGTACAAGTTAAAAAGAACAACATGATTTCTGTGAAGCAACACCTTCACATAGATTAGAAAACTTCTTTTTGGGCTTAAAACAAAACAAATTTATATGTTGTGCTTGTGGTGATTAGGCTTATGCTCTCCCCTTAACTAGGTGACCAAAGTGCCAGATTCAATTTTACTTCATGTCATTTACACTTTATTAAATCCTTTAGCAGGCTTGTCATAGTGGGAAAAAGTACTCACCCTACGGGAACGACCTAAGTGGGAAAAACCAAAGCCAGGTTTTCCAACCCACTATAATAAAAGCGCAAGTTGTTGATGAAAGTCCAACTTGATGGTAGTGAGAAAGATAACCATCCCCAAAATATTTGTTCTAAAGATTGGGAGGTCTCCTGAGGGAGTTTATCAATTTCCACACCGAACAAAAGCCCTTTCTAAAAACCATAGAGTAGTATCTCGTCGAGTCAGTATCCATAAATTTTCATACTTGTAGTGCAATGGGAGGGAAGAATCTACCCCCAAGACACTCACCATATAATTACCAAGGACCACTTTCTCAAGGGATTCGGTATCCACTTCTGTCACTTTGAGTACGTGCCTGGAAATGAAAAAAACATGGGTGTCCTCTAGGGGGTGACACGACTGTGTGAGTCAATGTAATCCAAGATGTGGGCTATGAGTATAATGATGACCTACTTGTCCTTAAGTGTGAGTCTTTTTGATTTGTGTATAATTGTCAAAACAACCTGTAAAAATCAATAAGAATCATTCATGATTTTTGAACATACACGATCTATTCAGTTAAAACAATTATTCACAATTGCTTGTTGTGTTTTCACAAATTCATTAAAATCAGATTTATGATCATCTTGAAAACCAACAAAGTCAAGTTAGATCACGAAATTCCATGCTGCAAAAGTGGAAGTCCACCACGTTTGTCAAGAGAAAAATCAAAGTCACGAAACCTAAGAAAGCTCTCGGTTATAGAAATAAATTGAGGAGACAGTGTTTTCTATGTCAAAATCGGAAATTTTTTTTACAACATCGAACATTCATCCACAGATATCATGATTTTGCTAGGGGTCACACCTTAGATTACACAGTAGAACCACTCTATTAATGAGCCTTCTTTCAAAGAAGAGCTTTCACTCAGTATGACAATTGTAGTCAGCACATACATCCTTCTTATCTTCCACAATCCATGATATAGAATACCACAAGACCAGATTAGATTTTATAGTAGAGAGTCTTAAAATCCTATTTTTAGCATTCTGGAAATCCTATTTTAGCGCTTCTATGAAATAGCTCTTTCGGGCATTTTTTCAGCACTTACAGTCTATGTTTTAGCGCTTTCATTAAAACAACGCTTTCATCATCTTTTTCAGCACTTTCATGCACTGTTTCAACATTTCTATAAAGTAGCACTTCCATCACCTTCTATAGCGCTTTTGAGCACTGTTTTAGTGCTTATGTCAAGATAGTGCTTTTGTCACCTATTTCAGCGCTTCGAAACACTATTCTAGTGCTTCTATGAAATAGCACTTTTGTCTTCTATTTTATCACTTTCAAAACAGAGAGTTCAAAATTTTCACCAGTGAATCAGTCTGTCATTTCATCAACATTTTCCATCAGAACCAAGTTTCTTTTTATCAGAATCACTATCTTGAGACCAAAAATAGATAGGTTTATACAAACTTTCAATCTTATCAACTGAAACAAGATCTTGCAAATCACAAGTGTCAAAATCAAAATACATAAGCAGTTCTACATTGAAGTCTCATCATCATGATACTATCATCCTTTATCACGAAACCAAGTATAGTAATCTATTTTTTAACATAGTCTCATCAATAAGATCAATCATCTTATTCGACTTTTTGTTAAAAGTTCAATTGACATTTTCCCAGCATATAAGATCAGCATTTTGCAAGAAAGGGTAAAAAATTTGTATGCCAATCTTCACTAGGTCCCAAAAACAGAGACTCTTAGAGCAAGAAATTTTAAAATCCCAAGCAATGGCAGAGGAAAATCCTTGGAACAATATAAAATGAAATGATAAGAACTAAATAACGCCAAAGGATATTCAAGCAGCTCAACAAGATCCAAAGTTCCATATATTTATGGAAAAGATTTTAGAACAAGATATGGAGAAGTATCTTTTGACGTTGGCTAAATCAAGTGCCAAACTTCCCAAGGATTTCAACATGAATCATCTAAAGGAAGCACCTGGAACAAGTGAGACTAAAATACTCCAACCTACACAAACAATAGATCCAGTTGCCGCTTTGACATCTCAAATGCAACTATTACAACAAAAGATACAGGATATGACAAAAGGACGTACCAAAATATATGCGATACAAGACATTTGTCCTTATCCTTTCGATGTAACAGTCAGTCTAATACCTTTCCCTAGACACTATGAAATTCCAAAGTACAATAAGTACAATGGAAGAACGGATCCGATTGATCATATCAGGGAATTCAAAACAATGAGTCTTGAGTTTTCCCAAGAGGAAACTTACATATTAAGATTATTCCCAAGGAGCTTAAGAGGATCATGTATGGAGTGGTTTTCAAAACTACAACCAAGTATCAAAAATTTTGAGGAATTAGTCAATAGATTCATTTCCCAATACTCCTTTAACATCCAACGCGATGTTACAATAAAGGATATTTATAACCTGAAGCAAAACAAAGGGGAAACATTCTTGTCTTTTCTCCAAAGATGGCGACGCCTATTTTTCAGATATCCTAGATAATTTCCTGAGGAAGAAAAGATGGAGTTTTTTATCGACAACTTAACGGAGGAAATGAGTTATAGATTGGAATTACAATGTCCTCCCACATTCGAGAAATTCATCGAAAACGATCTTAAAATTGAGGAAGCATTAGTCAAAAGAGGAGTTATCAAACATTTCAACGATAAACAAACAACACAAATAACTCCTATAATCAATAATCAAGCGGTGATAAGCCAAAATTCTAGAAAAAGAATCGCAACACAACTATCAATGAAACAACAAATGATTCCCAAAATGCCAAACCTATTTTTAACTTGATAGCATCTAAATCAAAGAATCAAAACAATGATCAGCTTTTCAATTCAAATATCATACAAAACAACGAGATTGTAAAGACACAACCATATTAGAAACCATCAAATCGGCAAAGGTTCACACCTATAGGCCAAACAATAGAATCAACAATGAAAGAACTAGTCGCTAGTGGCCTTATACTACATGGGAAGCCCGATTCTGGGATCCTAAGGTCAAACCACCATGGTGGAATGATGTTGATTACTGTAACTTCCATAACAACAAAGGTCACAAAACTAATGATTGTTTGGAGTTGAAGCATGCAATACAAGACTTGATCGACAACAACAAAGCATATGTGGAAACACCCCAAAAACATAACTATCACTCAGACTTCTAAGATCCTTTTCCAAACTATGACAAAGGAGCATCATCATCTTCAAAAAACAAAGGGAAGAATATCAACCATGTCTTTTACACAACAATCCTTTGTTTATCTAGAATAGTTAGTCACAACATTGACGGACCCAAAAGCAACAACACAACTCCATTGGACTTGCTCCCAAACATATCATACTCAAATAATCAAATCAATGTCTTAAAAATCAGATATCGTCAAGAGCATCAAATAGTAAATGTAATGACTAGGGGGCGAGCCAAGGTCATGTTAAAAGGAGTTAGGTATACACACGTAGTTCCACCTCCATCTCACTATAACATCGTTGATCAACTACAAAACATTCCTGCTCAGATATTGATACTAGAGCTCCTTAAAATATCACCATCACATAAGGAAGTTCTCAAACAAGATTTCCTTTCCACTACGGTACCAAATAATCTAGATGTGTGTCAATTTCAAGCTATGGTGGGACATTTGACTACCCCACATTGTCTATCATTCTCTGAATAGGATGATATCTCCCTAAACCATCCCCATAATAATGCACTCCATATTGAAGTCTTAATCCACAATCACCACATCAAGAGAGTCTTAATAGATGGGGGAGTTGATCTGAATATTTGCACTCTCAAGTTAATCCATGCACTAGGATATTCAGATGATGCTATTGCTTCTCACAGAAAAATGACTATCAAAGCATATGATGAAGAAGAGAGATCATCTAAAGGCTTGATTGTGCTACCCATCCAAGTGGAGCCCATGATGCAACATATCGCATGTCAAATGTTGGAGAAAGAATTAACATACAAAATTCTTTTAGGCAGACCATGGATCCATGAAATGCAGGCTGTACCTTCAACATATCATCAATGTTTGAAGTTCCCAATAAATGGATGAGAGGTGACTATATCTGCTGATTACAATCATCCTCAACATTGTGATACCCTTAGGATCTCTCAAGATACCTTCGTACCACACAAAAGGGAAGCAACATGTTCACAACCATCCAAAGAAGACCAACGTCCAAGTATCACCACCAAGTGGGTCGAGAAAAAGGGTAAAGAAAAAGAAACAAGTCCTGTAGAAATTCAATCAACAGATAGTTAAGATCAAAAAAACATCTTTATCACAAAAGTTTCAAGAGAAAGTTCAACTGACAGACAAAGGAATGGGAACATATTCTATAGAGCAATCGCTTAACTTATCACAGTTAATGCCATCTCCTAGGACATATGGTAAACCATATCTGATAAAACCTAAAACATCATTACCAGTCATAGCTCTTGATGAAAGGTTTGTCAAAAAAGGTACCATAGAGGATGAAAAAAATAACAAAGCAATCCTGGATTGGCTATACAAAGATGAGGAACCCTCTACATCAGATATTGGTATCAAAAATGTGAACATCAACACCGATAAATATGGAAAAGGAAAAGCTATTTAACAAAATAAGGGGTATGAAGGACAAGGACCCATTGGATTAAGATAAGATGGAATCACAGAACCTATTTAACCCCTCACACTCCACACAAAATAGAAGCTAGGACTAGGATACTCTGAGGAAGAAAAGTAGGAATTAACAAGGACGGCTGTAGAAAATATCCTTTAGTTTAGAGATAGCTCTAAAATAGACTCAAATGAATATGAGTGGGCATTGTATTTTGATATATCTTTCATTGATATTCTAGTCGATGTAATCCAACAATATGCACCAGCACGTGAGGAGGGCCAAGGTTCTAGGTCTAGACCACTCATGGCAGAGTAACTAAATATCGATGATTCGAGTGGGGACGAGCCAACTTCGAGTGGACTAGACGATCTTGAAGAAAGTACCATCATGAACCTCGATATTCCAATAAAAAATTATGATGAAATGGCTGTCCTAACCCTTACATCCCTCTCCTTGAATGAATCTGATAACTTCATGCCATTAATCCATCCTAAACTCATTGACTAGGAACCTGTCGAACCTTTGAATATACCAATATTTACAAATGATGATGCCATCGTAAACTTCCGATGTCATGCTGAACCTGAAAAAAAAGTTGTCTATAAAACTCATAACAACACGAATCGATAGGAGGGTGTCAAATATTCCAGTTGCAAAAATAACAACAGGAAAAATAGATCTAATGGTGAAAACCATTCTATGGAAGCATTTGATCTGGAAAAAGTAAAAATAAAGAACGCATCTAATGGTGAAAACATTTCTGAGGCACTGAAGGATGGAAGATTTGACACTCTTCCAAAACACTATCATGAGCGATCATCAGTCCTAGTGGAACTAGCATAGTCTGTGAATATCGACACTGAAGATACGACAAAAATCCTACATCTGGCAGAATCCATGACAGAACAAGAAAGATCGGAATTCATCAAATTCTTTAAGGAAAGAAGCATCAACTTCGCTTGGTCATATTCTGATATCCTAGGCTTAGACTCAAATTTTCTCATGTATCATTTGTCTTTGCCCGCAGGAATCAAACCTTTCAAGCAAAAATTAAGAAAAATGCATCTCCACATCGCATTAATGGTAAAGATAGAGCTCAAGAAATGATTGGATGCTAGATTCATACGGTCTATAGACTATGCCGAATGGATATCAAACCTTTTACCTATTTCAAAACTGGACAATGGTATTAGAATATGTATAGATTTTAGGGATCTAAATAAAGCATGCCCGAAGGATGATTTTCCACTACCAAATATAGAAATCGTCATGGAATTAATGGCAGGGCATGCCATGTTGTCAATCATGGATGGTTTCTCGGGATACAATCAAATAAAAATAGCCCCAAAAGATCAGGAAAAAAAAATTTCACATGTCCATGGGGAACATTCTGCTAGAACGTCATACCATTTAGTCTAAAGAACATAGGAGCCACTTATCAAAGAGAAATGACGACAATCTTCCATGATATGATGCACACCTTCATGGAGGATTATGTAGATGAAATATTGGAAAAATATAGTACAAGGGAAGGACATCTGCATATCCTAGACAAAATCTTCACATGGATGGAGAAGTTCAATGTCTAGTTAAACCCCAAGAATTGTGTCTTCGGGGCCACTTCAGCAAAACTATTAGGGTACATTGTCTCAGAAAAAGTCATTGAAGTGGATCCATAAAAAGTCAAAGCAATTATAGAGATGCCACCTCCTAAGAATATAAGTCAACTCAGATCACTACAAGGAAGGTTCCAATCGATCTGAAGATTCATCTCCCAACTGGTGGATAAAATTCATCCTTTCAATCATCTATTGCATAAGAATATAGTTTTCAAGTGGGATGAAAGGTGTGAAACACCATTCAATCAAATCAAGTAGTATCTAATGTCACCACCCATTCTCATGCCACCAACAGAAGGACGACCTCTCATATTATATATTGCCACAATAGATATCTGTTTGGGGGCACTATTAGCACAAGAGGATTATGAAGGAAAATAACATGCTATCTACTACATCAGCTGAACTTTAAATGGATATGAAATGAATTACACTATCATAGAGATATCTTGTTAAATGATAGTATTCGCTACTCAACACCTAATACACTACATGCTAACTCATACAATCAAACTGATAGCAAAGATCGATCCTTTAAAATATCTACTTAGTAAAGCTGCCTTAACATGTAGACTGGCAAAGTGGTTCATGCTATTAAGTAAATTTGACATTCAGTACATAGAGAGAAAGAGAATCAAGGGATAGGAAATTGCTGAACAATTAGTAGAGGCTCCTTTACCAGATGATAGACCAATGATCATGGAGTTTCTAGATATAGACATTCTGACAGCAATGCCCCAACAATGGTTTTTTTATTTTGATAGATCATATACACAACGAGGATCACGAGCAGGAATATTGTTCATTTATCCACAAGGACACACCATTCAAAAATCATATAGATTAATGTTTCAGTGTACAAATAATGTGGAAAAATATGAAGCATTAATCACTGGCATCAAAATAGCAATTCAGTGGAAGATCACAGACTTACAGGTATATGGGGATTCTAAACTAGTTATTTATCAATTAAATGACAAGTATCAAACAAAAGATGAAAATTTTATGCCCTACAAGCAACAAATAGATAATCTGAAATAGTCCTTTGTCAGTATCAAGTTTGATTAAATTCCAAGAGCTGAGAACAAAGCTGCTGACACTATGGCTACAATTACTTCATTACTACAATTGCCTGAGAAGCGTGTTTGTTATTAGTTTATTGTAGAACAAGTGTCATGTCCTTCCCATCATAATCTAGAATCCACTACCATTTTCCATATCGAAACCATAGAAACCTCCATCTATGAAATGATCTATGCCTACCTGAAAAATGATGTCCTTCCTCCTGATTTATCTAGGAACCAAAAATAAAACTTCATCCACTAATCTGCACGACATACTTTAATCGTCGACATACTTTATCATCGAGGCCTTGATGGTACTTTACTCTGATGTCTAGAATGTAACGAATCTAAAATAGCCCTATGAGAGGTTCACGAGGGTATTTGTGGCACTCACTCAAGCGAGACAACTCTGGCTAAGAAAATCCTCCGTTTGGGATATTATTGGCCACACATGGAGAAATAATCTGATCAGTTTGTTAAGAAATTCCAAAAGTGTTAGGTTCACAGCAATCTGATTCATGCACCAACACAAGAACTATATCCCTTCACATCAACATGGCATTTTTTTCAATGGGGTCTCGATCTGGTAGAAAAAATACATCCATCTTGATCTAATGGACACAAGTTCATTATCACAACTACATAATACTTCACAAAATGGATAGGAGCAGTGCCTCTTACAACCATCACTGGGAAGCAGATATCCTCTTTCATTTTGAACTACATAATATGTCGGTATGGAATCCCTCAATCCATTATCAGTGATAATGGATGACCTTTCAAGAATCAAGATGTCCAAGAGCTATGTGATAAATTTCATATCCAACATCATTTTTCAACACCATACTATCCTCAAGGGAATGGCCAAGCAGAGGCCTCAAACAAAAAAATAATCAAAATTCTCAAAAAGATGGTTAACGATGTTGGACATGATTGGCATGTACAACTCAATCCTGCATTATGGGCCTATAGAACAAGTATTAGAGCACCAACATGAGCTACACCATATGCCTTGGTATATGGGTCAGAAGCTATTTTCCCATTGAAGTTGAAATTCCATCACTACATGTATCACTCAGAGGTATCATTTCAGATGAAGACTATAGAGTCTCTAGACTATGGGAAATAGAGTTGTTGGATGAGTGTCATTAGCAAGTTGTCAATCATCTAACAACTTATCAACAGAGGATGTCAAGAAGTTACAACCACAAGGTAAAACCAAGGGTCTTTCAAGTTGGTGACATGGTACTAAAAGAGAACCCTAGGAATCAGTAAGATAGAGAGAAGAAAGGGAAATTTGAGCCTAATTGGCTTGGTCCCTTTGTCGTCATATCAGTGTATGTATCAAGAGTATACCGAATATCAATGTTAGAAGTGGATTTTTTTGATGAACCTATCAACAGTATTCATCTTCGAAAATTGTATGCTTGAATCTCCTAGTGCACAATTCAAACTTTTGAAAATTGTTTCCTCGATGAAAACCTAGCAAGCAAGCATCTGGGCAACACAAAAACAAAAAAAAAAAAATATATAGAAAACTCCAAAATAAAAGAGAAAAATGAGAAAAATACAAAAAAAACACGAAGAGTTTAATCAAAGCATATGGTGAAAACCTAGAAATAGGCATCGTATGTGGTTCTAAGATCAGCTTTCCCATCTATTTTGATATATATTAGGATCATTAGTCTGGAAGTCACTACCATTCCATATCATGCCTGTAATCTTTCCATCTTTGCATCCATATCAAAAATCATTTTCACATCCAATAAATTATGAATTAAATTGTGTCAGAGCATACATCATGCTCATTTTTACCATAAAAACATTCATTACATTATCATCCATCAAAACATCATCTACATACATCAAATTTTATCCATACATTTTATCACATTTATGAAATATATTCAAGTCATGTCATTATTCTCATTACATCCATCCATTTTCAATCATCATGAAATCATCATTTTATCATCATTGCATTTATACAATAAAAATCATATATCCATCCATCCATACATTTACATCACATAATATATCCATATATCATGTATTCTACAAATACATTTATCATTACATCATCACATATCGAAATAAAATCATTCATCATTACATCATCACATATCGAAATAAAATCATTTATCATTACATCATCACATATCGAAATAAAATCACTCATCATTGCATCATCACATATCGAAATAAAATCATTCATATAGATCATCACTTATTGCATAAATCATATAATAAATGCACCTATCATGTAGAAATCATAAACCATCATAAAACCACATCAACCACAACTCATATATATCATCAAGTGTCAAGTATACCATGAAGTCTGGAATAAAAATACATCATCAAAAATGAGGTACATCATAATATATATCATGGATCAAAGCGGGAATCACAATAGCATCTACGATCTACTACTACTAGAATGTGCAGGCCCGACAGGACCAGTACCACCACCACCCCCAAAGGAACCAGGATCTCAGGTATCTCTACATGGAGGTTGTGTCACCCCTTCACTGACTATTCGCGTTTGTGTCTGCCTAGATGTTGACGAGGCATAGCTGACTCTACGTTCAGTAGGCACTGCATCATGATACCCGCCTCTATAAAACTCGGCCTCTCGGCCAACCCGCAGAACCTCTCTCATATACTCTACCATTGAGGTACCATTGGCTACTCTCTTGAGAGTCTCCACTATCTCTTTTTCCCTCTCAGAAATATATCGAACAGTGTCTTGCTCAAATTTCAATGTAGCCACCTGCATCTACACAATGGCCAACTATCCCTGAACCTATGCTAAAGCTTGAGTATGAGCCTACGCCTGGGCTTGCATCTAAGTCTGGTTTTGAATGAGAAAACCTCGAGCCTATACCAATTTCCCCTGTATTTTTGAACCTATGCCTAGAGACTTGCTATTTGTCTCTACAGATCTATTGCTGGCACTCTCACTACTTGCCTCTTGCGAGGCCTGTAGGATGATGGAGCACTGTTAATGGTTGGCCCTACCCCTCTATCTCCTCCATTGCCACCATCATTATCATCACGACTGTTATAACCACTGCTATTTTCATCACTACCACTCTCCATGCTGCTGCCTGCTGGAGTATCACCCTCGCTCTCTATGGTGCCCTCTTCCACATCATCCTCTACTAGTAATGGTGTTGGCTCATCTGGGATGGTGATGCGAGGATGTGGAACCCAGGCCAAGAATGTGGCATACTCCTCAGTAATTGGTGCCTCTGCAATATCTTTGTGCATTTCCTAAGGTGATGGCTATAGTACCCTATATCCCTCTACTAGGGCATCATAAGACAGATGGGGACCCCAATCAGGAATATCCATCCATCACCTCGCATAGTGGGCTACTCCCTATGGCATACACTGCACAATATCGTATTATCGGTACACTCGACACAACAAGAATCACTCTAGAACAAATGGTTTCTAACTGATGAGATACATGGAATCATAGAGAAATCTCAATACTGCATCATCTTCATCCCACTGCTCACAGTCAAGGTATGGATGCCAAGTAACTATCTCTGTATCGTCGAAGACCCGCCTCCAGTGCTCTAACTTGCCCATCTGGGCTTGTGTAAACTGACCTATATATCTGAACACATAGGGTCTTCCTGGTGGTCTATCTACAACTGGAAATGGCTGAGCAATAGCAGAATGCTCCCATGCCCACACCTATAACAAGGTCATCCCTGCTGATAAGCTCTGCGCTTTGAGGTACACAACCGAGTGAAGATCATGATAAAGATGTGCCAATATACACATCCCCCATGCATATCTGGTACCATGTGCCATTATACTCTCAGGAGTCTTGCCCTAGCCAATGATGAATCCCTTTGACCTGTGATCAGGACAAAGGAAACCTCTAATAAATCTAGATAGCACTGCTGGTAGTGTCGTGTACAAATCAACAATCCTCCTCCATCAGATGCTCAGACCAACAATGTCCTGATCCTAAAATAATCTACAAAGAGAATCTCTGCCACCAATCCCATGGAAATCATATACTATGATCTCACCTATGAATAGAATACGTAAAATACACCACACATCCTAAAGTGTGACCATCATCTCGCCAATGGGTAGGTGAAAGGTGTTGTGGTCACTATGCCACCTCTCACCCAAATCAGTCAACGAACCCCGATTAATCATAATTTGGGGCATATCAAGTAAGCTGGTCAAACCACATCCGCTTATCACCTGAAGCTCATTTGGAGAGTACCCTGATCCTCCTATCATCATAACAAAAAAAAAAATCCACAATCATTGTACTATGTTAGGAAATCAAAAAAATCATTCTACTATCAAGTCTATTCCAAAAAGTTTTGGTATGAATTTTTGATCAAAATTCATGGCAAAACATCAATAAACCTCACCTATCATGAGGTTCATCAAACAATATCAAATCTTGCCTATCATGAAAGTTACCAGATATTGAATTGTTTCTTGGCCTATCATGAGGATCATCAAAAATAGGATTTTATTCTTGCCTATCATGAGAAGTTAGTCTTATTTAAATCATCAATCCAACACATCAAGAATTTGGATTATCAATCATACCAATCCGAAAAATAGACATGATCAAAATTGACATAATCAGGATTCACTAAGTCAAAATCTTCAAGCTAACATGGAAGCGTTAAATCAGGCACCCAAAGCACTAAATCCCAAAAGTGCTAAACCAAACACCCAGAAGAGGTACTTTATCGATCAAAAGCACTAAATCTCAAAAGCGCTAAATCCCAAAAGAGGTACTTTATCGATCAAAAGTGCTAAATCAGGCACCCAAAGCACTAAAACTCGAAAGTGCTATTTTAGCATTTTGATGCACTATAATAGGCATTTGAAGTGCTAAAAGTCTTGAAGTGCTACTTTACTGCATCAAAGTGCTACAATAGTCCATCAAAGCACCACTTTACTAGAAGCACTAAGATAGACCACGAAAGTGATAATTCACCAAATCTAAGCACTAAAAGTCTCAAAGCACTGAAATCCAGCATCAAAGCACTAAATTTCCTATCGTAAGTGCTATATCAACGAAAGTGCTACATTATCCTATGGAAGCACTAGAGTTTTAAATGCAAGTGTTAAAACTCAAAGTGCTAATCTACCTACCGGAAGTGCTACACCGGAGTGTAAGTACTACAATGTGGCTTGAAAGGGCTTGTAAACATCCAAATTTGATCACTTCCATATGATCAAAATAATCTATTCATCTATTTCATTAATAGTGATTAAATAATTTATTTAATAATTATTTCATTTTCTGCCTAAGGTTCCTAAAGTATCTAATTAAATAAATTAAATACTTTACCATACCCCCTTTTCTTCTCTAAATTAAATAAACATGAAAAATTATTTAATTTAGTCATTTAACCCATTTGGATTAAAAACTAATTTTTAATTCCCCATTTTCTGTCTCCTAGCCACATTCTCCATAACCCTCTTTTAATCCAGAATAAATTAATTAATCTATGATAAGGATGTGCACCACTTAAGCAAGATTAAGTGTCACATCCTCCATAATCTCCCACTTGTCCCTAATATCTCATTAATTATCCTAATCTTGTGTTTGCACAACCTTAATCAGAATCATTAGCCACATTTGGCTTACCTTTTCTGGTCAACCTTGCCACTTACCCTTTTTAGCATGGACTCCCTTCCCCATGTGAATTTTAAATCACATTTATTTAGCCAAAGTTTTTCTCTTCCCCATGTGAATTTTTAATTCACATTTTATTCTTCCAAGGTTTACCCTATCCCCATGCAAATGTGACTTGTCATTTTACATGTGCCCAAGGCTTCTAGAACCTTGGACTTGTCACATCACCCACATGTGACAAATCTTCAACTTTTTGGAGACCCCCTCTTATCCACTAGATTCTTCCAATCATTGTGAATTTTTAATTCACTTTTACTCTTCCAAGGAATATTCTCATCCCCCAAGATCCACCTCATGTACTTCCCTTCCACCCCATTTCCACATCAGTTCACCCTAAGACATCTCACATTCCACATGTCAAGATGTGAGGGCTTGTGATTCCTCAACTCACCATAGCCCTTCATCTTGATCTTGTTGGATCAATCTCAACCGTTGAATTCTCTAGAGAATTCCAATTAGTCTATAAATACCCCCTCATTTCCCTCAATTTGGAGGATCAAGTCTTTTGCAACAAAACTCTTGCAAAATTGTCATTTGAGCTCTCACCTATCATAGCACTTAGCATTCTCATTCATATTGCATACATTCAACTCCATTTCCATCCAAGGAGCACACAATTCTTGAAGAATCAAAGGGCCAACAAAGGAAGGAGCAGCAAAGGAAAGGTATAACCAACTTCAATCATCAATTGTTTGTATCTTGCTTCTTTGTTTCATCATTTTCTTAGGCTAATCTTATTGAGGTGTCCTCTTTTAGCGTTATTGATTTTTTTATTGCATCATTATTTTTGTTTAGCATCTCACATTAGGAGTAGCATTTTAAAGGGATCACATTTCTATCATGCCCGATGGGATCCACAAAGGGGTCTCTTTCTTTTACATTTTTTGTTGTTTACCTTGTTTACAGATTCAGGTCGCAGAGGGGTGGGCTTGCCCTCCTAGATGCTACAGAGGGGCAGAATTGCCCTGCCAGACACTGCAGAGGGGCAGAATTGCCCTCCTGAGAGTTGGAGAATGGCAAACACGCCATTGCTTATCACCATTTTTGACTATTTTTCTACAGAAGTGTGGACACGCCCTTGTTGTTCACCATTTTTGACTATTTTTCTATAGAAGTGTGGACACGCCCTTGTTGTTCACCATTTCTGACTATTTTTTTGCAGAAGTGTGGACACGCCCCTGATGTTCAACGTTTCTGACTGTTTTCTATAGAAGTGCGGACACACCCTTCCAGTTCAACATTTTCTAAATGTTTGCTACAGAGGGGTGGATTTTCCCACCCGATTTAGCGTTTTTCACTAGAGAGGGTCGTATTTTCCCTTAACAGCACGTTCGAGAAGTCAAATTTTTTAATGATATCTTGCATATTTTGCTGCAAATCACAAAGGGAAAAAGATAAATAACTAACATTTTCTTGCAGGGCCTTTGTTTTATTCTTTGAAAATCTTTCCTTACTATTTTATCTATTTACTTAGCATAAATAGGGGAAAGTAATATTGGCTACTTGTTGTGTTTGTTTTATTTGTATTACTCTAAAGGGACATTAATTCATTTTCATCCTCTCCATTTGCACTTTTGTGCGGATCCGAAGGGGGTAGTTGGAAATGGTTAGTGTTTTCTTCTTAGAGGGACCTGCTCAGGGATTTCATCATCCCAAGGGAAAATCTCAACCATGTGTACTGGCAGGGTATATAAAGGGGGGAGAGCCAAAGTTGTACCCCAATCCAGTTGCATCATAATTGGCGAAGCATTGAAGCTAGGGTGATACCTAGATAGATGTGAAGAGTTGGTCTGAGTCTTTCAGTATCTTGCTGGGGTTCCCGACTCACGCTTGTGACAGACTGGTGTTCACAGTTTGTGCCTCACATACCGAGCATATATCAAGGACTCCTTAGAAACTTTGCTCATCCTAGAGTAAGACCTTTGTTGGCCATACCCCTTAACACTAATCATAAGATTGTGCTTGTTCAAAGTGTCTTTTTGTGAAGAACTAGTAAATTTTGATAAGTCAAACTGTCACTGAATCATTTTAAGTCCTTGCCAGAATCCCTCATACAAACCAAGTTGCATTTTCCACTGTAGAGGGGTGAACTTGCCCCACTGTTTCAATATTTTCCACTGCAGAGGGGCGAACTTGCCCCACTATTTCAGCCTTTTCCACTATAGAGGGGCGAACTTGCCCCATTGTTTCAGCATTTTCCACTACAGAGGGGGGAACTTTCCCCCCTGTTTCAACATTTTTTCTACAAAAGTGTAGATACGTCCCTGCTGTTCAACGTTTCTAATAGCTTTACTATAGAAGTGCGGATACGCCCCGCTGAACAGACAGTTTCATCCGTTTGACCATTCTAAACTTCCGTTCAAACCCCCAAATCCTCCATTTGACCATTTGATCATCCTTAACACTCATTTGACCAATCCAAACCTCCATTTAGCCATTCCAAGCCCCCGTTTAACATTTCAAAAACATCCATTTACCACATTCGCATTGATCATTCCACCATTTGGGATACCCATCTTATCATGAGATCTAAACATCTTCAACAACACATATTCCATTTTCCTTAATCATCATCTCACAACACAAAATCCCTTAAACCTTGTTTTAGGAGATATTTTCCCGAATTGACAAAGGTGTTAAGTTGATCATTATCCTACGTATCGTCAACCTAATCAATCTACTTCTATCTTGAGGCAGATTTGTGTTGTAAGACAATGTCATTAGCCCAAATCAATCCCCTTCCATCTCAAGGTGGATTTGGTGCTGCGATCATTGATTTAATAAGCTCAAATCGATCAACCAACGTCATAACTCACTTAGGGTGATTTCCAAATCAGGTTTTAAGATCCCTCCAGTCAAATCCAATCATCATCCAAGTCATTATTTGATCCAATCAAATCCAATCATCATCCAAGTCATCATTTGATCCAATCCAATCAAATCATCATTCAAATCATCATTTGAGCCAATCAAATCAAATAATCGATCCAATCATCAAATTGATACATCATCAATTGATCCAATCAAATCCAATCATCATCCAAGTCACCATTTGATCCAATCAAATCCAATCATCATCCAAATCATCATTTGATCCAATCAAATCCAATCATCAAATTGATACATCATCAATTGATCCAATCAAATCCAATCATCATCCAAATCATCATTTGATCCAATCAAATCCAATCATCAAATTGATACAACATCGATTGATCCAATCAAATCCAATCATCAATTCAATGATCAAATTGATACATCATCAATTGATCCATCATCCAATCTAAATTAGTCAATCCAAATCATTACCTAGACCACCCCTTAGAAATTGCATCTTGAAATCACCTAGCTGTTTTGCAAGTTCATGCCTGTTCAAACCCGCTCACAAACAAAAAATCAAATGGTAGAAAAACAAGCTCAAGGTTCCCAACCAAATATCCCTCAAGATCCTAATAAAATTCCACACGATCCTCATAACGACGTCTCATCTCAATCAAAAATTGACATCTAGAATATCACACCACCTAGTGACGAAAACATGGTCAGTAAACCCAAAGTCACCGTCGACTAATATCTTAGTAATCCAACCAATGTTGAAATGATAGATCACCTCCTAAAAAAACATGGGGATAAGATCCTCGCCACCTTACTCATGAAGGGAGTCAAACCACCATCTGGTTTCAATACATCACAATATGCCCTTTCCCATTTTTTGACCCAAAAACCTCACAAAATGTTCCAGAAAGTTCCTACGTTCCTGAAGGTGCACCCACTAAAAATTGGTACCACCCCGAACTCAAAAATGTTGTCATCCATCAAGTCCAAGAATATCCTTGTCTTCCTTTACACCTCATTTCTACATCACTCCACCCTAAGACATCTCACATTCCACATGTCAAGATGTGAGGGCTTGTGAGTCCTCAACTCACCATAGGCCTTCATCTTGATCTTGTTCGATCAATCCCAACCATTGAATTCTCTAGAGAATTCAAATTATCCTATAAATACCCCCTCATTTCCCTCAGTTTAGAGGATCAAGTCTTTTGCAACAAAACTCTTACAAAATTGCCATTTGAGCTCTCATCTTGCATCCATCCAACTCCATTGCCATCCAAGGAGCACACAGCTCTTCAACAATCAAAGGGCCAACCAAGGAAGGAGCAACAAAGGAAAGGTATAATCAACTTCAATCATCAATTATTTTATTTTGCCTCTTTGCTTCATCATTTTCTTAGGCTAATTTTATCAAGGTGTCCTCTTTTAGTGTTATTGTTTTTTTTATTGCATCATTAGTTTTGTTTAGCATCTCACATTAGGAGTAGCATTTTAAAGGGGTCACATTTCTGGCATGCTCAGTGGGACCCACAAAGGGGTCTCTTTCCTTTACGTTTTTTGTTGTTTAGCTTGTTTGCATATTCAGATCGCAGAGGGGCGGACTTTCCCTCCTAGACGCTGTAGAGGGGTGGACTTACCCTCTTGGATGCTGCAGAGGGGCAGACTTTCCATTCCGGATGCTATAAAGGGGTAGACTTGCACTCTTAGGCACTGTAGAGGGGTGGACACACCCTTGCTATTCAACGTTTTTGACTATTTTCTACAGAAGTGCAGACATGCCCTTGCTATTCACCGTTTATGATTGTTTTCTGCAGAAGTGCGGACACACTCTTGTTGTTCACTGTTTTTGACTATTTTTCTGTAGAAGTGTGGATATGACTTGCTGGTCACCATTTCTGACTATTTTTCTATAGAAGTGCAGACACGCCCCTACTGTTCAATGTTTTTGATTGTTTTCTGCAAAAGTGGGGAAATGCCCTCCCACTTCAGCGTTTTCAAACTATTTGCCACAAAGGGGTAGATTTTCCCACCTGGTTCAACATTTTTCACCACAGAGGGGTGGATTTTCCCTTAACAGCGTGTTCAAGAAGTCATATTTCTTGTTGATATCTTGCGTATTTTGCTGCGAATCACAAAGGGCAAAAGATAAATAACTAACATTTGCTTGTAGGGCCTTTGTTTTATTCTTTCGAAATCTTTCCTTACTATTTTATGTATTTACTTAGTATAAATAGGGGAAAATAATATTGGCTACTTGCTGTGTTTTTTTAATTTGTATTACCCTAAAGGGACATTAATTCATTTTCATCCTCTCCCTTTGCACTTTTGTGTGGATCCAAAGGGGGTAGTTGGAAACGGTTAGTGTTTTCTAATTAGAGGGACCTGCTTAGGGATTTCATCACCCCAAGGGACGATCCCAACCATGAGTACCAATAGAGTATATAAAGGGGGAGAGCCAGAGTTGTACCCCAATCCAGTTGTGTCATAATTAGTGAAGCATTGAAGCTAGGGTGATACCTAGATAGATATGAAGAGTTGATCTGCGCCTTTCAGTATCTCGCTGGAGTTTCTGACTCACACTTGTGACGGATTGGTGTTCACGGTCTATGCCTCACGTATCGAGCATATATCGAGGACTCCTTAGAAAATTTGTTCATCCTAGAGTAAAACCTTTGTTGGCCATACCCCTTAACACTAATCATAAGATTGTGCTTGTTCAAAGTGTCTTTTTGTGAAGAACTAGTAAATTTTGATAAGTCAAACTGTCATTGAATCATTTTAAGTCCTTGTCAAAATCCTTCATCCAATCCAAGTTGTACTTTCCACTGCAAAGGAGAGAACTTGCCCCTCTGTTTCAACATTTTCCACTACAGAGGGGCGAACTTGTCCCACTGTTTCAGCATTTTCCACTACAGAGTGGAAAACTTGCCCCACTGTTTAAGCATTTTCCATTGTAGAGAGGTGAACTTGCCCCCCTGTTTCAGCATTTTTTTCGCAGAAGTGCAGATACGCCCCTGCTGTTCAACGTTTCTGACAACTTTACTGTAGAAGTGTAGATACACCCCGCTGAACAGACAATTTCATCCATTTGACCATTCCAAATGTTTGTTTAACCACCCCAAGTCTCCGTTTGACAATTTGGTCATCCTAAACATTCATCTATCCAAATTTAGCATCATCCAATCAAATCCAATCCAATCCAAATCATCAAATTGATTCATCATCAATTGATCCAAACAAATTCAATCAATTCAATCCTCATCTACATCATCAAATTGATCCATCCACCAATCCTCATCCAAATCATCAAATTGATACGTCATCAAATCATCCATTCCAATTATCAATTTTGAAGGTTTTGACTTTTATGCAAAAACTTCCAGAGGCCATAACTTTAGACTTAGATGTGGGTTTTGGCTGAAATTTTACTGGTGGTTGTGTTATGAGCTAACATGTGGATTCCCAATACATCAAGCATAGATCGGACCCCTCTTTAGCACATTTTCAAACCCCCAAAGTTTCATCTTGACCCTCAAAATCACAATTTAGTGTTTTTTTTCTAGTTTTTGAAAAAACATTTTCGTTAATAACTCTGAATCACTGTTTCATATTTGGGATATTAGTTGGAAAGTCATCCAATCTTAGTATTGGGTATTTTTTGGAACAAACTTGGACTCTCAAATGTATTCCTATGAAGTTTTCTAAAATGGCAAAATTTGACAATTTTTGAAAACTGCCAAATTTGGCAAAAATCTGATTGTCTAGTTAAAACCCATGATCTTAGTTTCAAATCAATCCTATCATATCCTTCAATCCAATCCCCATCTAAGCCCCAATCTAGTTCTAATCTAAGCATTAATCCCATCATCCCAATCTGAGCTTTCATCCAATCCCCATATGAGCTTTCAATCCATCCTAGTTCTCTATCCATCATCTATTCTTTCCTTGTAATCTATATCCATCATGAATCTTTATCCCCCTCCCACACAACCAATAATATTATTCAAGGAGAATCCTAACTCCATTGATGACGATAACAAAAATCTTGTTGATCATGAAGATTGTTATATAGATCCCCTTGACTCTATCATTGTTAGCAAACTCTCTCCAATCGCCTTCCAAAATCCCACCATGCCTTCATCCACATTTAATAACGGTCCTTATGCTACCCTTGACAAGGGATATCCAACATCCTCACCATCGATGTATTCATCATGTCCTCCCTTTCAACCTCTATCCTACCCAACCTCCATACCCTCCTCTCCTTATCATCATCAACAATCCCAATACCTCTACCTTAATCCCACATCTGAATCTTCCTATCCTAATCCAACACCCACACCTTCCTATCACAATCCCCCATCCCAATATTCCTCCTATCCTCATCCACCATCTCAATTATCTCATCCTAATCTACCATCCATATCCTCCTATGCCAACCCACCATACATGTCTTCCTATTCTAATCCAACATCCACACCTTTCTATCACAATCCCCCATCCAAATATCCTTACATTATTTATGTATCTCCCCATTCTAATCCTTCATCTACATCTTCCTACTATCACCCACCATCCCAATCTCCCCAACCTATTCCAACATCTACATCCCCTAATCTTTATTCATCATCTACATCCACTTGCAGCACTTCCCCTTTCACCGCATTATATCTTAATCATAATCCTCCATCTCCTCCTAGTTCTACACCTAGTCTTGCATCTAGTCCCATCCACTCATCTAATCATAATCCTCCATCTCCTCCTAGTTCTACACCTAGTCCTCCATCTAGTCCCATCCACTCATCTAATCCTCCATCTAGTCCCATCCACTCATCTAATCCTCCATCTCCTCCCAATATTCCATATCCTCCTAGTCCTCCACCCAATCCCATCCCCATGTCTAATCCTAATCCCCAATCCCTAGTCATAATCCTCCATCCATTCCCATCCCTTCATCTAATTCTAATCCTTCATCTCCTCCTAGTCCTCCATCCAATGCCATCTCCACATCTAATCCTAATCCACCAATTTCTAATCACAATCCTTCATCTCCTCCTAGTTCTACATCTAATCCTCATCCACACATCCAGTCATATAATACTCCAATTCCTAATCCTAATCCTCCATCTCCTCCTATTCCTCCATCCAATCCTAATCCATCAATCCGTAATCCTTCATCCATTCCCATCCCTTCATCTAATCCTAATCCTCCATCTCCTCCTAGTCCTCCATCCAATCCCATCCACACATCTAATCATAATCCTCCATCTCCTCCTAGTACTCCATCCAATCACATCCATGTGTTTAATCCTAATCCACAAATCCCTAATCCTAATCCTCCATCCATTCCCATCACTCTACCTAATCCTACATCTCTTCCAAATGTCGCCCAAGGACTCATGCAAGAAGAGACATCATGCCCTCCCACTCTATCATGTATTGTCACTAGTGATGAGGCCCTCCTCCATCCTAGACCTATCCCACCCATCACCATTCCTAACATTGTCCAAACGGTTCAGCCGGTCAAACCCATCGAACCCATTAAATCCCCATCTTCTACTCCTAGATCCACTCAATCCATTGAAGACATCCAATCCCCTCCTCCTAGTCCTAATATTCACAAAATTCAATCCCATAACCTTCATGAATCCTCCATCCTCCTATCTCCCCCAATTGAGGCATCCCTTCAACACTCTTCCATCATCATACATCCCACACAATATGATTCATGCCAAGAGCTTGATCCAAAGCATACAAGCATATCCCCTCCTCCAAATCAAGATCACTCCATCCCATCTACTCCATCTCAAGAACATAGTCTTCCATCCATTTCATCTCATGATCCATATCCTCAACCAAGTCATGATCCTATCCTCCCATCCACCCCATCTCAAGATCAAACTATCTCCTCCACTCCACTCCATCCCATGATCCCCTTTGCATTCAAGATCCAATCACTCCATCTCATGAGCCCTTATCCTCCACTACCATAAGTCTAGATCCGATTGTACTCCCCAATTCCTCTCATGATCCATTATCACTCATTCCTCTTGATGTTGCTATCCCATCATCTCCATCGCATGATCCTTCATTGCCATCTAGTCTTACCATCCCAATGCTAGTTTTGTAACACCTTGGTAATATTACATGCATCCATGGTGGTCATCTTGCAGAAGTAAAACAAAGTCTATGCACCACCTTTCCTCCTTCACCTGCTAACACACTCACATCCTGCTTCCACAATAATAAGCATCCTACCATAGATCATATGCTTGAGAACATGAAATATCAAGGAAAAGGTTTAGGCCTTCATGAGCAAGGTATTTTAGAACCCATTCGAGTCCAAGAACATCTAGGCACACATGGTCTTGGATATGTCTCCCAAAACTTGCACTCTACACATGTTGGTACAACCTACGTACATCCTAAATGATCCTCTTCTAAAGGCACAAGAAGTAATTCCCATCATTCTACCAAGTCATATGCTGCCATCCCCCCTCCTCCATCATATTACCTAAAAATAACCATCCATCTTCCTCCCTCATCCTCTCAATCCATTTTGGGTCCTTATGTCCCTCCATCCATCATTTCTCATCCTCCATCTACTATGGATTCTTATATCCCTCCATATACACAGTCTATTTTGGGTCCTTATATCCCAGAATCACCCCCTCGATCTTATCCTATTCATCCTTCCATTCATCCACCCTCTCTCCCTCGTACACAACATAAAACTCCTACCTTCATAACTCCTAATCAGGATCAACAAAGGCACATACCTACACATTCTCCATCTACACGCAATCCCTATGAGCCTACCTCCATCGCTCCACATCATCCATCTCCTCATACCCATCTCATTGCTACTAAAAGCACTTTGGATGCCAAAGCAACAATACATAAATGCAAACATACACATGAATCTAAAGTTCCTCATCATGTCCCCTTCAAAAGACATGTTGAAGAATAGAAAAATCGAATCCGAAATCCCAATCAATCCAAAAGGCCACAAAGGCCCACCAAAGCAACACTCAAAATCATGTGGATCCCAAAGAAAAAAGGTACCATACCTTCAAATGAAACATCCATAATGTCATCCAAAGTTGCTATTCCCCCACAAAATCATTTACATCCTCCATCTCCTAAATCTGTTTTGGGTCCCTACATCCCAAAATTCACTATCCCAATGCCTCCATTATCGCCACACTCTCCACCCATTCATCCACCTATATTTTTGCATCCACCATCACATGCGGCAATTTTGGTCCTGAACACCTTCACCCATCACACATACACTCCATCATTCCATCCATACACTTTCCAACATCCCATCCACTATCCCCTCTATCTCCCCCATCAAATCCCTTTAATCCATCCTCTTCCATAGTCCATCCATTCTAATAAGGTTGTACCAAAATCTGAATAGTTGCTTCAAATATGGGCTCTTATTACCTCATAGGAAACTTGATGATTGTGTCCATCCATCTCCTTATCAACTATCCCCTAAATTCACATATCCATATCATTATCTATCTTCATCCACATCCTAGTCCAAAAAAGTTGGAAAAAATCCAAAAAAACAAAAAAAAAAAAAAGTCAAGAGAAATTCATTCGTCCAATGGTGAAAACTTGGAAAAATAGCACCTTGGATAGGTACCTTGATGAAAACCTGGCAAACAGGCATCATGCATAAATCCCCCATCTAGTCTCCTTCCATGATTAGGGGCAACACCCGCTTATGCATTCCTTTCCTCCATCTCTTACATCTATCTATCTTCTACATCTTACCCACCATCTTTCGCATCCTATTCAATCCCTCCATCTTTCTTGTGATCTTGATAAAGATAGGGGAAAACCTATATACATGCATTGGACATCTCTTGTCATATATTCCCCTCATCCATACACTATCATATTCCTTCCACACATCTTGCTATCCCTCTTGCCTCGTCATGCATGACACATCTAGAGTGGGGGCATCTTGTTATTTTCAATGAAGTCCTTGGTGACATCATCCATCCATCCCTCCAAGTAATCCTTCCCATCTCTCCATCCTGCCCATCCTTACCTCCCCCTCCATTTATCCATCTACCAAATCCTTATCTTCCTATACTCCCATCCTACTACAATCCATATCCATTCACTCCTTTATTTCCCCATCCTTCTATCTTCCTTCCCTCTTGCCTCATCACACATGACACATCTAGAGTGGGGGCATCTCCTTCTTTGTATCTTGGTCCTTGAGACATCATCCATCTATTACTCCAAGTAATCCTCTCCATCTCCCATCTTTCCCATCCTTACCTCCCCATCCATTTATCCATCTAGTAATCTCTGCCATCTCCCAATCCTTATTTTCCTATTCTCTCATCCACTAGTCCTTTTCCATCTTTTAATCCTTATCTTCCCATCCATTTATCCATCCAATAATGCATTCCATCCCTCCAATTTTGTATCCCTCTATCCACCTATCCTCACATATTTCTATCTCCCCATCTTTATCCATCCATCCATTTCCCTCTATCTCACCATCACTTGTCATTGGTATCTAGCTATTGGCTACCCCCATGAAATCCAGTGCCAAGCTATCTCACTATCATCATTCCTATATATTTATCACATCTTAACAATATCCTCTCAATCTTCATCTCATCTATCAACCTACCCAAGCATCTTCTTATCCATCCATCCATTTCCCTCTATTATCCCTTGTCATTGGTATCTAGCTCTAGGCTGCCCACATGCAACCCAATGCCATTCACATCGTAATTCATCTCTCCTATCTATTTACCACATCTTTCTCACATGTTCATCACTCCTCTATCCATCATCTCACCTTTCTAGTTCATATTCCAATGATCTGATTACCTATCCCATCCCTAAGCTTCACATCCTACATATGTTACACATATCAACCATTGTCCTATCCAATCCTGCAAGTCTATCTTGTCTCATCATATCGACTCCATACCTTTTTCTATTTATCTTGGTCATTTCATCATCCCTTATCTATTGTCTATCCTTGGTCTTGTGTTGAACTACATTGCCCCTACACTTTCACGTAGGAAAGGTCGATCATTTGATTCGCCCCCAGGGTTTTGTCTTTTGTTTGTTTTGTCCTCTTCCATCAATTGTCTTTGGCCTTGTGTCACACTACGTTGCCACTGCGCTTTCACGTAGGCAAGGTCAATCATTTGGTCCACCTCCTAGGCAATTTTTCCACCTGGTCTTTGTCATCCATCGAGGTCTTCATTTTAATATTTCCACTTTAGCATGGTATTTTCCTAAACTAAGAGGGCTCTGCACTTTCCTGTAGGTAAGGTTGATCTTTGATCAACCCTCGAGGCCCTAGGTCTTTAGGTTGAGCGTTGTGTCATGTCATCTTGTTGTATTGTCAAGTATGTCCCCATTCGAGCTGGTGCTTATAAAACAAAGTCATTCCTATCACGAGATCCAATCGGTTTCCGATATCCTATGTCATGTTGATCAACCCTTATATCCTTTGTCTTTGGTCTCAACAAAATTTATCCTTCCTAATAGACCGCATCAACCCCATCCATCATCTTGATCCTATGGCAAAGGATGTTTGAAATTGATTCTGATTTTTTGATGCCTTTGAATTTTGTTTATCATTTGATCTCCCTATCATCACTTGTCATGGTCGCCTTGACTCGTAAACATAGGGGCATATTTTGATCTCTTTTTTATGTTTTTGTCTTGCTGGGGCATCCTACATAGTACCCACCAAGACCTCTGTGGTCTTGTGTTATGCTGGGGCATCCTTTTGTGCTTGTGGTTTTCCAATACTTGGCCCGACCAAAGTCATCATGATTTTGGGGTGTTGGAATAGCATTCTTGTCTTTTGTGTTTTTTTTATGCATTGACACTAATCCATCTTGGTTTACATACCCTAACACCTGGTGTCTTATGCTATAGAAAAAACCAGTGCTCTAAGGATGGCAAATTGCATTAGGATTGCATTTCATTTTCCATTCCACCATCTTGCATATCTCCCCCATCCTCTTCCATTCAAATAATCTAATCACACCCTTGGTCTTAGCCTTGCTTCAAGCTTTGATCCAATCATCATCATCATCATTATCATCTATGGGATGTATCCTTCCCTCATCAACAACACTCTCATTGGGATATATCCTTCCCTATCCTTGTGTTGTTTTGGGATGTATCATTCCCTCATTAACAACACTCATCCTCATCCTCATCTAGATGTATCCTTCCCTATCCTTGTGTTGTTATGGGATGTATCATTCCCTTGTCAATAACACTCATCCTCATCCTCATCAAGATGTGTCATTCCCCATCCTTGTGTTGTTTTAGGATATATCATGTCCTTATCAAACAACGCTCCATCCACCATCCGCCCAACCTGGTTTGTAGCTTGACTGGGGCACCATCATATTTGTCCTTGAGTCCATTTGTGTTCACTTTTACTCCCATCACTTATCATCATATCCCCTTTCATCATCTCATCCCCCATCATAACTTTCATCTTATCAAACCTTTACTGGTTCTAGGACTTTCTCTTTCTTCTCTTTTTCTTTTCCCATCTTCTTCTCTCTCTTTCCCCCCCTTCCTCCTCCCCCCTGGATTGAGGTGAATCTGCCCCCTGCGGCGAGGCGGACTCACCCCTAAGGTAGGGTGGACCCACCCCTATAGCACGGTGGACCTGCCCTTGGTCGGGGTGAACCTGCCCTACAACGGGGCGGACCTGCCCCTATAGTACAGCAGACTCGCCCCTAGCTAGGGCGGCCCTGCCAGCCAGGGCGGCATTGCCGCCACTAGCCATCGGATGGCACCGCTACTGCTGGCCACTGAGTGGCACCACCGCTAGCCACGATAGTGACTGTCCACCCTATCGGGGCAGACCTGCCCCTGCAGCGGGGTAGACCCACCCCCGACTAGGGTGGACCCACCCCCAATTGGGGCGGACCTGCCCCTATAGCAGGGCGGACCCACCCCCAGCTGGGGTAGACCTGCCCTTGCAGAATGGCAGACTCACCCCTACCAAGGGGCGGACCCGCCCAACCCTAGCACGAGCCCATCTTTTTTTAACATTTTTTTTTATTTTTTATGTTTTTTCCTCCAACTAATCTCTCTCCTTCCCGGGGCCACCATTTGCACCCCGTTTGTCCGATTGACTTCATTCAAAAGGATAACTTGTCTAATTTTTTTCCCTCTTTCCAACCATCCCATCTGTTTGTTCCTATCAAGAGGTCGCCTAAGACCCCTCTCTTTTCCCCCGTCGTCCTCTCGAGGGGACATACCCTTCACATTAATCCAATTTCCCTGTCACAGTCATTCCCCTCCAACATTGGGGCATCTTCATCCATTCCCAACTAATTGGACAACTCAAGTCCTCTTCCCCATGCTAGGCCATCATCTTCTAGTTACTTCCTCTATAAAGTCATCTGCACTTGCTTTTCTTTGAAGCATGATTATTTTAATGATACTTCGAAGAGGGGCAAAATGTAGACATCCAAATTTGATCACTTCAATATGATCAAAATCATCTATTCATCTATTTCATTAATAGTGATTAAATAATTTATTTAATCATTATTTCATTTTCTTCCTAAGGTTACTAAAGTATCTAATTAAATAAATTAAATACTTTCCCTTACCCCCTTTTCTTCTCTAAATCAAATAAACATGACAAATTATTTAATTTAGTCATTTAACCCATTTGGATTAAAAACCAATTTTTAATATCCCCTTTTCTCTCTCCTTATCACATTCTCCATAACCCTCCTGTGATTAGGATGTGCACCACTTAATCAGGATTAAGTGTCACATCCTCCATAATCTCCCACTTGTCGCTAATCTCTCATTAATTATCCTAATCTTGTGTTTGCACAACCTTAATCAAAATCGTTCGCCACATTTGGCTTACCTTTTCTGGTCAACCTTCCCACTTACCCTTTTTAGCCTGGACTCCCTTCCCCATGTGAATTTTTAATTCACATTTATTTAACCAAAGTTTCTCTCTTCCCCGTGTGAATTTTTAATTCACATTTTATTCTTCCAAGGTTTACCCTATCCCCATGCAAATGTGACTTGTCATTTTACATGTTCCCAAGGCTTCTAGAACCTTGGACTTGTCACATCACTCACATGTGACAAATCTTCAACTTTTTAGAGACCCTCTCTTATCCACTAGATTCTTCCAATAATTGTGAATTTTTAATTCACTTTTATTCCTCCAAGGAATATTCTAATCCCCCAAGATGCACCTCATGTACTTCCCTTCCACCTCATTTCCACATCACTCCACCCTAAGACATCTCACGTTCCACATGTCAAGATGTGAGGGTTTGTGAGTCTTCAACTCACCATAGCCCTTCATCTTGATCTTAGTGGATCAATCTCAACCATTGAATTCTCTAGAGAATTCCAATTAGCCTATAAATACTCCTGCATTTCCCTCAATTTGGAGGATCAAGTATTTTGCAACAAAACTCTTGCAAAATTTTCATTTGACCTCTCACCTATCATAACACTTAGCATTATCATTCATAATGCATCCATTCAACTCCATTGCCATCCAAGGAGCACACAATTCTTGAAGAATCAAAGGGCCAACCAAGGAAGGAGCAGCAAAGGAAAGGTCTAACCAACTTCAATCATCAATTGTTTTTATCTTGCTTCTTTCCTTCATCATTTTCTTAGGCTAATCACAAAACTTTTCAAACTCAAATAGTGCAAATGAATTGAAAAATAATCTTTTAGACTATATATAATTTTTGGAAAGGTATTTTGGGTGGGTTTTTAAACCTTTTGATTAATTTAAGGCATGAAATTAATTGGAATTCATCCGTAGGCTATATTTCTTCATCTTTTTTGTTGGGAGATAAATTATTTCATCATCAAATCATCATAAAAACATTAGAAAATCACAAGTTTTCGAAAAAATTCTAAAAATCATCAAATCATTAATTTATCTCCGGAGGGGGCATATTATCATCCATCATCTGAAAATCAATGTCCGGGGCATACAAAATTATTCTTTATCATCGATCTTGGCAGCAGCAGCAAAATTTTCTTCGAAGCAATGCGTAAACACATCACTTCGAAGAGGGGAAAAATGTATATGCATAAAATTGGTCTGGAGCATCCGATTAATTAAATACAAATTATTTGATTAATTATCCTAATTTCCTCTACTATTGAATAAATAGAAATATTTATTTATATAGTTCACATTTAAATTCATCTTAATTAAATAAACAAAATTAAATACTTTGTTAGATTTAATTATCAAATCCCTATTTTCATCTATCACATCCATCTTAAATTAATTAAGCAAAGATCAAAACACTTTATTGATTAATGGCCATATTCTTTTGTTTAATTTAATAAACAACTATCCTATAGTTCCTTTTATTAAATTATTTATCCCTCTTTTGCTAAATTAAATAAATCAAAATATTTGAATTAAATCGTAAAGAATATTCCATCTATATTCTCTAAAAAATGAATTAGATATTCTATGTCTAAACCATGTCTAAAATATGTCAAAATTAATTGATTGAAACTTCACGAAAAGTTATGGAGACAAATTCAAAAATCGTCTCTCAATCCTCCTCCATCAATTCTTCCTCTTCTCTTGCCTGGTGTTTTCATAGGTAAGACAATCACCAAAATTCTCTCAATATCCTCGATATCTCACCATTCAATCCTCCAGATTGAATCCAAGCCTCTCAATGTCTCCCCTGTGCATTTCTACAACTAGGAATTCTATAAATACAATCTCATTGAACCAAGAAAGGATCCAGATAATCAAGTTTATGCACTCTTACTCTATAAGAATTAAAGCACTCAAGCAGCAAGCATTCAAGCATCCAATATCCAGCAATCAAGCTTTCATATCATGGCTACCTCCTATAGCTGCAATTATATGTTTCATGTCAATTCATGCTAGATTAATTCATTTATCATCTAGTATTATCATATTTAATTCCATATCATTGCTTTAGCATCCATCTCATTCTTTGAATTGTTATTTTAACAATCATAGTGCACTCACGATCTGAGAGAAATAGTGGTGGGTATGTGCAGGATCATGATGGGCCAAAAAGTGGCAATATGGAAGCCATATGATGACCCATGTGCCTGATGACTTTTTTTTACCCAAAATTGATGAAACAAAAATTATTTTTAGAGGAGATGCCCAACTTTCCACCAATATAAATTATTCTTTACTTTGAATTTAATAAATAACTATTATTCATTTTCTATTAGAATTACGAATAAAGTCCTAATTGATAAGCTGATTGAAAAACATCTATAACTTTCAAATGGTATCACATTTTTTGAATAAAAAACATGTGTTGTCACATTCCACGTTTTGCATACTATACGATTAAAAAAATTAAAATTGAATTTCATGAAATTTTGACTAAGTTAAGGTGATTAGACAGGCGAGATTTTATATTTTTTAAAAGTTGTAATAAAAAATTCATAACTAATTATTTACTTGGAATCAAATTATAAAAAAATATCCATCACATCGAGACATGAGTCCTCTACTTATATCTAAAATATTATTAAAAATAATTATCATTTTATTGTGGTTAGGGTGGTCAGATAGACACCTACTTCTTATTTTTACCCTGAAATTTAAATACTACTGCATTGAACTTTCAAATTTTCACCAAATAGATTTATTTTTTTAAATAAAGGTCTATTAGTTTAGAAACTAAATTCAATTTTTTACAAATTCTATTTTTACATGTTTTTGAAATAATATAGATAACTTATTCAAATTTTTACGTCAAGTTGTCTATCTTTGATTTTCTATCTTTTTATTGCCACCTAAGGGCATATTTTTTCCATGATGATCCTGCACATGCCCTGGTTTAATAAATCTTTGAGTATAGAGAACAATATGACTCTTTCAATTTATTATTTCTTTGAATTAGTTCAATTTGTTTAATCTTTGATTTAATGTCTTATTAAGTACTTTTTTGTGTTTTACACCTAATCACACGCTTACAGCCTGATTGAAGGAACACGATGCCCCACAATAGGGGTAGATGCAACCATTGATAATTGATAGATCAAAATGAAAGTTTCACCATAAAACATGTCACACAAGCAACATATATCTTCTCAAAAGATGATTATGGTATGATTGATTAAGATGCTAGGAATGATTGATTCCATAAGACATGATGATGATAATATTGATGATTGTTGATGATTGATTGACAAAAGATATGAGGATTGGATAATGTTTTGTAGCTAGGCTGAAATATGATTTTTATGATAAGATTCGAGGTTGAAAAGGGACATGATGACATGGATTTTGATATGCTAGAAGATATGGAATGGAAGGAAGCGAGGAAAAAACTAATGAATGGTATGATCAATATCATATAGATAAGATACAGACACAAGGCCCAAGTATTTTTCCCCTATTCCTCATCAAGACCAAGGAAAGGAAGAAAGGATGTATTTAGTAAGAATGATGGATATGGATAAGATGAAATATATGGTATGGAAGATATGGATAAAGCATATAGGATAAGATATATGATGTTCCAGAAGATCCTTAACCTTGTCAAGATCAAAGGTCGAAATGTAAGGAATACGCATAGAAAGGATAATGACCATGAATGATAAGATGGATGAAACTTGTCCCTAAGTGTAGAGTGCAAGAAGAATATGGAAGATAGGATATGGATGATAGGGAAATATAGGAAGGACTTAAGAATCAAGTTTCATAACCAAATATCCCTCTAATAAACCATGGTAATGGGAATTAGACTCCTAAATGTTGGCAGATTAATGATATGATGGAATAATCTAAGGACTTATCCAAAGGTTTCGATTAAAGGAGAATAATGGGGGATGAATGTTGGATAATGGATAGGAGGTTGGAAGGCTTGTTGATGGATAGATGGAAAGGATGGAAAGATCAGCATTGGCACACACCTTGAAGGGTGGTGGAGTGATGGAGGAAAAATGGATTAGGAAGGTGATAGGTTATTAGATGGAAAATTGGAGGAAGCTTTTGGATTAGTGAATTTGGATGCTAATTTAGTTTCTATTGCTTCTATGAGATTTTTATAAATCCACATGATTTTTGACTTTGATTTTTTCTTTGTGGGCCTTTGCGGCCTTTCACATTTTTATTTTTGATTTATGGACCTTTGTGGTCTTTGAAAATTTCCTTTTTTCTTTGATGGGCCTTTGTGGCCTTTTGAAAATTTCTTTTGATTTTGGATCAATTTTTATTTTATTTTGGCATGTCTCTTCAAGGAGACATGTTGATCCTTTGATACATGTGGATTTTGATATAGAAGCTTTTGATATTTGGCATCCAAATTGCTTCCAAGAGCAATGGGAGGGGTGGATTGAGATGAATGATATGGAGGTATTATGGAGGAGTCAATGTGGGTAGAATTTTGAAAGGGCATCAAGGATGTGTGCCTTTGTTGTTCTTGAAAAATAGGATATGGACCTAAGATAGATGGTATGTTTGGTGGACTAGAATGAGGACCTAGGGGAGATGGTAGGTTTGAAAAAGTAGGACACTTAGGTGTATAACCAAGGCCGTGGTGATATGGATTTCTTTGAATAGAAAGGGGTTCTAGGATACCTTGATCATGAAGGCCTAATCCTTATCCTTTGTAATTCATACTTTGACATCTACGTTTACCAATGGGATATGTATTGTTTTTAAAATAGGATGCGAGTCCATATTTTGGAGGATATGATATGGATGAGAGGATAGGTATTGGAAGTAGACCAGAATGGATAAAGGTGGAGGATCCCAATTTATAGGTATGGGGTTCATGGATAGCTTGAGTAGCTGTGATAGCTCTTGACATGGGGATGATGGGGTGTTTTGATCTTGACTTGGAAAATAATTATGAAGTGGTATAAAATTCATATCTTGATAATGAGAAGGATAAACACATGCATGGGATGAAAGGGTATCCTTGAATGGAAGCATGTCTTGACCTTGATGAGGAAGGGAATCATCAGATTGTGTAGAAAGCATGTCTTGATCATCAGTTGGTAAGAAATCATTAGATAGGATGGAAGAACTATCATGCTCTTGTGATGTAATAGAATCATGAGATGGTATGGATTGATGAGATGATGTGGAAGAAGAATCTGAAAGGATACTTGTCTCTTGAGATGGAAGGGAATTATTTTGGATGAAAATTGAAAGGAGGGGATTGTCATAAGATTCTTGAGAAATGGGATCTTGATAAAATATTGGAAGAGTTTGTGGAATGTTGATATCATTGGATGGAGTGGAAATAATATTTTGATCTTGATGTGTAGGGGAGTATATGCTAGCATGCTTTGGATTGAGAGATTGACATGAATCATTGGATGTTGAAGATATGATAGAAGAGGATGATTGGATTGAATTTTTAATTTGAGTGAAAGAATCTTGAGGTTTATTCTGGCTTAGTGTGGATAGAGATAAATGCATGACATGATAGGATTGCTCAATATCATTTGTGTTTGAGTACTTAGATTTGGGCTTATGGATCTTTTGTAAAAATTCAAAGACATCGAACTTGGATGATGTAGTTGTTATTGGAGAGGGTGTCATGTCAAGATTTTTGTCAGAGGAATAAGCACAAATGTCTAGTAGAAAATATCTCTTTGTGGTTCTTTCCCTTTGCACATACTAGATTTTTTGTTGAAGGTTTTTCATTTGATGAGCTAGAGAATTCAATTTATCCTCATGTATTTTGGCCATGTTGGTTTGAGTTTAAATTTCCTCTTATTTGGATTTTTAGTCTTCGTGACCTTGTTAAAATGGACATATGAACATTATTGTTTCCAATAATTTTTTTATCTTAGTTTGGTAAAGTGTCAAGGATATTAACTTAAGTCAAATAGAATGATAGATTCTATTGATTAGACTAATTTTGAAAAGTTTGATTATATAGTTTCGTTTCTTTGATTTAGGATGACTCATCTTGAAACTTAACTTACTAATCAAGTGTGTTTGATTGAGACACTTTTGGATGGTAGATCTTGGCTTGATTTGAACAAATTCAATTGTAAAGTCTAGTTTATGCAAGTTTAAGACTCTGTTTTGATTTAGAAAATATTATGTTCTGATAAAAATCCAAATTTTGATGTTAACTCTCTAACATGGGTTTCCAATAGCTTTATGTTTTCTTTTTTTCTTTGTGTTTTTCAGGATGATCTGATCTTAATTAAATGTTTTGAAAACACAACAAGCATTTGTAAAATAGTTGTTTCTAGAGTCTAAACAACAAGTGTATGTTTAAGAATCAAACATGATCCTTCTTGATTTTTACGGGTTGCTTTGACAATTGTACACAAATCAAAAAGACTCACACTTAAGGACAAATAGGTCATTGTTATACTCACAACCCACATCTTGAAATTGTGTTGATGCACACAGTTGTGTCACCCCCTAGAGGGCGCCCGTGTTTTTGTCGTTTCCAGGTGCGTACTCAGAGTTGGATTTCTCATCCTCTAAGCAAACAGTCCTTGGAAATTATATGGTGGGTGTCTTGGGGGAAGATTCTCCCCTCCCCTTGCACCGTGAGTATGACAATGTTTGGATACTAACTCGGGGGGATACTACTCTATGGTTCATAGATAGGGCTTCCGTGGGTGGAGCAATTGATAAAATCCCTTAGGAGACCTCCAAATATTTAGAAAAAATATTTTGGGGATGGTTATCTTGCTCACTACCGTCAAGTTGGACTTTCATCAAAAACTTGCATAATTATTATAGTGGGTTAGAATCCTTGGCTTTAGGCATTCCCACTTAGGTCGTTCCCGTAGGGTGAGTACTTTTTCCCACTACAACAGACCTTCTAAAGGATTTCACAAAGCGTAAATAACATGAAGTAAAAAGTGAATCTGGCACTTTGATCACCTAGTTAAGGGGAAAGCATAAGCCTAATCACCACAAGCACAACATATAAGTTGTTATGTTTTAAGCCCAAAAAGAATTTTTCTAATATAAGTGAAGTTGTTGCTTCATAGAAATCATGTTGTTCTTTTTAACTTATACTGTAAAAATGTGATGACTACCCTAGGATTGATAAACTTTCTTTAAGAAAACAAAAAGTGGCTACCCTAGGATTGATACATTTTAATCCTAGTGACTACCCTAGGATTGGTTCTTTTTAATTAAATTTTGACAAAGCTTATGTAGATGGTTAATTTTAAGCCAAAAGAAATGCTAGTTGTTCTTAAATCATGAATGAAAAATAGCATATGATGGGTTATTTTCCCATGAGTTTTTGAAAACAATATTAGAGTGGATATCAAATGACTCTTTTTCACTTTTTTTGAATTTAATGTTCCATATTCCTCCTAAAACCTGCAATAAATTCTCAAAATGTTAGATGAGATCAATAGGTAAGAAGATATAAAGGTTAGATGAGTGATTAAGCATAAAAACCCTAAAATTTAGACCAAGTTACAATTTGATTTGACTTTAAATGTAAAATTGAAACTTTTAACTCTACAAAAAGTGATAAATATCTACACCATTGCATATCTTATGAAATTCTACCCCATTTCAAAAAACAAAGTTTTGAAAAACACCTTCGTATGACCAAGATATGGCCATTTTGAGATTGACTGTCAAAACACTAAAATAGAAGCGCTAAAACATGTATGTGCTAAAAAAGAGGCCAAAAGTGCTACAACGGAGTCTGTAAGCACTACTTTGTATACAAAAGTGCTAAAGCAGACCTCAGAAGTGCTAAAATAGAGTTTGTAAGTGCTACTTTGGATACAAAAGCACTAAAATAGACCTTAGAAGTGCTAAAAGAAGTGTTAGATGCGCTATAGTTTTGTGAAAGTGCTAAAATAAAGCACATAAGCACCATAATTTTCCATGGAAACACTATAACTTTTGACGGAAGCGCTAAAATTTTATGAAAGTGCCGAAACAAAGCACATAAGAGCCATAGTTTTCCACGTATGTGCTATAGTATTTGACAAAAGCACTGAAATAGAACACGTCGGAAACCTGTGCGACACTTTAAAAACAAAATGATAAAAATTGGGGTTAGTGCCCCATGGTGGGCGCCAAATTGTAAGTGGTGAATTAGGGGTAAAGCACAAAAAACTTCTTAATATGACATTATATCAAAGACAAATCAAATTGAACTAATTCAAAGCAATAATCTACTGAAAGTGTCATATTATTTTCTATCTCCAAAGATTTATTAAATCACAATGGCTCTCAGATCGTGAGTGCACTACAATTGTTAAAATGAAAATTCAAAGAACAAAATGGATGCTAAATATAGGAAACTAATCCTATATGATGATTTCTAAATGATTAAACATGAAAATTGACAAATGAAGAGCTATAGGAGCTAGCCATGATATGAAAACTTGATTGCTTGATACTTGGATGCTTGGATGCTTGCATGCTTGCATGCTTGGATGAAATTCTACAGAGTAAACTTGATAACATAGGGATCCTTTTCTTGGTTCAATGAGGCCATATTTATATATTTCCTGGTTGTAGAAATCCATAGGGATGGCATTGAGAAGCTTGGATTCAATCTGGAGGATTGAATGGTGAAAGATGGAGAATATTGAGAGAATTTTGGTGATTGTATCTACCCATGAAAACACTAGGCAAGAGAAGAGGAAAGATTGATGGAGGAGGATTGAGAGAAGAATTTAGAATTTGTCTCCAATTTCTCTCCAAAACTTACTGTGAAGTTTCAAAGCATTAATTGTGTCATATTTTAGACATAAATTAGACATAGGATATCTAATTCATTTTTGAGGAAATGTAGATGGAATATTCCTTATGCTTTTATTCAAATATTTTTATTTATTTAAATTAGCAAAAGAGGGATAAATAATTTAATAAAATGAACTATAGAAGTTGTTTATTAAATTAAACAAAAGAATATGAAAATTAATAAATAAAGTGTTTGATCTTTATTTAATTAATTTAGGATTGATGTGATAGAATAAAGTAGGGATATGATAATTAAATCAAACAAAGTATTTAATTTTGTTTATTTAATTAAGATAAGAATTAGAAGAATTTAAATGTGATGTGAATGTGAACTATATAAAATAAATATTTCTATTTATTCAATAGTAGAGGAAATTAGGACAATTAATCAAATAATTTGTATTTAATTAATCAGATGCTCCAAACCAATTTTAGGTGTATAAAAATACAAGTATGTTGTCTAGATATACTATTAGAAACTCATCAATAAAAGGATGAAAAAAGTCATAATGAAACACATGAAAGTAGTTGGTTCATTACAAATCCTAAAGGGTATGACCAACCACTCATACAACCCTTGTTTGATTTTAAATGATGTCTTCCATATGTCATGTTTTGCAATCCTTATTTGATGATAGCCACTACACAAGTCTAACTTAGTGAAATGAACATGTTTCAATTGATCAAGTAAGTCATCAATACAGGGAAGCGGATACTTGTTCTTTATCGTTATATTGTTGAGAGCTCACTAGTCGATGCACATTCTCCATGACCCATCCTTCTTTGGCACCAACACAATCGACGAGCCACAAGGAGAGGTAATTGGATGAATTACCCCTTTTTTGACCAACTCCTAAAACTACTTCTTAATCTCTTCATCCTACATAATGAATAATCGGTACATGCCAATGTTTGGAAGAGGCACATCCTACTACAAATGGATTTCACATTGGATCTCTCTCTTTAGTGGCATTCCCTTTGGTTCCTAAAAGAGGTTATCATAGGTAGATACAACTTTGACCAGCTCAGCTTTATGTTTTGGATCACAACCCTTAAATTCCTCAAATACATCATCATCTTTGGCTTTTATAAGAATTAATAGAAATTTCTTATTGGTATTGACCAACCTTTTCATTTGACCAGTATTAACTAGTACAAGATTATTCTTAATCTTATGTGACCTTACAATGTACTCTTTACCATCCTTAAAGAGATGCCACTTATTCTTCCCCTATAAAAGATTGATTTTCTATCATACAAATAATGACTCCCTAACACAAAACCACAAATATCCAAAGGGACTACATCTACCTCTACCTCATCAACATAATTTGTAGTGATAGAAAATTGTAGCTTACATTGTTTTGCTACTTGAATTTGATCATCATTGAAAACCCATCCAAGGGAATAAGGCTTTGGATGAGGTGTTGTAGCTAGAATAAGTTTCTTCACAACATCTTCAAATATTAAGTTAACTTGAGAACCTGTATCAAACCGTGTGTCAATCCTAGTGTTCTTTGTTACAAATCGAATGTGAAATAGTTCATTTTTTTGTTTATTAGCTTTAGGAGGAGATGATACTTTACTTGTACTTGTATTAAGAAAATTTTCATTATAAGAGAGAATAATACCTTTCACTTACCTTGGATTCTGAAAAACAAAATTATTTGTTTCATCTCTGGAGTCAGATTCAAGATCCAGTGTAACCACCTCCATAGTCTTTTTTTATCTTTGTTTTCTCCATATCTTTTCAGCCTCAAGTCAGGATGCAACTTCTAGCATTTTGAATCATCATGTCACTCTTTCTTGCAATGTGAGAATGTGGGATTAGCACCCTCCTTCTTCACTGTAGTTATCTTCTTCCCTTTTCCTTTGTCTTTTTATTCACTCTTAGGCTTACCCTCATTCTTAGATTATGTCTTTGAGAAATTATCATTAAAAGTGTTCTTACCCCTTGACTCTAAGTGAGTGGCTTGGATAGATACTTCATCTATATTTTTAGGACTCATCATTAGAATAGTATGTATTAGGTAAGAATGAAAAACACCTATGTGTAGAGAAGGGGGATTCACTACTCATGAGTTCTCTTCAATCAGAGAGCCTCACAGGGTGAACTGCCCTAAACTACCTCAAAGGACAATGGCAAGAGTTCTAGAACCATAAAGAGAAAGTCATAGAGATTCTCTAGAAAAAATGACAATCTCTCGGTCAAAGGATGTCAGAATAGAATATGGATGACTATGTGGAACACTAGCATCCTCGAGGCATGTTGGCATCTTGTGCAGAATAGAGAGTGAGTTTATCATAGAAAAAAACAAAGTGGCTACTCGCAAGTTGATTGCTAAGAACTTTTGGAATGCAATAAAGTTGTGAATGTAATGGAACTAAAATAGAAATGATCTAAAGATAAGAAGAAGAAGGGAAATGAAATTCTTATGATCATGTGAATGATGAAGCCTCTAGCTCATGAATGTCTTCATTACCTACACACAAGAGAGAGAGAGAAAGAATGTTGGGGCTCTATACGGGTTTTCTTCAGTCAAACGCTCGTTTTGGTGTTCCCACCTCCATGGACAACCAGATAGATAGAAATTTAGGAAAGAAGTAAACATAAAAGAATTGCAAAATAGTATTATTCTACTCAAATAAGTAATAGAGGAGAGGAGTGAAAGCTTACCACCTTTTCCCAAAGTGCTCAAGGCTCATGGGGGAGAAAATGAGAGGATCTCAAGCCTATGTTGTAACGGTGTTTTTTCCACACTTGCTCTACTGAAGTGATGGAGTGTTGATGTTGTTGTTGTGAAGTGTAAAGTGTTGAGTGATGGATTCAAGAAGCTACTTAGAGCTTGTGAAGAGATTGAGAATGAAGAGAGAACTAGAAAGGATGGAGAGGCCCAAAGATCCAAGAGATGCAAAATGGAAGCATGAATAGTGAATATGAAGGAAAGAGGAGAGAAAAAGGCTATATTCAGGTTGGTTAGCTGAAAAGGGTTTTACACATTGACTCCCAATGGGAATGGTAATGCCGCTGTAAGCTCAAAATGCAAGAATTTTTCAAGGACATTAGCATGCCATGCAAACATCTGCACACTGCGTTAGTGTCCTAGATAGAAATGCCTCTACCGATGCTCAAAATAGGTGCCAAGTGGAATGAAGGTAGCAGGCTTATGTGTAATTTCACCTTTAGACATGGTTTTCTAAAGTGTAAGGGGGTAAAAGGGAATTTGTGTTAGGGGTGAAAAATCATGCTCGTACACTATGCACTTAAGAAGTGATCCTCAGTAGACAATGGGATATTCAAAGAAATAGATCATTTCCTAAACTCATGGGTGTAATCTTGGACAAACTGGCCCTTAGCTTGCCTAAAGGTTTTTGAATTGATTGGCAATTTCTGCATATAACCTAAAGGGTAAAATTTATTTTTAAGGGTAGAAACAAATTCCATCAAACTCATACCTACATTACCATGGCGATAAATTTCTTCTCGAGTCCTAATCTTCCACTAGGTGAGAGTTGTACCTTCCAACTAGAGAGTAGATAACTGGATCTTAGAAGCATCTTTTACTAGCCCTTGAATCTTACAATACAATTCTACCTATTGGATCCAATCATCCAACTTTTCAACATTTAACTCCTCATAGTACTTAGGTAACTCAAATTTTACATTTAATTTCATAATAATTTTAGATGTGTTGTTAAAAGGATTAGAAAAGGAGAAGATGGAGAAAAAGGAGAAGATGGAGAAAAAGGAGAAGAAGATTTAGAGAATAAGGAGAAGAAGAGGGAGGAGATGGAGGAGATTTTAGAGGTTCGTCACTATCTCTTGATTGTTTCTTCTTATCTTTACGATCTCGGTTATCTTCTCGCTTCGATGAATTTACTTCTTTATATTTATTCTGATCTTGTATTTCTCTATAGAGCGGCTCTACCATGGACTTCATTTCAAGGAATTCTTTCTCAAAGCCTCTTTCATCGAGCTCCAGGATTTCATGTTTAGTTGTAAGCTTTGATATTTTCAATGGAAAGGACTTTGGCTTCTCGATCTCAGGATTATAGGTTGCGAGTGTGCCTTCACCTTATTGCATCTTTGATCTCATTATCATTCACCTTTGAAAACACTATTCACAACAAGCTATGATACCAATTGATCTGAAGTTAGGAAATAGGGTTGTTGTACATGAATAATAGCTTATTATAGTGATTTAATTAACAGTTTTTAAAACATAATTGAAATGATTAAATTAACACAACCATACTAAAGTGAGTAAATTAAAAGAATAGAGAAAAGAGAGATAAGATAAAAATCAAGTTGATAATAAAGTGTTCCAAGATGGCTACATCTCTGGGTCCCTCTCCAACAGAGCAAACGATCCTTGATTATGCTCCAGAAAAAAGATTATAGGGTTACAAATTTGGCAAAGTCTCCTCACATCTCCTTGGTAATAAGATTTCAAATAGCTCTTTCCCTTCAAGTACAAAAAAATTTGGCATAAAGCATCTCACTACATATATTATTACTACTCACTATCATATAATAATTTTTATCCACATTCCTCCTTGTTTTCACAAGCCCAAACCCCCCTTTATATACATAAAATTTCCCCAATTTGGTCTTTATCCAAATGATTTACATGATAAACCCATATCTCCCATTTTTATAATACAATAAAACATAATATCCTTTTAAATAATCTTAATAGTTATGTTGACCCCCTTATTTATCTTTTTAATATAAATTAGGCCCCTTAAAGATCTCATATATTTAGACTTATCTTATTTATATGGGTTCAAGTCTCTATTAAAGGGGTAATTTTTAAAATTATGGGAGAAATTAGTTTTTGGGAGTTATCAAAATAAGGTTATATCCCTTTTAAAATTCCTAAATACCTATTGGCACAATGGTTTAGAGGGCTACTCATAAAGGGGAGGTCAGTGAGTCAAAACTTGTCGGCCCCCATTTTAGGCTTTAAATCCATTTTGAAGCATATCAAAACAAAGTCATGCTATATATAGGTAGTGCATAAAGTGTGTGGATTTGTGGTAACAAGGATTTTTAAGAAGGATGAGGTCTTTGGGTTGAACCGCAATAAGATTTTTTTGGTAAACACTTGACCACCGATGGAGTTTGTAGGGGTGCCATGTAGCACACTGTGAGTGGGCCATGTGGCACTTCCTAATTTGCAATCAAAGTCAACTTGGAGACATGTGTCAAAGTATAATTTGCTAGAGAAATGCCATGTAAAAATATAATTTTTTGAATCAAATACCACATCTCAACATTTAAGTGGTCCATGTCATCATGTGTTGCCATGTCACCATGTTGATGTTAGCATGGTCAATCATTTTTGATTGAAAATCTTAGCGTAACTTTATCCTACAAGCTTCATTTTTTATGAGACAAACAATATTAGACTCATGGTGATGATCTCTTCATTAAGATGCTGACTTTGACCAATTTGGAGATGATTTTTTTCCATTTTGGTTAGCCTTTGTACCTTATTTGACCCAAACTTTGACTACGCATATCTCGTGCATATGAGCTCCTTTTGGCTTTGTTCAAGTTATGTCGGGTTTTTATTTTTTAGCACTTCGACATGGTGATGATTTTTTGAATCAATTGAAACACTTCATTTTATGGTAAAAAAATCCACCTAGATCAATGCAAAAGCCTTCCTAGGTTCAAAGGTATGTCAATTTGCACTAAAGAATGGAATTTTCCTAAAGAGATCCTCGAATTATCACATGTAGGGAAATGGTTAGGTTGAGTAGGTTGATTTGATTAACAAGAATTTATTCTGACTTATCAAAACAATAGGTTCATAACACCAGAGAGAGTGGCATAAGAACCTCAAAGCAGCACTCTGGGTGGACCACATAACTCCCAAACAAGTATTAAAAAATTTGTTGTATGAGCTAGTATATGGTAAGGAATCACTATTGCCTATCTCCATGGAAATTATTGCACTAAAATTTCTTAAAAATATAGAAGTACAAAAATATAGAGCCATGGAGGTCTAGTTAGTTGAATTGCTAGAGGTGTAAGAGAAAAGGGAAAATGCACTAACAACCTTGTGCAACCAACAACAAGTTGTTAAGAAATGGTTTGATAAGAAAACCTTCGACCAAGGTATTAAGTGTAGATATTTAACTTGTTGAAATACAATGAGAGATCCAATAATCCCGACCAACATAGAAAATTTTATAGTCTATGGGAGGTTCCTTATCGCATCATTCAATGCAAACAACATAATGCATTTGAATTGGAAAACATGGAAAAATAAGCACTAGGAATTCTTGTCAATATAATTCACCTTAAAATTTTCAATTACCTTTATTAACCATTTAATCATGTAAATATATCATTATTTTGTGTGTTTTGTTAATCCAAATCTTTATTTAGCAGAGCCCTTTAAAGCTAAAAAGTAGCCAAAAGAAAAAGAGACGAGAACTAGGAAAAAATATTTGTATATATATTCATTGCATGGTAATATTTACTTGAGATATTAGAATACAAAATGGTTCTTAGGCCAATTTTTTTGAGAATATAATTAGAGAAAAAGAGAAATCAGAAGATTTCATTCATTCGAAATTTGAGAAATAGTAGGATCAATAGGAGCTACAATGGTAGCAATAGGCAAAGTAGGATACACGAAGTCTCTTAAATCAGTGTACCACTCCACATAGTAGATAGGCTCTACATTGAAGCACTTCACCAGAAAGTGGAAGGCACAAGACACCCTTTGATGGTGTTCCCAAATGGTCACAGCATGAAATCCACTGAGGAAAGGTACCCAAGGCACCACTACACCCTCTTCAATGAGTTGACGAAGATCACTTGCAGTTGGAATACCAAGGTCATACACTGTAACCAGTATAATCTCTCTGAGGCCTCAAAGATAGAACTTGGAAAAAATCTCCCTGGTAAGCCTTAATATCCTATGTTTTGGTACCTGAATATCCAATAGAGAGGCAAAAAAGTGGGAAAAATATTAGTATTCACTTGATATTTGTCCTCATTTTTTACAATCTTTTCCCAACACCCACTTTATTGAAATTATGGCTAAGGTGTGCTTATTCTTCATCATACACATCAAATTCCTATTTGAAACTTCTCCTAAGAAAGCTACCTATGCTCTATTACTAGTCAATCTAATGGGAGTATCCATTATCTCTACCAATAAACCCAATTACCAAGTACGCATTTTATTGTTATTCTTTGGTTTATTTATAGAGGTAGCTAGGAGTATGATGTGTATGAAGAGCATGACGATGATTAGGTTGAAACTCAAAAACCCCACAAACCTATGCTTTTTGCATACAAATTAAGATGACATAATCAATTAGCTAAATCTTGCAGCATGTGCAAGTGGTAATCCACATAGTCAAGGGCCAAGTGTCTATCTATAGATGAAATTAATATTGCAAAGATCAAATCAAAATCTTCTTGTGTAATTATTATGCATTTTTATTAATCATTCTCATAAAGTTATTAAGTGTAAAAGCATGCAAAAGGATTCATACGCCTTTATTTTTTGGCTCAACTTCCCATAGGGTTGCATTGTAGGACATGATGGCTAATCATCATTATGAATTAATGCCTTTTCAAAAGGGTGGGAATTCATTTTGAATGAATGCATGAGTTGGCAGTACATGCTAATTTTATTGCTAGAAGTATATGTTGTTTCCAACTTCAGTCTTAGAAAGGGTAATTTTACATGTAAAAGAAGAGTGTTGTGAAGAAGGTTGAGTATACAGTTTGTTGAGAAAGAATCCAAGTGTGAGTTATAGAAATAAGTTAAGAATTTACAAAAATTTTAATAGAATCTTGAGATGGCACATAATCCTAAGATAAAAACATAGCAAGAGATGGATAAAAGCTTATCGAATGACATCATGGTAGTGCCAATGGCCCATTTTTTTGTTGATATCTCTTATGCCTAAATAGGGATATCAGAAAATCCAATGTCGCCTCACACAAAGATTATTCAAAAGAATAATCACAGAAAAATAGTCCAAATAGCATAAAATTGGGAAAATGTCTATGACCCAGAGCTTAAAAAAAACCCTAAGACTCTTAGGGAAGTAGTTTGTGAAAGAATGAAACATGATGAGACTAAATACAAAGAACCATTTAGGTACAAGTTGTGGTTTTATGGTCTTCCACAATATATGGTTCCCTTAGTGCATCACTGCTCAAAGCTAGTTTATGGGTGCACCTAAGATTCCAAATCATACACAAGAATCATAGAAGGCTAGAACCTCTGAGTAATAATTAGCATTGATGCTATTTGGGATATTCTATGTATTCCTATGAGGCATATTTTAGAAGTTCCTAAGATGTTCTCCATAAATAATTTAGATAGTTTCTAGAAGACTAGAACCTGGGCCAGTTTTACAATTATGAAGCAAAAAGGCCCAAGGGAGAGAAATGTGCACCTTAATTTTTGATTGGGAACAACGGTTTCAATTCAAACATACAAGACATCTTCTCAATGTTGGATTTTATTTTTTGGCTTGGAAAGTGACAATATGGTGCAAGAGTTTAAAATGGGTATGGATTTCCAATTAAGAAAACAACATACCTTGTCCTAATATGAATTGACGAAGGCCATTGTTTGGGAGATGTTGGACTAGTTCAAGGAGTATTGCATGTAGTATAAATTCAAGTTTTCCTCTTTTCTTGCTCATATTTTTTTACATCAAAACCCTAAATTCTTTAAGGAGCATATGGATTTTGTCCTTTTTTTAGGAAAATGGGAAGAGGAAGTTGGTTTCTATCTGGACCAATCTCCTTTTTGGAACTCATAAATATTATGCATTTTTTGATTCATTTTTGAATCCAATATTGCAAGATTTTGATAAAGAGGGTCAATTTGGCTATTTACAGTTCTCCATTGAGCAAGTGAGGTGGATGAGAGGTTTTTTCCCTCCCTATGGTTGGTTCCTCACAGAGGAATTTTCATTTGTTAGGATGCATCGTTTTACTGAGGAGCCATTTTGGCTTCCGATCTATGTATCAAACAAGTTGTTGGCCCTTGAAGTATTTAAGCAACTAGCCATTATAAACTACATGTTTTGTTTAGGAAATCATAAGACACGATTTTTTTGATGCCCCTTAAGCTTTGGTACAATAATAATTGAGAAGAAGCAGACAAAAGGTCTCATATTTGTGAAGCTTTCTCATCTAGGGCTAGTGTTGATCTGTGACAAATGTGAATGCAATCCTAAATATGAATTAGTGAATCTCAATGTCAAGGTGACTCATAGCCCTCGACCCTATTGGGAGACTCAACGAAATCCACTAATAGGAAAACATAATCTCTTTATAGAATTATCCTATATTCCCTCAAAGACGGGAAGGCCACCATGGCTATATTTTTAATACCCTTTGGCCAAGGCCTAGTGATAGGTGCAAAATTAGAACCACCATCTATAATGAATTGGTCAAGAACCATTGGTGTAAGGAGAAGATTGCTAACTTTTGGGTTTATCGAGAGGAGCCTAAATGTCTTAAGGCCAAGTACCAAGATCCAAATATGGATGAAAAGGTTGATGATATTTGTATTATAGAGCATGATGACACTTATTTTGACAAAGATGAAGAAATGGAAGAGGATTAGGGTATGTGCAGGATCATGATGGCCCAAAAAGTGATGATATTTAAGTGATGATGGCCCATGTGGCAAACGATTTTTTTTTTACCCAAAATTGATGAAACAAAAAGGGTTTTTAAAGGAGATTCTCAACTTTCCACCAATATACATTATTATTTAATTTGAATTTAATAAATAATTATTATTCATTCTCTATTTGAACTATGACTAAAGTCTTGATTGATAGGCTGATTGAAAAATATCTATAACTTTCAAATGGTATCACATTTTTTGAATCCAAAACATGCATCACATTATATACATCACATACTATAGGATAAAAAATAAATTGAATTTCATGAATTTTTGACCAAGTTAATGTAGTTAGACATACGAGTTTTTATATTTTAAAAAAATTGTAATAAAAAATCATAATTAATTATTTACTTGGAAAAACATATTATAAAAAAATATGCATCACATCAGGACATGACTCCCCTACTTATATCTAAAATATTATAAAAAAATATTATCATTTTATTTTGGTTAGGGTGGTCAAACAAACACCTACTTATTTTTTCCCTGAAATTTAAGTACTACTACATTGAAATTTCAAAATTTCACCAAATAGATTTTTTATTTTTTTAAACAAACCTAATAGTTTAGAAACTACTTTCAATTTTATACACATTCTATTGTTACATATTTTTGAAATAATATAGATAACTTATTCAAATTTTTACGTCAAGTTGCCTAATTCTGATTTTCTAAATTTTATTGCCACTAAAGGGCCTATTTTTTCCATGATGACCCTGCACATACCCAACAAGTAGCTTCAATAATAAGTAAAATAAAGGAAAAGAAGGCTCAAATTCAGGGAGGTGGAGAAGAAACGAAAGGGCCCAACAAAAATTTGTTGAGTACATAAGTAATTGTATCCCATGTGGTAGTCACACAACCACATATATATGGACATGGATAATTCTACACTCGAGAAGAGGATGCACACCAATATCACACTAGGAGAAAGCTTGTAAGTACATGCAACAAGAAGCTAAGGGTAAGAGTCTTTAGTGACACAGGTACTTTTCTCTCCTCCTCTTCTCACATCTTAGTCTTTAGTTAACCCAATTGTATCTGCATCTCCAACTACCTCAAGTGTCTGTCTATTATTTTCTACTTCCAAAACCATAAAATTTTCCTCTAAGTCTTCCTTTTCCCCATTGGTCAGGTAGTTTTTTCTTCCTTGCAAAATTTTCCATCTTTTTTTAGGGCCCAATCGGATCCCTCTCTTGCAACTACTTTTTCTTCTGTAGTGTCAACTTCAACCTAGCCTTCCCAAAAAATGATCACCTCTGCATATCCATAGTCCACACAACCACCCATTTTCAGTTCTTGTGCCACTTTCCCTTTCACTAGAGCCTTGCACAACATTCCCCTTTTCTCTCCATTAATAGTCACTTGATCAAAGAAAACATCATCTAAATCTATGCTAATTTATTACCCTTTTTCTCTTCCTCCTAGTGCATCCTTTGTCAGTGAACAGATTGAGTCACCATAAAAATTCTTTGGGAAAATTAGTATGTCTAAGATGGCGTAAGCTAGGAGAGCCTATAAAATAAAAGAAAATGATGTCACAAGACTCGTTGAGCCATTCGGGTAGACCCTCTTTAATGAGGATCAAGGGTCAATAATTTTTTCATCCATGATGCCCAACACCATCAAAACTCAAGGGCAAATGGAACTCAAATATTTCATAGTCCATGGTTTAGGGCTCAATCTACACTGAGCCCAGCCATAGGACAAGGTTGAACTAATGGAGGAAATGCAATGGGTTGTGACTACAATTTTTTTGAAGCATAGTCGTCAACTGACCAAGATGGAAGAAGAGTTCAATAATGTTAAAGAAAGAGTGGAGATCCTATAGAAGAAAGAAAAGGCTACAGATGTTGAAATTGCATGCTTGTCTCAACAAGCGCAAATAGAAAAGGCCAAGCTCCAAGAGGAACTTTTAAAGTTCTAGTTGTAGACACATAAATATATCCTAGACTTTCTAATACAATTTTTCTATTGTCATAAGTCTTCTATTGATTAGATAATTTTAAATATTTAATGAATTCAGTGTCATCCTCTATTTTCCTCTTTGATTATGTAAATAAATTTTATTTAATTATGTCACTAATATCCTTGTCTTCTATAACTAAATAAAATATATTTATTTAATTATTTATAATCTTTCCACAATAATTAAATAGTTATTTTAATTATTTAATTATTCATTTATCCTCTTCTTGCACAACTAAATAAATTTTATTTATTTAATTACTTATTAATTTGGCATCTTCTTCCTATTTTGAATTTAATTATTATTTAAATAAAAAATCATCTTGTCACATGTCCCACTTTTGAATTAAATTGATTTTTAACTCAAAAGGCCAACTCACCTCTTGAGGGAATTAATTTCAAATTTCTATTTTAATTCCCTACATTCCTCTTTTTTTTCAGCCACATCTTCTTGTCACATGCGTTCTTGTCAATTCATTTGATTTAAAAAAAATCAAATCTCATCCCTTCATTTTAAATTTTACCCTAATGTTTCCCTAACTATAATTATGGGTTGCCACATTTAATTTTAACCTTTTATATTAGGGAATTTGTCAACTTTCAATCTTGACCATTCATCCAAAATTGGCTTTTCTATAAAAAGGTAATTTTTACCTTATTTTTACATCTACATCTCTTAATCTCTCAAGCTCTTGACATCTTGCATCTTCCACTTCTTCACTTTATGATTTCAAGCTAACATTGTCATTTTGAAGGTTTTTCTATTACATGTAGAATTTAGCTTCTCTTGCATTATCATAAGAATCCTCCAATATTTGCTAGGACATGTCATAGGAACATTTACTCACAAAAATTGGAGTGAGAACAACATATTTGCAACAAATAGAGAAGGGCTATGGAGGTGAATCATGGAGGTTTGAGGAGCTTTGGTAAAATTGTTCCTTGTTTTTCTTTGTTTCCTCCTTTGTGCTTCATAGTTATACTAGGATTTTATTTCTCATTTGGATTTAATACTAACCCTAAAAATTTACCCTATTTTGCATTGGTGAACCCGATGTTTTATGAAGTTTTACAAAATTTATCGATTTTCTCTTTTTCTTTTTAGTAGATTAGAGGTTTTGGGTTACTAATATTCTATTTGCACCATGTGGAATGGAGTCTAACCCTTTTTTTTTTGTATTTTTAATATTTTCACAATACTAATAAAAAAAACAACTCATTACAAACTACAACTTGCATTTACATTTCATGAGGATAAAATGAACATGCATGCACATTCGTGGGCTTAAAATGAACACAACTTTGCATTACAACTGATATGGGCTCAAATGAACTTTCATATTAATGACATGGGGTTTTAAAATGAATGAGTTTCTTGTGTGTCTTGTGGTGTAGTGATATCATCTTAAATGTGTATGAAATTCTCTTGTTCTTAGTGCAACCTTGAGAAAGAAAAAAACTAAGAGGTTGTTATTTTACCTCGCTTACATTTCAATTTGGGTTTTAAAAAAGAACAAAATTGTGAGTGTGGGTTGAAAGATTTGTGTATGCAATTTCCTCGTACCTTAGTGTGATCTTGGATGACCAAAAGAAAATATTTCATCTCACTTTTTTTTTAGCCTTAGAGGGCCTGCCTAGTGGAAAACATTAATCACCCTAGGGAATGAACCAACCGAAAACATGCTAAAGAAAACCGACATCGAACTGGTATATAATTATGGGTACTTGAGGAAAGTTAAAGTATCATGAGGATTATTCCTACAAGAAGGGAAGAAATGGTATCTTTTTCTATGGATGATCCCCCATGAATTAAATACCTATACTAGAACCTTTTGTTATAGTAAGCCAAAAACCTTTATCTATTCTTTGGTGCGACAACGGTCATTGCCAAGGCATTCACATTCTCATAGTTTTTAGTAGAGGTGAAAAGCTTGTCATGGAAGATTCATTAGAGCTTGAAGCTTAGTTGAATTGAGAAGTGAGCTTCATGTTGGGGGAGCTAGAGTGGCCAAGCTTCTAAGTCACCTGATAAGAATAAGTGTGGTTGGAGTAAAACCCACATGGAATTTAGAGAATATAGTCCTTGTACACCCTAGGATTGTGCTTGTCTTCTATATTATTTTTTTCACAACTTTGAAAGACAATGTGTTTTCCATGCATTTGACATTCTAGACCATATTTTTTTATTTTTATGATGCAAAATCTTTGATAAGCTACATTTTATGTCTCAAATGCCGCATTTGACATTTTTGCAATGCATTTAATTTCTTAAAAATTGCAATCACTCTATTAAGTTGTTTTTGGTATCTAAAAGGGCACTTTTTCTTTGGAGTCTCTATCAGGAACCAAAATCAGAATGCTCAAATCATCCATCCTTGCATTTTTAATTTGTATTTATTTTGTCATAGGTCTACCATTACAATTCTTTATTTTCATCCTTAGGTTTCACTATCCTACATGAATCCTCATTTTGTAGACTTTAGAATTGAAATCCTTGCCATACTTTTCCACATATTTGTCTTCAAAATTAGGTTGTCATTAGACTTAATCAAAATCATTTCCTTTAGTCTTTATCCTTTGGTGAGCTATTTCTAACTCATTAGTCTAGTGTGGAAACATCACTTTTTCACCTTGGCATTTAGTCCTTCAAACAAGTGCCTTGACACTCCAAAATTGAGACATTGACCACACATTGAATGGTTAAGTGTAACTTTCCTTAAGTCTAGCAATATTGAGTGCATCATAGAAATCCTTGCATTTTAATTAGAGCACCTTCAATCTCCCTCATTCTAGTCCTCATTGGTCTCATTGCATTTGAAATTTTCCTTTAGACACCATTGTCAAGATTGAATTCCTTTTTCCAAGAAAAGACCAAAAACATAGTCTTAGTATCATTCCATCGACCGTCATGTCTTCAATTCACCTTTATATTCTTGCTAGTCAAATTGAATATGAGTTACTCCATAAGGTTCAATACCAACAAGTCGTGGAATTCAAAAGAAAATTTATCTATTCAAAATACCAATGTCCTTCCTATCAAAAATCCATAAGTCCTAATCATTAAACCATTTAACATCACTATCAAGAGTCTTTTAACACTTGAAATCCTACCATTACTCCACAAAAAATTTCCACCTATTGTCCTTATAATAACCTTGAAAAGGGAAATCAACCATCCACTAGTCCTTTTCAAGTCTCCACATCCTATCCCAATCCTTCGTCCACCAACACTTTCCAAGGCCCCACATCCTACTGTAGTACATTATTTGGCAATTTGGTCCAAATATCCATGTCCAATCCAAGTCAATCATCCATTAAAACCTTACAACCATCCATGTATTATCCTAGTTCTCAATCTATTAATCCCTTCCAAGTATCCACATCATATCCTAGTCCTATATTCACCAATCCATTCCAATTCACTCCATCCCAACACAGATTTAGTCATGAAAACACATCTAGTCATGGTATTCAAAGTGACATCCTATTTAATAAACTTGAAGATACATGTCAAAAGGAAAGTCCAAGTCATGAAATGATAACTCCCCCATCATGTCAAGATCAAATTGTTAATCCCATGACCCCATCCTTAATTCCATTCAAGAATTACTTCTAGATATTCATGGCCTCCAACTTACATGTATCCTTGATCAAGATCTCATTCACAACAATGTCATTCAAGACAAACCTATCCTTCATCAAGAGATTAATAGTGAGAAAGAAGTCCAAAATGATCCACTCCTTGAACCTTATGCCATTCATGCTAAAACACTTTAAGATGACCCTATCCAAGCTCCAAATATTGAAACTTTTGAAAATGAGACACTTTCTTCCACGTGACACATAGATAATTTACCTCTAGAACAAGAATCTCCTACTCTAGACATATTTGCAAATGGTCAAACTATAGCTAGATTTACTGGAATCTATGACAATGACCATGAAGATAGTTTTGACATAGACTTTGAAGCACCAACAGAATCATCTAAATCTGATATGTCATAGAATCATACAACAAATGTTGATCAAGAATCTAGCCAACATGTGAATGACGTTACAACATTTTATCAACTAGGATCATCTATATTTAATAGAGAAGGATTTATTATAGAGGCGAATATTCCAAGTAACTATGTGCACATACATAATGATGGGTATACATCTTGTTTCCAAAATGAAAAGTACCCCATTGGCACCAGAATTTGTCAGAACATGCATTATCCAGGAAAAGGACTAGGCCTACATGAGCAAGGAATTCTAGAACTTGTACAAATTCAAGAAAATTATAGACATCAAGGTCTTGGCTATTCCTTAGTTAGAGAATGTACTGATGGTAGTGGTCCCTCCTCGATATTGGGGGAAAATTTATCTCATACGAACATCAAAATGGATGTCATCATTAGTCCTTGTCATATGGTTGTTGCAAGCACTCCTTCCATCCACACCATAAACTATCATTCTAACTTGAATGAACCTTCCATTTGGAACCAACAAAAATAAAACCATTACAAATAAAAATTTCAAAATCAAATTTCAAAGGCCATTGAATCAATCAAAAATCCAAGTGGACAAATGAAGTTAAAATGGATCCCAAAGAAAAATGGATCAAGCAAATAAAATATTCCAAATCCAAAAGTCAATCAAAATGTGGAGCCACAAGAAAAGAGGACTCCCACATATAATAAATGTACACTTGCTTCAAAATTTTCATCGAAAAAGGAACATAAAATTCATGGTTCCAAATATTATCCTAATAAAAATTCCAAACTCTGTCATTCAACACCTAAAGTTTGGAAAATAAAAATTGCTACATCTGAATGTCCAAACAATCCTTCCACATCTACCATCACCTGTCATAATCCTACATCTTCTATAAAGTCCAAAAATACCATGCCACAAATCAGTTGCATCTTGGCTGCAACTCTTTGGAATAAGGACTCTCATGGTACTCTATCATGATGTGCATATTATGCTAAGGCCAACTCTAGTATCAACAAGGATCACAATTACATCAATCAGTTGTATGCAAGTGCTATGATCCTAACAAGGCAACTACTTCATAAATTTCATTATTGGCATGTTATGGCACCTATCTCTACATCATCACCATTAATGGATTCAACAAAATCATTGATCATCTAAAGCATCAAGGCTATCTAGAAAATACAAAAATACAAAGAAAATGAAAAATAAAAAAAATCATCACCTTGATGAAAACTTGGCAAATAGGCATCATGGTGACACCAAAAAAGTAAAAAATTTCAAAAAAATAGTAAAGATAAAAATTTCATCCAATAGTGAAAACCATTCTTACAATGCTTTGGATAAGTATCATAATGAAAACCTAGAAAATAGGCATCATGTGTAAAATAAATTATCTATGTGGGCCATTAAACTTGGGGGTAAGTTTTCTCATCTGCTATACCCTTCACATGAAATTTTTATGAAATTTCCATATATCCATTGAAGGCCTACCATTCCCATCCATTTTTCCTATTTACTCTAATCTTGATAAGGATTAAGGTACAAACATAAATCATGCTTTAGGAAATTTTTTGACATGTCTATCCTTTGACCATACCCTATTCATGAAGTATTATTACCTTCATAGCCTCATTATCCCTCTATGACATTGTCCTTGGATACCATATGATGATTCTTCTAGGGTGAAAGCACGAAGTTGGGTTCACGAAACGTGGAAGTTTTTGCCTTAGCCGAAAAAATGAAATTGGCTAAGCAAAAACGAGATCCTGATTTTCAAGAACGGGATCCCAAGTTATAAAAATCGGGATCCCATTATGGTTTGGGATCCCGAGCCTGAATAAAAAATGGGATCCCGTTTTTTAAAAAGTGAGATCCCATTTACTAGAGGGTCCCAAACTAGTGGAGAGGGAATGGGATCCTGGTTTCTAAATAATGCGATCCCAATTTTTAAGAATCAGGATCCTGCTATTTAGAAACCGAGATCCTGTTTCCTCACAATATTTATTTTTTTTAAATGAAGAAAATTTCATTTTGGCCTACGCGCACGGGATCCCGATTCATGACCGACAGTCACTACCAAAAGACCTCCAGGTACTCGCATTCTTCCCCATTTTTTTTTGCATTTTTACATTCAAAATTGAAATGGTTGTTAAATTTACTATTTCTAGCATTGTTTATTTCAATTTTTTTTCCCATTTTATGCATTTTATTTCATGTTATTTTTGAAATAAGAAATTTTAGAAATAGATTAAAAAATACGTCAAATTGTGAAAATTTTCAATAGAAACAAAATAAAAAACTTGAATTGCATTTTAGAAACAAAATTTAACTTTTGAAACTTGAATTATTTGATGAAACAAAAAATAAATAAATTTGAAACCCTAATTGAAACAAAACAAAAATTTCATTTCAAAACCCTAGAAATTGAAATGAAAAAAAAATTGCATTTCAAAACCCTAGAAATTGAAATAAAACAAAAAAATTGCATTTGAAAACCCTAATTGAAACGAAACAAAAAAATTTGCATTTCAAAACCCTAGAAGTTGAAACGAAACAATAAAATTGCATTTCAAAACCCTAGAAATTGAAACGAAACAAAAAAATTGCCATCAACTATTTTAATTCTTTTGCATTGCTTAAATATTTTAAATTTGATTTACATTGTATGGATAAAATGATATGTTAAATTCTAGTTTCAATGTCTAATTATAATTAGATTAGAAAAACTTTCCATTTTTTGTGAAATGAGTTAATTATTGCTATATGATTTTTCATTTAGAACTATCTTTTATATGAATTTTGATAATTAATTTTAGGTCAAATAATCAGTCTATTCCAAATCTAACTTCATCTAGGGTCTATTTAAAACCTTAAGTGAGGATTAAATTGAAAATCTAGCTTCATCTAGGGATATAGGGTTCTTGAATTGCAGTTGAACTACTTAAGAAGAAGTGTGGTATTTCGATGAAACCTTTTGTGAATAATGATCAAGTGTAATTAAATGATAAAATAAAGACAATTGAATGCCTTCAAATACTAAGAAATTTTAGTTGGCTCATAATGTTTTAGTAAATGTGTAAGGGATGGAAAATTTTGAATTTAAATTTCTAAATTTGAATGATTAAATCCATGGTTTAGGATTTACCATATGTACTTAGAGTATTGGTCTAGGATTTAAATTTTTGCACTAGTTACCTAGACACTAAATAATCTAAATATTTTTGTTTTCTAAGTTCTTTTAGGTTCTTTCAATTACAAACAATCTAAAATAAAATACTTTCAATTCAACATTAACTAATTTTATATTATACATGTTTTATATCATAAAATTCATTTAAGTGAGTTCAATATTAATGAAAAAAATATTAAATAAAATAATCTTATATTCAATTAAAAAACCATCCAGTTAAAATATACATCAAACTCAATCTTAATCAAACATAATTATGTGTTTCTATTACGGAAATAGTCAATCTATTCATAACATAAGAAAATATTCATAAACTAGGCACTAACTTGCAAGTCCATTATTCCAAGGGTCACCCAAACTTCACCCTAAGTTCGTTAAACCCTAAGCCCTAAACTCTAAAATCTAAACCCTCAACATTAAAGCATCTATTTTGTCTTAGGACTTTATAATCAAAGATGGAAATCAAGTGCTCTCTGAGCTACCTGACATTCTCCAGGATTTTGTGCGTCACTATGAGCAAGTTTTTATGGCTCAGGATGCAACGCTCGCATGCCAAAAAGCCCTTCAGAGCTACCTTGCTATTGTGCCACATAAGCTTTCTTTAGCCTAGACTAATTTCTGTGATCAATTATTAACAATTGATGATCTCAAGGAAGCCGTTTCCTCCATGGCCGATGACAAGGCTCCTAGGATTGATGGGTTTCCTTGTGAATTTTATAAAGCGCTTTGGGACTGTATTGGGAGTGACCTGCATCATGTTTATCTTGAAGCCTTTCACAACAACTCTCTAGGTAATTTAATAAATAAAGGCAATATTAAATTCATACCTAAGCCTGGGGATCCGGAGGATATTTGTAACTGGCGACCCATCACGTTTCTTAATATTTCTTATAAAATCATTGCCAAAGCCTTGGGTCTAAAAATTTTCCACCTCTTACTATAGATTGTGCATCCCAGGCAAACTGGATTCATCAAATCCAGGTTCATTCTTGATAACATGATTGTTGTTTGGGAAGGCATGGAGTGGGCCCATCGTTCGAACCAGAAAGCAGTGTTCATTAAAATTGATTTTGCCAAAGCATATGACCATATTGAATGGCCTTTCATTCTTGAGATGTTATAGGCATTGGGTTTTGGGCCCCATTTTTTGTAGTCTATTCGCATGCTTTTTTCTGATGCCTCAGCTTGCATCTCCATTAATGGCCACCAATCCTTTGCTTTTAGCCTTTTTCGTTCTATTCACCAAGGATGCCCTCTTGCCCCTGCTTTGTATGTTCTGGTTGCTGAGGGCTTTGGATATCTCTTGGCCAATGCTATCTCCCAGTAGCATGTTAAAGGAATCACTCTCCCAGACTCTCAAGAGCAGCTTGTCAATGGGCACTTCGTAGATGACTCCTTTCTCACTCTTTTAGAGGATGAAGGATCAATCGTTGCTGCGCTTGACTGCCTTGATACTTTTTGTCTTGCGTCCGATTCCGCAATTCAATGGCACAAAACCCTGTGCTCTAGACAGTTGGTGCTCCCCACTCCTGCGTGGCTTCAAACTTATAACTGGAAGTGGATTGGTTAGGGTGAAATCTTTCGATTCTTGGGCATTCCTTTCGCCTTCCAGGCTTCCCCTCGAGAGCTCTACCAAGCCGTGCTCTCCAGAGTTGAACATAACTTGGCCTATTGGGTTACCAAGCCTCTCTTGCTAGCTGGAAAATTCCAGGTGTGCTCTAAAATCTTGGCTGCCACCCACGTCTACTATTCTTCCTATTGGGATCCTTCTAAAGTAGCCTACAGTAGGCTTGAGAAGTTGCTATGTGATTTTCTTTGGGCCTCTGCTGAGACCCATAAGGGCTTTCATTGGGTCACTTGGGAATTTTGTTATCTCCCCAAGGATTCCAGAGGGATCGGCTTGCTTTCCACTGAATGACAAGGGACTACTCTCTGTGTCAAATGGATCATTCGTGCGCTTACTAAGGATGAAGCTTGGAAAATTCTCCTCAGGCATTGTATCCAATCTGGGTTTCTTGATCACAGACCCACCTGGAAGGGAATCAGCTTCCAAACCTTTCATGATGGGCTTTCCATCAACCAGCATAATCTCTGGTGGTCTCCCCTTCTGGCTCAGAATGGTCAACCCTTGGCCAAGTCGCCTTGGCTCAAAGCTCTCTGATTCCATAAGAAGGGCATTCAGACTTTGCACCAACTCTTCCATCGACCTACCATGAGTATTTTGCAGTGGGATGCTTTCAAAACCTAGTACAGCGTTCAAAACTAGGATCGTCCTACTTTTGACGGGTTGGTGAATGCCATTCCGGTGGAATTTCTTCACAAAGTTGGCATTCATGGGCACAAACCTTGCTGGAAAGACTGGAAATGATTTCTAGATACTCCTCTGATGAGATACAAGCTGCGGATTGGTTACTGGTGGCTTTCACCCCATTTCCCTATGCTCAGCTCTTTGAACTAGCGGTGGCTTCTTAACTCCTCAGCCTTTACTTGGCGTAGGAGGTTTGATTCCATTTGGTCTGTAATTGTTAATCCGAAGCTGGACCACTTTGCTTGATGTATTCTTTTCCAAGGCTTGCCTGTGGGTTCTCGACTGGTTCATTTGGGGGTCTCTGACCCTCACTGCCCATTTTGTGGGCAGTGAGAAAGCTTCAAGCACCTTTTTTGGTTTTTTCCTAGAGCTTAGTAGTTCTAGACTTGGATTCATGATTTCTTTCGGCCTTTTAGGCTTGAACCCTTTTCATGGCATATGGTTCTGCTCAGGGACCCGCCTGGAACCTCGACTAAGTTCACCCAGCTTTGGAACACTTTCAGAGTGGAAATCCTCTTCAATAGCTAGAAAGACAGAAATGCTTGTATTTTTGCTCATTCACATTTAGATATTAGTGTGTCTCTTTATGCTAAAGTAGTTATATGTTCTAATGTAATGTTACAGATTCAAGTGCAAGCCAACAAGGTTGCACTGGAAGTGGCTCACCTACAGGTTCTCCTAGACCACTGGGGCAACACCCCTTGTACTGTGGCTCGGATTCTTGACTCACCCTCCTCCTCCCACCGTTGGTCGCCCTCTCGGGGCCGGAAGCAGAGTGATACCACGCGGGCTCGCTCCTAACCTCCTGCTCGGAGGGACTCTCAGCTTCCCAGGCGGGCTCATTCTCCTTCACCACATCCTGTTCAGGGTTGGCACTCTAGTGGTGTGTTAAGGAGCAGTGGTGGCACTTCTAGGTGGCCTTTGGATGCTCCTCCTGCTACTGGCTTTGGTTGGCCCTCCACTGGCAAAAGCTTTCCGCGGCTTGCTCTCACAATCTAGCCTCAGCGCGAGGATAAATATAAAGAAGAAGAAAAAAATGATGATGGTTGGGGTGCTCCTCCTAACATCACTCCTAACCCCACTTATGTATGGGGGAAACATCTAGATGACCAGGATCCCCCAGGATCTTCTGGCACTACTTTAGCTGAATAATTTTCATTCAGTTGTTTTATTTCTAGGCTAGGCCCATGTGATATTTTATTTTTGGTGTTTCTAGGCTGGGCCTATGTGACTTTCACAGTGTGCCTTCTTACCACCCACCCCTTTTTTGTGAATTTGTAATTTTATCTTTTTTAATATAGATATCTGGAAAATTCATCAAAAAAAATCTGGTTGCCTTAGGCAACTCCACCAAATTAGATTCCCTTAAGCCATGTCATTTTTTCGTAGAACCTTACTACAAATATCCCCTTAAGCCATGTTATTTTGTAGTAGAACCTTACTACAAAGATCCCCTTAAGCCATCGTATTACTGTAAACCCTTAACTCAAAACTATAAACCCAAAACTGGCAAAAGACATCATTTTTTCACCAAATTTTATTCACTTGAGCCATGTCATTTTGTCCTAGGACCTCACTAGACATAGATCTCTTTAAGCCATACTATCACCCTAAATCATAAATCAATATCTTAAGGGGTCCTAATATGACATTTCTTAATGGGATGAAAAAAGTTTTTAAAATTTGGTGAAGCTGCCCAAGGCAACCAAATTTAACAATAACAAGATTGTGCAAGATTATAATATGGATGATATTTGAAACAATACCTATCTCAATCAATTCTTCCACAAGAAAATTTTGTTCACTAAAGCATTCATTTTGTCTTAGGACCTTAAAATTAAATTTGGTTGCCTTAGGCAACTCAACCAAATTTGATTCCCTTAAGCCATGTTATTTTGTCCTAGGACCTCACTAGACATAGATCCCCTTAAGCCATCCTATCACCCTAGATCGTAAATCGATGTCTTAAGGGGTCCTAATATGACATTTTTTAATGGGATCAAATAATTTCTTAAAATTTGGTGAAGTTGCCCAAGGCAACCAAATTTAACAACAACAAGATGTGCAAGATTATAATATGAATGATATTTCATGATCTAGGTTGGTGAGTTGAAACAAGACCTATCTCAATCAACTGTTCCACAAGAAAATGTTCTTCACTAAAGCATTCATTTTGTCTAAGTTCTTTTAGGTTCTTTCAATTACAAACAATCTAAAATAAAATACTTTCAATTCAACATTAACTAATTTTATATTATACATGTTTTATATCATAAAATTAATTTAAGTGAGTTCAATATTAATGAAAAATATATTAAATAAAATAATCTTATATTCAATTAAAAAAACATCTAGTTAAAACATACATCAAACTCAATCTTAATCACACATAATTATGTGTTTCTATTACGGAAATAGTCAATCTATTCATAAAATAAAAATATATTCATAAACTAGGCAACCAAATTTAACAATAACAATATTGTGCAAGATTATAATATGAATGATATTTGAAACAAGACCTATCTCAATCAATTTTTCCACAAGAAAATTTTCTTCACTAAAGCATTCATTTTGTCTTATGACCTTAAAATCAAATCTGGTTGCCTTAGGCAACTCCACCAAATTTGATTCCCTTAAGCCATGCTATTTTTTCATGATCTAGGTTGATTAATTTATGGTTTAGGGTGGTAGGATGGCTTAAGGGGATCTATGTTAAACTCTAAACCGTAAACCCTATAACATTCATAAATTGTCTATTATTAATAGTTAATTGTATTTTCATTCAAGTAGCTTGCCTTAAACATAAATGAGGCTTAAAAGGTTATTTTATCATATGTATTCAACTAGGCCATTTATATTGAATGGTTTAAGGGTATAAATCCTAAACATGTATCTTACATTTTGAAATTACAGATCTAACGCAGGTTCACTCATATCTTCTAGATATCACATGGATCAATTCAATAATATCTGCAATCAACCTCCACACCCTCCATCTCCACCACCTTCACCTCCACCTCCACCCACTCCACCTCATAACCCCCCACCTCCCCCACCTGAAATCGATGGTGCTCATTTGCAAGCACAAATCAATTCCAATGTTGAAACCATCCAAGATCAAATTAACATTATTCAAAATGAAGAATTTGTCACACCACCTATGAGGATGATTGCATCTAGGATGCAAACCATTGTTGATGCTATCAAGGCTATGGATGGGATCTTAGATGAGCATCGAAAATGACTAGAGGAGAGGAGAAATTTAGATTCTGAAAAGGAAAAACGCAAATAAATGAAGAGATGTAGTAGAAAGCCACAATAGTTTTTAAATCAAGACAATGATCTTAAATAGTTATGAATTTATGAATTTGGTGAACGATGGATATTTTGTGTGATGAATTTGGTGAATGATGGATATTTTGTGTGACGTGAATTTATGATTTTGGTTCTAGATGGATATTTTTAGATGGATGGTTCTAGATGGATATATATACATGTGTTAGACATAAAATGAGATTTTTGTGAATGTTTCAATTTTATTGTTTACTATGTACACATGTATTAAAATTGCACATATAGTTGTTAAATTTTGAAATTTGTATGTACATAGTTTACTTTAATGATGTATGCATGAAAATTATGCATGGTATTTTTTATTTTAAATGTATGTACATAGTTTACTTGATCAAGGTCAATCAATGTATATGTGTGTTTCAATTTTATATGATCTTAATATATGTATGCATGTATCATATTTAAAAAAATTTGCATGTGTGTTTCAAATTTAACTATTTCTTGTAATTTTTTAAGTTTGTATGCTAATTTAGTACAGTTTAATGTAGGTGCACACTTATATCTCATATCATGGATGATTTTAATATTGATGATATCATCAATCCACCAGCTCAGCCACCTTCACCTCCCCCTCCCCCTCCACCTCCACCTCCATCTCCCCCTCCACAACCTATTGCATCTGATGAGGCTCGCTTACGAGCACACATAAATGATCAGGCTTGATCAATACATAATCCAATCAATGCTATGCAGAGTCAAGCATTGATTCCACCCCATGTTAGACATTTTGCATCTACAATGCAAAAAATTGTGGATGCCATCAGGACCATTGATTTTGATCTAGATAGGCATAGACAAGACATAGAACAAAGGAGACAATTTTATGCTGATGGTCTCTCTTATAAAGAAATATTAGACCTTAAAATAATGAAATCCCACCTAGCCCCCTACTTTCTCGACCCTGTTACTCGACAACCCATTCCTGCCAACAAATCTAGAATAACCATGAGGTGGTGCATACATCCACAGATGAGTGCACATTTTTGGGATCAATGGTATATGGTTTTCGATAGTCCCCCACATGCTAATTGGGAGTGCCCATTGTATTTTTTGAGGAAATTATATGTAGAGTTTGTTATGGGGCACAAGCCCAATGATTTTGATTTTAAATCATTTCAGGGTGTTGGTGGTGGCATGCCACAATAGAGGTTAGGGGCAAGGGTTGATCCCCAATGCCCTGTGCATGCACAACCCCTTGTTGTTGCTCCTGGTCCTCTTGTTCCTACACCTATGCATCATTGATCTATGCTCTTGACATTATGTTTCCTTAGTACACTCGCAAGAGACCTTGATCATCATGCTTCTGCGATAGCGGGTGGGGAGCATAGAGATTATGATGGAGGAGTGTTATATGGAGCTAGTCTGAGTACCACTCCAGGAGTGTCGAGACCCATCCCACATGTATGTACTAGTTACCATCAACTATGCTATGGACTGATCAGGCCACACCTAGTTCAAGTGGACATGGAGATTTTGGTGGTTCATTTGGTCACACTAGTTCATTTGTAGAGTTTCTTACAAGAGGCCAACATCCTGAGGACACCGGTACACCGGTATAAATATGCATCTACACGTTCATTTTATAAGAATTTTGATGAATGTATATATCAAAGTAAATTTTGCAATACATTTTAACAATCAAACTATTTGGTGTACAGACTATAGTAATGATGGGGAAATCATTCATTCCATGAGTACATACATTGACACCAGTCCTAATCATCAACCCTTATGGGGTATTTTGATTTCAATTTTTTAAATTATAAATGAAACAATTTTTAACTTGAGTTTTAAATTTATAATAGAATAACATATATGTTTGAAATTTTAATGTTGGTTTAGGCGAGTCAATCGGCTTCCACGTCGATTCCACCCGAGGAGTTGTCGAGCACTCCTCCACTATCGATAGCCATAGACCAGGGACAGGTACATTTATATTGTAAATTGTTTAACTTACATTAGTATAGTTACAATTATGAATTTTTAATTCACTATATATATGAAATGTGCATGTACACCTAAAAATATTATAAGCTTGTGTTACATGTGTCTACATGTCTGTCTATGTTGATACCACAATCAGAACAGGCATCAGGCAAACATTAGATTCTGTAGTTACTCGTGAGGCCTCTGATTTTCATGTTGTTTAAATAAATTTCCACACAAAATGTGCAAACTTAAATATATAACTAAATTTACCTAATTCAAGTATGTACATGCTTTCACTTTGATCTTGTAGGACTTTGTTAGTGTGACTTTCAGCCCTGACCCATACATAGTTACACCTCCAGGAGGGCATGTGGAGCAAGCTCCAGATCAAATGGTAATTTAAAATTTTTATTATATTTAAATTCAATTATAAATTATATATTGTGAATATATAACTAAATAATTTTAAATTTCAAATTGAATATTAATATAATTTTAGCTAATACATGTTTTAAATTCTTTTTCTTTTATAGCATGTGACACATCTAGTAGTTGATAATGTACAAACATGTCCTATAGAAGAGGGTGCACAGCCTATGGATATGGTACAATTAAAATATGATAAATTATAAATTAATTTCAATTAAATCATTTTTAATTGTAGACTTGTGCATCTAATCTCAATTTTTTTTGTTTTGTTTTTGTAGATTGATTCAAAGAATGTAGAGATTGCTTCAGGTGCAGTAGAGCATCCTAACCCAAATATGACGGTAATTTAATTTTAATATGATGAATTATAAATTAAATTGTCATTAAATTTTTTTTCATTGTCTTACATGTGATTTCATCTTTCTCTTGTACAGAGTGTTTTAGGTCATCTGCATAGTTCGCATGGCACAAAGAGGTCTCTTGATTATAAAGACAATACATGAGCTAGAAACATGATTTTGTGGGTTATATTTGTTTATTTTGTGGACTATATATTTTGGTTTGTCACGTACTCTATTGGACTTTATAATTCATGGTTCTTGAGAACTTAGTTGTACTTTAGTTCATGGGTTATACTATGATGGACTTTTTTTCATGCACTTAATATATTTCCATGAAATTTTAATTTACACATATACATTTATGCATTTTATGTTCATAGTCAAGATATTAATATAGGACATTAATGTGAAATTGAATATAAATATGAAATTAAAGTTGTAATTAATAGGACATTTTAATATTTATAGTTTACAAATTTAGTGATCTCATACATGATATGTACATTCAATAATTAGCTATAATTAGTCAATGAACTTATTCAATTCACGTCAATCAATAATTAGTCAATAAATTATAATTTATGACATCTTTAGGGGATGTCTTAAGGGTTAATAATAGAACGCCTTTAAAGGATGTCTTAAGGGTTCATAATAGAATGTCTTAAGGGGATGTCTTAAGGGTTCATAATAGAATGTATTAAGGGTTCATAATACAATATATTAATGGTTCATAATACAATGTTTCAGAGGGATGCCTTAAGGGGTCATAATACAATGTCTTAAGGGGATGTCTTAAGGGGTCATAATACAATGTCTTAAGGGGTCACAATACAATGTCTTAAGGGAATGTCTTAAGGGGTCATAATACAAAATCTTAAAGATATAATTAATTTAACAATATTGTATGCATGAAATTTAGTGATTTGAAGACATACAAGGACATATATGTACATTTATGTCATCTCAAAACAATGTTTACAAAACTTGGATATGCCATCTCAAGAACATCTCAAACTCATGCCCAAAATGTACTAGGTCTTCACACCACCTAATATCAAAAAGTTACAAGCAATATCAATGAAATCATCAAAACATACATAATTTAATTTATATAAAAATAACTATATGTACACAACTCAAGTACCTACATTTAAAAGTATTCCACACGTGTGTAGGTTGAATCCATGCATCCTCTCATTTTTGTTTCAAAGTATGAGATCAATGCAATGATGGATTAAGGATACAAAAAAAGGATAATAAATCAATTTAAACTATTAATGTACAAGCAATATCAATATGTAATCGAAACATGTATTTAAATATATTTTTACTAATAATTACCTCTATTTAAAAAGACAATATAAAACTTAAACTATATTTACCTGTATTTACTTATTCCATTGTACCATCTACATCCTCTCTTTTTTGCAATGCATCTATGATTGTCTCATGCTCTTCCATAGAAATTGTCCATAACACTTTATTTGCAGGTCTTCCACGATACTGATCTAGTTTTATATTTGTTGCCACCACCAAATGTGAATAATGTATAGTTTTTTTATGTGGTTCATAATCTTCAAATGCAAGTAGACCATTCTTCCTTGCTAGGTATTTTCGTAGCCAAGCGCCAACAACCACAACCAATCCTATTGGAAAATATGAAAACAATCATCATATAAGCTCTCAAATATTTCTTAAGGGGATCAAAAAAATTGTTATCAAAATTTTCTTAAGGGGATCATGGTACCTGTTGGATAATGATAGCCATCATCATCTTCTCGAGGTGATATTAACTTATGTTTACTCTCCACACAATGAGCCAACCAATATTTTGTTTGCTCTTCATTCCCTTAGGTACAATAACAACATACACATGCCTTACAAACAAAAATTGATTTAATAACTTGCACATATCAATATAAAAAAATTAGTATTACAAAATAACTTAATAAAGAAAAATTAAATGAAATAAGTTGACTTAAATTACCTTCTTGTACAAGATCTGAAACACAGTCATAGTCTTCAGATGCAAACAATTGATCATTTTCTTCAATAGTTCTTTCATATTGATCATGTGCTTGTGAAGGTGTCAACAATCTTTGTTCCCACTTTTCAACCCATTCTGTATTTTCACATGCTTCCCAATCTCCTAAGATGCAAAACTAGAAAAAACATGCAAGCTCCCTTGTCCAGATAGTCCATGTGCTTGTTGTCGAACTCCTAAATGAATTCCATTTAGTAGATCCACTAATTGTCTCACAGTCAACTCTAGGTACAATGTTATCTTCTTCAACCAACCAAAAGAATCGATGAACTCTAGAGTACTCACTCAAACTAGGTGTAGATAATATTGTATTACACCAATTGACAATCCCACATGCATCTTTAAATTTTATTGCATCTTCAAATTTTAATTGTTCTTTAGAAATAATTCTTTTGACACACACACCAGCTCCATCATGTTCTCCTTTACCATGCCTAGCTTCAAAAAAAATCCATATATGTTGGACATTAAGTTCTTTGTGAATCCTACTTAACCAATAGAACATTCAAGCATTTTTGAACTGCCCCGTACAATTATCTGACCATATGAGGTGTTCTTTCATATGGATTCCTCTTTCTCTTAAATTTTTGTAAAATATACTGAAACAATATTGAACAAACTCTGATGAGTGTAATCGGTTGTCACTCAAATAAAAATGATACTCCCTCGAAACTTTTCTATCATCCTCAGTGCTATTATTTGCATGTCTATAAACAATATGGACAAACATAGCTACTTGCACTAAATTATAATATTGTGATTGAATTTCCTCTTGCGGAGCTAGAGCATAATTTTCTACAAAATCAACCACTGAAAGTATAATACCAATTGGAAATGTGTTTCTACATGCGCGAAATTGGCCATCAAGCCATTGAGCATGTTGAGAGTGAATGATATATTTTGGTACTATCTTATTCTTAAATTCACTCATGAATGCATGCACACTAACTTTTTCTATAACTAAATCACAACGCTTTCCTATTTTTCCATCTTTTAAAGAATAGTGAACATTCTTAAATCTTTTAACTTCTACTAATTGTTGTCCAAAATCATTATCAACACTTTCATGCATACAAATTCCTAAGAATGAAAGGTTTCCACAATCAATGCATTGTCTAGAAATACAAGAACTTAAATAAAACAATTTACCATTAGATCTTTCACAAAACAAACTTGAAATAAATTCCCCTTATTGCTTCAGGTGGCATATTAATACCACATTCTTGTATAATCACATTAGTATGCAACGTACAACGTATATATCAAAAAACATCATAAAAATAACAAAATTGAACATGCGTTTTACAACAACAAGATATTCGTTGCTTATTAATTATTACATACCACAGTTTACATTTTTCAAAAAAACTTTGACTTATTTTAAAATTACCGGGTAACACTAAATTACCACAATTGTTTTTTATAAAATTCAGTTTGTGTTGTATCTAATAAATGTTTTGGGTGAGGATCATGAACTTTGGACCCCACCCTTAATTTTAAAACATCTCTAGCATTAGATGAAACCCTAGTATTTTCATGCCAATATTTTTCAATCAAAGATTTAATTTCAACATTCAATTTCATATCAGACCTCAAGAGTCGACCACTGAAACTCCAACATTGGTTGATAGGATCATTTTCTATAATTATTCTTCTTTTTGTCGCTCTTAGCAATGTTTTAGGATGTATTTTTAAAACTTCACTAATATTTCTCACCATTCTTTTATTCAAAGTTGCTTTATTAACTATAGCAGTTGTTATATCTCTTCTTGCTGCATTTTTATCTTTAGATCGACTATTTTTTCCAATCGATTGAATGGCACTAGCAACAGTACACATAGCATGTTTCAATGATTGATCTTTTCTTTTTGGTTTAACAAAAAAGCCTAACCTTTTCATTATTTTCCTCATTTTTTGCATTCTCATCAATTGCATCATTAGTTGACATTGAATTGTAATTTTTTTACGATAAAAGAATTCGTTGTATATTTTATTTGTGTGTGTTCTTATCTACCTCCAAGAAATTTGACCAAGAAGATTATCAAAAACACCACTTTCAATTTTAAAAAAAGTATTTTCATTAAATTCAACATCACATTCTAGATTTTCATCTTCATCTTCATTTTCATCTTCATTTTCATTTTCATTTTCATTTTCATTTTCATCTTCATTTTCATCAACAAAATGATTTTCATTTTCATTTACATCAACAAAACGGTTTTCATTTTCATTTACATCAACAAAACAATTTTTGTTTTCATTTTCAATAACAGGATTATTCTCAATTTCATTTTCATCAAAAGGATCATTCTCACTATCATTTTCAACAAATTCTATAAAAGTTTCATTTCTCTGAATATTATCAATGTCAACATCGTTAAGTCTAGCATCTTGTAAAATTTCTACATACAAATTTACTAAATCACTAACAGGTGGATTTGAAGACGTACTTGGATTTGTGCATATTGAAACATTATCCATAGAATTGAAAGAGGGATTTGAAGACATAGTAGGACTTGATTGTATAATCATATTCTTCTCCAAATTGACTTCTTGCAAATTCACTTCATCTACAACCATGGTCTCCTCTATGTTTGCATCTTCAATAGTTGTGGAATTGGATGCTCCCCCATCATTCATTGATTTAATTCTCATTATTCTTTCTCTTTGTCTCTGTCTCTCCTTTTCTTTGTTTGCTTCAATTTCTTCAGGAGTCAATGTCTTCCTCCTCTTATTACAAAATTTATTTCCCATGATTATAAAATTCTCAAGCCCAAATGAATGTAAATAGTGAAATTCTTCAAAAAATCCGATTCAAATTGGAAGTTGAAGACCTAAAAGGACTAAATATTTCCTATTGTGTTCCTAAAAACAAGTAGAAAACTAGCACATTTCTTCTTTAAAACTAATTTATTCATGACTCCTTTGAAAAAAATTATCAAAAACGTAAGTCACCACCTATAAAAAAAATGCTCAATGAAAAAAATAGAGCAATTTTACGGTTCCTGGCCGTACATGTGAAGTTACAAACTTCACAATAAAATTGATAGTATTTAAAAAAACACAGTTGACAGAGAAACGGGATCCCGAGTTTGAAACGGGATCCCGATTACGTATTTAAAGATACGGGATCCTGTTTCTTTATATTAAATTCGGTGACCGTTGACAGCAGAATGGGATCCCGTTTCTAAATGGGATCCCGTTCCACTGTCAATGGTTACTGGATTTAATATAAAGAAATGGGATCCCGTATCTTTAAATACGGGATCCCGATTACAAATTGGGATCCCATTCTACTGTCAACGCTCACCGAATTTGATTGTAGGAAATGGGATCCCAAGTTTAAAACGGGATCCCGTACCTTTAAATACAGGATCCCGATTACGAATCGGGATCCCATTTTTTTTAATTTGAATTTTTTTTCACCTTGTGTTTGGGTTTTTGCTTTGGATTTTGGTTTGGGAAAAGTATTGGGAGTCCGAACCTAGGCCTTCAAGCTGGTTTGACCTACAACTTGAAGGTTCTAACAATGTTAGGAAAAAAATCGAGTTTGGACATATGGCTGACAACTTTTTTTGCAGAATTTTTTAATGAAATTAAAACCCATTTTAGATGAGACAATGCAGATTTCAAATATGTAATTTATTTTACAATTGAATTATTTTTTCTATTTTTTGAAAAAATTCTGATGAAATTGGTCCATAAACTTTAAATATCAATGTTTTTTACTATTTTAATAACTTTTGATCAACATAACATTTTGACGAACGCATTGCACAAGGGAGAACTTCAGACAATTCTTTTCAATTTAAAAAAAAAAAATGCAAAAAATGATATTTAGGTCATCTTATGCGTGTCGTACACGACGATTTTTCTAAACATCAAATATGCCTAATAAAAAGTTAACAAAAAAAAAAATTCAATAAAAAGTTACAAAAAAATATCTAGGGCATGCTTCAGTGAGTCACAAGTCTTTTCCCAAAAGGATTTAGAAAAATATGATAATTTAAGTCAAAATATAGATGTCGTACATGTGCATGGTATGGAAAAAAACACTTTTTAATAGTGGTTTTTACAAAAGCATATTGAAACTCAATTTGTACAATGTGGGTATTGAAATAAATTACATATTTGGAAACTAGACTCCAAGTACTACATTTTATGATGAGTGACTTGTTTGAAGATTTCATCTCTAAGTGCTTCAAATTTTAAGGTCAAATGTTTCAAACTCTGAAAATCAGAGAAAACACTTCCACCTTTTGGCCAAAAAGTGGACTCAACTTCTTGCCAGCACCCTGTAGTCAATAATCCTCATGTCTCCTATCTTTTACCAAATCCATCCATCTTACTTATATTCCTATTACCTATCTAGGTTTCCCTTGTCCATGGTCTAAATATCCTACATCTTCCCATCTAGTCCTAATGAAGTCATTCCAAATGAAATGAGTCTAATCCGTAAAATCCTTCTCTGCAACCTAGCACATCATCCAAAAAATTCCTTGGCTTTGTTCCTAGCCTTACTAAAAAACCTTGATCCTTTAGTCACATAATCATTACCCTCACATTGTTTTGGGATGTGTCCTTCCTATTGGCATATGGCTTGTAAGTTTTTTCATTGATGGCAACCTAAGTCATACATTTGGTCTATAGTCTAGTTTTGGTATCTATTAATAGAACAGAGTAAAGAACAGGGCATCCAGTACGTTAAAGGTGTAAAAGTTGATCAGATTACCTCACCGGACTGATATTTTGTATTGTGGACCTAATACAAAGGGTTGTTGATGTTTAGAATACCTTTTTGAAGGATTGTTTTGATACACATTCACTGGTACATGATCCAAGAAGATAGGTGCACTAGTCTATTGGTTATCTATGATAATAAGATGACCCTTCAAGTATACAAATTGCAGATGTACAAGGACTAATTAATTAAACAATTTTATGCTCTATTATTCTTGTTTAGGCCCTCTCTTTGTCTTAACTAAATTTTGAGGATGCACATAAAGAATTAGTGGTGGATCTAGTTGACAAGTTGAAAGAAACTTAATACTTTATGAAGTCAACTGATGAATGAGTTAATCCTTGTTAGTGGATATATATGTGAGTTTGGTTTTATCATTTTGTTAGTGAATAGGTGGTGAGTAAGTGGTGAATAAGAAGAGGATAGGTGTGGAAACATGTGAATGTATGTATAATGAGAAATCCAACTGAATAATTGTGCGAACCTATCTAGGTGTTGAGCGAAGAGAAGATAAGGGTAGAGTGGAACAAAAATAAGTGTAGAGTTAGATATAGGTCACATAATCTAATCCATGAGCTTCACCAGAACTGTAACCTAAAATGAATAGATATTATCATCTTAGTTCAACCTTTAGATGGTTTTAATCTGAACTTTTGTAAGGCAGTGAGCTCTAGGCAGTATGCCTGAATGCAAATGCATTTTCTTTTGTAAAAATTTATATTTGAGTACTCAAATTGTGGATTAACCTCCACTGTGGTTTTTCTACTAACATGGTTTCCACACAAAAATATTTGTGTTATCATGTCATGAATGATTACTTTGATTGTTTTCATCTCTCCTTTAATACAATGTTGAAATGGCTTCAAGTTTCAGATTGATGAAGTTTAAAATTTATTGAACACTGATTCACCCCCCTCTTAGTGTTCCCTTGAGTCCAACAATTGGTATCAAAGCACGATTCCTCTGAATAATCTTAGCAACATGAGATGGATCTTGGAATGTAATGGACTCTGATGGTATTCAAAAACATCTTCTACTGGCACTTGCTAACCTTGATCAATCTAAAGTAGAAGTCAAGGAATTAAGAGTGAATCTCAAAGATGCAGATAAATTCATTCAGTCATTGAAAGATCAGATTGTTAAATACAAGGAGAAGAGAAATGATCTCTATGATTAGATACAACAGAAGGAGAACAAAAATATGGATGATGGTCAGTTGAATCAAACCTGAAAGGAAATAACTGAAGAATGTGAAATGCTTGCCAAAGACAATACAAACCTAAAACATGAGATGGAATTGTTAGAGTAAATGTTTTAACTTAATTACGTTAGTTAAGTTGCCTTTATTCCTCTCTTAAGATTTCACCTTTAGTTTGCATATTGTGACATTTAATAATTATATTAATTATTAAATGTTTACCTATTAGGGTTTCTTTTAGGCTTTGCACATTCTCTTTTATTAAGGATTGATCATTGTAATTTTACACTCTTTGATTAATACATCTTTTTAGCTTTCAGAGCACCTTTTATTTTTGTCTCCAATGTCTTCTTTTGTGACACGGTATTTTCATGTAGGTGATCTTCAAGGTCTATGAAGTTGGCTTTCTCAACTTCTACATGGTATCAGAGCTCCAGACCTGCGGCTGCCTATTCATGATTTGAAGATATTCTCTCACAGCATCTTTTTCTCTACAAGGGTTTCAAGCCAAGCTGATTTTTTGTGCATCTAGGGGTAGGTTTCTAGGCCAAACGGATGTTGCCATCACGTTCAGAGTGCCCAAAAACCACTAAATTGACTGTCAAATCGTCGAAATCGGACACAATGACTCCAGGAGGCAATTTTTTTTCATTTTTGGGTCATACGACCTAGTACGACATGCAATCCAAGAATTTTTTTAAAAAAATCACATAATCAATGGGTGCCATTGTCAGTTAGCTGCTAACCGCTAGTGGTTAATGCTAGCTATTAATGCTAACTGCTAGGCTTAACCTTCAAACCTTTTTCGGAGCTGTTTTCACGAAATCGGGCATATTTTTTGCATACGATCTCCATTTTGTGAAAATGAGATATCGATGGAAAGCTGGTTATGGTGCCATTCCAATGGTACTAGTTATTTCTTCTGATTTTTCCATTTTGCAGTATATTTTTCCTGTCAAAGTCAGAACTTGAGTTTCTCACTCCCGGGGGTGTATCTTTTGTGTTTGTGCTCCGTTTTGCGCAAACGAATAGGCGTTGGAAAGGTGTTGTAGTGATATTTCCAGATCTGCAGTCTATTACATCAAAAAATTTACCAGGTAAATTTTATTCAGCTTTGTGTGTTTTTACAATTTGCTCAATTACTTGGATGTTCTGGCACCTACATGGGTTCTGTTTGTGTGGGATGGGTTATATTAATTTGATCTAAATGTAGTAAGGTCAGATTTCTCATTTTTTTTTCATTTGAAGAGTTATCATGGGTTTTTCTACTCACCCTTCAGATGTTATTCTGGAATGAGGTAATTATGAGTCATGGGAAAAGGGTATACTTACACATTGTAGGTGGCTTAATATTTTTCCTTATTTGTATGATCTCATACCTAAACCAGAAACTTTAGAGGGAAAATTAGCATGGGATATCATTAGAAATCACATAGTAGGAATTATATTGTCTAGTGTTGATCATGACACTATGTTGGCTATATCGGACACTGATTTTCCTCACCCACTTTGGACACGTCTTTGGAAGATCTATGGAGACCCTAATCTCTCTCCATTCCTAGAGGATCCTACTTTAGATTGTCTCTTACCCATTGCTTGGAGAGAGAATACACCCTTTGATCATGATACTTTAGAGGAGCTTGAGTATTTAGACACCCTTACATGTTCTCATGGATATGAGGTTTGTCTCACAATTCCTACTCTTCAGACTGAGACTTCATTAGCATCTCTTGTTGTTCTTGATTCAGTGTAGTAGGGAATCATACATCTTCCAGACATAGCTACTTTGGACTCTTATGTTGCAGACGTATCTTTCTTGTTTGTGGAGTCCTATATTGCAGATTTGGATGATTATTTTGACATTCATCTCCTTTAACTTGATAGTCAGGTTATCACCATTCGCCCACCATTATCTGTGCATTCAGAGGTTGCAATTTAGGATTCTCCACATCAGTTTGGATTTGACATCATTTGTTTCATTTCAGAAAGAGAGATTCTTCAACATCCTATCATGGCACACATCCTAAGACATATTGGTTCATCACTCTTCATAAGATTTCTTCGACATCATCCTCTAGATCTATTTCTTCCCAAGGGGAGGAATATCATTTGCCGCTTCAGGATCTCTTTTTGGATTCTACATCAGGCATCTACCATTGTGACAATAGTTTCTTCATTGTGGGGGGGCCTTCTTCTCTCTTTCTATCTCTCTTATGGAGACCATTGTACATGTACTTATATGATAGAAGTTTTCAATGGGGGGTATCATGTAATCCACCTCCTATCCTTCTTTCATTAGTACATCATATTCCTTTCTTTGCATTCTATTTTGGGGAGGATTTTTGTTCCCACTGGGTTTTCTCCTTTACCTTGTTTTATTTAGTTTGCATTGCTTTTGTAAATGGGTACCTGATCAGGCCTGATTGCCGGGACCCATGTTTCCTTTCATGCATTGTAGTTACCTTTGATTTTTTGCACATGTTTGTAGCTGCACTCTTGCTCATCTTAAGGGGGGGTGTTATAGTAAAGCTTTTAACTTAATTATGTTAATTAAGTTGCCTTTATTCCTCTTTTAAGATTTCACCTTTAGTTTGCATATTGTGACATTTAATAATTATATTAATTATTAAATGTTTACCTATTAGGGTTTCTTTTAGGTTTTGCAAATTCTCCTTTATTAAGGATTGATCATTGTAATTTTGCACTCTTTGATTAATACATCTTTTTAGCTTTCAGAGCACCTTTGCTTTTTGTCTCCAATGTCTTCTTCTATGACAGGGTATTTGCATGCAGGTGATCTTTGGGGTCTATGAAGTTGGCTTTCTCAACTTCTAAAAGAGAAATCTAATGAATGAAGTATAATAAATGGGGAGTTCATTCAGTTGGAAATTGAATTAAAAATATCCAAAATTAATGAAGAAGAACATGGTAAACAAATTTCTACTCTTAGGAATGATCTTTTCATTGCAAATGATTACAAAGAAAATTTTAAAATCAGCTTAGTAAAGCTTGATGAGCTAACTCAAGGAAAAAAGAGTGGAAATGATAAGAGAGGTCTTGGATATGAAAAGGGAGAAAGCTCTAGATTAGGACATAATAATTTTAGACAAATGAATAGAGGTGGAAGGTATTCGGTAAGAAAACCTAACGCTCATAATTTTAATGGATATTTTTTTGCTTGTAATAAATTTGGCCATATTGTTACTCAATCTAGAAGTAATATGAAGTCAATATTTTCATCATTCTCTGGTCAATGTTTCAATTGCAAAAATTTTGGTCATAAATCCATTGAATACAAAAATTTGTTAAGAAGAGATTTTGAATTCTATACATGTGGGAAATTTAGACATGTTGCTAATCAATACAGATCAGTAAGAAATCATTGGAATGATTGGTCAAGAAAATAAGGCACTATATGCTACAACTGAATAAGTATGGTCACATTGAAAGATTCAGTAGAAACAAAAATATGGATAGAAGAGGTATGATATACAAAGGAAGAAATATAGAGAAAAATGATAAAGGGAAAGAGAAAGTGACTATAGATGAGATCATAGATCAAATGAAGAAGACATGGGTAAGAAAGAATGATTGTGATGTTGGAAATGGTTCCGTATTAGAACCTTCTTCAAGTAATTATTTCGGTAATTGATTTCAGGCCACTGGCCTAGGGGGAATTTTTCAAGAAAATATTTCTCCCCTCTCTATGGATGACACCAGAATGCAGAGAATAGTCAAGAAGGTGTATTTATGGTATACATAGGTTTTGGAGAACTTTAACAAAAAAAATTCAGACAATTCATAGGCCTGCAAAAGATTTTTCTCTCACTATTTGAGAAAACAAAGTATCCTAAAATTTAGGGGAAAAAAATTTATTGTAAGTGTGTGAGCTATAAAAGTCAAGTTGAAACCATCATTTGTCAACTTGCATTGAATAAGAAAAGAAGGAGAGCAATCGATAGATGGATTTCGAAGTAGTGAAATTGATTCATCGACAATTTTCAAAATCTATCAGGTATTTCAATCATTCTCAAAATATTCATACAATTTTCTGTGTGGTTGCAAACCCTAAATATGAAAAGAAAAAATGAAAAAAATAAAAGGTTCGATCACTCTATATGAATATAATACTCCAAAGATTAGGTCTATGAGGAATTTTTTACTGCCTAATGAATTGAAGCAATTGAGCAAAGCTAAACATAGAAATTTGGATATTTGGAATGAGTTTTTATACTTTCAAAAAACATAATTTGTAAAATTTATCTTGAGAATATTACATGATGATACTTTAACATGGACAAACTTTACATCATCTCGAATGAAACAATTGAGAATTTGACTGGATTATGCAAACTCAGAGATATACCAAGGAAGAAATCCATCTGGAACAAATAGGTTGAAACCCTAATCAAAATAATTGGAGATCAGATGGAATTGATAACTGTGACAATAAAGAATCATATTAAAAATTACATTGCACATAGGATAACATACAAAATCTTCTACAAAAATCGAGAAGGAGCTACATTGGCTGGCACAATCTACATTTCTCTCAAGATGATAATTGAAGGTTAGGACTTTGACCTATGTGGATTGATAAAGGATTAGCTAATGGAGAATGAACAACTGAAAAAATAAACAGGCTATCCTTTCATGTTCACTACTTTGATTACATGTCTAGTAATGTATTTCTTGAATTGTTTGCCCAAAATTGACAATGTGGTGTGGAAAACAAAAGAACTAGTATGAAAAAAAATATACTCATATTCTAGGAGCTTGGATGATTGGGATTTAGAATTTGAAAATTTCTTTAAGATTGTGTATGGAAAGTGTGGCTTAGTCAATATTTCCCCTCTGATAAGAACAATTGAATTTGGTTCCTCTTCTGATGGTAGAAAAAGGATAGAAAAGAGGAAAATAAATTATTGAATACAACCCTCTGAAAATAAAAGTTCCCAAAATTAAGGGAAAAGGAAAAGAAAAGGAAATTATGGATATTCTAGATGAAGAATCTGATGAAGAAACTGAGGATCCATAGTAAAATGAATCAAAACTAGAAAAATGTAGCAAGGAAGAAGATGATTTGAAAAAAGAAAAGCTACAACAACTTATTCAAGGAGAAGGTGGAATGCAAAAAATAACTAGGTTATAGTCTGTTAGACCATCATATGATCAAGACATGATTGTGAATGTGAAAAATGGTCATGTTGAGAAATGCAAGATTATATTGGAAAGTTTGTTGAACATTATTCCCGATGAAATGATGGAATGCAACAATGAAACTTTGAATTCTGAAGCTGAAGAAAAGGAAGACAGTGAATTTATCTCTCACCTAAAGGAGAAATTCAAACTATCTCTCTCCAAACTGAAGAAGATAATGAATGAATTAAGGAAATACATAAACTCAACTAGTGGAATCTACAACTATTACATTTGTTGGCCCCATGCTATCAACAATTACAAAGAGAAGATGGATCAGATTGAAACAAAGTTAAATATATTTGGAAAAACTTTTGACATGTCTTTGGATCAGAATGACACCATCAAAAAAGAATTTATGAGCTATAGCCAGAAAACACAATAATTCAACTGTTCAGGTACACTCTTGTGGATAATTTTTTAAGTTGAAGGATTTAACCAAATACATATTGAAGAAGATGGTGGAAATACTAAAGAATGGTGAGAAAATAGAAGAAATAACTAAAATTATGGAATCCTTAACTAAAATTGTCAACAAAACATCCAAGAACAATAGTTTTATCATTATCATTGGAATCAAAATAAATGCTTGGAATAAATTCCTTCTGAAAATGAATAAAAACCATAAGATAAACTTCTAAATCAATAGTTTTTTTTTTTTTCAAATTTTTGAAGTTTTGATCAAAAGGGAAGAATTGTCGGCATATATGTGTTGAAGTTTTGAAGCTTTGAGGATTTTAAACATGTTCTTTTTCACTATTTTGTCACTATCAATTTTTGTCTTTTTGGCATATGGTTTCCATGCTTTGTCATTGATTCCAAAGGGGGAGAGAATACAGTGAAAAATTCCTTTTAAATCTTAGGGGAAGAAAGTGCAATAAAAGTTTGGCAGCAAAACTATAATGATCCCGACACTTCGTCATTTTTCACTAAGTGTTTCCATCAATTACAAAGGGATATATTGTTGCATGTGGACTGCAAGTGTTGTCATTGATTGCAACCTAGGTCATACATCTGGATTATAGTCTATTTTTTCTATCTATCGAAAAAATAGAGTAAAGAATAGGGCATCTAATTAAAGGCCCAAAACTTGATCATATTACCTCACCAGATTGATATTTTGTGTTGTGGACCTCATACAAAGAATTGATGATGTTTGGAATACCTTCTTGAATTATTTTTTTGATACTCATTCACTAGTACATGATCCAGGAAGATCAAGTGCACTAATCTATTGGTTATCCATGATAATAAGTTGACCTGTCAAGGATAGAAATTATGGATGTATAAGGAGTAATTAATTTAATTTTTTTGTGCTCTATTATGCTTTTTTAGGTCCTCTCTTTGTATTAATAGAATTTGGAGGATGCATATTAATAATTAGTGGTGGATCTAGCCAAAAAGTTGAAAGAAAATTATTACTCTATGAAGCTGACTGATGAATGAGTAAATCCTTTTTATCAGATATATATGTAGTTTGGTTTTATCATTTTCGTAGTGAATAGGTGGTGAATAAGTGGTGAATAAATGTTGAACAAGAATTAGATAGGTATGAAAACATGCGAATGTGTGTGTAATTTGAAATCTAGCAGAATAATTGTGCGAACATGTCTAGGTGTTGAGCGAAGAGAAGATAAGGGCAGACTATAGCAGAAAGAAGTAAAAAGTGAAATAGAGGTAGCATAATCTAATCCATGAGATTCACTAAACACTGATTCACCCCCCTCTCAATATTTTGTTGAGTCCAACACTTCCCGTGTAAAATAATGTCACCGTCATCATCATGACTTGTCAATTGGTATTCAACTTGAGTAGAAGTAAGATAATGGTTGTCCTTGGATTATTGTACACGTGTATTCACTATATTGTAGGAATTATTCACATGCATTTGTCACAATCCTAATACAACTTAAAAAATTCATAAAAATCAGAAAATTTCCTCAAAAAGACCAAAAAAATAATAAAATGTCCAGAAAAAGTCATAAAAACTCTTTAAAAAATCATAAAAATTCCTAAAAAAATCATTAAAAGTTCTGAAAAAATCATATAAATCATAAAATGTCTTGAAAAGTCATAAAATTTCCTAAAGACAACACAAAATCATTCAAAAAACATCAAATATCTCAAAATAGTGTCAAGTTAGTCATGTTAGTCAGTCTTTGTCATCGTCAAACTATGTTGCCTCTATGCATTTTCTATGTAGGAAAGGTCATCATTTGATGTACCCTCAAGGCCACATTAGGTCTGTACCTTTATGTTGTCAAAATAAAATCATGAATCAATATTTTTTCCTTCAAACAAAGTCATTGGTCATGTCGAACTATGAGGTCTTTGAGTGAATGACGTAGGCAAGGCCACCAATCAATGAGCCCCTGAGGCCCCACTAGGTCATTCCATTAGGGTTCATGACACTACACTTTAACACAAATAAAATATCTTCAAGTCAAGAAAACTATAACAATCTCTTCAATCAACATTTTTATCAAATTGACATGTCAACATCGCAATGCAGTCAATTTGGTCGTCTAGTCAAACTCTATCAACCTCTCAAAACTCTTGGTTATTCTTTGGATGTTTCCTTTTGAAGAACAACTCTTGTCATTATCATTTTGAGCTTTGAGAGATTCTCCTGACATTCTAGAATCGATCCTCTAGACATCAGAATAATTTAGGATGTGTCCAACCTGAATTCGACATCTCCTGACATTCGACAACCTTGACCTCATCAAACTTGGAGTCTCAACATTAAAATATTTTCACCTTTAAAAATTGGAAAAATACTTGGTAAACACTTGGAAAAAATTATTTTTCTTTTAATTTTCATCATGCTACTAGTTCCTTCCGTTAGAGTAGCCACAATGTATCATGATGATTGTCTTTGTCTTTTTTGATCACCCTACTGCTAGTTCCTTGAGGATGTCCTAATATCAAGATTTAGAGGAAAAATGACGTAGTAAGATGATCATCTTGTCTTTTATGGTTGTCATTTGGCTAGTTCCTCGAGGATGTCTTGACATTTGGATTTAGAGGAGCAACAAAGTTTCATGACTAGTCTTGTTTGTTTGTGGTTGGTTATGACAAAAGAACTAGGGGTAATTTACTTCCTCGTATGAGTCATGATCATCCTTGTCTATTATTGCTTGTCCTATGTAATGGTTTGAACTTGCACACTATTGACCTATGCAATATCATTGTTTTTGTTGGCCATTATAATAATCTTCCCAATGATGATTTGAGCAACACCTATTAGTTCTTTGTCAAATATTGAAGGTTTCTTTCCCTTCCCACCCTTCTTCTCTTCCCCTCTAACATTTCCTCTAGTTTGCATCTTCATCATCCTTATCTTTGTCACCTTATCTTCTAGTCTCTTTGTCCATTTCAATATCCCACTCATACTCTTTGAACCCAATCATCCTCTCGAGGTGGCATACCACTACCTCCTCCTCATCATTCCTCTCCTCACTTTCACACTGGGGCATATTTTTGACTTATCTTCTTTGTTACAATGGGATAATATACATTATGACAAAGAGGGGAAAAATGTAGACACATAGAAATGTCCTAGACCATTTTTCTATTGTCATGTCTTCTATTGATTAGATAGTTTTAATTATTTAATTAATTTACTACAATCCTTTATTTCATCTTTGATTAATTAAATAAATTTTATTTAATTACATCACTAATATCTTTGTCTTCTATTATTAAATAAATTATATTTATTTAATTATTTATCATCTTTCCACTATAATTAAATATATTTTTTAATTATTTAATTATTCATTTATCCTCTTCTTCCACAATTAAATAAAATTTATTTATTTAATTTTTAATTAATTTGTCATCTTCTTCCTATTTTGAACTAAATTCTTAAATTTAAATAAAAAAATCTACTTGTCACATGTCGCACTTTTGAATTAAATTGATTTTTAATTCAAAAGTCCAACTCACCTCTTGAGGGAATTAATTTTAAATTTCTATTTTAATTCCCCACTTTCCTCTTTTTTTGTGCCACATATTCTTGTCACATGCATTCTTGTCCATTGATTTTATTTAAAAAATAAAATAAATTCATCCTTTCATTTTAAATTTTACCCTAATGTTTCCCTAACCCTAATTGTGGGTTCCTACATTTAATTTTAACCTTTGATCTTAGGGCATTTGTGAACTTTCAATCTTGACCATTCATCCAAAATTGTCTTTTCTATAAAAAAATAATTTTAACCTCATTTTGACATCTACATCTCTTAGTCTCTCAAGCTCTTGACATCTTTCATCTTGCAATTCTTCACTTCATGGTTTCAAGCTAACATTTTTATTTTGTAGGTTTTTCTATTGCATGTAAAATTTAGCTTCTCTTGCATTATCATAGGAATCCTTCAATATTTGCTAGGACATGTCATAGGTACATTTTTTCAAAAAAATCTAAGGGATATGGAGGTGAATCATAGAGGTTTTGAAGAGATTTGGTAACATTGGTCCTTTTTTTTCTTTGTTTCCTCCTTTGTGCTTAATAATTATACTAGGGTTTTATTTCTCATTTGGATTTAATACTAACCTTGGAAATATATCTTAGTTACACTAGTCCCAAGATTTGAACCTAGTTGCTAATCTATAGTAGAGAAAAAGGGTACTTCAAGATCAACTCGCTCAAATGGGTAGAGAAATATAGATGAAGGATAAAGAGCTTTAAGACCAATAAGCTCAATTTAAAAAGGAGATCTTAGAGATAAATGTATCTCTGGAGATAGAATGTAGAACCCAAAATCAAGAAGAGTTGTTGAAAAGAAAAGATACAAAGTTGAAAACTCTACAAGAATAGCTCACCACATCTGATAAGAAGATCAAGGAGCTAATGGAAGAAATCTAGTCAAAGGAGGTTCAGATTAAAAAAATAAAAATTCCTCCCTAGCTCTCTATTCCTCAATTAGATCTTCTCTTGGTGGTGCAATAATTGTATGTCTCCTAATGGGAGAAAGTTAAATATTTCTATTTATCCCTTCAACTAGCACTAAAATTCATGGTGGATGTGACAAAATTAAGCTGGGAGGTGCATGGTACAATTGAGTAGGTCTCATAATTTATTGCTGAAAAGGTGCTTGAGGCCAAGCGATTGCTGGACAAATCATACATGGTGAGGAATGCAGACTTGGAAAAGACAGGAATAGATGACTAGAGGTTGGGTGCCAAAAAGGAGAAGTAATTCATTAATAATCGTGTAGCAATCCTCCAAGATAACAATTTATTAGTTACACTGAGTCTAAATATGAATCATATGTGAATGTAATTTTCTCATTTGACTCATATGGGCTTGCCCTCTCATTTTCTCTCTGAAAAATCGTTCTGGCCATAGTGTAGCATATCATCGCAAAGATCAAAGAAAATAAATAGGATCTATCTACTTTCTAGTCATTCAATCAACCTCCCACGATAGTGGACATTGAAGGTACCATCCATCCATTAAAATGACTTCTTTTCTAGCTAGATTTTAGGACCAAAATCTCAATGAATCTATTTTTCAAGGAAATTATCAATCTACATGAGGTGCAAGAGAATCTATGTGCATTATCAATACCATCTAAGGCTAATTGGCTACCTCTACAGACCACCCTTTTGAGGCTCTAAGTGTTGTCCAAAGGATATGGCTCTTATCTTAAAACCAAGATTTTTTGGTTCTCATTCCATAGGAAAAATTCCCCTTGTTTGTTTTCAAAAGCTATGGATTCAGATGATCCTTTAAGCTTCCTTTAGGGTAAATTTTTTTTGGTTTTGCATTGGCCTCAACCCATGTGTTATATGTTTGCACCTCTTTGGGATAAATTTTTGTGGCACCTTCATCTGCTTGCACCACATGTCAACAACATTTAATTTTGAGGGTTTTTTCCCTTGCTTCATCTCCAAGCTCCACCAAGGCGCCACGTTGCATCTTCTACGGGAACCCTTTTAGTAGACCTCACAGTCAAATCTCAGAGCAAAGACCATGCCATATGTCATCTCCATGAGAATTGTAGTTGCAAGGGAAGGATATTAGAATGAGAGACCCCACCTCTATTCCATGTGTCCTAATCGACTCCTTCAACAATTTGACACATGTCTTCAAGAGAATTTGGCTAGTTCCACTCTCGTGCTGCAACCATAATTTGAAAGGGGGGATGGTTTGTTTGAGGAAATGACATGCCATTTTGGAACCTTTCTATTGCATCTGTTTAAGGTAAATCATTGCAAGGAGCAACACAACTCGTGCTTGGGAATATCTTTTATTATCCATCATTCAGGCAGTGGAAAAAATCTATATATATGACTTAGTCTCTTGAAAAAGGGGTTCAAAAATACACAAATAAAAGCACAAGAAGATTCTTGTCTTTTGTATTGTGTTTATTTTATGTATTAAGACTTATCATACTATGACAATCTTTTTGGCATTTTTGTTTCTTAGTTATTTGATAGAAAATTATAATATGCTAGTTTGTTGTAATGGGTAGTTTATCTACAATGCTTCTATAATTTCAATATAATTTTTTTGTTTAGATCATGTTTTATACCCTTCATGTTCAATGAATGCATATGAAGTTGTGTTATGTTATTTTCTTAACATCCTCAAAATTTCAGGCATGCAGATTGCTGAACGCGCCTTCAAATCTCACTTGAAAGGAAGATTTCCTATGCCTATTTACTTGGAATATTAGCGTATCACCTTAGCATTAGATTTTATTTTGTATATTTGTTTATATATAAGAGATATTTTTTCCCCTAATGCAAATACCCCTTTTACCCTTCTCCACTTTAGAAAATCAAATTCGGAGGCTTAATTGCACATAAGCTTGTTGTTGTCATTCGACTAGGTGCCTTTTTTGAGTGTTGATAGAGGCATTACTATTTGGGATGCCCACACAACGTGAAAAAGTCCACGTGGTGAATTTATGTCCTAGGAAGATTCCTATGGCTGGAGTCTATAAACGTGTTACACTTCCTATTGGAAGTCGAATTGTAACACATCCCTTTGGCTGGCTGACCCGAATATGGTCGTTTCTTCATCTCTCTTCTTCATATTCGCCTCTCATTAATTCCTTATGATGCTAGTTGATCTCTACACACTTATCCATAAGATCTTAGCATTCACTTCAAGCATTGAAGCAACATTTTTCACTCCATGGTATTAATTCCACCACTTCATCACTTCAATAGGGAAAGCATAGGACAATACCATTGCAACAAAGGATTGCATTCCTCTCATTTTCTCCCCCACTAGCCTTGAGTGCTTTGGGAAGAGGTGGTAAGATCATCACTCATATTCTCTATTACTTGGTTGAGTTAGCACATTACTATTTTGTAGTGTTTTAGTTATCTATTGATTTTATTTCCTCTTTATCATATTATTTCTACATCATTGCAAAATTGGTTGTCTATGGAGGTGGAAACACCAAAATGTAGGTCTGACTGGGGCAAACCCCTAAAAAAGCCTCCCAAAATTTCCCTCTTTTTTGTGTGTAGGTGGAGATATCTCAGAGTGAGCTGGAAAAAAAGCTATTGTGTGAGATAATTTTCATCACCCTTGTAGTAATATACTTTTTTTCTCATATTCGTTTATATTTTTTTTATTTCATAGTATCATTATGCTCCCTTAAATACTAGTAACAAGGCTATTAGTTTGCTTTTTAGTGGTCGAACCTTGTCTTCTTGGTTCTCTCGTTGTATGGATGCCAATGCACCTGAGAGATGCTAGCGCTCCATGTTGTCATCCCAAAACCATGCTTCTATCCTCTGACAAACAGCTATCTGAGACACATAGTTGACCTTGAAAATTGAATCACCTCGTGTCTTTTAGAATCTCGTATCTGCAGAGTGATTGAAGGACCTTATAGTCCTCATCATTCTCGTCCTACTATCCTAGCCTTCCCTTAAAATAATGTAAGTTAGGGTAGCCTACAACTCTCGACCCTCCATGACCTGGGGCCTTAGAGTGATTGGTCCCCCTCTCTTACGTTTTTGGTGAACCTGATGTGAACCTTTTTGGTTCCATTATGTGATACTGAAAGTTCTTTTCCTTGGATCCTAGGAGTGTTGTAGGTGTGATTTTTGTGAGGAATTCACCTTGCAACCCAACTTGCGACCCCTAGTAGGCGCAATTGGAAGGTTCTAAAAGTGTTGCATAACAAAACATAAATCGAGTCACTACCACATCCTGCAACCTTTAGGAGGCCCTCTGGAAGTGTTGTATAGTTTGCGTGATGACATTTTTTTTAAATCAATCTATTCCTTTTGTGTAGCCTATGAGTAGTGGTACTAGTATAACCTTCACTTCACAAGAACTATCAATGGGATTTAATAGGGAGTCATCTCCTCTCTGCATTCCTACAAGTATAAATGGGAATACTATAGGAGGTGTTATCATTGATTCGACATATCAAGTAAATGTTATAACTGATGAGATCATGCTAATAAATTTCTTGCATAAGGATCGATATGATGCACCTGAGAGTATGGTCCACAAACATGATGAAATTTTGATACCTCCTATAGGGAGTATTGTTCTGTCGGTCCTCATGGGACCTAATTCTATGAAACTTATGTTTGAAATCATCCTAGGTTCCGAACTCTTTAGAGTAAATCTAGGTATCCCATGGCTAGTAGCTATGAATGAATTTCCCTCAATAGTGCATAAGTGTTTGAAATTCATTCATGAGGGTTTGGTACATGTTGTCCATGACTCCTAATATAGACCACTAGTTGCACGTGGAAACTATACCTTGGATTAATTTTGGCATGCACCTATTGGTCCTCTTCTAGCTAGAAATGACCTCCTATATCTCACATATAAGAACTAAAACAAAGGGTGTTCTAGGCTGAAAGTGAGATACCTTCCTTTTCTGTACGTTGTTTCACATAGGGCTTTCTTCAAAGTTGATAGTGATGCTGCCAAGGCACATAGAAGAGAAGATAAGCAGTCCCACAATCATCCTTCTTCCTCTTCCACTGTCCAAACTAATACTTCCTCTCACCCTACTCTGGTACTATATACTTCTACCTCGTGTTTGTGAGAGAATCTCATGGTGCCCACTTGGAAAATGGTTAAGCATCCTACACTTGAGCTTCCTGTCTTACCCATGGAGCCTAGGTATGTTGGGTATGGCAGAAAGAAAGTCCCCTGTGGAGAATCCTTTGGATCCTGACCTCCACGGCCACCTATTTCCCTTGCTCCTAAAGTAGAGAACATGAAGAGGCCCACCATTGAGGCATTGGAGTCGATTCCCCCTGCTATTTCTAAACCTATCCCTCCTACTCCCATGCAAGAACCTATCCCTCCACTGGAAACAAGTGTAGAGGGCACTCCCATGATTGAACAAGAGATTTATAGTCCCTCACAACCTCTGGATTCACTAAAGAGTCATAGAAACATCCTTGTGCGTGAGTGCAAGTAGTGTGGAAAGGATCTCCTTGCTGAGTAGGTTGCACCATATATAGAGAAAGGAAGAGATGATGACTACCCCTATATCAGGGACTTTTATTGCATATTCCTCTCTCCTTCCCTCTGTTCCAATCCAAAAAAAAATTGTATCACTCCTAGCTTCCATTGCGAGTGCGAGTGCTCTTGACCTTAAAAGGGTGTAGGTGTTCATTGCTCCTTCAATGGAGCCACCTTTTTTGACATCCATTTTGGATGTCCTACCTTTCCCAAATCCCATATATATGATTAAAACTTCAATTTTATCTACTATGGTTCTTTCCTTCTCTCCCTCTACCCTTCTTTCTTTGTCTATGGGGAGTTTGCCTCCTTCAATGAAGAAGAAATTAGAGAGTGGTCCCTCGAGCAATAGAGGATGTAGGAGGATCCCACCTTCTTTGAAAGGTGGTCCCACACTAACTTGTTTTATCCTAGTGGTGAAACCAATCCCAACCTCTCTTGAGTTGTTTACTGATCATGAATCTCTCAGTGAGCTTAGTAGTGAACCCCGATTGCAATCTCTTATGTCTGTCAAGGTGAAACATGACACTCCCATTAAGTATGTATGTTTAACGCAATGGGTGAAGTTTTGACCTTGTCAGTGATATTCATGAGGTCATTGACCTTAGACCCACAAGAATTGAGTAACAAATACCTCACAGACCCTTCTTCCTTATCCCTTGTAGAAAGAGGGTCAGAAGCTCCTCCCCTTAAAATTAAACCATTGTAGGCTCGTCATCCTTCCCCCTATGATGATCTAGAGCAGGAACTTGATGACCTTTTAGTTGATCAGTGTTAGGAAATACCTCTTCTTGATCTTTAGATTATATGTTTTTTGTGTCTTGATGTGTTCCCACCGTAACCATGTTGTGTATGGATAGATCACTCCTGTCACCCGTGTTGGTGCTTGGATACAGGTGTGGTGTTTTTATTGTAAAACCTCCTCTATTTGTATCATCATTCTTCCATGTTTGTGATTGACTTTGGGAAAATTATGGATGATGCAAAGCATCAGGAGCATTTAGGATTCCTTCCATGCTGACCTAATTTTTTATTTACTTTATCTTTCATGCATTCAACCTGATTTGGTTGGGGATTGATGATATCTCACCCTTGCATCGTGATTACCTACTATTTATATAAGCAAGCACATATATAATAGTCCCACAAAACCAGATCCCCCTATGCCTTTTTTTCATTGTCTCTTTCCTTTTGCTTTCTCTTTCTCTTTTCTTTTCTCGAGTTTTCCCTCTCATGTGTGACAATGTAACTTCTACATCACCTTGGTCTTCAGAAAAAGAATTTGTTGCTAATGAATCTTTCCTCAAGACCCTTCACACACTTCTTCGTTAAAATTGTATTCTCAACTTGAGACCCTAACATAACATGTTTCCTTTATCACAGGTTCATAAATAAAGTACTTTGAAAGCTTCATCCAAAGTGGGAATAGCATTGATCTTCCCCTCACATGGGGGAATATACTTCCTTTCAAATTCCTTGATTAAGTGAACATATTTCAGAAGGATTCCTCGATGGTGAATCAATTTGAGAAAGAAAACACTAGCTTCTTAATAATGTGTCCCTTGAGTGGGCACTCTTTTTATGCCAAGTTCCCAAGGGACCCCTTCAAAAAAAAAATATTTCACAAAATTTCTATGGCATCTAGCTAGGGGCTAGCCTAACTAGATTGGTTTCCCATTTTTGCATCTAGCCTAGGGGCATCTCGGCTAGACCTACTTCACATTTGTGCAACCTAGCTTAGAGGAAACTTGACTAGACCTATTGTACATCTTCGCGTCTATCTTGTGGGTAGCCCGAATAGACCTCACTTTCAAATAGTGTGTCCCTTGAGTGGACCCCTCTTCCTTTCAAAGGGTTCCCAAGGATCCATTTGAAATTCTTCAAACTTGACGGTCTCTGTCACTATCCTCTTACTGGCATGTGTGGCCACTTCGTAACATGTTCTATCTATGGGTAAACATGTTATCATTTCCAACTCTATGAAGTCCCCTTTTCTCGGTCTCCCTCATGTAAGAGTTCTTGGGGGATACCTTCCTTGTAGGTTTGTGGGTCTGTAAAGTGCTTTCCTTGGTTTCCTTCATGTGAGAGTTCTTAGAGGATACCTTCCTTGCAAGTTTTTAGTTCTGTAAGGAACTTTCCTTGGTTTCATTCATGTGAGAGTTTTTGGAGGATACCTTCCTTGTAGGTCTGTGGGCCTGTAAGGCACTTTCTTTCTTCAACTTCATAGTTCTACAAAGCTATGAAGTCCTTTTCCTATCCTGCACTCGTAGGTTCTCCAGACCATGATCTACTTCCTTGATAGTTTATGTGTACTATTTGAACCCTACTAATTCTTCAATCTACTTTACCGAAGCACTCATTAGTACCCGTTCTTGCTAAAGTGGGTGAAAAATGTATAGGACTGAATTTCCACCCCTAATGCAAATTGTCCTTTTACCCTTCTCCACTTTAGAAAACCAAATTTGGAGGCTTAATTCCACATAAGCCCATTTTTCTCATTCTACTAAGTTACTATTTTGATTGTTGGTAGAGGTGTTCCTATTAGGGACACACGTGCAATGCGTAGACATCCATGGAAAATTCCTACAGTTGGATTCTACATAGGTGTTAAACTTCTTATTGGAAGTCAAATTGTAACATCTCCCTTCAGTTGGTTGACTTGAATATGGTTGTTTTTCATATCTCTTCTTCATATTCACCTCTCATTCATTCATTTGGAGGCTAGTTGATCTCTACACACTCATCCATAAGCTCTTAGCACTCAGTTCAAGCACTGAAGCAACATTTTTCACTCCATAGAATCAAGTCCATCACTCCATCACTTCAATAGGGAAAGCATAGTACAATAAAATTACAACAAAGGCTTGAGTTCCTTTCATTTTCTCCCCCAGTATCCTTGAGTGCTATGGGAAGATGTGGTAAGATCCTCACTCATATTCTCTATTGCTTAGTTGAGTTAGCACATTATTATTTTGTGGTGTTTTAGTGTTCTATTGATTTCATTTCCTCTTTATCGTAAATTTGAACTAGGGTATGTGTAGGATCATCATGGAAAAAATAGGCCCTTAAGTGGCAATAAAAAGATAGAAAATCAGAGTTAGACAACTTGACGTAAAAATTTGAATAAGTTATCTATATTATTTCAAAAAAATGTAAAAGTAGAATCTGTAGAAAATTGAATTTAGTTTCTAAACTACTAGACCTTTGTTTTAAAAAAATAAATCTATTTGGTAAAAATTTAAAATTTCAATGCAGTAGTATTTAAATTTCAGGGTAAAAATAAGAAGTAGGTGCCTGTCTGACCACCCTAACCACAATAAAATGATAATATTTTTTTATAATATTTTAGATATAAGTAGAGGACTCATGTCCCGATGTGATGCATATTTTTTAATAATTTTTTTGCAAGTAAATAATTAATTATGAATTTTTTATTACAACTTTTAAAAAATTTATAAGCTCGTCTGTCTAACCACCTTAACTTGGTAAAACAATTATGAAATTCAATTTTTTTTTTTTAATCCTATAGTATGAAAAGCATATAATGTGACACATGTTTCGGATTCAAAAAAAGTGATACCATTTGAAAGTTATAGATGTTTTTCAATCAGCCTATCAATCAGGACTTTATTCGTAATTCTAATAGAAAATGAATAATAATTATTTATTAAATTCAAAGTAAAGAATAATTTATATTGGTGGAAAGCTAAGAATATCCTCTAAAAACCCTTTTCGTTTGATCAATTTTGGGTTAAAAAAATTCGTCAGCCACATGGGCCATCATATGGCTTACATATCGCCACTTTTTGGCCCATCGTGATCCTACACATACCCACTACCTCGTTGCAAACTTGGCTATCTATGGAGGTGGAAACACCAAAATGGGGGTCTATCTAAGGTAGAACCGTACACATCCCTCCAAAATTTTCCCTCCTTTTTGTGTGTAGGTGGAGATATCTCAGAGCGAGTTGGTGAACAAGCTATTGTGTTAGATCATTTTCATCACCCTTGTAGTAATATACTTATTTTATCCTATTCATTTATATGATGCATATTTGATAGTATAATTATTCTCCCTTAGAAACTAGCAACTAGGTTGTTAGTTTGTTTTTTAGTGGTCAAACCTTGTCTTCTTGGTTCTCTGGATGTAAGAACACCAGCACACCTAAGAGACACTAGCGTGTCATGCTATCATCCCAGAACTGTCCTTCTATTCTCTAATAGAGAGCTATCTGAGATATAGAGTTGACTTTGAAAACTAACTCGAGCCTAGTCTCCTTTAGAATCTTGGGTCTCCAGAGTGATCAAAGGACCTTATAGTCCTCATCATTCACATCCCACCTATCCTAACCTTCCCTTAAACTAAGGTAAGTTAGGGCACCCTACTGCTATCAACCCTTTATGATTTGGGGCATTGCAGTGGGGTGATCCCACAATAGCGGTTTACAATTTTTGGCCAAACTGGACACTAAAATTATTATTTTTAACTAAATCTTCACATTTGGACACCTATAGCGACTAAACCGTGAAGAATTTGGAGATGATGAAAACTAGAGTCTCATCACTTTTTTTCTGTAGATTCTAAAAATACTTTTTTTCATTTTGTTTTGGAATAAGATTGCACTTCTTTTTCCATCTCCCATGAAAACTGGTTTTGTTAGAAAACAACATTTCAAAAAAGTCATGCTCACCGTAGACAACATAAATTTTTTTGTATGAAGGATAAAATTCTTTTTTTTTTGAATTTAGATTTATAACTACGATATCTAGCACTTTCATTTGGTCTCATAGTTTTTTATTGAATATTTTTTCCTTAATAGAGTTTCGAAGTTAAACCAATTGTAATTCAAACATAGGTGGACTGTATACAACATAAATTTTTTTGTATGTATCGAAATTTAATTTTTATTTATTTAATGGATCAAGGACATCAATACCCAGCAAAAAAATATTTAAATTTTTTTTTTGATAATTTTCTATTTTTCCACATGTGCAAAATAGAGAGCTTGATTTTTGGTGAAAAACCTATGTTTAATAAAACTAAAAAAACACATACATAATAAAACCAGAACATATTAAAATTATATTCATGGGATGGATCATTTTGAGGACTACCATAATCATTTTAAATAATTTTTAAGTCAATTCATTTGATCCCCCAAAAGGTAAATCAAAAGTAAGTTTTTATCAGCATTTTGATAGGTGTAAAGGAGACTCATTTATAGGTATGGTTTTAAAATAGCAAGGTTCTATTCAAGGGGGTTTGATCTAAGGTGTTTTGATCAAACCCTCTTCAATCGGAATCCTTAAAATGAAACTTTTAAAGGCTTAAATCATTATATTTTCTAAAAATATGCGATTTCAGCAAAAATTAGTTCCTCTCAGAAATTGTAAACCAACTTTGTGGGATCACCCAATGGTTGGCCCCCCTCTCTTAAAATTTCCTTTTCCCTTTTCACCTCCCCGAGGTATGAAGAGATGACTTCTTTAAAACCCGAAGGTTACTCAGTTTAACGCAATTGGTCCCCTCATTAAATGATTTTCCCATAAGGTTGTGTACCTAGAAATTTTAGGCATCAACAGGTTCTAGATGGTGGAAATCCCTCGTTAAGCACCATCTACATCACAATCACAATTGTGTTCCTTTAGCCAAATATATTTAATAATTTTATCAAAATTATCCTTCTTCATCTTAGATTCTTGAGTTAAGAGATTGTCAATCTTCAAATCAATAATAGAAAACTTAAGAATATGTTTCTTGAGAGGACTATTTAGTCCCCTAATGTTCCATGACAAAATATTCATGGTAAATAATAAAATGAGTAAGAAAAAAACTTCCCTAGCTCATGGGGATATGACTCCCCAATCATTTATTTTATTTAGTCCCATTTGAGAGACCCACTAAGGTCCTTTGTTTTCTTGAGGCAATAGCTTTGGCTACTTCGCTCGATCTAACCTCATTGTTTTATCTTTGCACCTTTGAACCACTCCCAACATCGATTTTCTTTTTTTTCTAAGATATTCCACTAACCTGAGGCTAGGGGTCTTTATTAACCTCACTCATTAAGGGAGAAGTTGGGACCTCAAAAATGCCAATGACTCTTGTATCTTCTCATGCAAATAATCCTAATGAGTAGAATCCTCCTTAGTCAAGGAAACACATAGGTCTAGCCCTTTATTTGATTCCAAGGTATCAGTCGCAAAGAGGGGAACCCCATCATTAGTAGAAACCAACCTAGTATCAATATTACAAACTAGATTGTGAAGGTACACACCATTATTTGAGGTGTGGTCATCCAAATTTGATTTAGGCTTTGAAGAATCCATTACTCTATCTTTAGGCATACTAAGACTAACATTGTCAATAGGAGAAGTTGAAACATCGATCTCATTTTTTAGAGGAGGTTTTTTCTTACAATTATTACTAAGATGCCTAGACTTTTGGTAGAGTGGGAAAAAGAACCTAGCATTCTCATACTCCAACACTTGATTCTAGGAGCCAAACTTAGAATTCAAGATAATAGAGGATGACAAGACATTGTTGATAGTAACATTAACACAAAGCCTAACAAAGACCAACCTAGACCTTTAAGGAATTAGTTTGTCCTCAAAAAGAAGACTTCCAAAGGAGTTGGAAATCCCCTAAAATGCCTTATTGTTCCATAACTCAAGGGGTAAACCACAAAGCCTAAACCATGTTGGAGAAATAGAATCTAGATCCACTGAGGAGTCTAAACCCAACTTCCATTTGCACAAAGCCAAACAGTTCTTTAAGTTCTTGTCAAACACTCGTGGGCCACCCATATGGAAATTGATTAATTTTATTATTATTATTAAAGCTAAAAAGGAACAAACCATTTGACATAACACTCACACCAACTTGTCCTTTAAGTGTCCAAACATAGACCGTCCACCTACATACTTGGTCTATATTAGGCCTGAAGGATAGGAATCTCCCAAGCAGTGATAGTTAGAGGGTTGCAATAGATTCATCCATGATTTTATCAAGAATAAACATTTCCAAACTATTCATCGCACAAAACTCTTTTGACTCAAAGGTGGAGAAAAAATCCCTCTTAGATACAAACCCTTTTCCAGCCAGTTTATCCATATATGACCCTTGATTTCTCCTCTAAAAAGGAGAACCATCCTCATGATTAATGCTGACAGTACCATTAGCCTAAGACACAATGTCCACCACAAAAGCTTTTAACCATGGGCAACCAGCAACCGGAGTCGAAGCACCAAAATTGACACATGTCAAAGAGGACAAAGTCCTAGAAGGAGATAATTAATGTTTTTTTATTTCTTAAAAAATATTAAATATTTTTGAATTATTTTTAAAATAAAAAATAATTATATTTTAGATATATGGAGTGAATTTGTTTGTTAGTCAACCTCAAAAATTTTAGCACGAATTAAGCTAGAGAAGTCACATCTTGTTAGGGTAAATATGATATTTACCGTGCTTAAGTTTTACTTAGGAAAATATTATTAGATGTTAATTAGGTGCATATAGTTTATTAGTTGATAGTTGTTTTCCGCGACTTGCATCTTTCCTTTATAAGCATGGTTTTGTACACTATTATTTTAGTTCATGTCAATTTATTCACTCATTTGTGAAATAACGTGTTGCTTCTCTCATATTTGTGAAGGTTTCTATTGCAGATGGTGATCCTGCACTCGGTGGTCTCCACCAACATGATATTAAGGCTGCCCCGGTGGTCTCCACCAACATGATATTAAGGCTGCCCCGGTGGTCTCCACCAACATGATATTAAGGCTACCCATTCTGCCCTCCTTCCCTTGAGAGTTTTCATTAGAGGATTTTTGAGATCCAAATTGATATTCTTTTTTTTCAAACATGTGATCCCTATGAGGCATTGAAGGTAGTTTTATGGTGTCTCTAGAGGTCGGGCATCACCAAAATTGTAGGCCATTTGATTTGTGGGAGGCCACAAATTTCATCTGTAGGTTGTAAATTTTCTTGAGGAAATGATTTTTCTTTTTGTGGAATGATTTTCCTCTCTGAGCTGGACTTCCCCTTGCAAAATCGTGTTGGTAACCGAATTTTTTTTTGGAGAATTGAAGGTGTTGATGAGGTTGATACCTAGCACAGGCTTCTCGCATCTTTTCTGAGGTGCAATTTACTCTCCCAGAGCCAACTTTGTCCCCTGTGATAGCGTGTTTTCTCCTATGTTGAAGGAGTCATTGGATGTGAAGTACGCGATTATTTGTTTAGACCCAAGTGATTTGAATTGATATGGAGGCCAAAACTTTTGTTCCAAAAGTGGCGCCAGTTGAAGGCATTGGCCTTTTTATTTTGATTTGGTGAAGTCTGTAGAGAGATAAGTTTATTCTTTTCGGAGCAACGATGGCAACAAGGCGACCAGTGTAATTCTCTTGTGTTAAAGATATTGTTTAAGACTAGTGATCTCGGTACGTGGCAACAGATTGAATTCAAGAAGATTTATAGTGTGATATTCATCTAATATTTAAATAAAAAATTAATATAAAGATATAGTAAAAAATAGACATAATAAATAGGGAAGTCTAGGTATATGTGTACACATGAATAAGATGAGATGTAATAAATAAATAAAAGGTACCTAAAAAATAAAAGTATGGAAAAAGATGAACTCAAATTTAGATAAAAAGAGTTAATAATATTATAATTTTAACCCTAATTCTTCTTACTATAATTCATGAATCGTTAGATTATGGTTAGAGTCAAGGTTATGGTGAAGGTTAAGGTTATAATTAGAAAAGGCTCATGTAGTTGTGAAACGTATTTCATGTATGGTGTGTAGTGATATTTATGTTGTGCTCTCTAGGGCTTGGTAGAGACTGGAAGGTGTTAACTTGGAGATCAAGTAATGGTCCACACAATGGTTTGCACCAAATTTCAAATTAGGGTTTTAACCTTATAATTCTTTTTTTTTGGGAAGTTTTTATACTTATGAAAGAACTATATTTGAATATTTTTGAAGAATTATTAGTTCCTATCAAAGAAATTATAGGCTCCACCTGTGCTTAACTAGTGATTAAATTTTTTGAGCGATAAGGGTGGATTTTCAAGAAAGCTAACTATAAATTATTTTATCGCAACATTTTTCCACAAAACTATAGAAAATGTTTAACTAATTTTTCAAAAAAAAAATTGAACACTAATTATTTTATCGCAACATTTTTCTGCCACAAAACTCTAATAAAATAAAATATTTAACTATTTTTTCAAAAAAAATATTGAACTTTTTAAAAAGTTGTTCTATGAACCACACCTAAAAAATTAAAATCTTAAAATTTGTGAAGATTTTGTTGGTTAAGTTACTCAAAATTACAGTAGTTTAAAATTAGCTTAAATGTATTTAATAAAAACTTATATATCATTATTTTCAATAATGAAATAGGGAGTATGATTTTTATATATTTTTAACTCAAATAACATAAATGATCAATTGAAATGGGAAAAATTTAAATATTATTTTTTATAGTTTGAAGATCAAGATTTATAGTGTGATATTCATCTATTATTTAAATAAAAAATTAGTATAAAGATATAGTAAAAAATAGACATAATGAATGGGGAAGTCTAGGTATATGAGCACACATGAATAAGATAAGATGTAATAAATAAATAAAAGGTACCTAAAAATAAAGTAAGAAAAAAGATAAACCCAAATTTAGATAAAGAGAGTTAATAAAATTATATTATAAATTTAAACATATTAAATAATTATTTTTAAATGTTTTAAAAATCGTCATTATATATTAATTGAAATAATTAATATTATAACCTTAATTTTATAACTACTACTAATATTATAATTTTAACCCTAATTCTTCTTACTATAATTCAAGAATCATTAGATTATGGTTAGAGTCAAGGTTATGGTGAAGGTTAAGGTTATAATTAGAAAAGGCTCATGTAGTTGTGAAACGTATTTCATGTATGGTGTGTAGTGATATTTATGTTGTGCTCTCTAGGGCTTGGTAGAGACTGGAAGGTGTTAACTTGGAGATCAAGTAATGGTCCACACAATGCTTTGCACCAAATATCAAATTAGGGTTTTAACCTATAATTCTTTTTTTTTGGAAGTTTTTATACTTATGAAAGCACTATATTTGAATATTTTTGAAGAATTATTAGTTCCTATCAAAGAAATTATAGGAACCACCTGTGCTTTAACTAGTGATTAAATTTTTTGAGCGATAAGGGTGGCCACAAAACTATAATAAAAGAAAATGTTTAACTAATTTTTCAAAAAAAAATTGAACACTAAATTATTTTATCGCAACATTTTTCTGCCACAAAACTCTAATAAAAGAAAATATTTAACTATTTTTTCAAAAAAAATATTGAACTTTTAAAAAGTTCTATGAACCACACCTAAAAAATTAAAATCTTAAAATTTGTAAAGATTTTGTTGGTTAAGTTACTCAAAATTACAGTAGTTTAAAATTAGCTTAAATATATTTAATAAAAACTTATATATCATTATTTTCAATAATGAAATAGGGAGTATGATTTATATATATTTTTAACTCAAATAACATAAATGATCAATTGAAATGGGAAAAATTTAAATATTATTTTTTATAGTTTGAAGATCAAGATTTATAGTGTGATATTCATCTAATATTTAAATAAAAAATTAATATAAAGATATAGTAAAAAATAGACATAATGAATGGGGAAGTCTAGGTATATGAGCACACATGAATAAGATAAGATGTAATAAATAAATAAAAGGTACCTAAAAATAAAGTAAGAAAAAAGATAAACCCAAATTTAGATAAAGAGAGTTAATAAAATTATATTATAAATTTAAACATATTAAATAATTATTTTTAAATGTTTTAAAAATCGTCATTATATATTAATTGAAATAATTAATATTATAACCTTAATTTTATAACTACTACTAATATTATAATTTTAACCCTAATTCTTCTTACTATAATTCAAGAATCATTAGATTATGGTTAGAGTCAAGGTTATGGTGAAGGTTAAGGTTATAATTATAATTATGGTAAGAAGTAGAACTAGAATTACAATTATACCGCAAATTAGTGTTAGGGCTAAAGTTAAGTTTACAATTTTATTAGGGTAAATTTTTTATGTGAGCATTATTTTCACTAACGTTTTTTAGCATTTTTTAAGCAACTTTGTTGCCATAATCTATTTATTAAGTGTGTATAAGATTGTTGTGTAGTTATTTTTCCATCTATTAGTGTTGGTCCCATGATCAGCCTGGTATGGCCAAATCTTTACTTCGTTTACCATTCCCAACATCTTTTAAAATCTTTCTTCTTTATGAGTTCTTTGGAGTCTTGGACATTAATTGGAATTATTTTGCTTTCTACTAAGAGAAGTTCCTAATTAAAATAACGTTCGTAGCTATGGTAGAGCATTCCAGTAGTATATGGGAAGCACTAGGGAAGTTTTAGTCTCTGCAAGAAAATTTGGCATGGTAGGAGAGGTTGATAAGAGTCTTATGTACAGAAATGTGGCTTTGCCCCTATTCTTTTAATTTTTAACTGATATATGCAGTTAAGTATAACTAACACATACTTTGAATATGGCATATGATAAAAAAACCTGTGGAGCGTGGGATCTTCTGCTTCTAAGAATACAACTTATAGAATGAATAGGTAAGTTGGCTCAGGGAGGCAAAATTAAGTGATGTAGGGATAAATGGATCAAGCATTTTATGATTTAATGTATTCTTGACTATTTGTGCAGTGTCTATCCTCTAGTAATTGCATCACATCCATCTGAACCAAATCAATTTTCTCTTGGAATGACTCATGGAGGAGTTCATGTTGTTGAACCTTTAGAATCAGAAGGGAAGTGGGTTGTGGGACCTCCTCTAGATAATGGTACTTTTGGATCAAATCCTACATTAAACAATCAAGGTTCAGAACCAGCTCCAAGGTAGCTCATTATATTAGAACACAAAATACATGGTGCCTTGCTCTACTTTTTTATGTTTACCAATTGCCTATTTGTGACTCCACTATCGATATCGACAATCTCTTGGCATTACCGTTCCTATGGTGTAGCTCCATTTTTTAGAGGCAGTTTCTGTCAAAATTGTAATTTTGCAAGTTGTTAAGTAGTTGAGATAGAGCCAAACCAACTGTAAATCTTATGTAAATGAAGTTTTAGGTAGATTGGTTAATCCTATTAATTTGAGGTTGTGTAAAAATTGAAAGTCTTCCATAGGAGAGTAACTATGCAAGTTCTGTTACGAGGGTTTTTGCATATTCATTTAAAGAAATCCATTTTCTTTGTAGCATGAGTGTTTTCCATAGTCATCTGTAGCAAAATGTTTTTGATAGAAGCTGTGTCAGTCTACTAAATGAGTATAATATTTTATCAACTGAATCACAATTTTTGAGATGAAGTTCAGATTGTCTGGTGGACTACAGAATTTCAAAATAATTAATACTGAAATTAAAATTTTCAGCATTAGTGCAACATTTTGTTTTGAATTTCATGATTGTTTTACATGAGAACAAAGATTAAATTTGAATATAGATGCTTAAAATTTTGATTGACATGCATTATGGTGTTGATTTTTTGTATGCAAATAAGTTATTTGTTTTTAATGTAATATTCTGAAACGCAATGCTAGAATCTCATTTCGGGCTTTAGATAAACTGAAGAACAAAGTAAATTTTATGTTACTTATCATTTGTGATATTGCTTGCTAGAATTGAAACATAATTCCCTCAGTTTGAACAATACACAACTAATTAAAACATAACTATTCTATAATTTTTTGGCATGAACTTTGTTGCCTTCTTTGGAGAAAGGGAACTTTAGGCAATAGAATGATTTTATTCTCACTCAATCTTAGTGAGAAAAATATGTTTCCATATTTGTATAATGAAGTTCTTATTCCAAGAAGACGTAGTGGATATATGATTTGGAAATGATATAGGACTAGAGTCTTTAGAGTTATTTTGAGAGTATAAATAATGATGAACTTTTGGATTCACTTGTTCATGCATCTTCATATTGCATAATAATCTCCCTAAGTTTCTCTTAGTGGGGTGGGGGTTGTTAGGTTAAGTAGGATATTTACCATGCTTAATTTTTACTTAGGAAAATATTATTAGTTATTAATTAGGTGCATATAGTTTATAAGTCTATTCTTAACCAATGAGAGATCATTTTTATGTTCTATTTAACAAATATTTGTATATAGTTAAAATAAATATGCAATATTTTTAACTTTTCAAATTTCAAAAATTGCTTTTCTTCAATTTTATTGTCTACAAAATTTTGAGTGATAAGGGCAAGATTTTTGAGAAGCATAAACTTTTTATTGCAACTCTTCTACCACAAAGACCATAATAAAAAAAATATTTAGCAGTTTTTAAGTATTTTTTTTTAACTCTTCAAAATTTGTATACTTGTTATATTTTCAATTATATTCATTTATTTACTTGTTTATATGACCACCATTCAATAAAGTACAATATTTTTAATGGATTTTTTTTAAAATATTAATTTTAAAAATATTGATATTTATAAGTTTTTTATGCTATATATATTAATAGATAAAATACAAAATTTGAATAAATGATCATTGTGAACATTTACTCTTAAATTATTATTTTAATCTCACAATACAAATATCATTAAGTTATTAAGAAAATATACAATCTAAACTATTATTTTTAAATTACCTATAAAGTATACAACTTAAACATTTAAAAAAATAATTAGATATAAACCAAAAGATTCATAGATATTCAAATAAAATTTCATACAAATTTCATGTTAGTATTAATCAACGTAGAATCTTGTGTATTGTCACTTGTAATTAATCTATTTGGTTATTTTGAATCTTTTTAGTTTTTGGATATCATCATAATTAATAAATTTAAAACTTATCAACTTGAAATATTTTATACTTTTAAAATTAGAATTTAGTTTAAGTTTACAATAAAAAAATAAAATTGTATGTAAAAATGTAAAAACATACAATATAAAGAATAATTTTAAAGAATTTAGTTTAATATTACAATATAAAAAAATTTGTATGTAAAAATGAAAAAAACATACAAATAAAGAATAATTTTAAATCTAAATTTTATTTTTGATTATTTTTATTGTTGAATTATTTTAAAATAAAATATAATTATATTTAATAGTTAATTCATTTATATTACATAATAATTATAATTTAATTAATTATGAATTAAATAATTAAATAATAAATATTCTTTGAATTTTAGAAAATAGAATTTAGTTTAATTTTATAATGAAATTTAAGTTTTGCAAATATTTTGTTGATTTGATTATTTATTTTCTCTAGGCTATTCAAATTAAGAATACAATTCAACTCAAAAATATAAAAATAAGCATGTAATATACATGCAAAGAAATAAAAAAAAATTGCTTTTATATATATTCATTTCTTAATTTATTCTCAAATTATAAATAATTATTGTTGAATTATTTTGAAAATAATATTTAGTTTTATGTAATTATATTAAATATAATAGAATGATCAACTGTTATAGATTTACCACTTCATCTTTTACATTGTATGCATTGCAAATAATCTCCACATACACAAATCAAACCTTTAGAGATGTAAAGACATACATATGAGGTAGGATGTAGTTTTATTTAATTTATTTGTATTGAATAATTAATATAATTTAACTGAAATAGATAATAAATACTTTATCAATTTTTAATATTAAAATTTAATTTAATTTTAAAATTAATTCTAAGCTTTCAAAATATTTTGTTGATTTAATTTTTTTTTATGATTAATAATTCTTACCTTAATAATACTTCATTTGACATAGAAATAAAATTATAGATTTAAATACTTATTTTTGTAATATATATACACAAAATGATTGTTTATTCAAATTTAAAGAACAATATACGTAATTGAAATCAAAAATACAAAAGTAGGAATGCAAAATATATATATATATATATATATATATATATATATATTTGAAATTAGAGTTTAATGTAGTTCTAGAAAATAAAATAATTTAGATGCAAAAAAAAATATATTTTAAAATTATTATTAATAATTGTTGAATTATTATAAAAGTAAATTTTAGATTTAATTTAATTTATTTGTAGTAGATAATTACTATAATTATTTTAAAAACTAGATAATAAATACTATATAAATTTTAGAAATTAAAATTTAGTTTAATTTTATAATGAATTCTAAGCTTTACAAATATTGTTGTGATTTGATTAATTATTTTTTATGATTAATAGTTCTAAGTCTAATAATACTTCATTTCAAATACAAATAAAATTTTAGGTTAAAATAATTTTATTTTTTTTGTAATATTTTTCATTAATGTTGAATTTATAAACTAATGTTAAGACATTAATAATTCTAACCATAATAGTACTTAATTTCACATATGAATAAAAATATTTATTGAATTTTATTTTTTTAATATATTTATCATTAATGTCAAATTTATAAACTAATATCAATAAATAAATAACCTTAACCAAAAGATTTATACTAGAACTCTAATTGAACCCTAAACCTAACCCTAATTCAACCATAACAATATGATTTAACTATGGTTAGGGCTAGAGTGAGATTTTAATTATGGTTAGTGTTAGGGTTAGGATTAGGGTTTAACTCGAGTTAGGGTTAGTATTCAATTATGATTATAGTTAGGGTCAAATTTATAAGCTAATATTAAGATATTCAAAGCTCTAACCCTAATCTAACCTTAGTCTCCATCCTAGAATGCTAATTAAACCATCGTAGCAATAAGGTTCAATGAGAGTTAGGATTAGGGTTTAAGTAGGTTTATGGTTGGAATTAGGGTTCAATTACTTGGTTAGGGATAAAATTAAATAAGTGTTGTGATTGGGGTCAAGTTCAATTTATAGTTAGGGTTTAGTTAGGATTATTTTGGTTAATCTTACAATTGGGGTTTACCTAGACTGTTAATTGAACCCTAATTTAACCCCAACAACAAGGTTCAATTAGAGTTAGTGTTCAAGTTCAATTAGTCTTATGGTTGGAATTAGGGTTCAATTAGGGTTAGGGTTAGCAATCAATTAGTGTTACTATTAGGATCAACTTCATTTTGCTATTAGGGTTCAGTTAGGCTAATTTTTGTTAAGTTTACAATTAAAGTTTAATTAGAGTTAGGTCTACATATGGTTAAATTAGTGTTAGGGTTAAGGTTCATTTAGATTAAGGTTCAAATAAGGTTCAATTAGGATTTAATTAGGTTCATGATTACTGTTTAATTAGGGTTAGGGTTAATGTAAGTTAGGATAAAATTATTAATGCAGAATAAAACTTGGAGCTAGGATTAGGGCTATTGTAAGTGGTAGGGTTGGGCTTAAATTAGGAATAAATAAAGGGTAGGGTACAATAAGGGTATAATAATATTGGTTAATTTTTAAGTTATGACCATGTTAGATGCCAAATTGGTTTAAAAGACCCCTTTTTGAAGCCCACAAGGAATTTATTTCTATATTCCTTATATATTGTTTATATTTTTTATCATTGTGTTCGACCTCATGAGAATGCTTCAGAGTAAAGTACACCTTGAAAATCCAGCTACACCTAGAGAACCATTCAATCTCTCAAAATTTGACTGTTATTCTAGAATTATTACCAAATTGGATATGTCCAAAGCCTTTGATAAGTTGACTGGAAAATTCTTTACTACATATACCTCCTGTCAACTTCAACTAGGGGAGTACTAATTGCATAATGAATTTTCTTCTTTTTCAATTCGATTAATCATCCCCCATAGGGTCATCTTCACCAAGTACGGGATTAAGCTAAAGAGACCCATTAACATGTATTTTTTCCATCAAAATAGTAAAGGCCCTAAGTACAAAACTTTTACTACCCAATATGTTACAAAAATTTACATGTATGCCAATTCTAGGAGCACAAGCCAGTACATACAGTTTGCAGATGTTACTTGGCTTACAAGATAGATGAGTTTCTAGAGGAGATACAAATAAAGATGACTTTTCAAATTCTTTCAATGCCCTGTGTGGAGTAACCCGAATTTATTGTTAATTCTGAATCTGATATTGACATATATCATTGAACTAAGATTGATACTATTGTTCTGACTCATTGGCGATAATTATTGGATCTATGTGTAAAATTTGGAGATTTGTGTTTGACTGCAAAGAGTTATCTCTTGTGATTTACTAAAGAAAATTATTATTTATGTTTGTGGGCTTCTTACATAATACAATATATTTATGCATTTCTTGCAGAGTCTATTCCAATTGATCATAACAAAAATAATTCCAATTTTTAAAACAAAATAAGATAGAACCAAATAATAGTGAAAATCCCAAACAAATATTGTCAAGAGTGTATCTCATTTAGCTTTTATTTAATCTTTCTCTTTATATCTATAATTTCCTAAAGTTTTTATGATCATCCAAATAAAACATTGATGGATATATAACACATTTAGTGCACTCATTCCCTAGTTCATCATATCTGGGAGAGAGCATGCCCATCTAGAGATGACCTTAGAATTTGATTATGTGAAGTATTCAGAGATAGAGATGTCGATAAAAATTCAAATGAGACAAGTAGATATGTAAGCTACGGGTATACACATCAATGGCTAAGTTAAATATTTAATACCCTAGACAAATATTAGTTCACATAGTGATGAGTCTGTAGTACAAAATTTTAATTCTAGATGGTAGGCTTATAACTCTACTATCCTAGAAATGCATGAGCATTATGTGGTCACCTTGAAAGGAATAAAATAATTTGAATCATCAATTTCTTGAATCATTATGGTTGAAGTATCTGATGTGTCCACCTATAATACCCCTCAATTTTTCTCTTTTGATCGAAAAATGTTATGTTTGGTTATGTCTTATTTTATGTTAGTACCTTGACTATGGTACTCATTGACTATTAGATCGCTATTTGTAAAGCGATGTGAATGTGATATTTTGATGTGATGGTATTTCATTATGATGTTATCATTATGACATGCTTTAGATTAGCATAGATGATATTTGAATTAATGATGTTTTATTCTTTGGATTAAATTATTGATGTTAGATTTGTCTATTTTGCGACAATATATTGGTGAAGGGGATGAGATTGCATCACTCGCTTGCGAGTGCCCTACGATTCTGCATCTTCCTCTTCACGGTGTTTTTTAATTATGATGTAAATATACATATGTGATATAATTTTTTTCATAGGTTAACAGGTATAGGACATCGAATCCACCTGGTTTCACAGGTTTTAGCATGTCCATTTCCTAATGACATTTGTAATGCCCCACCATGAAACCCTAGAGGAATTTGCAAGGAACTACTTAAACGAACTATTTTTTTTTTGTTTAAGTACAATTAATAAGTAAGCTCACTAACTAAGTTTAGAAACCTCTAATGTTATGAGACAAAGGTTATATAGAACCTCAACAAAAACATGACAATTATTTAACTAATAAAAATAACTCATACATTCCAAGTAAGATAATTTTACAACAAGCCTAAGAGGTAACTTTCAAATGCATTAATCCATTTATTAATAATAAGGTTACAACACTCATTTTCCGAATGAGGCAAGTTCAATATACATAATTAAGATTACAAATTCCACCTCGATAAAAAATGAGGGGTAATAAATTATAAGAACAATTGTAATGAAATCAAGCAAGAACTGCAACTGAAAACTATGAGCTCTCCAACTGGAAGTCTCATCCACACGAACAAGGAGAAAAAACCCAATGGAGAAAGGTGCACATTCCACCCAACCAAGTGGAACCCAAAGGTCCACCCTCCATGCTAGGAGATAGTAACAATAGTTTCTAACCAAGAACATCTACCTCTAGACATAGGCTAACACAACCATACTGAAATAAACACAGTGACATCACTAACACAAGGTTACAATGCTTCCAAAAATTACATAATCAACTGCATCACCGATATGAACATATTGTCAACCTAGGAGAAGTGTCATCACAATGTTACATGGGTTATCCTGGTGAGTCTTCCTAGGCCCCGACCCCCATCTCGAGTTATCCTAGTAACCTCTAACAACTTCTGGCCCCTCATGTAAACCAAAGCAAAATCAGTTATCTTTCGTAGAGACAAGATAACGATCTTTCCATTCCAGGCCTTCTCGTCTCAACTCAAGTCCTTAAAATCCCTTGTGTTCATGAGAAAGGCATAATTATCTTATTAAGTGTTTAATACTATGTGATACTCTAATCAGTTAATTAAGTTATCACTGGATTAACTAACTTGCAATGAGTTATCCTGGCACCACTTTGTGTGCCGACCCTCATTACAAGCCACTCCTCTAAGGCGACACATGGAACAACTCCACAACCCAAGGGTACACAAGTTCTACATGAGGTTACCACATCCATAACCATGACATATAGTCAACACTCTCCCATTCATGATAACCGAGGAACAAATTGGTTAAACAAACCACCCAAAGTAATCCAAAGGTTGACTACACAAAACAACAACCCACAAACTTGAAAACCCAACTAGAAGACTTGACAAATGCTAAGATCCACATTTCTCGAATGGTCATACGAACAACTCAAAAACAAGGAAAGAATCAAATGTACTTTGGGTTCACTAAACCCATTTCCTCACTAGAATTCAATAATCAATGCATCAAATAAATTGAATTAAAAATGTCATTTCAAATAAGGGGGAACAATACTTAATCATAAATTTCCACATTAAAATTTGAATACAAGAAACATTTACTAGTACATCACAATTCAAAATCCCATGATTGAATAAAATATTGTTTCCCGTATTTAGTAAAACTCATTCTCTTAAAAAAAAAAAATCCCCTTTAAACAATATAATAATAAAATGAGATTCTCATTTTCAAAATATTAATATTAAAACATTAATATGATTATTATTATTTAACTCTCACATAATATTATATAAATCATAATATTAATCTATTAAAAGCACTTTAATATTATATTAAATCATAATATTAAAATGTAATAATATATTGCAATATTAAATTATTATAATAATTATAATATTAAAATATTATAAAAATTATAATATTTAAAATATAATAAAATACTATTATATTTATTTTCTTTTATTATAAAAAAAAAAAACTTGAAAAGGCTAAGGCAAGAGCCTCGGTTCACATGCCAACCCTTAGGGTTGAGCCACGCAAACCTCGGGACGTGTGAACAAAGATGCTAGGAGGAGAAGCTTAGCTGCAGGTTTTACCAGGCGGCGGCGATGATGGTTTCAACTATGGCGGCCGCAAGGAGTAGCGCCGCCAGGAGGTGGAAGGCGTGGGCAGAGGTGTCATGCTGAGCATAGGCAGAGGAGGAGGTGCCGACGAAGGTCACGCTGGTGGTTACGGTGCGGGCGACACTGGCAGCGCCGACCACCCACAGTGGTGGCATAAGCTGCATAGTTCGCATGGGCCACGGGGGTCACTAGGTGCACTCCCCCACATCGCTTCCCATGGGGGCAGTGGTGGGGTGAGCCCCAAGCCCATAAAAAAACTTTTCCTTTTTCCTTTTTTATTTTTATTTTTAAATAATTCCGACTGTCTTTTTTTCTTAAGGTTTATTTTTATTGAAAAGAAAAAAAAACCAGAAACTAAGAAAACACAGTCCTTTGCAAATTTGGAATTTTATTAAAAAAAATTTGCCAACATAACTTTACAAAATAGAATTTTAAAAATAATATATAAATGTAAAGAAGTATAAGCACATATATATATAATGCTATATATATATACACACACAATCTCCATTCATTCAAGATTGAAACTCAACAATTTGAAGAACAAATTGAGAACAAAACAAAATGAAAATAATAATTTGCAACAAGAATTTATTTCCAACTTTGAACAATCTTATTCAAAATTTGAAAGCAAGCTTTCCCACAGATTTGTTTTGCACACAAATAATAGATTGCAAGTAGTTTTCCCATCAACACAATGCCTTTGAATAAAAAAATAATTAATTAATACAAGATGAGAACCTGATTTTTTTTTAAGTATGGTGAAGATCCTGACGGTGCTTTGAATCCCTTTTAAGCTCCATAGATTCTTTGAGCTTTTTATCCAAACCCACAAAATTGAACAATCCTTCCTCTTCTCTTTTCAATTTTTTTCTAAAAATTCCATTTTTTTAGACTTGTGAAGAAAATTCATAATAATGCAATTTTTCCCCAAAAATCCTACAACCACCCTCATAAATTCCAGAAAGTAGAATAGGAAATATCTCATTTTTAAAATTTTTGAATTTTCAAATTTCTAAATTGACTTTTAATTCATTTGCTTAATTTTCAATTCCAACTCAAATATGCATGCAATTCCAAAATGAATAATTTAATTAATTTGAACACAAATAACTTAATCAATTAATAACATAAATCTACTACAAGATTAAATTATTTATTAATTAAATTAAATTACTCACTAATTTAAATCACATTTCTAACATTATTCTAACTTCCTTAATAAACTGAAACAAGGCAAATTGAACAAAATAGAACAACTGGACCACACTATGAACAACGACACACTATGACCGGGGTGATGACTTGGCACAAAAATCCTAGCTACTATCTCCCAATCGAATGTCGTTGGGCCTTGGACACGCTCAAACATGTGAAACTAGGTGGAGTCAATGTCCTGTACCTGTCAACCTACGAACAAAGAATATATCCACATGCAATAATATGTCATAAATAAGGCGCACCGTGAAGAGGAATCATGAAATCGTAGGGAACTCGCAAGCAAGTGATGCGTTACCATCCTCTTCACCAAGACAGTAGTACTAACTGACACATCTAACATAGCAGCATAATCGAAAGTATGAAACATCATAAATTTACATATCCACTTATGCTAACTCCAAACATGCCATAATAATCACATCCAAATATAGTATCATAACAATAAGATACATCACAATAAAATAGTGATCAATTGTAACCAAGTACAAAGTCAAAGTACAACACAATACTAAAGCATAAAAGAGGAAACAACCAAGTTCGCACAATAGAGCAAAATGAAGGGGTATTACAACATTCTACTGGGAGATAGTAGCTAGATTTCCATGTCAAGTCATCACCTTGGCCATAGTGTGTCGTCGGTCTTAGTCTAGTCCAGTTGTTTTAATCCGGTTCATTATGCCTTGATTTTATTTAATTACAGGTTGAAAAGGGTAGTTAAATGGCTTTATGTATTTATGTTGTTGATTAGATTAATCTGGTTATAATGTCAAAAATGTTATTTAATTTATTAACTAATTTAATTTAATTAATAAAATAATGTAATCTTGGATTAGATTTATTTTATTGATTAATTAATTTAATTGTGTTGAATTCAATTCAGCTATTAATTTTGGAAATTATTAGATATTTTGTTGAAATTGAAAAATGGGAAAAATGTTTTAATTTGTATTTTTTTGAAAAACTTAAATGCAAAAATGAAATTAGAAGATATTTTCTGTTTTCTATTTCCAAAATTTATTATGGTGGTTGAATGAGATTTTTTGATTTTCATGAATTTTTCTATAAGCATGACGAATTGAAAAAGAGAGGGGACTTTTGTTTTTTGGTTGTGGGTTTTGGATTGGAATTGTGGAAAAGCTTTGTTGAATTGCTGGGAAGGAGTTGGAATCTCTAAAAGAATATTTGCTCAATTGGCAACCTCTCAAGCTTTTGAAACTAGTTTCATTGATTTAGTTTTTTTGATTTTGAAGAAAAATTCAAAGCTTTGATAAGCTGTTTGCATAACCATGTTTGAAAAACAAAGAAAAAAATTTGTGATGAAAAGAAACCCATGCTAGATTTTGTTTCAAAATCCTGAAACCTATGTTGGAAAATATTTTCTCTTCAAAGAAAAATGGTGTATTTGGGTATGTGCAGGATCATGATGGGCCAAAAAGTGGTGATATGTAAGTGATATGATGACCCATGTGGTTGACGAATTTTTTTTTACCCAAAATTGATGAACCGAAAATGGTTTTTAAAGGAGATTCTCATCTTTCCACCAATATAAATTATTCTTTACTTTTAATTTAATAAATAATTATTATAAATTTTCTATTGGAATTATGACTAAAGTCCTTATTGATAGGTTGATTGAAAAACATCTATATCTTTCAAACAGTATCACATTTTTTGAATCTGAAACATGTGTCACATTCTATGCTTCACATACTATAGGATTAAAAAAATAAAAAATAAATTTCGTGAAGTTTTGACCAAGATAAGGTGGTTAGACATACGAGTTTTTATATTTTTTAAAAGTCATAATAAAAAATTCATAATTAATTATTTACTTGGAAACAAATTATGAAAAAATATACATCACATTGAGATATGAGTCCTCTAATTATACCTAAAATATTATAAAAAATATTATCATTTTAATATGGTTAGGTTGGTCAGACAAACACCTACTTCTTATTTTTTCCCTGGAATTTAAGTACTACTACATTGAAATTTCAAATTTTCACCAAATAGATTTCTATTTTTTTTAAATAAACCTAGTAGTTTAGAAACTACATTAAATTTACGACAGATTCTATTCTTACATATTTTTGAAATAATATAGATAACTTATTCAAATTTTTATGTCAAGTTTCCTAACTTTGATTTTTTTGAATTTATTGCCACTTAAGGGCCTGTTTTCTCCATGATGATCCTGCACATACCCATCTGCTATATTTGATCATTTTGGAAATTAATTGACCTATGGTTTTATAATTTCTATTAACTTGGATAAAAATATATATATGAGCATATATATATATATATTTAGATATTTTTGTTTGGGGAAAAAAAATAAAAAAATAAAATCCTAGTTAAAATCTAGGCAGATTTAGCAATCCACAGTCATGGGTTTTAAAAATAAAATAAAGGATAATAAAAACAATAATAATAATAATTTTTTTGTGGGAGGATTTGGGGGAGCGTTGGGGGCTCACCCCACCACACCCCCATGGGAGGCGTGTATGGGAGCCACGCCCAGTGCAACCTCCATACCCCCCTATCGTCGCCGCCCATGGAAGGGACGGTTGTGTGTAGACACAGTCGCTGCCCCCTTTGGGGGTGTTGAATGTGTTTACAAATAGTTGCCCCAACAATTGGGCTCGACTATATGTAAACATAGACGACCGACCCATGTGGGAGGCATGCGGACCAAAAAAATCAGTCATCCATATTCGTGGCGTGCGTGGCCTGAGGCAAAAGCATTTGACTTTTTCTTTTATTGTTTTATTTTTGTTTTTTATTTGTTAATATTATAATATATATAATTAATATTTAATATAATATTAATATAATATTAATATAATATTAAAATATTATTATATATGATTTATAAATATGTATTTAATATTTTATTATTATTTTTGTATAATATTAACTATAATTATATATTTATAATAAACTATATATATATTGTTTTATATATATGTATATATATACTTGTGAATATAATTTATATATATATATATATATATATATATATATATATATATATATATATATTAAATGGACAAGTAAAATAATAGCATGTTTTAAGTGTAATTGAGAAAATTTTAGATCAATATGTAATAGTCAAAATTAATGGATTTATTTTAAGATATCATATTTTTATAGAACAAATATTGGATTTGAAGGTATTATGTTTTAATAATGAGATTAGTTGACTTTAAAATGATTTATTTTGCAAAGGAGAAATAATTATTTTAAAATGACATGTTTTGAATTGATGAAGTAAATGTTTATTTTATTATTATTTAAAAGCAATTAGGGAATTAAATATTTGGTTTAAATGTATTCCTTTGTCTGGAAGAGGCGTATTATATTAGTTTCATTGAGACAATAAACTACTAAGTTATATTAAGGGAAATGGATTTAGTATATCCAAAATTAGTTTATTTCCTTGCAATTGCTTTATGTGATTATTTCCTCTGTGTTCATGTTTGGGGAAATGGGTTAAGTGTCTAGAGGATGGGGGTTGTTATTTGGTTATGTCAACCATTTGATAATTCCCTTGGGTAGCACATGCAGTTATGTCAATGTTATTACCTAGTTTCACGAACAGGGATTTTTTGTGCCTCCTATGGAAGGAGTGGATTATGCGATTTATGACTCTTTGTAAGGAGTGGCTTTGTTATGTTTGTTACCTCTAGTGCTTGGAGAGGGATTTGAATTATGTCTCCTCCTTGAGTTGGAGTGATTGTTTTATCTTTATTGTATGCACTTGGGTTCCCTTGGTAATTGTTTTGTATGTGTGTTGTCAAGTAGAAGAGTGGCTTCTGTTAGGCGCCAGAGCCCAAATAGGTAAATTGGATAACCTTCAGAGGTAGTTTAATAAAGTGTTAACTAAAAACTGTAATTAGAGGTTTAGGTAGTATTTCACTCTAATCAAGATAATTTCTAGCCTCACTCATAGTCACAAGTGCTTGTTTAGGCTTGGGGTGAGTGGGATGGCCTAGAATGGCAAGGTCATCTATCTGGTCTTTATGATAGGTATTTTATTTTGCATTGGTAAGTATGAGGGTTGAAGCCTATGAAGATTCCCAGAGGATATCTCATGTCAATCTGTGTGATGAAACTCTGTCTAGGACAACAGTTGGTATTTGATTTTATGTGTATCATTTTCTTAACATACCTGATCCATTTTATATCTAGAAGCAATGTGACCATGTTAGAGTTGTACTTGTGTTGTACATATGATTGGTTGTGTCAATTTCCTTTAGTTATGTTTTAGCCTATGTCTAGAGGTATTTGGTCTTGTCTTGGAATTCTTGTTACTATCTCCTAGCACGGGGGGTGGGCCTTCGGGTACCACTTGGTTGGGTGGAACATGCACCTTACTCTGTTGGTTTTTATTCTTGTTTGTGTTGATGAAATTTCTATTTGGAGAGCTCGTGGGATCTAGTTTCATTTCATGATTTAGTCATTTAAGTTGATCTTGTAATTTATTACCCCTCATTTGTAATCGAGGTGGAAGGTTGTAATTTGTAATCATGCTTATCGGATTTACCTCAATCGGGAATTAGAGATGTAATGTTATTGTTTAAATTATTGTTAGATGAAATCACATGGTATATCTTATTCCCAATGTAATTTATCATGTATGGGATGTATGTGTTCTTAATTTATTAAGTAGATAAATGTTATGGTTTATTTTAAGTTGTTTGTGGGTTTTTAAGTAATCTCAATCTCGTAATCTTAGAGGTTGTTTGCAATGAGTAGTGAACTTGCATGTTAATTGTACTCAAACAAAAAAAAATAGTTCGTTTGAGTAGTTAATTGCAGCTTCCTCTAGGGTTGTGTGGCAGGGCGTTGCACATGGTATCAGAGCCCCAAGTTCATACACTGGTACATTTGTGTCCACTAGGTTGTCCCTATGAATTTTTTAGTAGAATTGTTAAGTGATCATGTGTTCATGGCTTTTACTTTAGCATGATGTATTCTATGGAAAAGTGTAGCGTGAAAGAAACCTGATAAAAGGTTTGGTTGGAAAGTTATGATATGTATCCCATGGGTTATGGAATTGGAGGTTCATATGCGATTATGTATGTAGTTGTACCCCTGTAGATATAGGAAACTAGTAATTGTATCATGTTTGAGAGTTGTGAATACCCCATACTTGCTTTGTGTACCCATGTGATGGTGATACTTGGTACCCATCCTTGAGAAAAAGTTACCCTTTGGTGTTTGATTTACCATACCATTATGTGTGTGCATAATTTTTACCTAATTGAGGGCCAACCCATGTGTGGTTGAAACTTATATATTAGAGTAACCAAAATTAGTTCTTTTTCTTTTGGTTCTCTAGACCCTCAATCCGTGAAGGGATAGTAGCAGCCACAAGTTCCTTGGGTGGAGTGTGTAGCATACACATATTGCGGTGTAGAGCATCATAGCTCAACAAATCCCAAGGAAACGTACCCACTAATTTCACTTATGATGGATCAGGATACTTCATCCATAAGTGTTAACCTAATCACCATAGATTTGAGTACAACAACACAGGTTTGTGTGTATATGTCTAGGCATCTGTGGAGGCGTTGATTTGGCATAGCGAGTAAACATCATCTATATGAGAGGTGAGACTCGGTAGCCCCATACTGATATTATCGTATCGTATTGTATACTTAGTGTATCTGCACATGCTCCGACATGATGTGATAGATACGATGCCACATCGCACTGATGTTTCGACATAGTGCTGGTCATGATGTTGTATTTACACATATTCTGATATGTTAATAAAAAGGGGGATTACAAATGGGTATGTTTAGGATCATGATGAGCCAAAAAGTGGTGACATGTAAGTGATATGATGGCCCATGTGGCTAGCGTATTCTTTTTTACCCAAAATTGATGAAAGAAAAAGGTTTTTAAAGGAGATTCTCAACTTTCCACCAATGTAAATTATTCTTTACTTTGAATTTAATAAATAATTATTATTAATTTTCTATTTGAATTACGACTAAATTCTTGATTGATAGGTTGATTGAAAAGAATTTATAGCTTTCAAACAGTATCACATTTTTTGAATCGAAAACATGTGTCACATTCTATGCTTCACATACTATAGGATTACAAAATAAAATGAATTTCATTAATTTTTTACCAAGTTAAGGTGGTTAGACATATAATTTTTTAGAAGTTATAATAAAAAAATAATAATTAGCTATTTACATTGAAAAAAATTACAAAAAACTATGCATCACATTGGTACATGAGTTCTCTACTTATATCTAAAATATTATAAAATAATATTATCATTTTATTGTTATTAGGGTGGTCAGACAAACACCTACATCTTATTTTTTCCTTGAAATTTAAGTACTACTACATTGAAACCTCAAATTTTCACCAAATTATTTTTATTTATTTTTAAATAAACCTAGTAGTTTAGAAACTACATTCAATTTTCTACAGATTCTATTTTTACATATTTTTTAAATAATATAGATAACCTATTCAAATTTTTATGTCAAGTTGCCTAACTCTAATTTTCTAAATTTTCATCGCCATGTAAGGGCCTATTTTTTTCATGATAATCCTGCACATACCCAAATTAATTAAATTAAAATTTATTTATTTAATTAAGAGAGGAAGAATGATGAATTTAATCAAATATAGATTATTCGATTAAATGACTAGGAAAGGAGAGGATTCAGAATGAAATGGTGTTAGTAAATCAAGATCTAGTGTGTAGGATCAACTTGTATATTCATTACAGAATGTATTTTCTTTAAAATTTAGTGAAAATTTATTGCAAATATCAAGTTTCGATTTTTCTTTTTCGCAATCATAATTTTAATTATAAAAAAAGCACATTAATTTTAAACTTTATTAGTTTTAAAAGAATAAATTCTAATTCTTTAAATTGTTTTGTCAAATTATTCCATTTTTCATTATTTCTTTCCATTTTTTTTTATACTACACATTTGTGTAATAAACTCTTGCCTTGTAGATTTATATTAATTAATTTTTATTTTCAAATTCCATGACTAATAATTTGAGTTGAAGTTTCATAATTATAAGTATATGTTACAATGGAAAATAGTTGTGTGAAATTTCACTTTGTATTTGATAGGTTATACCTTCATCTTAATTATACACCTCTATAAATATATATTCATTCATCACACTGAACTCTTCATCCCACTTCTAAATTGAAAACCAACCATTCAACCCCACAAGCACAAAAGTTATATTCAAGGCTACATTATACAACGTATTTCCATATTTACATCTACTATAAAATTTAACATGTGCCTTAGTGTATTGTATTCTCAAGTTATAAATTATTTAGCATAGTTATCACTCTCACTCATAACTATGAAATTTAATTCCATTTCTATGGGCCTCCCATATATTTTCAAGACTAGGTTCCAAATTGTAAGTACATCTTTTCCTATGGTGTAAAATACAATATTCCTCCATGCCATACACAATCCATGTAAATTTGGTGAACTATAGACCTATCCTTATTATCTAGACCCTTTGATGAGTTACACCATTGACAATGGATATTCTATATAATATTTTTTATCACTTGTGTTCTTCAAATCTTATATTATTCTACAAATTATTTAACACATGCTCCTACACCATCATAATACCTTTTATGTGAATCTTTGATAAAATTTTAACTAATTAAAAAAAAACTCATATTATTCATCATATTTAGCTAGTAGAAAATCCATGAGTTCTTGAATTATGATGCAAAATTATTTGACCATCTAATGTGTTGACAAAATATAATACCATTTTTTATTCAAATTACCATAGAACATATCAAAGACATTTGATAAACTATATGGAGTTTTAAAAATTATTACTTATATAGAAATTATACTCCTCCAATAATTCTTTATCTTTCTCTAAGGTGTTTTTTGTATGCACAAATGTTATTTGCATAAATATGGAAGCCTGAGTAGAGTTTTAGTATTGCAATTAGACTTTTCTAAAGGTTTTAGTATATAGTTCTCTATAAAATTTATAATTCACATAATTATACCAAAAAGAAATGTATTTTTTATAAGTTTAATTTCTCATCTACTAATCAAGTCATAACATAAAATATTTAGGATATAGTTCATAATTTCAATAGTTAATTCTATTTATGTCTCTTTGATTAGAAAATCATTATTTTATCTATAAATAATAATTAATAATGTTAATTATTCATCTATGAATTTATCTTTCCATTGAAATCTACTTGAAAATACTCATAGTTCATTTTCATAGGCATCCTCAAGTATTTCATCTCTTCAAATATTTGTCATTAGAATTTTTTCATTTTTTTTGTCTCTATTTATTTTTCTAATTAAACAAATAAATATGACTTATTATAATTTATGTAAAAAAACATTAGATAACATCAGTATCTTTGCTTTGTGAGGTTACACCTACTATTTGGTATACCTTAGTTAAATTTTTTAAATAGATTTTTATTTTTTAAAATTGTTAGTATTAGATATTTGGACAAAGTCTTTATAATGGATCTAAAATTAAGGTTTTTCATCATTTCAAAAAATAATTGACAGTTTTTGAAAGTGAATCTCTATATTAGATTTTTTTTGTGTTCATTTTACTCCTTATGCTCTTTCATATCCTAATGATGGATCATGGAGTGTGATCCAAAATGTTGATGCAAAAACACAAACCCAGTCTAATCCAGAAAGAAAATATTCATGGATTGTGGAAATCTATTATCACAAATAATTGACATCATATAAATGATTTTAATTTTCAAACATAACCATCCAAATTTTATTATCATTTTCCTCTAAAGTGCATTTAATATTAATATTGCTAATCATTATTGTTAAAATAATTTTATCAATTTCAAATAAATGCTTAAATTTAATTGAGAATTGCTAGGTATGTTTTATTTATTTTTTATTAGAATTACGAAGATGTAGGAGATAGAGAAAAAGCACATGAACAATATGAAATATTGTATTAAACAACCCAAGTCATAATTAGTACAATTCCTTTATTATATAGTAAAGGATGAGGCAATCAACATTATAGGTGGATTGAAAATTGCCTCATAAGGTGGCATAAGATAATAGAATGGTTTTGCAAATAGGTTTCAAGCTTAGGAACACTTGGAGTGTCCAACCCAAGAAACTCTATGACTGAGTCATCAAAATTATGTGTAAAGTGTTGAGGGATATTTGAGGTGAATTAAAAAGTCTTCCAACCTTAGAAGGTGTGTGCATGAGGTTAATCATAAGCTCTAGAGGTGTCAATTTGGTACATTAAATTATACAAGTTGTCTAGCCTCATATACCTAAGTACACTATCTCTTGGAGGCTAATCACCTTATACAACAAGAGACCTAAGAGAGGGAGAGGGAGTGGGAGGTAGAAACTTGAGAGAGAGAGGGATGAGTGGGAGAGAGATAGAGGGTAGAGAGAGAGAGTTATCTAGTTAGGGTGGGAGGGAGACTTGAGAAGAGGGGGAGGGGTGGGAGGGAGAGAGAGTGTGTTATCTACTTAGGGTGGGAGGGAGAGACTTGAGAGAGGGGGAGGGGGTGGAAGGGATAGATTTTAAAGAGAGGCAGAGATGGAGAGAGAGTGGGGGGGAGAGAAAGTTATGTAGTTAGGTTGGGAGTGAGAGACTTAAGAGATGGGGAGGGGGTGGGAGAGGTAGACCAAAGAGAGAGATATGGAGTTCTCTATTTAGGGTGGGAGGGAGATACTTGGGAGAGGGGGTGGAAGAGAGAGACCTGAGAGATAGGGAGGAGAGAGAGTTCTCTAGTTAGGGTGGCATGGAGAGACTTGTGATATGGAGATGGGGTGGGGGGGAGAGAGGGAGAGGGACAAATAAGGAGTGGGAGATAGAGAGATAGAGAGAGATAGAGAGAGATAGAGAGATATATAGATGGAGAGAGATTGAGGGGGTGAGAGGGAGAAACAAGAGAGAGAGAGAGAGAGTATGTGTATGTGTGTTTGTTCTCTAGTTAGTGTGGGGAGAGAGACTTGAGAGAGGGGGAGGGGGTGTGAGGGAGAGACTTGAGAGAGAGGTGGGGTAGGAGGGATAGACTTGAGAGAAGGGGAGGGGTTGGGAGGGATAGAATTGAGAGAGGGGGGGGGTTGGAGGGATAGACCTGAGAGAGAGGGAGAGAGGGAGAGTGAGGGAGAGGGAGATAGGAGGGAGATACTTAAGAAATGGAGAGAGGAAGAGAGTTCTCTAGTTAGGGTGGGAGGGACAAAAATTAGGGAGGGAGAGAAGCTAGGAGACAGAGAGGGGGTGGAAAAGAGATACCTCAGATATAGGGGCTAAGAGGAAGAGAGAGATATTCTATAGTTAGGGTGGGAGGGAGATGGGGTGGGAGGGAGAGAACTAGGAGAGAGGAAGTGGGAGAGGAAGTGGGAGAGCGTGTGGGAGAGGGAGAGAGAGAGAGAGGGGGGTGAGGGAGAGACCTTAGAGAGAGACAAAGAGAGTGTGTGTGTTCTCTAGTTAGGGTGGGAGGGAGATACTTTAGAAGAGGGGAAGGGGGTGGGAGGAAGGGAGATACCTGAGAGTGTGTGTGTGTGTGTGTGTTCTCTTGTTAGAGTGGGAGGGAGAGAACTGAGAGAGGGAGAGGGGACCTAGGAGGGAGAGACCTAAGAGAGAGAGATAGAGGGAATGAGAGATATACCTAAGCAAGAGTGAGGTGTGGGAGGGATAGAATGAGCGATATACCTTAGAGAGAGTGGGAGATATTGGTTTGGACCTAAAGCCTAAACCATAAACCATAAAGCCTAAAACCTAAATACTAAACCTTATTCCCTAAACCTTAAACCATAAAGCCTAAAGCAAAGAGAGAGAAACACAAAGGGAAGGAGGAAGGTTGGGAGATTAAGAGATAGGAGAGAGGGAGAGGAAGAGGGAGAGGGAGGGGCAGAGGGAGATTGAGAGTGAGGGAATGAGGGAGAGAGAGGTAGAGATGGAGAGAAGTAGAGATAAGTATATATGGAAGGAGAGATAGAGAGGGGGGAGGAGGGAGGGATAGGGGGAGAGACATGTGATAAAGAGAATGGGAGAGAGAGGAGGGAAGGAGGAAGGTAGAGAAATTGAGAGAGAGTGAAGGGAGGGTGGGAGATAGGAAGAGAGGGATAGGTTAGATAAGTAAAGAGGGAAGGTGGTTGGGATGAAGGAAGAGAGATAGGAGGAGGGAGAGAGAGACGTAGAGAGATATAGGTTATATATATTGAAGTAGAGAGGGAAGGTGGGTGGGAAGAAGGAAGAGAGAGAAGAGGTGATAGAGAAAATTAGACGAACAAAGGGAAGGAGGGAGGGAGGGAAGGAGGAAATGAGTGAGGGATGGAGGGGGAGAGAGAGGCTAGGTGGATAGAAGTATAGAGGGAAGGGGAGAGTGTGTGAGAGAGGTATAGAGCATAAGGGATAAAAAATGTGTGAGAAAAAGAGAGAAAGATGATAAAACTTGCTGATTACTGAAATTTGACTAAGTCTGAAATTTTTGAGATCTCCCAAAAACTAGAATTTGCATTGTCGCTCCTAGAGATCTGAAACCACTCTCAAACATACTTCCTATATACATGAAATATAACTTAAAGTATATGTAACACCCCTTCATTTTTATTTTTGGACTGGATAGTGTGTCCTTGTTTTGTTTTGATTAATAATTATGATATTCAGATACTTTATCTTGTGTGTGTTATTGAGCGCTATTTATAGAGCGACAAACTATTTTATGTGATGTGAACCTGGCTCCACACGTTTGATCATGTCGATCCAATGGTTAAGTTGAACGTGAGATAGTAGCTAGGTAACATGTGTCAAGTTTACGCCCTATCCTTAGTGTGTCATCAGTTTTGTTTGTTGAGTCATAATTTACCTTATTTTAATGTTATTTGATTATGAAAAGTGTGTGATTATTTAATCAATTTTTAGAATGATTATGTTGGTTAAAAGTGGTGATTATTTTATATTAAATTAAAATTATGTTTGGAACTTATATCTAAAATTTATTAATAAAATTTAATTTAATTAATTAAATTTAATCTCAAAAGGGTTGAATTTAGTTATTAAATAATTAAAATTGATTAATTAAGTTTTATTTTGATTAAATTAAATAAAAGCTAAAATTGGAAGATATTTTAAATTGCATTTTAAATTTAAAGTTAGTTTTCAAAAATTCGAATTAAGTGGATATTTTAATTTTCAATAGTGCATGCAAAATTAGATTTGGTTGTTTAAGATATTTTTGATTTAGGAATGAAGTGCATGTTTAATTAATAAGAAGAGATTATTGAAAATTCATTCATTAAAGAAGAAGATTTTGGAAAGGAAAAACTTCTTGAAGGCAGAGAAGAATTTTTGGGGAATATTGCACAGAGAAGGGTTTGAAGAAATTTTTGATTGTAGAATTGATTTGAGGAAAGTTTGTTTGCATTAGTTGAGTTTTGGATTGGATTCATTGCACGGTTGAAGAAAATTCAGGAGATCTTTTGAGGAGGCTTGCATCAAAAAATCATCTTTTCCTGTAGCTTCAAAATCCAGGTTTTGTTCTGTGTTTTTCTTGTTCTTGTTTGTTTAAAACAAATTTATATTGTTTAAATAATTTGTTGTTGAATTCATTGGGAATTTGGATTTGTTAATGGAAATTAGATTTAAATTAATTTGAAATTTGGGGAAGATTGTATAAATATACTGTAGGATTTAATTTTGGAATTAGAAAAATTGTAGTATTGTTTGTTAAATCAAACCATAGATTGTACAACACATTCATATTGTTGAAGGGAATTTAGATCCTTATAGAAAATAAATGAATTTATTTCAAAGAAAAAAAACCTCTGTAGAAAATTTACGGTTGAGAAACCTAGAAGATTAGAAAACCTTTGGCTATAATTTAGTTCCTTTTTATTATATTCATTCTTTTATTGTTATGAATTTGAGAAAATGGATTAAAAGAATTAGTTTTTATAACCTCTCAATTTTTGGATTTTCTTTAATTTATCATGTAGTTGAAATTTTGATTGAATATATATATATATATATATTATATATACTTACATATGTATATACATATGATATATATATTTAATATTGTTGTGAAAATTTATATTAAATCCTTGTGTCACCATCCGTATGGCGAATTGCTTTTGGGAGGATTCATAAATTTTTATTGGTATTTTTTTTTGTAAAGAAAAATAGGGAAACATTGCTTTGGTGGTTGGTGGGGTTGGATACATCTCCCCACTGCCCACTTGCTTGTGTGGAGCATTGCACTACCTATGAGGCAGTGCACCCACCATATTGGGGGATGCGTTGCCTCCCCTTCTTTAAGTAGCGGTCAGCTATACTGTATGTACAGTTCGATGTACCCTATGGAAAGGCACTGGTTGTACATAAGTATAGTCCGTCAGGACTTAAAGGAATTCATAGGTCAGAAAAAAGTACCTTGGTAATTGCGACACCATTGTTGTTAATTTGATTTGGTATTAAAAAAAATGTATATATTTAAATGTTTATTTGTTCTATATATATTATATATACAGTGTATATATATAATAAAATAATGAAATACATAAGTTTATTTTGATTTTAAGATTATAAATTAGCTTTATAAATTGTTGGAATAAGATTATTTGTAAACATTTAAATAAACATATATATATATATATATGTATATATATATATGTATATATTTAAATGTGTTTATTTTTAAGTGGTTATGTCTATTGTAATTGATAAATGGTAGAAATTAGATGTGTTAGTTTGAAACTCAAGAAATGGTTTACATGCATGGATAAATTGATGGTGTAAGGGATAACTGATAAAAATAAAAGAAATTACATGTTTTAAATGGAAAGTTGAAGAGATATAGGTTTTGGTTAGGAAATGGAAAGGGTTTACATGCATGGATTTATGTTGTTTTTAAAAGTAAAGTTAGGAATTGATTATATTGAAGAGGCAATTAGTTATTTTAATTTATTTATTTCTACTAGAGCAATTAAATCATTGTGATTGGAATATGAAAGAGATATGGATTTAGTATATCCAAAAATAGTAATATCCTCGTGATTGCCTTTTTGATTTATTTTCCTTGTATTTCGCAAAGGGATGTGAGTTTAAATTGTTTAAGATTCCCTATTATGAAAATGGAAATAGGATTATATGATTATTTCAGATAATCAAGTTATTGTGCCTATGATTTTATCAATGTTACCTTTTGATTGAGGATGGATTTAAGAAATCCAAATATTAGATCTGATTAATGACTTGAATGCTTTTGTAGCTATTTCGTCAAGTTGTGTTTTGGGAAGTGGGTTAAGTGTTAGTCCAAATTGTAAGTCTTCTAGAGGATTTTAGAGGATGAGGGTTGTCGATTCATTATGTCAACTAGTTGATTTTCCCTTGGGTAGTGCATGGTATCTTTTCATTATTTACCCGGTTTCCACAAACAACGATGTTTTGTACCTCATGTGAAAGGAGTGGACTATGTGTTTGTTGCCTCCAAGATGTTTGGAGTGAGTTCTATTATTTGTTTCCTCCTTGAGATGGAGTGGTTATGATGCCTAATTTGTGTGCACTTCTGATTCCCTTGGTGATTAGTTTGTTTGTGTGTTGTCCTTTAGAAGAGTGGCTTCTGTTAGGCATCGAAGCCCAAAGAGGTAAAATGGGTAACCTTCAGAAGTGAGTTAATCAAGTGATAACTAAATTAATGTAATTAGATGATTCAAATGCCTTTCACACTAATCAAGATAATTTAACCTCACTCATAGAAACAAGGGCTTGTTTAGACTTGGGATGAGTGGGAAGGCCTGAAATGGCATGGCCATCTGTCTTGTCCTTACGACAGGTATTTGATGCCAAATGAGTGAGAATGAGGGCCAGAGTTTGGTTGAGGTCACCAAGAAATTCGTAGCCTATGAAGAATGCCTAGAGGAGATATCATGACTAACTATGCGATGACACTTTGTCTAGGACAACAGTTGTAAAATGTTAAATTGTGTGTATGGTTCTCTAAACATACTTGATCTATTTTATGTCTGGAACCAATGTGACCTATGCCAATGATGTGAGAGTTGTACTTGTGTTGTACTTGTGTTTGGTTGAGTCAGTATGAGTCTGCCTATGGTTAGTGGTTGTAGATCTTTGTCCATGTTATGTTGTTACTATCTCCTAGCATGGGGGGTGGGATTTTGGGTACCACTTGGTTGGGTGGAACATGCACCATACACAGTTGGGTTCCCCTTTATCTTTAGTACTTGGTAGCGAGACATCCAGATGGACAGCTTGCAGTTCTTGTGTTTTATTCTTCCATTGTAATATTCCTAATTGTAATAAGTTATTTTTGCCCTCTTGTATTTACAAGGTGATATTTTGTAATTGTAACACTTATGTACTATTGCCTCATTCTGGGAATGAGAGATGTAACTATTGGATTAAGTAAATGATTATGAAATTGTATCTTGGATGTTTATCTTATTATGTTATATGGTATCCTTATGATGTATGATGTTTTTTTCATAAAGTATATAATGTTATGGTTATATGTAATATGTATGTGTGGATTTAATTAATCCCAACCTTATAGCCTTAAAGGTTGTTGTAATTAGTAAGTGAAAGTGTATATTAATTGTACTTAAAAAAATTTGGTTCGCTTAAGTCATTAATTATAAATTTCTTTATGGTTACTTAGCGGGGCATTACACATGGTATCAGAGCCCTAGGTTCATACACTGGATTCTCTGGGTACATTTGTGCCCACTGTGTTGTCCCTATGAATTGTTAGTGGAATTGTTAAGTGATCACGTGTTCATGGATTTTATGTTAGCATGATGTACTCTGTGAAAGAGAGTAGTGTGTTAGTAACCTGATATAAGGTTATGATTGGAAAGCTATGATATGTATTCCATGGGTTATGGAATTTGATGTTCCTATGAGATTATGTATGTAGTTGTACCCTTGTAAATGAAAGAAACCAATAATTTGTATCTTGTTTGAGAGTCATGGATACACTCTGGGTCATGTGAATTGCATGTTCACTCCGCATCACATGAGGGTTGATATCATTCTTGTCAGACGTTGTTTCCTCCTTCCTCATTTGGTGGCTAGTAACTAGTCACATGGTAGTTGTATAGTACAATTTTAAAGATTGTGAACTTTCTTTCGATTATTGATGATTTATTTTTCAGTTGATTATGAGGGCCAACACTTTGTTTATACTTGATTGTGAAGGTTTAGCCACAACTTGTGATCTTATTTTCTTATAACCCTAGTGGTTATGAATTTGATTAAGTGTTGAAATTACGTGTATTTATTTCTTTATTGTTGAAATGGACTTTAATTTTCTCTTCTTTATGAGCTTGGTGGCTAAGCTAGTCATCTTTTTTGTTTTCATGTTGGCTATGTGTCATATTATGTTTCCTCTCCAAGGACATATGAGACGGACTTGGTGAGTGTGTATGAGGAAGTAGATGTAGGAAACGTTGAGGATGGGGGTATGTGAGGTTGTTATGTAACTATGACCCACTACTTACCTATTTGTTATGACTATCTCTTGGAGGCTAATCACCTTACACAACAAGAGGCGGGTCATGGTGGTCTTGTTTGGATGGTTTCACTTTATGTATGGCCTAACACCATCAAGCCACTGATTGTGATGTTGATATATTTGAGATGGTTTATGTTCTTGATTCATGGATTCTTCTATCATGGATTGGTATGCTACTTTCCGGTGTCTAGATGGACCCTTGTGTAGTCTTGTGATGATTTTCGGTGATGTGTATTGGTAAATATGTGTATTATGTATGATAATCCATGGTTATGTGTTTTTGGAGACTTGATTGGTGGTTGCTTCACCATGATGTCTTGGTTGGATTGACAGTGTACTTGGCTGAGTTGTATATGGCACGGGTTGTTGTTGTTGTTTATGTGATGAGGTATGGAGTGGTTCAGTTTGGAACCCTTGGCTATGTGTGATTGTATGGAGTTTGCACTAGGGGTATTTGTAGGCTTCCAGGAGTAAGCCTAACCCTTGGGGGGGAGAATGTAACACCCCTCCATTTTGCTTTCTGGACTAGATAGTGTGTCCTTGTTTTTTTTTATTAATATTTCTGATATTTAGATACTTTATCTTGTGTGTGTTATTGAGCGCTATTTATAGAGTGACGAACTATTTTATGTGATGTGATGTGGTTTATCTGATGATTTATTTTACATTCTTTCATGATGTAATAATGTTAGTAGTTGTAACATGAGATTTTATTATGAGATTATTGAGTAAGATGTAAATTTCAGTCTTGATGAGTGTATTGGTGAAGGGGACGGGTTCGCATCACTCATTTGCAAATGCCCTATGAATCTGTGATTTCTTCTTCATGGTGTATATTATATTCTAGATATACTGTATGATGTTGTTTACTTGGTTTTAGGTTGTAGGTACATGACATTGACTCCACCTGGTTCCACAGGTTTGAGCATGTCGATCCAACAATTAAGCTGAACGGAAGATAGTAGCTAGGTAACATGTGTCAATTTTATGCCCTAGCCTTAGTGTGTCATCAGTTTTGTTTGTTGAGTCATAGTTTAACTTATTTTAATGATATTTGATTCTAAAAAGTGTGATTATTTAATCAATTTTTAAAATGATTACATTGGATAAAAGTGGTGATTATTTTATATTAAATTAAAATAATGCTTGGAAGTTATATATAAAAGTTATTAATAAAATTTAATTAACTTAAATTTAATTTATTTAATAAATAAATTCAACCCTTTTGAGATTAAATTTAATTAATTAAATAAATTAAATTAAATTTTATTAATAACTTTTAGATATAACTTCCAAGCATAATTTTAATTTAACATAAAATAATCACCACTTTTAACCAATGCAATCATTCTAAAAATTAATTAAATAATCACACACTTTTCAGAATCAAATAAAATTAAAATAAGGTAAATTATGCCTCAAAAAATGAAACTGATGACACACTAAGGCTAGGGTGTAGACTTGACACATGTTACCTAGCTACTATCTCTCATTCAACTTAACTGTTGGATCGACATGCTCAAACTTATGGAACCAGGTGGAGTCGATGTCATGTACCTGCAACTTGAAACCAAGTAAACAACATCATACAATAATTCAACACATAATATACACCATGAAGAAGAAATCAAGGATTCATAGGGTGCTCACAAACGAGTGATGTGAACCCATCCCCTTCACCAATACACTCATCAAGACTGACATTTACATCTTACTCAATAATCTCATAATAAAATCTCATGTTACAACTACTAACATCATTACATTATTAAAGCATGTAAAATAAATCATCAGATAAACCACATCACATCACATAAAATAGTTCATCGCTCTATAAATAGCTCTCAATAACACACACAAGATAAAGTATCTAAATATAGAAATATTAACCAAAACAAAAGAAGGACACAATGTCGAGTCCAAAAAGAAAAATGGAGGGGTATTACAATATAAGAAAGTAAACATCCATATTTAAATGTGAACTTATACTTAATGGTTTATTTCATGTATATAGTTTCCCTAAAAGATAACAAGAAGAAAGAGACAAGAAAAAGAGAAGAAAATATTTTCAATGTAGACCAAAATGCGAGTGCGTTATAACATGCTCCTATTTTGGAAATGTTTTTTTTTTTATTTCAAAAAATGCACAATTTTTGAACTCAAAATGTGTGCATTTTTTGAAATTTAAACCATAACGCGAGCACATTATAACATGCTTGAATTTTAATGTGCTTGCATTTTAACACACCAACATTAGGCTCAGTAATGACTGAGCCTAGGCTCGGTCATTACCAAATCATAACGCGAGCATGTTTTACTATAATGCATTCATGTTTTCGCTATTTTGGGATGAAAAAGTAAGTTTTCCATGAAATTGCTACCCATTTCCATGCACTTGCCCCAATAATAGTTTGAATTTTGGTTTTAATAACAAAATTATCATTTACAAATCACCATACTACCCCATTATCATTAATTTATTTTTTGTATATATTTTTAGAATTGAAATATTTATTTAATTTGAGGAGATCAAAAGAAGTGTAAGGTTTATTTTAAAAAAATATATTGATATTTTCATTCTTAATGACATGAATGCAATATTTTTTTTTTTTCACTTAATTTTTTTTTGGTTAGAGCAAACGATAGCCTTGAATTTGTTGTCCACCATCACATGAAAAGTTGTTTTTAGAGTATTAAATGCTTGTAATATTTATTGAGTAAACATGTATGTAGCATCCAATTTGACATCTAGTTGTCAAGTGAAAATCTCTTCTTAGAATATAAATGATTTTAATATTTAATATAATATTTTATTTATTTATTTTATCTTTTATTTAGTTTTTAAAATTTAAAATCTAACACAAAGAAAATCATAAATTAATTTAATTTATTATGATTAAATATTGTAAGAATTAAATATGTTATTAATGTCTTCTCACATTATGGGTAGACATCAAATTAGAGTGCTAATTATTTCAAGAATATTCTAAGAAGAGATTTTCACTTGACCACTAGTCATCAAATTGGAGGTTGCATATTCCATTACTAGGAAACTATTGATCTCCAATATTTATTACTATTTATAAGTAAATAATATTAAATATATTTATAAGAAAATTGGTTGATTGAATAAATTAAAATTTAAAGTCTAAATAAGATCAAATTTCAAATAAATAAAATATAGTCAATGATATTAAATATTGAGAGTTATATTACTAGGGATAGGAGAGTCTGTTAGATTTGGTTTTACCATACTTCAAAAATATCCAATTCATGCATGAAAGCTCCCCTCCCGACTATGAGATAACCTCTTATTTATCTTCCTCATATAACTAAGTATCATGAATATGTGAAATGAATAAAGAAAAACTAAATAATCATGCCAAAATTTAGCCTTCAACAAAACACATAGACACTAATTGATTGTAAAATATTAAATACTTTTATAAATACTAAACATAAATTTATAAGAAAAATAATTAATATTTTTTACTTTTTAAAATAATTTTTTATTACATATGTGCCTAATTCAACCTAGTAGGGGCACTCAATGGTTCAATTAGAGTTTAAATTTTGGTTGTAATAACAACATTATCATTTACTAACCACCATACTACCCCTTTATCATTAAGCTATTTTGTATATATTTTTAGAATTGATTTTTTGGTTTAATATAAAGAAATTAAATGAAGTGTATGGTTTATTTTTGAAAAGTATATTGATATTTAAATTCTTAATGTCATGAATGCAATATTTTTTTTGTTTTAACTTAGTTTTGTTTTTGATAAAAGATAGCCTCGAAATTCATGTCCACCATCACATGATTTATTTTTTTAAAGTATTAAATTCTTGTAATATTTATTGAGTAAACATGTATGTAGCTTCCAATTTGAGATCTAGTTGTCAAGTGAAAAGCTCTTCTTAGAATATAAATGCTTCTAATATTTAATATATCATTTTCTTTGTTTATTTTATTACTTGCTTTTTAAATCAAAATCAAAATCTAACACAAAGAAAATGATAAATTAATTTAATCTATTATGATTAAATATTGTAAGAATTAAATACTAAAAAAATATCTTCTCACATTATGACTAGACATAAAATTAGTGTGCTAAATATTTAAAGACTATTCTAAGAAGATATTTTCACTTGACCACTAGTCATCAAATTGGAGGTTGCATATGTCATTACTAGAAAACTATCGACCTCCAATATATATTACTATTTAAAAGGAAATAATATTAAATATATTTATAAGAAAATTGGTTGATTTAAGAAATTAAAATTTAAAGTCTAAATAAGATCAAATTTCAAATAAATAAAATATACTCAAATATATTAAGTATTGCGAGTTATATTAATAAGGGTATGAGAGTCTATTAAATTTGGTTTTACCATACTTCAACAAGTTCCAATGTATCCATGGGAGCTCCCCTCCCAACTATAAATGATAAGATCTTATTTATCTTCCTCATATAACTAAGTATCATGAATATGTGTAATGAATAAAGAAAAACTAAATAATCATGTCAAAATTTAGCCTTCAACAAAACAAATAGATACATATTTAATCAATATAGTAAATAATCTTATAAAAAATGATTTTAATAGTGATACATTTATGTGTATTTTTCATATTGAGTAGTTGATTGTAAAATATTAAATACTTTTATAAATACTAACTAAAAATTTATACGAAAAGTAATCATTGTTATTTTATTTTTTTAAAATATTTTTTAATTAAATATTTTGGATCAATTTTTAAAATTAACAATAATTATATTGTAGATATATTGAGTTATTTTTTGGTTATTCAAATTTGAAAGGTTTAGCTCGGATTACACTAGAGAAGTTACATCTATGGGAAATATTTTGATGGCATTATCATTGTTCTTACTTGTAAGCTCAATGATCTAGTAGGGGCAAAAATATCATGAGCTCAATTGTCCAACAAGAGTTTGATGTTTGGTTTTAATGAAAAAATTATCATTTACTAACCACCATACCACCCCTTCATCATCCATTTTTTTGTATATATTCAAAATTGAAATACCTTATTTAATTGAAATAAGGAGACCAATATGAAGTGTGAGGTCTATTTTTGAGAAAATATTCATACCATTAACTTTCCATAACACACCTTTTGAGGTTGGAAGACTTTACAACTCACCTCACAAGTCACTCACCACTTGGCACACAAGATTGATGACTTGGTCATAGAGGTTGTTGGGTCACACACTCTAAGTGTTCCTAAGGTTGACACCTATCTAAGACACTTTTCTATTATCTTGTGCCACCTTAGGGGGAAATTTTAGTCCACCTATGATGTGGATTTCCTCATCCTTCCCTATATAATAAAGAAATTTTACTCATTATCGCTCTGATCGTCTAATATAATATTGCATATTGTGCAAGTGCTTGTTCTCTATCTCTTGGATCCTCTTAATTATAATATGGTATAGAGATTATGGGGAGACAAGAAAAGACAAAGTTGAAATTTTTTATTATATTTTGTTAAATTCCATTGCTAAGACACTAGTTTATCATCAACAAACAATAGTTTACCATCTTGATCTACATCACTTGGAGATTTTTTGATTCTAGTAGACACTATTTTATCATCAACAAAGTTTACAAAATCTACATGATTTAGTATTTCTTCATCATCATGTTCCTATCATCAAGCAAAATATTTTGAGAAGTTCTTCAATCCTTCTAATTGTCTTTTTGGAGAGGAGTTTTTTTCCCACTAGGTTTTCTCCTTTACTCAACTTTATGAGAATGCATTGTATATTGGTAGCTAACATGGCCTCTAGTCAATACCCATTTATATCTACTTGTACTTTTCTGATCTCCCCAAGTATCTCTTAAGAGGGGGTGTTAGTGTGAATATTTAATCTATTTACTATACTTAAGTGTACTTAGGTATATGAGGTTAGACAACTTGTATAATTTAATGTACATAATTTACACCTCTAGATGTTATGATTAACCTCATGCACACACCTTCTAAGGTTGGAAGACTTTCTAACTCACCTCAAATATCCCTCAACACTTTACACACAATTTTGATGAATTGGTCATAGAGGTTGTTGGGTTGCACACTCCAAGTGTTCCTAAGCTTCAAACCTATTTATGAAACTTTTATATTATCTTGTGCCACCTTATGAGGCACTTGTCAATCCACCTATAATGTTGATCTCCTCATCATTTCCTATATAATAAAGGCATTGTACTCATTATGACTTGGGTTGTCTAATACAATATTGAATATTGTTCATGTGCTTGTTCTCTATCTCCCACATCTTCCTAATTCTGATAAAAAATAAATAAAATATACCTAGCAATTCTCATAAAACTTAAGCATTTAATTGAAATTGATAAAATTATTTTAACAATATTAATATTAAATGCACTTTAAAGGAAAATGATAATAAAATTTGGATGGTTATGTTTGAAAATTAAAATCATTTATATGATGTCAATTATTAGTGATAATAGATTTTGACAATTCATGAAGATTTTCTTTTTGGATTAGATTGGTTTTGTGTTTTTGCATCAACATTTTGGATCACACTCCATGATCCATCATTAGGATATGAAAGAGCATAAGGAGTAAAATGAACACAAAAAAAATCTAATATAGAAAGTCACTTTCAAAAAATGTCAATTATTTTTTGAAATGATGAAAAACCTTAATTTTGGATCCATTATAAAGACTTTATCCAAATATCTAATACTAATTTTTTTAAAAAATTAAAATCTATTTTAAAAATTTAAGTAAGGTATACCAATTAGTAGGTGTAACCTCACAGACCAAAGATAGTGATGTTATCTAACGTGTTTTTACATAAATTATAATAAGTAATATTTTTTTGTTTAACAAGAAAAATAAATAGAGACTTTAAAAAAAATGAAAAAATTCTAATGACAAGAAGAGATGAAATACTTGAGGATGCCTATGAAAATGAACTATGAGTATTTTCAAGTAGATTTCAATGGAAAGATAAATTCATAGATGAATAATTAACATTCTTAATTATTATTTATAGATAAAATAAAATTTTCCTAATCAAAGAGACATAAATATAATTAACTATTCAAATTATGAACTATATCCTAAATATTTTATGTTATGACTTGATTAGTAGATGAGAAATTAAAATTATAAAAATTACATTTCTTTTTGGTATAATTATGTGAATTATAAATTTTATGGAGAACTATATACTACAACCTTTAGAAAATTCTAATTGCAATACTAAGACTCTACTTAGGCTTCGATATTTGTGCATACAAAAAACACCCTAGAGAAAGATAAAGAATTATTGGAGGAGTATAATTTCTATATAAGTAATAATTTTTAAAATTCCATATAGTTTATCAAATGTCTTTGATATGTTCTATGGTAATTTGAATAAAAAATGGTATTATATTTTGTCAACACATTAGATGGTCAAATAATTTTGCATCATAATTCAAGAACTCGTGGATTTTCTACTAGCTAAATAGGATGAATAATATGAGTTTTTTTTTTTTAATTAGTTAATGTAATACACCTCTGTTTTGCTTCTTGTTTGGTTTGCTTTATGGTTTGTTGGTTGCAACTGCTTTGATATTGGAAACACCTTATTATTTATGTTTTTATCGGTACTTATTGAGTGACGAACTATTATTGTGTGATGTGTTTATCTAATGACTATTTTACATGCTTTAATGGTTTAATGATGTTGGTAGTTGTAACATGAGTTTTTATTATGAGATTATTGAGTAAGATGTTAATGTCAGTCTTGATGAGTGTATTGGTGAAGGGGACGGGTTCGCATCACTCACTTGCGATCACCTTGTGAATATGTGATTTCTTCTTCATGGTGTGTACTATATGTTGTTTATATCATATGATGTGTTTACTTGGTTTTCAAGTTTGTAGGTACATGACATCGACTCCACCTAGTTTCACAAATTTCAGTGCGTCGATCTAATGGTTAAGTTGAATGTTAGATAGTAGCTAGGTACCATGTGTCAAGTCTACGCCCTAGCCTTAGTGTGTCAGCAGTTGTTTTTGTGGAGTCATAGTTTACCTTATTTTAATGTTACTTGATTCTGAAAGGTGTGTGTTTATTGAATTAAATCTTAAAATAATTGCATTGGTTAGAAGTGGTGATTAATTAAAATTAATATTATAATTATGTTTAGAGGTTATATTTAAATTTATTAATAAAATTCAATTTAATTAAATTAAATTTATTTAATTAATTTAATTTAATCCTAAAAGGATTGAATTTATTTATTAAATAATTAAAATTAGTTAATTAAGTTTTATGTGGTTTATATTATATAGAAGCAAAGAAAATTGAAAGTTATTTGAAATTGTATTTTAAAAGGAAAGTTAGTTTTCAAAAATGTGGGAGTTAATTAATATTAAGATATTTTAATTTTTGATATTGCATAAAAAGTGGATTTGTTTGTTAAATATATTTTGATTTATGCCACAAGTGTGAGTTTAATTAATGAGAGTAATTGGTTTAAAATTCATTCACAAGAGATTTTTTGAGGAGGAAAAATATTTTTCAGGTTGGAGAGGTTTTTGTGAAAAAAATTGCACAGGGAATGGTTGGAAGAAATTTTTGATTGTAGAATTGATTTGAGAAAAAATTGTTGACATTGGTTGGGCTTTTGGTTGAATTGCTTGCTTGGAATCACTCCATGGTTGAAGAGAAATTGTGAGATCTTTGGAGGAGGCTCTTCTTCAAAAACATTTTCTTTGCCTGTAGCTTCAATGCCAGGTTTTAATCTATTATTTACTGTTCTTGTTTGTTTAAATTAAATTTGTAGTGAAAAAATAAATTTTGGTAAATCCTTTTCGATTTAGAGATTTCTATTTGAGATTGGAATTAAATATTTAGATTTTGGTAATTTTATTATTCCCTATGAAAATTCATCTATGAAATTTTGTAAAATGGGCTACATAATTTAATTTTTTATTGAAGAAATTGTAGTATTGTTTGTTAAATGAAACCATAGATTGAACAAAACATTTAGATTGTTGTAGGAAATTTAGATCCTTGTAGAAAATAAATAAATTTATTTTTTTTAAAAAAACCTCTGTAGAAAACTTACAATGGAGAAATCTAGATCCCTTTTATTTTTCCTATTTTGTATTGCTAGGAATTTGATGAAATGGTTTAATTAAAAAAAAAAAAGTTATTAAGTCTATGTGAATTTAGGAAGGTATTCTAGAAAATTTTATTCAATTTCCTATAGGTGGTTATTTTTATTTATTTTTTCTCAAATTTACCAGTAAAAATTTTCTGTATAAATATATATATTCATACATTATATGTATTATACTCTTGTATATATATACATATAATATGGGAATATGTATATTTATTATTTTATTGAGGATTTAATTTTCTTTGAATTAAATCGTTGTACGACGAATTTAATGTTGGAGAACCCTGTGCATTTTTCTGCAGTTCGTCCAAGATGAAGTTTTGGTTTTTAAAAAAAAATAAAGATATTTTTTTGTGTACTGTGGATGGTGGTCATGACCCCACCACCCATCATACCTCCTTAGTGGGAGTGCACTTCTCCCATGGCAACGCCCTCCATTAAATGGAGGGGTCGTTGCCATGGCAGCAATGCTACCCCCAAGTTCTGGGGTGGTCGGTTGTACAAAGGTACAATCGACGCTCTTCCCCTCACCCTCATTAAAGCTTCAATAACTTTGTAACCGACAGGTGGAATTGTATGCAGATGCATTTCTAGGTAGTTAATGTTTAATTTAAATTTAATATGTAATATATATATATTAAGATATGTATATAACTAATAATAATATTTAATATTTAATATTGCTTGTTTATTGGGTTATAGTGTTTAGTAAAATTATTAGTATAAATACGTTTATTGTATTTATATTAGGATATATATTTACTTAATGTATATATATTAAGATATGTATATGATTAAAGATGGAAATATTTTAAAAGGTAACATATTTTAAATGATTTAATGGAAAATTGAAGAAATAATCTATAGATGGATTTATGTTGGTTTTAAAAGTAAACAATGAATTGGATTTAATTATTTATTCTAGTCTTTATTTCATTTGTAAGTAAAAGGCAAATATTTAATTATTTCAACTATTTTGATAGGGCAATAGTTTTATTTTACTGAGAATAAAATATGAAAGGGAAACGGATTTAGTGAATCCAAAATTAATTGATTCCTTGTAATTGTTTTCCATAATGTTATCCACTCGATGAGGATGGATTTCATAAATCCTAATATTAGATTTGAATTATGACTTGAATGCTTTTGTAGCTTTTTCTTCAAGTTGTGTTTTTGGAATGGGATTAAGTGGTCATCAAAAATTGTAAGTCTTCCAGAGGATCTTAGAGGATGAGGGTTGTAGATTCATTATGTCAACAAGTTGTTTTTCCCTTGGGTAGTGCTTTATGTGGTTGTTTCCTCCAAAGCATTTGGAGTGGGTTCCCTTGATTTTCGCCTCCTAGAATAAGAGTCTTCACATTGTTTAGTTCAGTAAGAACTTGAGTTACCCTTGGAGTCTAGCTTAGTATAGTGTTTTATACATTAGAAGAGAGGCATTTTTTAGGGGCCAGAGCCCAAAGAGGTAAATTAGGTAAGCTTCAGAAGTGATTTAATCAAGTGATAATGAAATTAATGTACTTAGTTGATTAGGATGCATCTCACATTAATCAAGATAACTTAACCTCACTCATAGACGCAAGGGCTTGTTTAGACTTGGGATAAGTGGGTAGGCCTGGAATGGCAAGGTCAACTATCTTGTCCTCACGAGAGGTAGTCGATTTTGCATGAGTAAGAATGAGGGCCGAGATTTGTTAGAGCTCACTAGGAACTCCAGAGGAGATCTCATGTCTAACTGTGTGATGACACTCTGTCTAGGATAACATTGGGTTTTGTGTTATGTATATGGATTCTTTATCATACTTGATTAATTTTATGTCTGGAAGAAATGTGACCATGTTAGTGTTAGATTTATATTGTGCATATGTTTGGTTGATTCAGTATGTGTCAGTATGAGTCTGCCTTTGGTTAGAGGTAGTAGATCTTAGTCCATGTTATGTTGTTACTATCTACTAGCATGGGGGGTGGGCCTTCAGGTACCACTTGGTTGGGTGGAACATGCACCATAAACCGTTAGGTCCCCCTTGATCTTCAGTACTTGGTGGTGAGATATCCAGTTGGATAGCTCATGCTTCTTTCTATGGTTCTTGCATTGTTGTATTTCCAATTGTATTAAGTAATTTTACCCCTCTTGTATTTATGAGGTGGAATTATGTAATTGTAACACTTATGTAATATTGCCTCATTCAATAAATGAGTGATGTAACCAAATGTTCAAGTTATGAATTTATGTTATGGATATTCATCTTCTTATCTTATGTTGTTTTAATGCTTATTACATGGGTAATTAAATGCAATGAATTTTAGATGATGTATGTTAGTTGGGTTAAGTAATCTCAATTACGCAGCCTTAGGGGATGTTTTCAATTGTAGATGAACATGTATGTTTAATTCATTTTAAATTAAAAAAATTAGTACACTTTTATTATGAATTGAAACTTCCTCTAGGGATGTGTGGCGGGGCATTACACATGGTATTAGAGCCTACGTTTAAACACTGGGTGCTCTGGGATTATGATGTATCCACTAAGCTTAGTTGGTTTTCAAGAGTACCTTGTCTAGAATCCTTTTGTGTCTATTTTGGAGTATGCCTCCTAGACATTGACAAGGGAGAGGATGAGGACATGGTCAGGTAGGCAGTTGAGAGGAGAGTCTACATGACTCACCACCTCATGTCATACCTATTCTAGAGTAGGAGGAACATTAGGCCTTGTAGAACGATCTAGGAGGCGATGGTGGACAACTAGATCCTCCTAGGGTCGAAGTTGCACATAGAGCCTTCGACGAGGCATTGACATTATTGGGTCTGAGACAGTTAGTACCTGAGGTTAACCCTGTGGTGAGGATAGTTATAGTATAGATGGAGATGTTTGCATCTTCTTAAATGAGAGACTTGATTTAGTCTCAGCCACCTCGATTTGATGGCTTAGGTAACAGTTTAGAGGCCGAAACTTGGTTGATAGATTTGGACCGATGTTTTTCCATGCATCCTTTTGATAGTAATACTAAAGTGCATTGTAGTGTTATACACCTCCGAGGATTCACAACCACTTGGTGGATACTTGAGGAGTAGAAGCTCCATATTGACATGAGTTTGGTGTCTTGGGAGATCTTTCTTGAGTAGTTCAGAGCCCGCTTTCTCTGATCATTGGTGTTAGCATAGGGGTGATGAGTTCCATTCCTTACGACAGTTAGTCATGATGGTAGATCAGTATGATAGGTGATTCTATGAACTTAAATAGTTCATAGGAATAGGGGATGATGAGGGGATGCTCATGTAGCATTTCATCAGGGGCTTAAATGCATGTATCAGTGGTGGTGTGCAGGTCTTTGAGCCCAAGTCTATGGAGATAGCCGTGGAGAAGGCATGGCTGGTGGAGGAGAACTTGACTATGGCACTGGGAGGTAATATAGTTGTTCTTATTGGCAGTGGTTCAGGAGTTGGGACTAGTGCTCGAGGGGGATAGACTCAGGGAGTTGTGCCTCCTAAGAAACAACAAGGGTCAACACAGGGCAGTCAGCAACAATCATTTCAAGGGAAACGAAAAGTTTTTCGGTAGAGACAAGGTGATAGAAATTCGAGGTGCATGAAGCATTTCAACTTAGAGGAACCTGCTCAGAGCATCTCGTCCACTTTTGGAGGTGGTGCACAGTAGTCTAGTCTACCCATAGGAGGCTGAGGATATGGTAGAGGCACAAGTTGCTTCTCTTGTGGTTAGTAGGGCCATATTGCTAGGATGTGTCCCAATAAGGTGTTGAGAAACTATGTCTCAACTTCTATTTTGAAGTCCTCATTTTCATGCCTTGGTGGTATCTTGTGTTGTTTGCAAGTTCTACCGGAGGCGAAACCGAGATGGAATTTGGCATTGATCCTTTTGCCAAGTTTCAAGTTCTATTCCCATTCTGTCTCCGGTTCCGCTTCCTGCCATTGGTCTCTTCACTCTATTTTGCTAGTTCTAGCAGGGGCAAAATCGGATTTGGAACCTAGAAATGTCCATTTTCCATGTTCCTGTTCCTATTTATGTTTCCGTTCCGGCTCTGGATCTGATTCCTACCTTTGTGATCTGGTCTTTCTTGCTATTTGGTTTTTCCTCGGGATGGTTTCCTTCTCTTTGTTCCAGTCCGGGCTTGTTGGTTCTTGTAGTTGGCAGAGGCAGAACTGAAACCGAAATGGTTCCTAAACTTGTACTTTTGGTGGAGTCCTGTTTTGTCTCTGGTTCTGATAGAGTTGTAAAGACTTGGATGTATTGGATGAGCTCGGTGTCTATTTGACTAAGTTGGACTCAATGTCAGTTGCGATAGGAAATGGGATTTCGATGCGTGGCAATCTATATGAATGTTGGTTGGAAAGAAACCTAAATAGTTATTGTGATAGTTGCATAGTCAATCCAGGGTGGCGAACTCAACCTATTTTGTTGTTGGCATTGAATGCAAAGGTGGCTGGTTATGGGGAAATCTGTCAGGTCTGATCAGTTGTGTGATTTGAGGATGGACTTCATTGTTGTGTAGGACTTTTGAGTCGACTACATATGTTTGTGAGATTTGATTATTAAAAAAGAGGTTCTCTTTTGGCAGAAGAAGTTGAAGTCATAGGTTGAAGAGTAGAAGGAGAGAAGAACGTGTGTTCTTGAGGAGAGAGTTTGAATTGTATGTTGTGATAACATTGTAATAGTAAATCCAAATCTCTCTAGGTGATGGTGAGCTATGCAAAGAAGACTATAAACTATGTGTATTTTTCCAAACACTGAAATACAATAGTCTTGACTTTGTGTGGTGGGTTTTTTACCTAAAAAGGTTTTCCCATGTAAATTTTTTGTGTCAATCTGTGATTTCTTATTACCTATTATATTTTTTCTTAATGGTTGTATTCATCTCAAGTAGTTTTTGAAGCTATTAGAATTAGTTTATGCTTCACTCCTTTGTTGTATTGGCATTAAAGGGAATGTATTCTGCATTGTTGGGTCATTAGATCCACGTCTTTTTCCCTTAAAAGTAGTATCAGACCTTGGCCAGATGCTATTATCCCCTTGTTAGGGAAAATTAGTTTTTTGCACTAATACTGGTTCAGTGGGAGTTTTGCATTGTTCAAACTTGTTTCTATTTTGAGATGGCGAGTACATCTAGTAGAGTCAAGATTGAAAATTTTAATGGTAGCAACTTTGAGTTATGGAAACTGAAGATTGAAGACTTGCTTGTGGATAGAGACCTCTGGATTGCAGTGTCTGGATCTAAACCACAAAGTACAACCCAAGAAGCTTGGGATCTTGCTGATAGAAAAGCAAGAGGTTTGATTAGACTGAGTCTAGCTAATTCTATGCTACTGAATGTTCATGAGGAGGCGTTTGCAACTTCATTATGGAAGAAGCTTGGTGATATTTATTAGGGAAAGTCTTTGGTAAATAAATTATTCCTAAGGAAGAAGTTGTACTCCTTGAAGATAAACGAAGGTGCATCTATTGCAGACCATCTAAACTCCTTTAATATGAGTGTTACTCAGCTAGCATCTACAGGTGTAAAGATAGAGGAGGAGGATCATTGCATGCTCTTGTTGTGTTCATTACCTGACAGTTGGCATCATCTTGTGATGGCTATTGGAAGTACAACTACTACTTTTAAAATGGATGATGTGGTTGCTTCACTTCTATCTAAAGAATTGTGAAGGAAATCTTCTGAGATGGCCAAAGAGGCTCTTGTAGTTTGAGGTAGACCAAAGGAGAAAGGCAAAAAGAAAGACAACAAGTCGAAATCCAAGTCTAAAGGGAGATCAAAGTATCCTGGTAAAAATTCCAAGGTAAAATATTGGAACTGTGGGCAACCTGGTCATATCAAGAAAGACTACAAGGAGAAGAAGAAGAAGAATGCTTCTGAAAATGAATCTTCTCAGAGTGATGTAGGCACCTTCATTGCAGTAGCCTTGACAACTTAGGCATCTAATGATGTTTAGTTGGTTGATTCAGATGCTTCTTTTCACATGACATCCAATAGAGAATGGTTCTCAAAGTATGAGAAGTATGATGGTGGAAAGGTGTTTTTGGCAAGTGATTCAACACTCTAGATTGTTGGAAAAGGAAGAGTCAAAATTTAATTTCTTGATGGGAGATTCAAAGGAATAGGTGGTGTTCTTCACATCCCAGGTTTGGCTCGAAATCTTCTTTTTGTTAGTAAGTTAAATTATGTTGGTGTAGAAGTTTCATTCTCAAGTCGGATGCACGCCCTGTTCTTTGTAAAAGTGCCTCTATAAAGTCATGTAATTTTGCACCTATAGAGAAAGATGATGACTCTTCTCTGTCTACAAATGATTTGGAGGTAAAACTCCCAATAGAGAAGACCATGTTATGGCATCATAGACTTGGTCACATTGGTGAGAAAGGTTTAAAAACATTGAAGAATAAAAATCTTGTAGAAGGGCTTGATGATTGTAACATTGAGTTCGATTTCTGCGAACATTGTATCTATGGAAAACAACATCATGTTTCTTTTTATTCTACTCCTCACAAATCTTCTGGTATACTGGATTATGTTCATTCTGATGTGTTTGGTCCAATAAATACTCCTTCATTATCAAAGTCTAGATATTATGTGTCCTTTATTGATGAATGTTCAAGAAGGGCATTTGTATACTTCATTAAAAGTAAATCAGAAGTGTTCAGTCTATTTAAAGAATTTAAATCTTTGGTTGAAAATCAGACTAGAAGGAAAATTAAGTGTTTGAGGATAGACAATGGTGGTGAATTTTGTTTTACAGATTTTGAAAGGTATTGTACTAATCATGGAATTAAAAGGCACAAGACAACGCCTTATAATCCACAGTAAAATGGAGTTGTTCAAAGGTTAAACAAGACACTGATGGAAAAGGAAAGGAGTATGTTGAGCAGTGCTGGTCTAGAGTAGAAGTTCTGGGATGAGACTATGGCTACAACATGTTATTTGATAAATAGATCTCCTTGTTCAGCTCTTGTTGACAAGACACCTTTGGAAGCATGGTCTGGTAAGACCCCCTCTCTGAGACATGTCTGTGTCTTTGGCTGTGAGGCATATGTTCATGTGCCAAATGAAAAGAGATCTAAATTGGATAACAAGGTTGTCAAGTGTATCCTCATCGACTATGGAGTTGGTGTGAAGGGGTACAAGCTTTGGAACCCTATTATTAAGAAGGTTTTGTATAGTAGAAGCATGATATTTCATGACCTAAAACCTTCAAGTAGTGATCAATAGCTTGGGAAAAATCAGAGTGACAAGAAGAAAAATGATGCAGTGGAGATTCCCCAAACTCCAGAAAGGGAAGAGCTACATGGTGTACTTGAGACTGAGGAGAGCTCAAGCAGCGTTGGAAGTTCTGATGATGAAGAACAATCTCAACCTATAAGGAGATCTACACGAGAAAAGAGGTAACCAGAAAGGTATGGATTCTCTATGTTAGATTCAAACAGTGCTTATGCTTTAATAACTAGCACTGATGAGCCTAGGATTGTGAAAGAAGCAATTAGGATGTTTGATTCAAAGTCTTGGGTGGAAGCCATGAATGAGGAAATGGATTCCTTGAAAAAGAATGATACCTAGAAGCTGGTACCCCTTCCTAAAGGGAAAAAGCCTATTGGTTGTAAGTGGATATTCAAAAGGAAGACAGGCCTTGATAGCAGTGTTGAGAAGTATAAGGCACGACTGGTTGCAAAGGGTTTTTCCCAAGTTGAGGGAATTGATTATGGAGAGATTTTTTCCCCTATAGCAAAGCTGAAATCCATCAGATTTATGTTGTCTTTAGTAGTTGTGTATGATTTTGAAATTGAGCAGATGGATGTGAAGAAAAAGTTTCTCCATGGTGAGCTGGAAGAAAAAATTTACATGTTCCAGCCTGAGCATTATGTAGAAAGAGGTAAACAAAATCTGGTTTGCAAATTAAATAAATCTCTCTATGGTTTAAAGCAATCTCCTAGAATGTGGTACCAGAAATTTGACACATTTGTGTTTTCAATTGGGTTTGTGAGATCAAAATATGATCATTAGATTTATTATAAATCTAAGAATGATCGTGTGCTTGTTATTACTCTATATATGGATGACATGTTATTCATTGGTAATAGCAAGACTATGATTTCTAACCTTAAAACTTAGTTGTCTGGTAAGTTCGAAATGAAAGATCTTGGAGCAGCAAGGTACATTCTTGGAATGGAGATAACCAGAGATAGAACAAGAAGAAAACTTTGGCTTAGTCAGAGTAAGTATGTGAAAACAGTTCTAGAGAGGTTTAACATGAATGATTGCAAGCAGTTAGTTGTTCCAATCATGCAAGGATTGAAACTATCTATTGAAGAATGTCCAAAGTCAGCTACTGAGATGGAGGACATGACCAGTGTGCCTTATGCAAGTGCAATAGGCGGTTTGATGTATGCTATGGTCTACACAAGACCAGACATTGCCCAAGCAGTGGGAGTTCTAAGCCAGTTCATGGCAAATCCAAGGAGATCACATTGGGATGTTGTGAAGAGGGTGTTCAGGTATTTGAAGGATAATTCTGATTATGCTTTGTGCTACCATGGCAATATGGTTGCATCACAAAGGACTCTTAGCATTCAGGGATATGTTGACTCTGATTGGGCAGGGGACATAGATAGCAGAAGGTCCACTATTGGATACACTTTCTTGCTTAATGGTGGAGCAATCAGTTGGATGAACAAGTGACAAGCTGTAGTTGCTTTATCCATGACAGAGGAAAAGTACATAGCAGTAACTCATGCTTGCAAGGAGGCAGTGTGGCTAAGGTATTTGTGTTTAGACATTGGATTTAATACTAGGCAGATTTCAATCTGCTATGATAGTCAAAGTGCCATTTGTTTGTCAAAGAATCTGACCTTTCATGCCAGAACCAAGCACATAGATGTGCAATATCACTTCATGAGGGATATGGTTGAAGATGGCAAGGTCAATTTAGAAAAGGTTGACACCTTGAAGAATGTTGCAGATGCCTTGACAAAACCTGTTAGCACAGACAAGTTCGGATGGTGCACAAAATAGATGGGCCTTGGGGCCTATGATTGACAATAAGGTTTGATGTTTTGAGGAAGCTTTAAGTGTTTTCCAAGTGGGAGCTTTTTGAGAAACTATGTCTCAACTTCTAGTTTGAAGTCCTCGTTTTCATTCCTTGGTGGTATCTTGTGTTGTTTGCAAGTTCTGCTAGAGGCGGAATCAGGATGGAATTTGGCATTGATCCTTTTGCCAAGTTTCAAGTTCTATTCCCGTTCCGTCTCCAACTCCACTTCCTACCATTGGTCACTTCACTCTATTTTGTCGGTTCTGGCGGAGGCAAAACCGGATTTGGAACAAAGCAATGTCTATTTTCCATGTTCCTATTTATGTTTCAATTCTGGCTCTGGATCCGATTCCTGCCTTTGTGATCTGGTCTTCCTTGCTATTTGGTTTTTCCTTGGGATGGTTTTCTCCTCTTCATTCCGGTTCGGGCGTGTTGTTTCTTGCAAGTGGCAGAGGCGGAACCAAAACCGAAATGGTTCTTGAACCTATATTTTTTGTGGAGTCTTGTTTTGTCTCCAGTTCCAGCAGAGTTGTAAAGACTTGAATGTCTTGGACAAGCTCAGTGTCTATTTGACCGAGTTGGACTTAGTGTCAGTTGCGATAGGAAATGGGATTTAGACACATGGCAGTCTATATGAATGTTGGTTGGACAAAAACCTAAATAATTATTGTGACACTTGCATAGTCAACCCAGGGTGGCGAACTCAACCTGTTTTGTTGTTGGCATTGAATGCAAAGGTGGCTGGTTGCAAGGAAATTTGTCAGGTTTGATCAGTTGCGTGATTTGAGGATGGACTTCATTATTGTGTAGGACTTTTGAGTCAACTACATATGTTTGTGAGATCTGATTATTAAAAAAGAGGCTCTCTTTTGGCAGAGGAAGTTGAAGTTGCACGTTGAAGAACAAAAGGAGAGAAGAATGTGTGTTCTTGAGGAGCGAGTTTGAACTATATATTGTGATAACATTGTAACAATAAATCTGAATCTCTCTGGGCGATGGTGAGCTATGCAGAGAAGACTGTAAACTGTATGTATTTTTCCAAATACTGAAATACAATAGTCTTGACTTTGTGTGGTGGGTTTTTTACCTAAAAAGGTTTTCGCACGTAATTTTTTTGTGTCAATTTGTGATTGCTTATTGCCTGTTATCTTTTATGTTAATGGTTGTATTCATCTGAAGTAGTTTTTGAAGCTATTAGAATCATTTTATGCTTCACTCCTTTGTTGTATTAGCGTTAAAGGGAATGTATTCCGCACTATTGGGTCATTAGATCCATGTCTTTTTCCCTTCATAAGGGTACGTTAGGATTCACGCAGAGACCAACGACGTCGGAGCCGACAGTGGGAGATGTAGGAAGAGGCCATCATGTGTTCACAGTGGTTTATAACCATCAAGAAGAGCACTTGGGTATTGTGGTTGAGACTTATGGTATGTTATTATGTAACCCTATTACTATTCTATTTCATTCAAGAGCATCCAACTCCTCCATTTCTTCATCTGAAGTGTGATGTTGCAGACTAGGGGCCGTAAGGCAAGCCAATAGGTGGTAGGTCGAGTTAGCATCTGGTGAGAAAGTCGCATCGCATTCTATAGTACCTGACTATAGGTTGGAGATTGGACCACTCCTTACTACCTTGGATCTTTGGGTTATACCATTGGGATCCTATGATATTGTCTTAGGTATGGATTGGTTAGAGGCTCACCGAGCAATTATTGATTTTTGACGTAAGTTGATTTAGTGCATTAATGCATTTGGTGGTGAGGTGGATATTATAGGAGTTGAGATACTGATATCTCTGAGGATTATCTCAGCTATGCAATTGAGGAGATGTGTTCTCTGTGGATGTCAGTTGTTTGCAGTTATAGTTGAGGACTTGGGATTAGGAGATGGAGAGGAGAAGGTATCTCTAGATAGTCATCCCATTCTTCAGGAGTTCTCAAATGTCTTTCTAGATGACATTCGAGGGATGCCACCATGGAGAGATATAGATTTTAAAATTGACTTAGTACCTGGATCAGAGCCTATTTCATGAGCTCCCTACCGTATGACTACTCAAGAGCTGAAATAGCTTCGTTTGAAGTTGGAGGAGTTGTTACAGAAGGGATTAATTCATCCTAGTGTTTCTACTTAGGGAGCACCAGTTATCTTCATGAAGAAGAAGGATGGTTCACTTTAGTTGTGCATTGATTACTGATAGTTGAACAAAGTGATGATCAAGAATCATTATCCACTTCCTAGAATGTATGACTTGTTTTACCAAGTCAAGGGTGCTACCATCTTTTCAAAGAAAGAACTTAATTTGGGATACCATCAGCTCCACATTTTTTACTCAAATATCCATAAGACAACGTTTCAGACATGGTATGGTCACTACGAGTTTATTGTGGTACCATTCAGTTTGACAACTGTGCCATCTATGTTCATGAGTTTGATGAATGGAGTATTCCGCACATACCTTGATAGGTTTGTTCTTGTGCTCCTAGATGATATATTGATATATTCTAGGATAGTAGAGGAACATGAGGAGCATTTACGACAGGTATTGCAGTGTCTTTGAGATAACCAACTTTATGCCAACTTGTCGAAGTGTGAATTCTTTAAGACTGAGATCAAGTATCTTAGTCATGTGATCTCAAGGGAGGGTATATCTGTGAATCCATCAAAGATCCAAGCTATCCTAGATTGGCCTGCACCCACGAATGTGGAAAAGATCCATATTTTGATGGGGCTTGTAGGATATTATAGGAGGTTTGTTCAGAGCTTTTCCAGGATAGGTCATCCTATCACTTCTCTTCAGAGGAAAGGGAAGAGGTTTGGATGCTTAGAGCAGTGTGAGTCAGCTTTTCAGATTCTTAAGGACAAGTTGACCAATGCACCGATTTTAGCGATACCTGATCCCACAGGAGATTTTGTAGTTTGTATAGATGCATCCTTAGAGGGCTTAGGAGTAGTCTTGATGCAAGAGGGCCGAGTTATAGCTTATGAGTCTTAGAAGCTTAAGGACCATGAACTAATTTACCCCACACATGATCTTGAGTTAGCGGTGGTAGTCCATGCATTGACCAGATGGAGACATTTTCTTCTTGAGCACAAATTTGAGCTACATAGTGATCATAGGAGCCTATAGTACATTCTCACTCAGCCAAACCTTAACGCTAGATAGAGGTGTTGGATGGAGTTTCTCTGTGAGTATGACTTCGAGGTGAAGTATATTCAAGGAAAAGAGAATGTCGTAGCTAATGCACTAAGTAGACGTAGGCATGAGATATCTGAGTTGACTCTTATAGTAGATTTGCGGAGTCACATTCTTGCTACTCTTCCAGTGAATAGTTGGTATCAGGATGTGAGGGAAGATATTGAGGTAGGTAGACCTCTAGAGGGTAGGTTCATAGGTTATTCACTTGAGGCAGATGGTTTACTAACGCATTCAGGGTGTATTTATGTTCCTTTAGTTGGTGACCTTCACACTTTGGTTTTGATTGAGGCACATCATGCACCATATTCAGCCCATCTAGGGGTGAAGAAGATGCATGCAGATTTGTGCCAGTTGTATTTCTAGCCAGGGATGAAATGGGATATTGCAAATTTTGTTGTGAGATATTTGGAGTGTCAGCGGGTGAAGGCTGAACACCAACATCCATTAGGGCTTCTATAGCCACATCTTGTACCAGAGTGGAAATGGGATATTATCTCATTGGACTTCATTGCTGGTTTACCCAACTCCTCACAACAACATAATGTCATTATGGTGACAATCATTAGGTTGATGAAGGTAGCACACTTCTCTCCTATGTGCTCCTCCTATAATGCTTCATCCTTTGTTAAAGTGTTCATGGAGGATATTGTGAGGTTGCACGGTATTCCGTGTTGAATTATTTCTGACAGGGATCCAGTGTTTACCTCAGCTTTATGGACATCATTACAACATGCAATGGGGACACAGTTGAGTTTCAGTTCAGCGTATCACCCAAAGAAAAATGGACAGACTGAGAGGGTTAATCAAATCCTCGAAGACATGTTACACATGTATGTTATGGACTAGCAAACATGATCAGAGGATTATCTCTATCTTTTAGAGTTTGGATATAACAATAGTTACCAAAGTTCCATTGGAATGGTAGCTTTTTAGGCTTTGTATGGGCCTCCTTATCATACTCCTTTGAGTTGGGATCGACTTGAGGATAGAGTATTATTAGGTCCAAAGATATTTCATGACATGGAGTAGTAGGTGGATCAGATTAGACAGCACTTGGTAGCAGCACAGGATAGGCAGAAGAAGTATGTGGATGCGCATGGAGTGGATCGTCACTTTTATGTTGGTGACAAAGTATTCTTGAGGGTGCATCCATGAAAGAGTCCAATTTGATATGGAAATGGTTCTAAGTTGGCGCCTCGCTTTGTTGGGCCTTTCGAGATACTCGAAAATATTGGTCCAGTTGCTTACTGGCTTGCTTTTCCACCCAGTCTTGCATGTATTCATGACTTTTTCTATGTTTTAGTTCTTCGGCCATATCATCCAGATGTTTCTCACATCCTTTATTGGAATTCTTTACCGGTAAAGGATGGGAAGCTGGATTTGGAGCTCGTGGCTGTAACGAAGCACAAAACGCTCGCTCTTTGAGGGCGAGATATTTATCAAGTCAGAGTTCAGTGGGATCCTAGGGATGATGCTTCATCCACCTGGGAGGATGTAGTTAGGATGAGAGAGTTATATCCCTACTTGTTCGTAGGCTTCCAGGAGTAAGCCTGGTCTTTATGGGGGAGAATGTAATACCCCTCCGTTTTCCTTTTTGTTTGGTTTTCTTTATGCTTTGTTGGTTGTACCTACTTTGATACTAGACACACCTTATTATTTGTGTTTTGATCGCTACTTATTGAGCGATGAACTACTATTGTGTGATGTGTTTATCTGGTGAATATTTTACATGCTTTAATGCTTTAATGATGTTGGTAGTTGTAACATGAGTTTTTTATGAGATTATTGAGTAAGCTTTTAATGTCAGTCTTGATGAGTGTATTGGTGAAGGGGGCGGGTTTGCATCACTCTCTTGTAAGTGTCATGTGAGTCTGTGATTTCTTCTTCATGGTGTGTACTATATGTTGTTTATATCATATGATGTGTTTACTTGGTTTTAAGGTTTGTAGGTACATGACATCGACTCCACCTAGTTTCATAGGTTTGAGCATGTCGATCCAATAGTTAATTTTAATGGGAGATAGTAGCTAGATAACATGTGTCAAGTCTAGGCCCTAGCCTTAGTGTGTCGTCAGTTTTGTTTGCGGAGTCATAGTTTACCTTATTTTAATGTTATTTGATTATGAAAGGTGTGTGTTTATTAAGTTAAATCTTAGTATAATTGCATTGGTTAGAAGTGGTGATTAATTAAAATTAATATTTTAATTATGTTTAGAGGTTATATTTAAATTTATTAATAAAATTTAATTTAATTAAATTTAGTCCCAACTGGATTGAATTTATTTATTAAATAATTAAAATTTATTAATTAAGTTTTATGTGGTTTATATTATATAAAAGCAAAGAAAATTGAAAGTTATTTGAAATTGTATTTTAAAAGGAAAGTTAGTTTTCAAAAATGTGGGAATTAATTAATATTAAGATATTTTAATTTTTGATATTGCAAAAAAAGTGGATCTAGTTGTTAAAGATATTTTTTATTTATGCCACAAGTGTGAGTTTAATTAATGAGAGGAATTGGTTGCAAATTCATTCACGAGAGATTTTTTGAAGAGGAAAAAGCTTTTTCAGGTTGGAGAGGTTTTTGTGAAAAAAATTGCATAGGGAATGGTTGGAAGAAATTTTTGATTGTAGAATTGATTTTAGAAAAAAAAATTTGACATTGGTTGGGCTTTTGGTTGAATTTCTTGCTTGGAATCACTGCACGGTTGAAGAGAAATTGTGAGATCTTTGGAGGAGGCTCTTCTTCAAAAATATCTTCTTTGCCTGTCGCTTCAATACCAGGTTTTAATCTATGATTTATTGTTCTTGTTTGTTTAAATTAAATTTGTAGTGAATAAAGAATTTTTGGTAAATCCTTTTAGGTTTAAAGATTTCTATTTCAGATTGGAATTAAATATTTAGATTTTGGTAATTTTGTTATTCCCTCTGAAAATTCCTCTCTAAAATTGTAAAAAATAGGCTGTAGAATTTAATTTTTTATTGAAGAAATTGTAGTATTATTTGTTAAATCAAACCATAGATTGAACAACACATTTAGATTGTTGTAGGAAATTTAGATCCTTATAGAAAATAAATAATTTAAAAAAAAAAAAAAAAACCTCTGTAGAAAACTTACAGTGGAGAAATCTAGATCCCTTTTATTTTTCCTATGTTGTTTTCCTAGGAATTTGATGAAATGGTTTTTTAAAAAAAAAGAATCAGTTATTAAGTCTATGTGAATTTAGGACGGTATTCTGAAATTTTTTATTCAATTTCCTGTAGGTGGTTATTTTTATTTATTTTTTCTCAAATTTACCAGTAAAATTTTATGTATAAATATATATATATATATATATATATATATTCATACATTATATGTATTATTCTCTTGTATATATATACATATAATATAGGAATATATATATATATATATATATATATATATATATATATATATATATATTTATTATGTTATTGAGGATTTAATTTTCTTTGAATTAAATCGCTATACGATGAATTTAATGTTGGAAAACCCTATGCGTTTTTCTGTGCTATGTCCAAGATAAAGTTTTGTTTTTTTTTTAAATAAAGATATTTTGTTGTGTACTGTGGATGGTGGTCATGACCCCACCACCCATTGTACCTCCTTAGTGGGAGTGTGTTGCTCCCATGGTAGCACCCTCCATTAAATGGAGGGGTTGCTGCTGCCCCCAACTTTTGGGGTGGTCAACTATACAAAGGTACAGTCGGTGCTCTTCCCCTCGCCCTCATAAAAGATTTGATTACTTTGTAACTAACGGGTGGAATTGTATGCGGATGCATTTTTGGGTATTTAATGTTTAATTTAATTATAATATGTAATGTATATATATATTAAGATATGTATATAATTAATATTAATATTTAATATTTAATATTGCTTGTTTATTGGGTTATAGTGTTTAGTAAAATTATTAGTATATATACGTTTATTGTATTTATATTAGGATATATATTTACTTAATGTATATATATATATTAAGATATGTATATGATTAAAGATGGAAATATTTTAAAAGGTAACATACTTTAAATGATTTATTGGAAAATTGAAGAAATAATCTATAGATGGATTTATGTTCGTTTCAAAAGTAAACAATGAATTGGATTTAATTATTTAATCTAGTCTTTCTTTCATTTGTAAGTAAAAGGAAAATATTTAATTATTTAAATTTTTTTTGATAGGGCAATAGTTTTATTTTACTGAGAATAGAATATGAAAGGGAAATGGATTTAGTGAATCCAAAATTAATTTATTTCCTTGTAATTGTTTTCCATAATGGTATCCACTGGATAAGGATGGATTTAGGAAATCTGAATATTAGATTTGAATTATGACTTGAATGCTTTTGTAGCTGTTTCTTCAAGTTGTGTTTTGGGAATGGGATTAAGTGGTAGTCCAAAATTGTAAGTCTTCCAGAGGATCTTAGAGAATGATGGTTGTCGATTCATTATGTCAATGAGTTTTTTTCCCTTGGGTAGTGCTTTATGTGGTTGTTTCCTTCAAAGTGTTTGGAGTGGGTTCCCTTGATTGTTGCCTCCAAGAATATGAGTGTTCGCATTGTTTAGTTCAGTAAGCACTTGAGTTACCCTTGGGGTCTAGTTTAGTATAGTGTGTTATCCATTAGAAGAGTGGATTTTGTTAGGGGTCGGAGCCCAAAGAGTTAAACCGGGTAACCTTTCGAAGTGATTTAATCAGGTGATAATTAAAGTAATGTACTTAGTTTATTAGGATTCACTTCACATTAATCAAGATAGCTTAACCTCACTCATAGATGGAAGGGATTTTTTAGACTTGGGATGAGTGGGTAGGCTTGAAATGGAAAGTTCAACTATCTTGTCCTCACGAGAGGTAGTCATTTTCGCATGAGTAAGCATGAGGGCGATGACACTCTGTATAGGATAACATTGAGTTTTGTGTTGTGTATGGATTCTTTATCATAATTGATTAATTTTATGTCTGGAAGCAATGTGACCATGTTAGTGTAAGATTTATATTGTACATGTGTTTGGTTGAGTCAGTATGTGTCAGTATGAGTCTGCCTTTGGTTAGAGGTAGTAGATCTTAGTCTATGTTATGTTGTTACTATCTCCTAGCACGGGGGGTGGGCCTTCAGGTACCACTTGGTTGGGTGGAACATGCACCATAAACCGTTGGTTCCCGCTTGATCTTCAGTACTTAGTGGTGAGACATCCAGTTGGGCAATTCATGGTTCTTTCTATGGTTCTTGCATTGTTGCATTTCTAGTTGTATTAAGTAATTTTACCCCTCTCATATTTATGAGGTGGAATTATGTAATTGTAACACTTATGTAATATTGCCTCATTTTGGGAATGAGTGATGTAACCAAATGTTCCAAGTTATGAATTTATGTTATGGATATTCATCTGCTTATCTTATGTTGTTTATGTATGTTGTATTGATGCTTATTACATGGGTAATTAAATGCAATGAATTTTAGATGATGTATGTTAGTTGGGTTAAGTAATCTCAGTTACGTAGCCTTAAGGGATGTTTTCAATTGTAGATGAACATGTATTTTTAATTCACTTTAAATAAATAGAAAATTAGTATGCTTTTGTTGTGAATTGAAACTTCCTCTAGGGTTGCGTGGTGGGGCATTACATTTAAAATTTTATCAAAGGGTCACATAAAAGGTATTCTGATGGTGTAGGAACATGTGTTAAATAATTTGTAGAATAATATAAGATTTGAAGAACACAAGAGATAAAAAATTAACATATAGAATATCTATTGTCAATGGTGTAACTCATCAAAAGGTCCAGGTAATAAGGATAGGTCTATTATTCACTAAATTTACAAGGATTGTGTATGGCATGGAGGCATATTGTATTTTACACCATAGTGAAAGATGTATTTAAAACTTGGAACCTAGTATTGAAAATATATGGTAGGCCCATAGAAATGGAATTAAATTTCATAGTTATGAGTGAGAGTTATAACTATGCAAAATAATTTATAACTTGAGAATACAACACACTAAGGCACATGTTAAATTTTATAGTAGATGTAAAGATGGAAATGTGTTGTATAATGTAGCCTCAAGAATACAACTTTTGTGCTTGCGGGGTTGAATGGTCAGTTTTCAATTTAGAAGTGGGATGAAGAGTTTAGTGTGATGAATGAATATATATTTATAGAGGTGTATAATTAAGATGAAGGTATATAACCTATCAAATACAAAGTGAAAATTCACACAACTATGTCCCATTGTAACATATACTTATAATTATGAAATTTCAACTCAAATTCTTAATCATGGCATTTTAAAATAAAAATTAATTAATATAAATCTAGAAGGCAAGAGTCTATTACACAAATGTGTAGTATAAAAAAAATTGGAAAGAAACAATGAAAAATGGAATAATTTGACAAAAAAATTTAAAGAATGAGAATTTATTCTTTTAAAACTAATAAAGTTTAAAATTAATGTGCTTTTATTATATTATGATTGCGAAAAAGAAAAATTGAAACTTGATATTTGAAATAAATGTGCACTAAATTTTCAAGAAAATACATTTTGTAATGAATATACAAGTTGATCCTACACACTGGATCTTGATTTACTAACACCATTTAATCGAATAATCTATATTTGATTAAATTCATCACTCTTCATCTCTTAATTAAATAAATAGATTTTATTTAATTAATTTGGGTATGTGCAGGATTATCATGGAAAAACAAGCCCTTAAGTGGCAATGAAAATTCATAAAATCAGAGTTAGGCAACTTGACATAAAAATTTGACTTAAAAATTTGAATAGATTATCTATATTATTTCAAAAATATGTAAAAATAGAATCTGTAGAAAATTAAATTTAGTTTCTAAACTACTAGGTTTATTTAAAAATAAACAAAAATTATTTGGTGAAAATTTGAAGTTTCAATATAGTAGTACTTAAATTTCAGGGAAAAATAAGTAGGTGTTTGTCTAACCACCCTAATAACAATAAAATGACAATGTGATGCATATTTTTTTGTGATTTTTTTCCAAGTAAATAACTAATTATTATTTTTTTATTATAACTTCTAAAACACCTTAAATTGGTCAAAAATTAATGAAATCCATTTTTTTTTTAATCCTATAGTATGTGAAGCATAGAATGTGAGACATGTTTTGGATTCAAAAAATGTGATATTGTTTGAAAGCTATAATTTTTTTTCAATGAACCTATCAATAAGGACTTTAGTCGTAATTCAAATAGAAAATTAATAATGATTATTTATTAAATTCAAAGTAAAGCATAATTTACATTGGTGGAAAGTTGAGAATCTCCTTTAAAAACCCTTTTATTTCATCAATTTTGGGTAAAAAAAAATTTGCTAACCACATGGGCCATCATATCACATACATGTCACCACTTTTTGGCCCATCATGATCCTGAACATACCCATTTGTAATCCCCCTTTTTATTAAATAAATCATTTTATCTAATTAATCCCTAAAGTTATCTCATTTAAATTAAATAAATCTTTATCTGGTTTAAATCCAACATCATCCTCCTTTAATTAAATAAATCAATCTTTATTTAATTAAATCTAAAATCATTATTCTCTAAACTTTGATTTATTTAAATCCTAAAATCTAAGTGAAAATGGTCAAATCCGCTAATCCCCCTCTTAATTAATCAAATCCTTATTAATGCTAATCCTAATCAATCCAATCCTTATTAATTCATCAATTTCCATTCAAAAGGGAATCTTTTGTGGAATATTCTTCCATTTCAAAAATTCCTACAAAAGGGGATGGGTACTTCCAACAAGGAATTTAATGCCTCTTACATGTCCTTAGCCTTGAGCCAAGTGACATTAATTCCATTATTCTCTCCCTCCAACATGTCACATTCAAATTTCAAATTTGAATCTCATAGCATTTATCATGCATATTGATCAAAATGTGCACAACCTTCAACCATTCACATCTTGACAAGTGGCATTTGGCCATTTGGTGTTGAATTATCCCACAATGCTCAATTTCACTCTCTTTTCCAATTTGAAAATATATAAATGAGAGACCCTTCCTCTCATTGTATCATCCATAATTTGAGTAAACTTACTATACTCAACTTCATCCTCAAGCATATCTAGTTTCATCCATTCCGTCAAATTCTTAGCTAGGTTATGGAGATTTTTCATTGTTTAGCTTGATTGAATCTTCATCAAGGTGGATCACTCATCAAATCATCACCATTAAAAAAAAGGAGTTGGGAAAGGGCCAATTTTGACACACCAATTGGCACCAATTACCCCATAGGATCAAGAGTTTGCTTCCTTAATTAGGATTTCATTGCTTTCTTGTTCATTTCTTCATTGTCTTTCCTATTTGACCATTGTAAATGGATTTCATGGGGAATCCTTGTTTTATCTTGCACATGAACCTAAATATGTGTTCTTTGGTTGTGTTTGTGCAGATCTAGGATTGGGGTTCACATTTTGGCGCTAGAAGGAGGATTGATTTGGAGAAATTCATCACGTTTTTTCAAAATTTTGTGGTTTTTTTTTACATTTTTTGTGTTTACAGGAAACTGTGTCGCTTATAGTCATGTGACACCATATTGCACCTCTTTTAGATAGGTAGTGCTATATTTCACCACTCTAACCTCAAATTCCATCACACCCGCTTTCTTGCCCAGGAATTTTAAATTTGCAAACTTCATTGCAAATATCTTAACTCCAAACTGCATCACATGCTAAAACAACACCACATTTGCACTCTCTATCTACTGCAGAGCGCCACACTCAGTTAGGATGTAGTGCTATATTGCACCACTAGAATTCTAAACTGCGCCGCATTTGTAGATTGTTGTTGGGTGATAGTGAAAAATTCAGATTTAACTCTTTTCGATATATATCTTTAATTTTATTTTTTTGAACATCCAACCTATTTTTTGTCTCTGTATCTTCTAGTTTTAATCATTTTGCAGGTTAGGGAAAGGAAGAAATAAAAATGCAAGGCTACATTATGATGTCATTCTCATACTATACTAAGTGTTTTTGAACACTAGTGTTTTCGAACACTTTTAGAGGATTTTTCAATCTCTTTTTAAGAGATTTTTTATCTTTCATGCTTTAGGGAACAATAAATTTTATTTTGAGCTCTAAAAAGAGCAATAAAATTTTAATTTTTAATTTTTAGTTTTTTTCAAAGTTTACAAACAAAATGCTTAAAAAGAACCTTAGAAACAATTTGCTAGATTTGGTTTGAGGTTTAACAATTGAACAAGATAAATTCCACATTTGATTTGGTGCTTTAAAAAGAATTCACTTTTACTTTGTGGGATTAAAATGAACAAGTGTTGATTTATTTTGTAATTATTTGCTAAAAGTAATGTCATGAAAAGGACATATGTGCTTCTCTTGCACCTCATGACGATCTTGATAATCAAAACCTCTTTTGATGATCTTAACTTAAATAAGGTAATTGCCTCCAGACTTTATTTTTTGGGATTAAAATTGAACCAATCTTGCGAGTGTTCTCCCTTTGTTTTTCAACGAAGGTCCATTGCACTATAGGATATGCTTGCTTTATTTTATTTATCTTAGCGGGTCTGCCTTGTGGGAAAAAAAATTATCACCCAAGGGAATGACCCAACAGGGAACACGCTAAAGCCAAGCGACTTCCACCTAGGATATAAGTGAGGATATTAGAAGAAAGGCCAATATCACAAGGATCATTCTGACAAGAAGGGAAACAATGGTCTCTCGTTGTACTATATAGTCCTCCACGAATGAAATGCTTGCATTAAAACCCTTTGTTTATAAAAGGCCAAAATCCTATCTATTTTTTGGTGCAAAAGGTCATGTCTTTTGAGGCCGCCCCATGTATACATGCAATGTTTTTGTAGAGATGAAAAGTATGCCACGAGAGATTCATGGGTACTGATGCTTGATTGACCCGAGAAGTGAGTGCATTATAAGGGGGAGCCAGTGTGGTCAAGCATCTAATCATCCACATAGAATATGCGTAGCTGGATTTATCTAAGTGGAAACCCAACAAATATTGTCTTTTCAGCCTAGGGATTGTGCATGTTTTTGAAATCAAAACACTTTTCTTGGATCTAAAACTTTGGGAAACAAACATTCACAAAAGCATCAAGATTTCAAACCCTTTGGAGGAAAAAAATATCCTCTGACAAATCCAAGTTCTCTTGCTTACCCTAGGGATTCTATCCTTAGAGGTTTCTAACTGCTTGAGTTCAATCATTATTTGTTTTCATTAAAGTCAACCTAGGAAACTATGTTGGAGTTGAGAAGATACAACTTCATAGGATCCCAAAGATCTTTGCAAGAAAATAACCTGTTACAAGGAGAAGCAAAGAGAAGCAACAAAATAAATGCTCAAGAATGTGGAGCAATGTATTCACCTGAAAATATAAAATGAATAATAATACAAAAGATAGTTTTCAACCATATATAGATGAAAACCCTAAAAGAGGAAAACCCTAGGCTTGCACAATAATAATTAATAAAGTAATTAATTATTATGCACCTAATGTTAGCTTAAGTGAAAAAGAGGTAAAAGGGAACTTTACGTAATTAAACAAATATTGTTTATTTAATAAAGTAAATGTCCAATTACTCTAACACCCCCCTTAAGATAGACATAGGGAGAAGCTAAAACCTAGAAGAAGCTACTGAAAGCAAAAGCAATGGGTCCCGACAACAAGGCCAGATCAGATACCCAAGTACAAAGAAATCTCTACGAAACGGAGAAAAAGGAGAAAACCCAGTGGGAAAAACTCCTCTCCAGAAAGAGATAGAAGAACATGCTGAAAGAAACATGAAGGAAGGAAAGCCTCATAAAGACCCCCTAAGGACAACTTCCTTCACCCCAAGCATAGAGCGCAACTGAAGATAGCGCAGAGATGCAAAAGGTTTCGTGAAGATGTCTGCAACCTGCTCGATAGTGGGAATATACTCCAAGATGAGAGAACCATCCTGAATCAACTGTCTGATGAAATGTATAGCACTTTGATTGTCACACCAAAGAATAGTGGGACTATCAGGAGGAAAACCAAACTCAGTCATCAACTGACAAAGCCATAAAATCTCCTAACTAGCGAGCACAGCAGCTCAGTACTTAGCCTCTGTAGATGATAATGCATGAGCAGTCTGCTTCTTGCATGATCATGTGATAGAACCATAGCCAAGACAGAAAACAAAGCCAGAAGTAGACTTTCGATTATTGACATCACCAGCCCAATTTGAGTCAGTGTAGCCAATAATGTGAGGATCTCCTGATGTGTAGTGAATGCCATATGAATTGGTGCCCTAAATGTACCTCAAAATACATTTGGCAGCTTGTCAATGACTTTTATGAGGATCATGTGAGAATCGAGAGACAAGACCAACCGCAAAGGAAAGATCAGGATGAGTGTGAGTCAGGTACAACAAACTACCAACCAACTACGTGTAAAGTGTAGAATCTACTGAAGGAGTGGGGAAAGTAGTAGTCAAAACAACCCCTGACTGAAAAGGTGTGGGGGAAGGCTTGCAATCAAGCATGCCAAAGCATTGAAGCATATCAAGAGAATACTTATGCTAGTAAATGAAGATCCCCTCTAAAGACTGAATCACCTGAAGACCAAGAAAATAGTGCAGAAGGCTGAGATCTGTCATCTCAAACTGCTCCATCAAGGCTAGCTGAGAATGCTGAATCATAGAGGATGAGCTACCTGTGATGAGAAGATCATTAACATATAGTACAAGAATCAGGATCTCACCCTCAAGATGCTGAATATAGACCATGTGATCAGAATGACAGCGAGTGAAACCAGTGGAGAGAAAAAAAGTGTCCATTTTCTCATACCAAGCCTGAGGGGCTTGTTTGAGACCATATAATGAACACTGAAGTCTGCAAATCAAAGAAGCATCATGAAAAAATCCCTGAGGCTGCTCCATATAAATCTCCTCCTGTAGGTCACCATGCAAGAAGGCACACTGCACATCCATCTGAAAAATGAGCCATCCTCTAGAAGCTGCAAGTGATAGTACAAAATGAATAGAATTCATCTTGGCAATAAGGGAAAATGTCTCAGAGTAATCAATACCCTCAACCTGTGAGAAACCCTTCGCAACAAGACGTGTTTTGTACTTATCAATAGAACCATCAACAACATACTTGGTGAGATACAATCATCGACACCGAACCATCTTTCTGCCCTTAGGAAGATGATAGAGGTCCCATGTACTATTCCTCATCAAAGAAGAATACAACTCCTCCATAGCACTATCCCACTCAGGGTGACCTGTCACCTCTGAAAATCTCTGAGGATCCTCTGAAAGAGCATGAGTCAAAATACTAGAACCCGCAATATGAGAACGGGTGCGACGAGTGTATGAAGGATCACCAACCATAGATCCTACTACCTCAATAGTAAAGTGAGCCCATTTGGGCCTCTGAGGTGGAGCAAGTGGAGGTGGACATGGGGGATCATCAATATCCTCATCAGAATCATCCTCAAAATAATCCTGAAGAGCTGTAGTGGGTGGAGTAGGTAGTGAAGTGGATACTAGAGACAGGGTATCAACTGGAGGAAGGCGCTCATCAAACTGAACATCCCGTCAAAACAAGACCTTTCTAGAATTAGGATCACACAACCTATATGCCTTAACATCCTCACAGTAGTTGATAAAAATGAGGGGTCGACTCTTCTGCTCCATAGCTCTCCTCTGAGCATCAGGAATAAAAGCCCATGCCTCACTACCAAATACTTGAAATGATGAAATATCAGGCTTGTCATGAGACCAAGCCCCTTCAGGAGTCATATGTCGAATCACCTTGTGAGGCATTTGATTCTAAATATTGTTGGCACAATTGACTGCCTCAACCCAAAAAGATGAATCCATGGACCTGGACTGAATCATACAATTAGCCATCTCCCATAAATTCTTGTTCTTTCGCTCAGCAATACCATTCTGTTGAGGGGTGTAAGGACCAAAAAACTGATGCTGCAAACCATGCTTAGTGAAAAAATCTCTGAAGGCCTGATTCAGATACTCCCCCCCATTATCTGTACGTATCCACCGGATAGAAAGACCAGACTGCTTCTCTACAAATGTCTTGAAGACACAAAAGGAATCAAAGGCATCAGACTTGTACTTAAGAAAGTACAACCATGTGCATCTGGAGAAGTCATCAATGAATGTGAGTACATACTTAGCCCCTGAAAAAGGAGTGGAAAATGACATGAGGTCACTATGAATCAACTCCAAGGGTGCCAAAGCACGAGTGGTACTTCCCTTCGAAAAGGGATTCTTGTGATGCTTGCCAAGCACACAACCATGACAAACACCGTTAGTGCAAGAAATCTATGGAAGACCAAGAACAAGTGACTATGTACTCATCTACTGAAGATATCTATAATTGACATGGCCCAAACGCTCATGCCAAAGCTTACTCACCGAATCTACATGTGCTATAAGAGATGAACCTGTACCCTCAGAATGCACAAATCCATCAAATCTGTAAAGACAAGATACAATATCAACACTACCAGTAGCCACAACCAAATCAGAGTCATGGAGGTCCCGAATAACCACATCATGTGGTGAGAACTCAACTGTCTTACCAGAGCCAGTGTGGAAAATCTGATAAATGGACAAGAGGTTCGTCAAGATGTCAGGAACAACCAAAACATCCTATAGAGTGCCCCCATCCAAAGAGACGATATCTGAACCCAAGACGGAAAGTTGTGAAGAGTCACCCACTACAATCTGTGAAGTACCACAAGAGGCAAGAGAAGTGACCAACTGCTGAGTGTGAGTCATATGGTGAGAAGCACCAGAGTCTAAAATCCAAGTGGACCCATTAGTCGATGCTCTAGTAGTGAGAGCATGACCTTTCCCTATGGTGGAGGAAGAAGAAGACTAAGGTGAGGAGATATGTTGCTACTGCATGGCATCCTCTAAAGCCTCTAATTGTTTCCAACACCTAGAAACTGGATGACCTTGCTTGCCACAAAAACTGCAAGTGTCTCCTTATTTCTCCTTAGTCTTGGAGGAAGACTCATGAGACTTCGAAGATTTCCCATGTTTTGGAGTAAATGGTGGTTTAGAATCAGACTTAGGGGGTGGTTTGGAGGAATGCTCACAGCCTGTAAAATCTTTCTTGGGCCTTAATTTTTGCTTCTGTTTCCCCTTAAGTGACTGAGCAACCAATGTTTTTCTCTTTGAACTTGAGAGCATATCCATCTAACAAAGGTGAGACTGTTCCCGAGACAAACACTCACAAAACAAATCAAAGGTAGGCATGGTAAAACTGGCACCCAAACCATCCATGGTGGAGTAGAAGGAGGAAGCAAATATCTGAAATGGACCACGAAGCTTCGAAAGAATCAAGTAAATGCACTTTGTGTCTATCTTGTTCTTGCCACAACCCTATAAAATAGTGCGGATAGTTTTGAACTTGTTCAAAAAATCCTCAATAGTGGGAAATGAATTAGGTAACAATGAAGTTAGCTCTGCATCAATCTATAATGCGCAGAACTCATTAATGGCCCCAAAAAGTGTCTCAAACTTTAGCCACATGGCTCGAGGAGTGAGTCAAGCATCAGGGTGAAACAAAAGACTGTCTAAAACATGCATACATAACAAAGCCATAGCCTCATCCATCTTGTTTTTATGCTACATAATCTCAAAAGGATGTTGCAACTGAGGTTGAACCTCATCTAAACAAGACCATAACCCTCGTGACCTGAGTAGCCTCATCATGCGAGACTTCCAAGTGTGATAGTTATGTGATGTGAGTAGCTCAACTAAAGAGTCTACCATGAAACCCTGGACCTGTACCTGCTTGTGTCTTATTATTATTATGTGATCTTTCAGAATAGACAGAAGATGCAAAAGGGTTTGTATTTTTGAGAGTTTTGGTGTTCTAGTTTTTTGATATAAATGATAGAAAGCAAGAGAAAAACACCCCCCACAAAAGATAAACCCAAACCCTAGTACAAACTGAGAAGAAGGAAGCAATGCATAAGCAAAAAATACTTCAAAAAAAATTCTCATGTACTTGGTGAAAATTATGATAAAATAAATCACATCACTGAATAGAGCATGTTGAGAGTTTTCCAATGCCTATTCAAGTTTGAAAAATAGAGTCCGTTTGCACCTTCTATGACCCCAGAAGTGAAGAAAGAAGACCTCACTTTGACTGGTAAAAAATTTATAAAAATACCTACACCATTAGATTGGTGCTAAAACCAGCTTTCCAATGCTTCTTTCTATTCGAAAAACGGAGCTAAAACGCCCAAGTTATGTTCGATTTTGTGAGAGAGCAAAAAATGCCCTATTAGATCCCTTTAGCACCTAGGGGCTAAAATAAAAAATGGCCCCTACTCGCTTAGGTGGAGTAGGGGGCTAGGGCAGTAGACATGCGGTCACCCATGTGACCGGGCGATAGGGGTGCTAAGCCCATGGGGGCTGGAGGGGCTGACACGGGTCGGTGGGAGCAGGCAGCAGCGGCAGCGATGGAGGCCGGCAGCGAGCTCGGCAGTGGCAATGGCAAAGGCAGCGGTGGAGCCTGGTGGGTCAGCGGGAGCTTAGTGGAGCCCGAGCGGGTGCTAGGCGGCATCGGAGTGGAGCGCAGGTGGCCGCTTGGCGGTGGATGGGTGACCGACAAAAAATGCAACAGGCCGCGGAAAAATTAAAATAAAAACATTAGGTTTTTATTTTTTATTTTTTTGTTTTTATGAGAATTTTTTTTCTGAGGGGTCTGTACGGCCAAACCTTAAAAAAAATTTTCCAACCCTGGTTGACTGTGACCAAAATTGACGATTTGATAGTCGATTTAGGGGTTTTTGTGCGCTAGGAAACCAATGGCACTGTCCATATGGGCCCAAAGTGAACCTAAAGTTCAGAGTATGTTGAATCCACAAGAAGAAACCTTAGAACCCTAGATTTGCTTCCAATGTAAAAATCTCAAAACAAGAATAAGCAGCTGCAAATCTGAAGCTCTGATATCATGTTGGAGTTGAGAAGATACAACTTCATAGGAGCCCAAAGATCTTTGCAAGCAAATAACTTGTTACAAGGAGAAGCAAAGAGAAGCAACAAAGGAAATGCTCAAGAATGTGGAGCAATGTATTCACCTGAAAATGTAAAATGAATAATGATACAAAAGATAGTTTTCAACCATATATAGATGAAAACCCTAAAAGAAGAAAACCCTAGGCTTGCACAATAATAATTAATAAAGTAATTAATTACTATGCACCTAATGTTAGCTTAAGTGAAAAAGAGGTAAAAGGGAACTTTATGTAATTAAACAAATATTGTTTAATTAATAAAGTAAATGTCCAATTACTCTAACAAACTATGCACTTGAAACCTTGATTTTCACATAATGGACCTTGTGGAATGAAAATGAATTGAGACAAAGAAATTTAGTTTTAAATTATAATCAAGAAGATTTTTTTTGGTAAAAGGAACTCATTAAGAAAATATAAGGACAATTGGACCTCACATGTGTTCTCTCAAATGATTTCCCATAAAATTAAAATCCAAAAACCAAGGTTCAAGAAGCTTAGTCTAAAAAGCTCTTGAGGAGCGTGCTAAAAGGATTTTTGAAGTTAGAGAAATATTGGTATAAAATTTCTACAAGAAGGCTTCAAAGGACAATCCAAGTTTGTATGAGTTCTATTATCAACAAAATCGAAATCTTTTTCAAATGTTTTCTTTTCTCACATAAGAAGTATGGCATGTTCTTCAATACTAAGGTTTTGTAAGAAAGATTCTTGTCTAGGTCAAGTCTAGGATCAAAATAATCACTCTCATCCACCTCTCCATTATCAAAATCAAATCTCATCTCACCAAAAAAATCTTGAGAAGTTTGAAACATCATTCATGCTAAACTTAAAGGAAAAATCAGCATCACCTTGTTTGTCTTAACACACCTAGCCAAATTATCCTTTTGTGTACAAGTTTACTCTAGGATAACACAACTTCCTAGGTTTGAAAATTTCATTATCACTTTGTTTGGCTTAATACACTTAGTCAAATTATCCAATCCAAGTTCACCATGTTTGACCTAACACACTTAGTCAAACTATCCTCAATCAAAATCAAATCAAACCAAGTCCTAAAGTCTAGCATTGATCCAAAGTTCCTAAAATTTCAAACACCCATATTATTCACCCCTTACATCCTTCATCTCATCACTGGTCCTAAAACCCTCAGAGGTCAACAAGATCAAAATGAAAGAGGAACATGGAATATAAAATTGATTCATCCATCATGAGTAATTCAATTCAACCAAACTATTAGGTCCTTACAATGCCAATTGATTATCAAAACTCACATTTATACAATCCATACGTGGGATCATTATCTCATACAAACCTCAATGGTATGAAAAATGTGAGTTTTCCCAATCTAAATTTTGGAACATCTTTTCCTATGGTAGATTTAAATCAAAGTCAAAACTTATAAATCTATCAACCAAATAATCAAGGCATGAGCCTTTCCCCTTTACCAACCATCAATCAACTGAATCTAAGAAACACCCCTTTCATAAATCAAAACATCATATCAAATCCTCTCATTTTTCCATCGATATCGCAACAACATATGGAAACCATCCAAGAAACGCCAACGATCAACACAACCACTATCCCTCAAGTTTCTCTAAGACCAAGCATCTCAATCACACCATTCGCCACTCAAACCCTGACAATCAATGTGATCATTCCTCTCATCACAATGGTCAACACCATTCCCAATCCACTGCTACCACTGCCTAAACACAACATAGAAAATTCATTCTCCATTGTGTTGCAAGTCACTCAACAAGCTACCCACCAAGAGACACTCCAAAACCAACAAGCTACATAGCTAGATGCTCAACAAGTGCAAGGGCAATTAGACACCCAACAAGCTACACAAGTTGCACAAGTCACACAAGCCACACAAGTGGTACAAGCAACCCAACAAGCACAGGCTCAAGCTCAAGCCCAACACCAGGCTCGATAGGTGCAATAAAAATATCAGGAATAATTGCAAGCAATCTATCAACAAGTGTATCAACAAGTAGCTCAACAACAAGCCCAACAACACTTCCAACAAAAAGCGTTGTTGGCTCAATAGAAAACGTAAGTATTACTCCCACAAAAATTCTTGCAACAGATTCCCACCACAATCATTGAAAATAATGATCAAGATCCATCGACCAATGATCATGTTGAAAATTTCTCTACATCACCTAATGAGTTAGAGGACATATCTCAAGAATTTATTCGAAAGTATGATCAGCTTCTTTTACCAAGGTATAGCAATGATCCTTTCCAAAATATATGGACATCCTTTGACCTTATGACATTTGAGCAACTTCCTATACCTAATGAAGATATCCAAGAGCCCTTTATAAGCAATCCATTCTTTGAAATTGACCCATGTCAAGAACTTGATCAAAAGCATGTCGAAAGTAATTCATAAATCATTTTAGATCAATAATTTATATCTCCAAGCTGCTATAATGATATAATGGACACTCTCCTATCTATACAAGATGTCGCAAATGATGATCATATCCATATAGCACATACTCCTCCATCTACCCATGATATTCTTTCTTTGAATGGACATGTAGATGATCTTCATTTAAAACAAGAGTCTCATACTATTGATATCATTACCAAGGAACAAGAGTCTCCTACTTTTAACATTTGTACACATGATCAAGATATAGAGAAATCCAAAGACATATCAGAAATGGGTCATGAAGAAGGCTTCTATACAATTTATGAATCAGAAACACCATATGAAAGCATACCAAGAATGAATCATGAGTAATAATTTTACAAGGACAGTGGATCATTAATACCTCTCGAAGAAGCATTAAAATCTAATATTTCACAAGATCAAGCCAAAGAGATAAATCAAGAATTTATCCCACTTATGGAAGATCCTATCACTTATAAACTTGGATCAATCACCTTTGTAAGGTAAAATTATCTTATCAATGAAGAATTTATCACCTTTGAACATCCACCATAGAGAAGAGAAGGAGTAGCACCTTTTTTCCAAGGTAAATCATATCCTGTTGCACATAAAATGTTTCAACAAATGAATTATCAAGGTACAGGATTAGGCCTACATGAACAAGCTATCCTGGAACCAGTGCAAATTACTAGCAATCTTAAGCATCAAGGTCTTGGTTATTCAATACTTGGGGCAACTATGTCTCAAGAAAATGTCAATATAGGGAGCACGAAGAATCGTTATGATAAAATCAATGTCAATACTACAACTATCCACGTTATGAATCTTCATCCACCCATCACCCCATCCATGAATTGGGACCAACATAAAAAGGGACATTTGAATCAAAGTGTTTGATGAAGAACGTTATCAAAGAAAAAGAATCTAAGAAGCATATCAGACAAATCAAATACACTTGGATACCAAAGAATACAAAGAAAGATTATCCCTATCAAACTCCATCAGTCAAAGAAACTATGGGGCAAAATAAAAATTAGGATTCTCAAGCGACATACAAAGTATATAAAGTTGTTGGTCCTAATTCCATGCACAATTCCATATTGACCCATCATTTCTCATCTTCCCAAGTTTGCATAGTCAAAGGTTCCACACTATAAACCAATCCATCTTTTATTCTTGAACACATAACACCATCCATGCCTCCATGCATGATATCCAATTCTTACATTGACCATGTGTTGGAAACAACCCTTCATCATAACGATTCAAAAGGCACTCTATTGCGATATGTGCACAAAGACAGAGTTAACTCCAGTGTCATCAAAGTAGATCAAGAATCTCAAAAGTTTTTTTCAAGTGCACGTATCTTAGCAAAGAAACTTCTTCAAGTAGGATATCAATGGAAAATTATGAAAAAACCATCAACATCAGGATCACCAGGTGATTCAACATGAGCTTAAAATCTCTTATAAAATACAAAAAAATATAAAAATCCAAAAAGACAAAAAGTATTGAAAATATTAAAGAGAAAAATCATCCTCTAGTGAAAACTGCATGGGCTACACTTTGGACAGGTACCATGATGAAAACCTAGAAAATAGGCATCATGTGTAGAATCGAGCATCTACATGTGCCATTTCAGGAGGAAACATCTCATCCCATCCATAATAAAGACACCAATCCATTCATCTAGGAACTATTTATCCAATCCATTTTCATATATTTTCATCCATACTCCAAGTTATCTTGATATTGATACAATTTTGGTGCATATTTTACACTTTCTTATGGAAGACACTTGACATGGGTAATTTTCATTGATCCTATCTTACCCAACATTATCTGAGCCTTGAAGCATTATCAAAATGAGCATCCTCTATTCAAACACCTTATCTTATCGCAAGATGATCCATACCCATCCATCCATCCATCTATCCAAGAATCCACCCATGGCCTTTCAAACATTGCTAGACACTAGGGGAAAATATTTACATCTTGCTTCTAGAATAATTCTTGATCTATATCGTCCAACTTATGTGGTGATCTGAACATTGGAAAACATGAAATCAAGTTGGTCAAAGCGTTTGTGAGCCAAAATCTAAAGCAGTAGCCCAGGTAATATTTTGATAGAAATATGTTCCTTATCAAGTTTTATCTTTCATCGAACATCAATCCAAACAATCAATATCAGTCGCATGTAATGTGTACTTCAATGCTACATCAAATGATTGAAAACAATTTTATTCTAAATCAAGCTTCAAAATCCTGATCAATCAAGTCCAATCAATCCATCATCAACTTGGCATATCCTTCCCAATCCTTGTATTTCTTAACATGATCCTTGCATTGCTGTGTATCCTCAACAATTTTATCATCATGAATTCATCATCAATGTTATCATTATCAATCCATTGATCTGATCAATCAACCTTAGTTTGATTTTCAACAAAATCCAAAAATAGAGCATTGATATCATCACATATCCATATCCAAAAACATTCAAAAAATCATATCAAAATCTAAAATATGTCAAAAATTTGAATAATAAAAAACAGAGTCATCTTGCCGAGCTATGTCATCTATGAGCTTGAACGTACGAAATTTTGATCTTTGATCATCCCCCAATACATTTTAGGTCAGTTCTTTAGGCATCTGTCACAATGGCAATCTGTTTGCCCATCTATTTCACATTTTAGGTCAGTCCTTCAGGTGTCCGTCGCAATGAAAATTTGTTTGCCCATCTATTTCACATTTTAGGTCAGTGCTTTAAGCGTATGTCACAATGGAAATATGTTTTCCCATCAATTTGACATTTTAGGTTAGTCCTTTAAGCATCTGTCACAATGGCAATCTATTTGGCCATCTATTTCACACCCTAGGTTAGTCCTTTAGGCATCCGTCACAATCTGGGAATTCGTTTGGCCATCTATCTCATCATTCGAGTCCATCATCGATCAAACTATGTCATCTCTAAGCTTAAATGTAGGCAAGGCTAATTCTTGATTGGTCCTCGAGACACAAAATTAAAAAAAATTCATAAATCTCAAAAAACCAAAAAATTGAAAAATCAAAATATCAAAATAGCCTCAAAATATTTGAAAAACCTTAAATGGTGTGCCCGTCTCATTTATCTTTCACTCGCAATAATCATCGCCTCATAATAAATCAATCATTAACTTCATTCTTTGGTGAGTCAGTCAGAAGCAAGTCTAGTAGGTTCCAAAGTGAACACCTAGTCGTCAAAGTCTCAAGTGTAGCTTAGTAAGAAAGCAAGTTGATTAACTCGGAATATCAATAGCTTATCACCCAATCAATCTCACCAAAACCTTGATCACAACATGTGCTAGGATGTATCCTTCTCACGATGGACATAAGCATCAGGTACCTCGCAGTAGTTTAGCCTTGGCTACTAGTATGAAGAACATTAGCTTGTTTGTTTTTTTATCCTTTCTTTGGATTTATCTTATTGCTCTCATTCCAAGGACCTCTAGATGATGCCTAAAGAAAATAGGTTTAGAGATAAAGGAATGATGCAACAATTATTATCTTTTGTCTGTTGTGCTTGTTGGATACTCTTGTAAAATAACTTGGTGAGTATTTGCTTTGTTAGGTCCATCCTAGCAAGGTTTTCATATGTCAAGTCTAAACCAAAATACTCCTATCTGATTGTTGAGTCAAAGTGAATCAAGGTGAATCAAGGTGAATCACTTATCAAATAATCAACATTGCAACAAAAGATTTCGGAAAGAGCCAATTTTGACACATCAATTGGCACCAATTCCCCCATGGGATCAAGAGTTTGCATGCTTAACTATGATTTCTTTATCTTTTCATATTTTGTTCTTGTTTTTCCTATTTTCAACATTGTAAATAGATTTCATGGGGCCATTGAGTGTTGAATGATCTCACATTTTTCAATTTCACTCTCTTTTCCAATTTGGAAATCTATAAATGAGAGACTCTTCCTCTCATTCTATCATCCATAATTTGAGTAAACTTACTATACTCAACTTCATCCTCAAGCATATCTAGTTTCATCTATTCCATCAAATTCTTAGCTAGGGTATGCAGATTTTTCATCATAGAGTTTGATTGAATCTTCATCAAGGTGAATCACTCATCAAATCATCAACATTGCAACAAAAGATTTGGGAAAGAGCCAATTTCGACACATCAATTGGCACCAATTTCCCCATAGGATCAAGAGTTTGCATGCTTAATTATGATTTCCTTATCTTTTCATGTTTTGTTCTTGTTTTTTCCTATTTTGAGCATTGCAAATGGATTGCATGGGGAATCCTTGTTTAATCTTGCATATGAACCTAACTATGTGTTTGTTTGTTGTGTTTGTGCAGAATAGGATTGGGGTTCACAATATATATATTTTAGATCTAATAATATTTGTAATAAATAGTTTTATATGTAAGAAAATATTAAAACAGATTAATATAATGATAGAAAAACATTTTAAAATGGATTTACTATTTTATTTATTCAATTATATAATAATTTTAATTGTTTTTCTTATTATTTTAATATTTATTATATTATTAAAAAAATGAAATTATATATTTATATATACTTCAATTAATATTAATATTATATTATTGTTGAATATTATATATTCCAAATGTTATTTTTTGTAAAATTTAAGTTAAGAGTTTTATTTATATTTACATGGTTTGAAATTTTTCACTTTGACTATGATGTGGGAAAAATATGTGGAGTGTAATGATATGATCTTGTTCACAATAGAAGTTTAGAATCCTCATTTACTTTTTAAATATTAAAATACAAAAAATTAAAATATATATTAATGCTCACAAATAAAATATTACAAAATTACATAAAAATATACAATATTTAGTAGACTTTTCAAAGGAAGAACAAAATTACTCAAATAATGAATGATATCTTTGTAAAAAAACTAAAGCTAGAAGTTAAATATAAATAAAGTTTTTTGTTTTCTCTATATCTTTCACTATAGACATCTATAAAGTAAAACTATTGAAATAATTTATTTTCATTTCACTTAAAAAATTTGTATTCTTAAAATAATTATTTAATGATTTATATTTTATCATTTTAATTCTCTTATTATCTTAATTTCGTTTTTGAAAATACATTCTCTTTAATCTTTATATTTTTATTAACAAATCTTATTAAAATAATAATATAGATTTAACATATAAATGTATGAAATAATTTATTTTCATAACATATTAATATTATTTAAATAGCTATATATTTAAAATACAAAATAAATAAACTATTATTCTAGAATCCTTATATGAATTAAAAAATAAAATATAAGTAAACTAGCTTAAAAAACAAATTTAATAAAGACATAAGATATTTTTTTACACTTTTTTGTTGTAATGAGATAATATATCTAAATTAGGCCAAGAGATACCTTAGTGGAATATTTTGCCCTAATTTCTAATGTTGTTTTTTTTTTTTATGTGACATTCTGTGAAAAATCTATTGCAATTACTGATTATTAATCTCCTATCTATAAAGATTATTTGACTGCCGAAAATTAATTCACACCAAATACTGAAAAATAATACAACTGCAACTTCACAAATAAAACTCACAGGAATAGAGAATAAAACATGCAAACTAATAAACACAATATTTTTGGACAAATTGTCCCTAGAAAAACCCCAGAGGGAAAACCAGTACTACAGATGAGGAATTATATTAATCTTCATCAAATCAAGAGATACAAAAGAACTGCTTGCCTCTTACTGACAAAGCTCTGACAATATTCTTCACCGGATATTTTTCTCTCAATTTCTCCTGCTAAAATTCCACTGCTACTACCTCCAACGCTATCACTGCACCCTTGCTATCACTGTAAGACTATTTGCTATTACTGCAAATATTTCTCCAACTTGTGTCTATCAGTCTATGTTCTCCAAATGCCCAATGACCCCCTTTTAAACTATTCTCATTGGAAAACCAATGGCCAAGATTTAATCTCAATCAATGGCTAAGATTAATTAGACTCTAACAAACCCTAGCTAACTGGTTTCTAGAAGTCTCTAGAAGAATCAATTATTTAATTAAATAATTAAATATCTAGACCTAACTAACTTCTATCTAGAAGTCTCAAGAATTAAATGTTAATTCTTGGAATTGGAGAAACAACTGTCCGAGCTACAATATTAAATTAACACTCCCTCTTAGCAAGGAAGGTGTTCTGCATAACACCCAACATATCTCTGAAGAATATGAATTTTGCCTTCCCCAAAGCCTTTGTCATAATGTCTGCTACCTGCTGATCTGTAGATATATATTGTAGTTGAATAATCCCCCATTGTACACAATCCCTGATGAAATGATACTTGATGTCTATATGCTTAGACCTATCATGAAACACCGGATTCTCAGACAACTTGATGTAACTCTGATTGTCACAGTGTATCACTGTAGTCTGAACCCTCTGACCTAACAAGGCTACCAGCAACTTTCAAAGCCATATCGCCTCACATGTCGCCATGCTAGCTACTATGTATTCTGCCTCTACAAAACTTAGGGCCACAAACTTCTGCTTCCTACTATACCAAGAGACAACTCCTGATCCCAAGCTAAAGCAACACCCTGAAGTGCTTTTCCTGTCCATTTTACTGCCTGTCCAATCTGCGTTAGTATAGCCTATCAACTTGATACCATCACCTCGAGTATATTTGATCCCATACTTGATTGTACCACGTAAATACTGCAACACATGCTTTGTCGCTGTCTAATGCATTCTCTTCGGCTCAACCATGAATTGACTAAGAGAATTTACTGCAAAGGATATATCTAGTCTGGTGTTGACCAAATACATGAGAGACCCAATCAACTATCTGTATAAGGTGGGGTCTACATCCTTCTCCCTGGATGAGTCTACCTTCTTCCAATTCATAATCATAGGAGTAGACATGGCTCTGCAATCCTCCATCTCGAACCTCTTCAAGATTTCAATGCAGTATTTCCCTTGTCCAAGGAAAATCACACCATCTGTCTGCCATACCTCCATGCCTAGAAAGTAGTGCATAAGCCCCAAATCCTTCATCTCGAACTCTGCTGCAAGGTCCCTCTTGCACTCCTTTATGAGCCCCAGTGAACCTGTTAAAAACAAGTCGTCCACATATAGAACAAGAATGAGAATCTCACCCCCAACTACCAAGTAGTAGAGATTAGCATTCGCCTCACTCTTCACAAAGCCCAATCCTTGCAAGTATTCATCAATGCACTCATACCACGCCCTGGGAGCCTGCTTGAGTCCGTATAAAGCTCTCTTCAATCTGCACACGTGGGTTTCACTGCTGTGTGCCTCAAAGCCCTTTGGTTGTTCTATGTATACTTCCTCTTTTAATTCACCATTAAGAAACGTTGTTTTGACATCCATTTAATGGATCTTCCATCCCATCTATGCTGCAAGAGAGATCACAGCTCGTATAGAAGTATACCTGGCCACTGGAGCGAATGTCTCCTCATAGTCTATTCCCTCCTTCTGAAAGAAACCCTTGGCCACAAACCTTGCCTTGTATTTCTCGATGCTACCATCTGCACCGTGCTTGATCTTATAGATCTAGCGTGATCCAACCACTACCCTATCTGTTGGTCTAGGCACAACCTCCCACACATTGTTTTGCACTATTGAGGTATATTCCTCAACCATCGCATCTTTCCACACCTATTGTTGTGTGGCCTCCTGATAACTAGAAGGCTCACTATCTACCAATTGACTAACTAAAGCCATATAGTCATTATACTTGGCTAGTTGTTTTTGCTGCCTACTACTCATCCCAGGAGCTCTCACAAACTCCTGAGTATCCTATTGGTTACTGCTACCAACTGTAGAGGATGAAATATCAACCCCCATGTGTTCCTAATGCATCTCTTGGATCTGCTGCATCTGTTGCTCCATACTCTGTGAACTCTCAGCACCTGAGCCTATGCTTGTACTAGTCACTGTACTCGAGCTTCACTGTCCCTGATCTGATTGCTCAATCCTTGGAGCTTCTGTTGGCTGCTCACTCTGATCATCTACTGGAAAATCTCTAGACCTTGTCCTCCATGAACTTGACATCATGCCTGACTATAATCCTCCTGGCCCCTGGAATAAATATCTGATATGCCTTTGAGGTCTCGTTGTACCCCACAAAGTACCCTCTCTCTGCAGTCTGATCTAACTTGGAATGTGTAGCACCTGGAATGTGACAATATGCCAAACTCCCAAATATCTTGAAGTGGCTAACATCTGGCTTCTTTCCTGAGAATGCCTCCTCTGGTTTCATCTTTCCCAACACCTTATGTGGAACCATGTTTTGTATGTATACTGTTGTACTGCATGCCTCTGCCCATAAGTAACGTGGCATATCCTGGTCATACAACATAGCCCTTGTTGCCTCTGATATAGACCGATTCTTCCTTTCAGCAACCCCATTCTGCTGTGGGTTGTAAGGAACACTCCACTCTCTCTTGATTCCTTCCTTGGTACAGAACTCCTGGAACTCTTTCCCTTTGTACTCACCTCCATTGTCTGACCGAAGAACCTTTATCTTCCTGCCTATCGAATTCTCCACAAGAGCTTTGAACTCTTGGAAGCGACTGAAAACCTCATCCTTGGTCTTCAAGAAGTATATCCAGGTCTTTTTGGAGAAATCATCAATAAAAGTAACAAAGTACTCATATCCTCTGAGAGACTTTGTCGACATTGGTCCACATATATCTGAATGTACTAGATCAAGAACACCCTTGGATCTGGTGTCACTCCTTAGAAAAGTTGCTTTCACAAACTTCCCCAACACACATCGCTTACATACATCATCATGCTCTGTGCTCACCTCTGGAACACCTGTCACTGTCTCATGAAGCAATTTAAGTGCTCCATGATGTATATGGCCCATCCTCCTATGCCATAACTCTCCTTGATCTCTAGAATTTCCGCTGCTCATCAGTGCCTTATGAGTATCAAACTACAACCTATAAAGTCGACTGCTCCTAACTCCAATAGCTATGGCTGATTTCCAATCCTTGTGCTTGATTAACACATTTTCCCCTCTAAAGAGCACATTGTAGCCTTTATCCTAAAGGACAAATACAGAAATAAGATTCATACCCAAGCCTGACACATGCAACACATCATGAATGGGAATCGGCTTGCCATTCTCCCTCTAAAATGGAACAGTCCCTTTTCCAACTGGATTTAGTTTGGACATGTTCCCCATATAAATCTGGATTCTGATGTCCTCCTCCTTATAACTAGAGAAGTATTCTCTAACTCTTGTCATATGAAATGACGTCCCACTGTCTATATACCAAACACCTTGTGAGGTTGAGCTAACCATACAAGCTATGAGTGCAAACTCATCTTCCATTCTGCTAGAGAGCTCATCTGCACTTGCTGAAGCTGTTGTCTACTTCTTGCCTTTCTTCTTTTGTGGGAAATTGCTAACATAGTGGCCAAACTTGTGACAACCGTAGCACTTGACTTTAGAAAAGTCCTTCTTCTTCTCACCTTTAGGATTTGATCCTTTGCTAGACCCCTTCTTTGCTTTACCTTTTCCTGCTAGGGCAACGTTTTCCTGTTCTGCCTCACTTTTCTGACTCTTACTGCCGGCACCATTGACAAGGCTTAATCTAAGCTCCTCCTGAGTGAAGTCACTCCATAGTCGATCCCAAATCGGTAAGGTGTCTCGTCTATTAATAACTTGAACAAAGACATCTCACTGCTTAGTAAACCCATTTAGGGCTATCTGTACTAGCTCGTCATCATCTGGTTTATCTCCAATAGCTGCCAACACATCCTTGACAAGTCTAAGTCTGGTGAGGTAACTTGTAACGTCCATGTTCCTCAACTTTTCTTTGAGAATCAGCTTCCTGTTAGTGGTAGCATTCTAGTATAGATTCAAAATGGCGTCCCACATATTCTTCGCTGTATCCAACTCTGTGATATGTGGAACAATATGATCCTTAACACCATCAAGAATCAACCTCCTTGCCTTGGCATCTTCCTTTTCATATGCTAAGAGTTGCACTGGATCTGTAGGTACAGCTACAACACTGGTAACATATTCTTTGATACCATTCTCTTCCAGCAATAAAGAAATTTTGGCTTTCCAGACACCAAAATTTGAGGCTCCATCCAATCTGTCCTGATCTCTTAAACCTGCTGAGGCCATCTCAAACAAAAAATAGTAATAAGAAAAATAATAATACTGAAGAGGTAGAACTGGGTTTTATAAACCCTCTATTTTTCTTTTCTTCCTGTGCCTGTACTGAGCTCTTTTTGCCCTTAGATCTGCTCTGATACCATGTGAAAAATCTATTGCAGTTACTGATTATTAATCTCCTATCTATAAAGATTATTTGACTGCCGAAAATTAATTCACAGCAAATATTGAAAAATAATACAACTGCAACTTCACAAATAAGATTCACAGGAATAGAAAAGAAAACATGCAAACTAATAAACACAATATTTTTGGACAAATTGTCCCTGAAAAAACCTCGGAGGGAAAACCAGTACTGCAAATGAGGAATTATATTAATCTTCAGCAAATCAAGAGATACAAAAGAACTGCTTGCCTCTTACTGACAAAGCTTTAACAATATTCTTCACCGGATATTTTTCTCTCAATTTCTCCTGCTGAAATTTCACTGCTACTGCCTCCAACGCTATCACTGCGCCCTTGCTATCACTGCAAGACTATTTGCTATCATTGCAAATATTTCTCCAACTTGTGTCTATCAGTCTATGTTCTCCAAATGCCCAATGACCCCCTTTTAAACTATTCTCATTGGAAAACCAATGGCCAAGATTTAATCTCAATCAATGGCTAAGATTAATTAGACTCTAACAAACCCTAACTAACTGGTTTCTAGAAGTCTCTAGAGGAATCAATTGTTTAATTAAATAATTAAATATCTAGACCTAACTAACTTCTATCTAGAAGTCTCAAGAATTAAATGCTAATTCTTGGAATTGGAGAAACAACTATCCGAGCTAAAATATTAAATTAACACATTCTACAAAGCAGTTCACCTACCTTGTCTGTGTTGCCACATGAATCTCTTGCACGAAGTTTGCTACAAAATGGCGTTTCTCATAGGACTGAAACTTGAGATATATTGGTATGTATGACATTGTCTCTATTCCCAGATGGTATTTTTGTCACAATATAGGAATGTTCACATTTCTATCCAACCTAACAAAAATCATTTCATTCCATCTCAGCCTGCATCTCTTCCTTAATGTTGATTTTGCTAAGGAACCCAAAATCGGAAGTACTGAAATGGATTTTGAATTCAGTGAGGTGATTGCAAATAATTTTGGTTCTTTTCTTGGTAGCTTTCAAGGACTTCATAGCTTATGGGCAAGCTCAGAGAGTGAGGGAATGAGGATGGTGATATTTTAGATAGGCTTTTCGGGTTTTTTAGGGTTTTAGAGCTAGTAAATGTGAAGGAGATGGTAGTTCAGGATTGATTTTAAATGAAGCCAATAATTGAGGGAAAGATACATCAGAGTACAGGTCTCAAGATAGCAGAGAAAATAAGTGCAGTGATAGTGTAGAGCAGAGGTCTAACACTTTCATGTGGGTCTTGCTCTTTGAGAATCAGACTATTTTTTATGCAATCATTTAGGTTTTGATGTGTCTAACTGGACACAACCTAGGACATGAAATACAAAAATAAACCACAAATTTTGTACCTTTACAAATTTCGTGCAGGGCTGATGGTTTTGGCGTACAAAGTTATAGAGTAAAAATCTAGATGAAAATGACAAAATAATTTTATTCCTGGTATTAAAAGATTTGGGCTTCTATGTTTGGTACACCCTTAGTGACCTGCACTCTTTAATTTGTGCATGTCAAAACCATGCTATCCTATCCTTGACAATTCTTGTTATGTTTACTCCAAATAGTTCTGCAACACAAAATCTTGTTTTCCTCAGGGAAACTGACTATTCAGATTTACCTTCATACAAATTACATAATCTCGCAAAGAAAACAAATGCCTGCAAATTTTCTCATGGAAGAGAATCTTGTTTCGCCACAAAATACATACGAAATTTAATTGGGATAAAAACTAAAGACGAGAAAATAAAACACCACATACCTTTGAATTTATGACCAGAGCTTTCAATTTTTTTAAAATGGTAGAGAAAATAAGATCGTGCATATTAAAATGGAATACATTTCATCAATGTAAAATGGCTTCATTCGCGCCTTATCTGAGGTGGTGATCAATGAAGGTGTAGAAAACAGGAGAGGTGGATGGAGTTTTAAACACACAAATTCATAACACATAATTTTAATCCAACACTGTGCTGCTGCACATTTTCTATTCATTGCCAAAAGCTTTGACATTGATCCTTTTTTAGAGAGGTGTTGGAAGGTTCCAGAAACTGGTAAGAGTTTAGAGATTACAAGAAAGTTCTGGAACAATGTCGATATATCTATATTTTTATTTTTGTTTTTTGAATGGACATACAACATTTAATGTTCTCACCTATTTCTTATCGGTAGGTGCAAGAAATCTCTTGAACATGTTTAATTGGCATAAATTACTAGAGGATTCTATGACATTTAATGTTTGACGGTGTGGTAGAAATTACTCTTACCAACACCCCCCCTTAATTTCAACCACACATACTTTTATCATTTTCAATTTATCTTCCAAGTCTGCTGACTTACTTAGATCCTTTTCTTTGCTTGATATCTTCAAATCATCTTCAAATCCGATGATGCCTCTCTCTCATGTCTTTGTCCAACTGCTGCAGTAGTCTCTCAAACCTTCAATTTGCAACTTCCTGAAAACTTGCCATCTATAGATGCCTTGCCAAAAGTATTTTTTATGCCTTCAAACTTGCCATGATTGCCATTATCTTTCACATGCGAACTTTTATACTTGAACAAATTCTTGATCATATTTGTAATTTTCTGCCAACTAGATCCATAAACCCATCCACAATTCATACACATACAACCTATCATAAAATCGTTATCTCTATTCCAACAAGTCTTTTCTGAATGGTTTTTCAAACCACAATTTCTACATGGATGTAAGTCCCAACATTTGTCTTTCGTATGACCTTTACTATTGCAATGCGTACACTCAACACTCTGCATTTCTTGATCGAATTTATATGAACCTATATCATTTTCTTTGCCTATTACATACCCAATTCCTTCATGTTTTGGCCTCATAACTGGCTCTGTTGGGTTTCTTATTCTTTGTTCATTCTTTCCCAAACCTTCGCCTTTATAACCCATTTTTTTCATAATTTTTAGACCAACATTTTCTTTAGCTTTTGCATAATCAAAATTATCACAACTGACAAGATCATTAGACTCATCAACATGTTTATCTCCATCATAAATAACTTCAGCAAAATCACATTTATCAAATGATAAACACAATTTTTTTGTTCTACATGAAACATCACATGTCGCTTTCTTTGCTTTCAAACATTCATTCTCTTCATTCAATCTTGATATTTCTTTTTTGTATAAACTATTCTCTTCTTCTAATTTCTTCATCTTTTCTTCCAGGTCATCAACCAACTTCACTCTTTGTTTTAGTTCTTCATTTCTTTTATTAATCTCATCAAATAATTTTAACTTTTCTTCTAACACTTTATTTTCCTCTCTAAGTTTGCTCGATTCCTTCACTTGCCAATTATGTACTTCTTCCACAAACTTTAACCTGTTCTCTAGTTCTTCAATTTTTTCTTTATAATCACTAATTTCATTTAAAAGTTTACATTTTTTTGCTGACCTGTCATTCACAATTGCAAACTATTTTTTTCTCTCTTTCATTAATTCTTCATTTAAAAAATCTACTTCAGAAGCTAAATTTGCATTTTCTTTCAACACTCTTTTACCTTGTTTTCCCATTGCAATGAACAATTAAACTTACCTTTTCACTCTAGACGAGACTTCTGAAACACCTCTTACCCTATCATGGGTTCTAATTTCCTTCCTTTTCAATGAGCACTTAATCAATTTCTTTCTCCTCTTACTGGCTGCCTTTAACCTTCAATTTCTTCTTCAAGGTTAAGAACACCTTTAACAGCTATAACTTTAACATAGAAAACAACAATCTGATTTACTTTTGATAACAATAGTTTTTAAATTCTATGACTCTTTCTTCATAACATTCTTCATCATTTTAACTCCACATTTTACTGTCTAAGGATACAATAACTTTTATCAACCAGCCACAAATACCTTTTCAATATTTACCCCCTTAACATTTGACCTGCAGATCTTGAAATTTCAGCAATCTCCAATAAAACCTTTAATCAACTCGATTTCTCTTATGGTGAATCCTCTCCAATTGCCAACGATCTTATCTGGGCGACCTCCTCTTTGCTTCTTTTTATCTCTGCTTCAATCTGCTACAACCTCACACGATTCAATCAATCAGAAATTTCTCATTCGGTAGCATCTTCAGCAAGCTTCAGACTCCTTGTTTTTCTTTGACTGCAGACTCACATTCCTTTCCTAATCTTCCTCAATCTTCATGGCTGGCTCTCATAAGCTTTTCACCCAAGACCGTCCTCTGCTCTGATACCACTTGTAGAAAACAGAGAGGTGGATGGAGTTTTAAACACACAAATTCATAACACATAATTTTAATCCAACACTGTGCTGCTGCACATTTTCTATTCATTGCCAAAAGCTTTTACATTGATCCTTTTTAAGAGAGGTGTTGGAAGGTTCCAGAAACTGGTAAGAGTTTAGAGATTACAAGAAAGTTCTGGAACAATGTCGATATATCTATACTTTTATTTTTGTTTTTTGAATGGACATACAACATTTAATGTTCTCACCTATTTCTTATCGGTGGGTGCAAGAAATCTCTCGAACATGTTTAATTGGCATAAATTAGTAGAGGATTCTATGGCATTTAATGTTTGACAGTGTAGTAGAAATTACTATTTAGTAACCTACATCCTCCGACAAATATTCACACCGCTTCCACCGTTTTCCTATACGACGTAATGACAGAAATCGAAATGGAGGAGGTGATGCCCCGTTTGGTATAAAATCCTCATAAACACTGTTAGAAGATCAATTTAGGGTTTTCGAATGTCTTCAAAGAAAATCCAATGTCGTCTGCCATATGAAAAATATGCAGTTCTTTGCTTTGTCGAGTGTATACATAAAATGAACCAAAATGAATTAAAATTTGCAGTTGTTTGCTCGCCATGCTTGGGCGCAATCCGTAAAGTTAAAATAAATACAGGTTTATAAATTTGAAAGGAGACCTTCAGAGTCCTTATACTCCCACAAAAATGAATACAACCTTTTCTATAAAAGAAGATATTTACAAAAATCAATGTAGAAAACTTTCTTTTATAATAGATCCGATGCTTACTGTTATTTTCTCTGTGTGGTCACAAATTACTGTTGCGTATACGTTTCAAGAGAGATGCCGGACTGTTGGTTCCTCAGCGTTTCTAACGAAAGATCCTCCTCTGGTACTCCATCATCAAACATCGCCAAAAGCTTGTCCATATTACTTTCAAACAGCTCGCCATTGGTAGTGTCCAGATCGTTGTGGGTACTTTCAAGAGGTGGGCAGTGGTCTGTAGTTGGATTTGAATGACTTATAATGATATTTTGAGATTGAAGAGGAAGATTATTGAGGGAGGCAGAAGAGCCATATATGCTTTTAGCCGCATGGTTGTATGCAATAGCGGCTTCATTAGCGGTGTTGAAGGAGCCGAGCCAGTGGCGCCTTCCTTTGTTGGGCCCTTTCCTAGGCTCTCTGATTTCAGCCACCCATTTACCCCATGCCCGCTGCCGCACACCTTTGTAATCGTACCGCCCGTTTTCAGGCCCTCCTGTGCCCGCCATATACCCTTTTCTTGGACACTTCCGAGCTGTTCCTCTTTTCGTTTTCTCGCATGAATTCAACCGCTGCAATTGCTCTGATATCTCAGTAGCGTTCTCTCTCCTCTGCCTTCTCGCGGTCTTCACCATCTTTGTTCAACGCCTGAAATTGAAAATACCGTAGTTGAAATGGGTAGGAGCTTACTTGCTTGCTACGACTGGGCTTAAAAAGCGCACACTAAACGCTGACTGTTCAGGTGGCCTGTGCTTCTTAACTCAAAGACTAACAGAACTCTATCAATTTAATTAATCCAAATCTTTTTCTCATTTTCCGTTCTCGTGCGTTAAAATGTTTTCTGGCATGATGCATGTGTAGTTGATTTTAGCTTCCAGAAGATCATCTTAGAGAGTGGACTGTCGTGATGCATGTGTAGTTGATTTTAGCTTCCAGAAGATCATCTCAGAGAGTGGACTGTCGTGATGCATGCGTAGTCCTCGAGAGATGAGTGAAGACATAAAGGAGTAGAAGAGCATATTAAAATAAATAACCACCCAGATTCTAGACGTCATTGTGTAGACTTGGTCCTTGTCATACATCGCAAGGCACGCCAAACATAAAAAACAAACCATATCAGCATTTGAGAGTTTAATAAAACATGCGAGTTTTGCATGCAGATCGTTATCTTAACCATCTTTAAAGTTCGGTCGTTGTTGATAGATTTGAAGAAAAGGTCCGTTTCTTACACATGAGAATATAAGATCAGATATTTATTATACCATGGGCTTTAACGAAGATGAGAATGTATTTTTTTTAGATTTTTGTTGAAGTGATTAAATTTTTTTAGGTTATTAATGATTTTTAATTGATGCTATATTAGAAGTATTTGTAAAAATTATAGTAATTAATTGATGTGTGAAATATTTTATTTATTTAATAAATGGTTATAATTGAGTTAGATAAGAAATATGAGATCAAAGTGATTAAAAAGAATTATATTATTTAAAAGTTGTTTTAGTGGGATATGAAGATGAGACTGAAAATTGTGAAATATGAAATATGTTAGATAATTTTATATATTATTGTCCTTTTGTTTATTGGTAACGATCTTTTAAGGAACTATAGGCACCACATGCACTTTAACTAGTGATTACTAAAACTGATTTTAAAAAATGAGAATTCAACTTGTTTTCTTATTTGACAAAAATATGTATATTATTAAAGTAAACTTGCAAAATATATAATAGAAAATTTATCCAAAACTAATTTTCTACAATATAATTCGCAAAAAGTTTTGAGCAAAGGAAAGGGTGGATTTTCAAGAGCATAAACTTTTTATAAATTTCTTTTAATATTTTTATGCACAAAGACTATAATCAAAACTCTAATAAAAAAATACTTAACTAATTTTTTAGATTTTTTTTGAACTCCTCAAAATTAGTTATTGTTATATTTTCCATTCTATTCATTTATTTACCTATCATATCTTAAATAAAATATAATTCAAATATATAAAATAATCTAGTAGCAAATTCAAATAAATAATGCATTTTTAATATAATAGATTATTAATTTAACAAAAAATTATAATATTATAATATATATATACTATATATAACATAAATAATGTATAATATATAATTTTAACATTGTATTACAATATTAAAATATATATACAACACAATATGTAACATATATAACATCTAATATCTAATATAATATATTAAATAATAATATTATAATTTTATATTTCAATTTTAAATTATGTAATATTTTATCTTTTAAATAATTTTATATATTTTTAATATATTATAATATGAAATATTATTAAAATTTATTAAAAACTAATTTTTTTGTTATAATGTAAAAAATATGAATATTTAATATAAAAAATATTGAAATATTTAAAAAAAAAGTTTATACTAAATCAATTTAAGTATTAAAATTTGATATTGTTAAGAAAAATTAATATTTTAATTTTGATTAAATTAAAATTTTATTTATTAATTTTTAATTTGATATTGATATAAAAATATTTTGATAAATAATGTTTAATTTGAAAAAAATAAATTGAATCTTATCTCACTTATTTTTATTAAATTTAATATTTTAATAATTAAATCTATTGATTTTATAAAATATCATTTTTTAATAATTGAATACATTCAAAATATATATTATATATAAAAAATTACATAGCATATAATGCATTTTCTTCAATCTCTATTCATTATATTTTGATTTTTTATTTTTAATTAATATATTAACTATGTTAACATCCTTAAGAATCTAATATCTAGTTTTAATAAAAAATAGCTTCTAATCATATTATTCATTTACTGATGACTTTAATTAAACGTACACACAACAATTTTCTTAATATTATTTAAATTAATCAAATAAAATAGAGATAATTTTTTTTTTTTATGTTATTTAGGTTAAATTTTTTTATTCTCATGTAAATTTTTTTAAATATTTGATATAAAATAAAATTGAAAATAAAAATGTTTAATTATTGAAGTATTAAAATCTTAAAAAAAATTGTTTCTATTAATTTAATTTGAATATTAAAATGTTGATATCTTTAATACAGTTAATGTTTTTGATACAGTAAGTAGCATTTTTAGGGTGTTGTACCCTTAACATAGAGAGTCACAAGGGTCAAAAAATTCAAATTCAAGAACAAATAGAAACTAGCCTAAAAATAGATGCAACAGATTGACAAAAGATAGGGAAAAAATAGAAAAAACACATAGACTAGCTAGCATTTTCCTAGTTCTTAGATAGGAGATTAACAACATCATCTCCAACCCATTCTTGACTATCATCATCATTCTTCTCATCCATTTCATCCTTCATGACCGCGAACAAAGTGCTAGTAACACAATGGACCATCTTGACCGTGAAATGAGTCAAACCAAAAATGTTTTTGTCCAGCTTATCCATTCTTTCCTACAAAACATGCAACTCCTCACCATGGTTTGTGGCCTTGACAGTATCAACATGATCCATAACCAATGATTTTGAGGACTAGGAAGCCGAATCATCCTTCGTCGCTTTTCTAATTTTCAAAATGGTGTTAGGCCCACCAGCATACTCCTCCTCATCAACCCTAAACACCTCATCCCTGTAGTCTTTGCTATCACTCCTCTTACAAATCCAAGTCATGAATCTACTCTTTCTTAATATTCTTAGCCAACCTACAAGACCTTTTGATGATGGTCTCACCACTAGTCACCATTGTAGCTACAACCACCGTGTCACCCTTAGAATCCCTACCCACCACATTTTTACCTCTGTTGTCCTTGGTTGGAGGCTCCATCAACCCTTTCACATCTTTCTTATCTTTCTTCTTCTGGGTGGGTTTGCTACCAGTCTTGGTGGGGTTCGACTTGAGATCATAGAGACTAGTCGCAACACTGGTCTGGCCATTTCTCGCATTCCCCTTAAGCTTATTAGCAATAGGTTTAGGCATGTGAGTATCAACAACAACTAGATGGTTTTTCTTGATAAGACATTTGGACTCAGCCAAGGAAAAATTGGTCATAGTAAAAGGTTCAATTTCCTCCACATGAACAATAGATATGGGCTTGGGTGGGCATAATGCCAAATAGAAGTGGTACAGTCTCATGATGAGACCTTAGTGAAGTGGCAAGGGAGGGGTATCATCAGGATTAAGGCCAATGGCTTCAATGCATTTTTCAACAGAACTTTGTAATTCCTTAAGCAGGAAGAAAGGAAAGCTTAAAGAAATTTTATGCCTAAGGGGATTTAAAAGAAGGAAATGGTAGAAGTAGAAAGTTTTGTATCTACCTTCAAGATTCACATACTTCATAAGGGCCAGGTAGACTTGGTCTCATGGCTACGAGAGGGCCTCTCTCTCAAATCTCAACTGGTTGCAGACTAACTTCTCATTCCCCACAAAGAACACGTTCATACTATCATTATCCTTGGTCTTGGTATGCTTTAGATACTTCTTACCAGTACTTTGCAGCACCATTACCTACGCGATCACATCTTCATTCAATTCAAAGAAAATCTCACCTAAAGTCGCTCTTCGATATTTCCAAGAGTTAGAAAATTGCACACATAAATTAATGTTGTGACCCACTATACTCTTCATTAAGGGAGTTGATGCAGGAGCATTATACATTTAGCTTATTATTTGTGTTTGTTAATCTAGATAATTCTAGAGGAATAAAATGTAAGGTTGTGAGCTCCTCACAATCCTTTGTAATCAAATTAGTTCTAACTACAAGATAGGGAGTTGAGAATTTATAGGGATTTATTGGGATTGGTTGAAGCTTAATTTTAGCCTATTTTGCAGTTTAAAATCAAGCCTATGTTGTAGCCTATGAAGGAGTAGTAAGGAAAGATATAAAGTAAATAAAGTGTGAGATTGCTTGTTGTGCATTTTAATGTTTTTGTTTTCTCCGTGATTTTTTCTTTGCTATCACTTTGGGAGTGTATTAGGGAGTGCACGAGTTTGGTATCGGAGCCTTGTAACACCATTGACTTTGCAAAGGAAGCACCGCAGAATAGCTGAGAAGAAGAAGCGAATTGTGAAGGCCAAGTCTGGGGCAGCTGAATATCAAAAGCTGCTAGCGTCAAGGTTAAAAGAACAACGTGAAAGTAGAAGTGAGAGCTTGGCCAGGAAGAGAGCAACATCCCGCCTTTCTGCTGGATCTAAACCATCAATTTCTGCATAATTTTATTTATTTTTCTTAATGTTGTTGAGGGTATTGTCATAACGGGCATTGCAAACTAAATACGATGGAAAATTGAGGACATAGGAAAGCAAGTTATATAAAAGACTATGTTGTTTCTTAAGCTGATTAGAGTAGACCGTATCTGTCTAGAAAGGAATCACCTCCAAGAATTCTCGATTTAGAGGAGAGTGTTGCTTGGAGTTTTACTTGGAAGATCACTTGTTTTTTTTTTGTAAGCCACTAGCCAAGAATTCGTTGAGATCGTTGTTCCTAGAAGCCACAAACTGCTGCCAAAATAAATTGCCTGATTGGAGGAAGATTCGATGCAAAAATTGTTCGTGTTCTATGGAGATCCCAAATGAAGCGATGCAGATAGAAGTTGATGATTGGAATCTCCCAAACACACACTACTTATGTTCATTCAAAATTGTGTGGAAACTCTCCAGAACTAAGTCAAATATACAAGAGTAGCAAGGAGAAATCGCGACAAGTGTATTGGAGATCAAATCGTTGTAAGGAGAATCACTGCATTTAAATGACTGTTGAAGACATATCCACCACTGTTGTGAAGAGAGAGATTGAGGTTGTGACCATCATTTTCCAAGTAGGAGACATTCGCTAGCCGCCAGTGAAGAGGTGTTTGTAATCTGGTTGCCACGTGTGCATATTAGAGACAGTGATTAAAATCATCGATCCTCTTTCCGAGGTATATAATGCTTCATAGGGTGGTATTCTCTGTTAATTAAATCACAAATCCATTTCATTTGATAGCTATTGAAGCACTATTTAAAACCGTATTTTTATAATCTAATCTAATGGCATGAAATCAAAAAAATTGTATTAGAAGAAAATGTATTATTAGATATTTTGTGCCACAATCAAGAATTGTTTAGAAACTAAATTATTTGTATGAGAAAAAGAATATCATTCAGTCCTATATGGCCATTAGTGAGTATCTGAACATGAAGAACTCACAACCAGTGTGAAGGAAGCTCTTTGCCAAGAGATGGCATTCAAAGTTCGAGGAAGAGGATGAGGACGAGGAAGACATGAGACGAATGCAAGAACAGTTGCAGGCTATGGAACTTGTGCAAGGAGGCATTGACATGGATGATCTCACTGACAAAGAGGAAGAACTTCAAGAAGAAGCAATAAAAGAAGGATTTGAAATAAGACCCATCAACGAAATTTTGGGAGTCAGTTCCAAAACCCAAGTTGGAGGTGCCTATGTATGAAGGTAGCCTAAATGCTGAGAAACTGATTGACTGAATCATTGAAATAGAAAAATATTTTGAATATGAAAATTTTGTTGATGACAAAAAAGTGAATTTTTTTGTAACCTGATTGAAGGTCCATGCATCCCTTTGGTGGGATGGAGTACAAGATGAAAGAAGATGAAAATACAAGCCAAAGCTCAAGAGCTGGGAAGGAATGGTAGCTAAGTTAAAAAGTAAATTCTTGCCTAAAGATTACCAACTTAATCTTTATAATAAGTTGCAAAATCTTAAGCAAACATAAATATCAGTTAAAGATTATATAGAACAATTTTATAGGTTGACCATTAGAGCTAGTCATATTGAAGATGATACAAAGAAGGTGGATCGGTATCTCAATGGATTGAGATACAATATTCAAGATGAAATTAACCTTTTTTCTCCAAGAATAGTGGATGAAGCATATCAGTATGCTCTCAAAGCAGAGGATAAACTTTCCAAGAAGCAAGCACAAATCTCGAGATGGAGAAGTAAAAGTTTTTGAGGAAGAGGATCACCAAGTGGAAGAGGTCAATGGCAAGCTCATAGAGAAGAATTCAGTAGCTCACATCAACAAGAACAATCCTCCCAAGGTAATGATTCTTTTAGAAGAAGAAGACCTTATGCAAGAGGTAGAGGTAGAGGATTTGTTGCAAATGTTTTAAATGTAATCAATATGGTCATATATCTTATGAGTTTCTAGAGAACCTTACCAAAAGTCAAAGAAGTACACATATTTCTCAAGCTAGGGAGGAAACTACAGAATCACCTATTCATACAGATGTACCAAAGGTTGGAGAGGCACTTCTCATGAAATGAGTGCTTCTTAAGCCAAACAAATAAATCCATGAACCCACACAAAGGAAAGTATTGTTTAGAACTACGTGTAAGGCTAAAGGTAAACATTATAAAGTTATAATTGATAGCAGGAGTATTGAAAATCTTGTATCTCCTAAAATGGCTGATAAAATAGACTTGCAAAAGACAACACATCCAACTCCATATAAAGTGTCTTAGCTGCAAAAGGACATCAAATATTGGTAAATGAATAGTTTCAAGTGGAGTTTCAAATAGGAAGTTACAAAGATAAAGTAATATGTGATTTTATTCTAATGGATGTCTATCATATTCTCTTAGGTAGACCTTGTCAATTTGATAGAAAGGCAATCCATGATGGAAGATGTAACACATATTCTTTTGAAAAAGATGGACATAAGCACACATTGACACCCCTTAAGGATGAAAATGTAGTTGAGGAGATCAGTCCTAAGGTATTGATGGTAAGTGGGAAAGAATTTTTGCATCAAATGAAGAATGAAGAGGTAAATTTTTCTCTAATTGGAAAACCAAAAGTAATTCTTACAAGTAAAAAATTACTCTAATATATATTATATAGATGAATATATATAATATGCTTGTACCAAATGTTTACTAACTTTGATCACAAATGGGAGTACAATTTACTGGATGCCTTAGCTGAATAGAATGATGGATTCTATTGATATGACTAAAGAATTTCTAATTTTTAGATTGTGATTCCCTCGATGAAGGATGATAGATCCGATTATGGGAATTCAACTAAAAATTAAAAATTGACGTGAAATTAATGCAACTTTGTGATGTTTTGATCCTAGTTTGAGAAAATGAGGATTTTGAAAAAGCCAATGTTTCCAAGTTCTCTATTGCAACACTTAAGTTGGACAATTGGAATATTGAATTGTCCATTGTTAAATGAAAGGACGATTGGGCTAACTATGATTATGCCTTTGTGAAATATCTCTTCGTTGAAAGAAAGCTTTTGAATGCAAGGGATCTATAGAAAAATCATAAGTGAATCCCCTAGCAAAGCCATGCTATCTATGGATGAAATTTTGATGTTTAAACAGGGCTTTCCTAGTTTGGTATAAAAAGCATCTCCTTTCCAAAAGCTTCTTGTAGCTAAGGAGGCCTTTTGGTTTCTTGATCCTTTTCCCAACGAATTTCTTGACAAATGTTGTAGATTTCAAAACCTTGAGATTGAAGGGTCATGCATCCCTCTAGTGGGATGAAGTACAAGATGAAAGAAGATGAGAAGACAAACCAAAGATCAAGAGTTCGGAAAGAATGGTATCTAAGTGAAAAATTAAATTCTTGCCTAAAGATTACCAGCTTAATGTTTTTAAGAAGTTGCAAAATCTTAAGCAAAAATAAATATCAGTTAAAGATTATACAGAACAATTTTATAGGTTGACCATTAGATTTGGTCATATTGAGGATGATACAAAGAAGAAGGCTTGGTATCTTAATGGATTGAGACACAATATTCAAGATGAAATTAACCTTTTGTGTCCAAGAATAGTGGATGAAGCATAAAAGTATGCTCTCATTGTGAAGGATAAACTTTACAAGAAGAAAGTACAAAGCTCAAGAGGGAGAAATAGAAGTTTCAGAGGAAGAGGATGACCAAGTGGAAGAGCTCAATGGAAAGCTCATAGAGAAGAAGCTAGTAGCTCACATCACCAGGAACAATCCTCCCAAGGTAATCATTCTCTTAGAGGAAGAAGACCTTATTCAAGAGGTAGAGGTAGAGGATTTTTTGGCAAATGTTTTAAATGCAATCAATATGGTCACAGATCTTATGAGTCTCTAGAGAACATTACCAAAATTCAAAGCAGTGCACAAATTTCTCAAGCTAAGGAAACTATAGAATCACCTATTCATATAGATGTACAAAAGGTTTGAGAGGCACTTCTCATGAAATGAGTGCTTCTTAAGACAATAAAAGAAATCCATGAATCCACACAAAGGAAAGCATTGTTCAGAACTACTTGTAAGGCTAAAAGTAAATTTTATAGAGTTATAATGTATAGCAGGAGTATTGAAAATCTTGTATCTCTCGAAATGGTTGATAAAATAGGCTTGAAAAATTCAACACGTCCAACTCTATATAAGGTGTCTTGGCTGCAAAACTGACATCAAATATTGGTAAATGAATAGTTTCAATTAGAGTTTTAAATATTAAGTTAAAAAGATAAAGTAATATGTGTTTTTATTCTAATGAATGTTTCTCATATTCTCTGAGGTAGACCTTGTCCATTTGATAGAAAGGCAATTCATGATCGAAGATGTAACACATATTCTATTGATAAAGATGGACATAAGCACACATTGACACCCCTTAAGGATGAAAATGTAGTTGAGGAGATCAGTCCTAAGGTATTGATGGTAAGTGGGAAAGAATTTTTGCATCAAATGAAGAATGAAGAGGTAAATTTTTCTCTAATTGGAAAGCCAAAAGTAATTCTTACAATTAGAAAATTACTCTAATATATATTATATAGATGAATATATATAATATGCTTGTACCAAATTTTTACTAACTCTGGTTACAAATGGGAGTGAAATTTATGGGATGCCTTAGCTGAATAGAATGATGGATTCTATTGATATGACTAAAGAATTTCTAATTTTCAGATTGTGATTCCCTCGGTGAAGGATGATAGATCCTGTTATGGGAATTAAACTAAAAATTAAAAATTGATGTGAAATTAATGCACTTTGTGATGTTTTGATCTTAGTTTGAGAAAATGAGGATTTTGAAAGAACGAAGGAGGATTGGGATAACTATGATTATGCTTTTTTGAAATATCTCTTCATTGAAAGAAAGCTTTTGAATACAAGGGATCTAAAGCAAAATCATCAATGAATCCCTTAGCAAAGTCTTGATATCTATGGATGAAGTTTTGATGTTTAAGCAAGGCTTTCCTACTTTGGTATAAAAAGCATCTCCTTTTATAAAGCTTCTTGTAGCTAAGGGGGCCTTTTGGTTTCTTGATCCTTTTCCCAAGGGATTTCTTGACAAATGTTGTACATTTCCAAACCTTGAGATTGAAGGGTCGTGCATCCCTCTGGTGGGATGGAGTACCAGATGAAAGAAGATGAAAAGACAAGCCAAAGATCAAGAGCTGGGAAAAATTGGTATCTAAGTTAAAAAGTAAACTCTTGCCTAAAGATTACCAGCTTAATGTTTTTAAGAAGTTGCAAAATCTTAAGAAAAAATAAATATAAGTTAAAGATTATACAGAACAATTTTATAGGTTGACCATTACAGCTAGTCATATTGAGGATGATACAAAGAAGGTGGCTTGGTATCTCAATGGATTGAGATACAATATTCAAGATTAAATTAACCTTTTGTGTCCAAGAATAGTGGATAAAGAATAGCATAATGCTCTCAAAGTAGAAGATAAACTTTACAAGAAGCAAGCACAAAGCTCAAGAGGGAGAAGTAGAAGTTTTAGAGGAAGAGGATGACCAAGTGGAAGAGGTCAGTGGAAAGCTCAAAGAGAAGAAGCCAGTAGCTCACATCACCAAGAACAATGCTCCCAAGGTAATCATTCTCTTAGAGGAAGAAGACCTTATTCAAGAGGTTGAGGTAGAGGATTTTTTGGCAAATGTTTTAAATGTAATCAATATGGTAATAGATCTTCTGAGTGTCTAGAGAACCTTACCAAAATTCAAAGTAGTGCACAAATTTCTCAAGCTAAGGAGGAAACCATAGAATCACCTATTCATATAGCTGTACCAAAGATTGGAGAGGCACTTCTCATGAAATGAGTGCTTCTTAAGACAAACAAAGAAATCCATGAACCCATAGAAAGGAAAGCATTGTTCAAAACTACCTGTAAGGCTAAAGGTAAATGTTATAAAGTTATAATTGATAGCGGGAGTATTGAAAATCTTGTATCTCCCAAAATGGTTGATAAAATAGGCTTGAAACATTCAACACATCCAACTCCATATAAGGTGTCTTGCCTACAAAACTGACATCAAATATTGGTAAATGAATAGTCTCAAGTAGAGTTTTAAATAGTAAGTTACAAAGATAAAGTAATATGTGATTTTATTCTAATGGATGTCTGTCATATTCTCTTAGGTAGACCTTGTCAATTTGATAGAAAGGAAATCTATGATGGAAGATGTAACACATATTATTTTGAAAAAGATGGACATAAGCACACACTGACACCCCTTAAGGATGAAAATGCAGTTGAGGAGGTCAGTCCTAAGGTATTGATGGTAAGTGGGAAAGAATTTTTGCATCAAATGAAGAATGAAGAGGTAAATTTTCCTCTAATTGGAAAACCAAAAGTAATTCTTACAAATAAAAAATTACTCTAATATATATTATATGGATGAATATATATAATATGGTTGTACCAAACTTTACTAACTTTGATCACAAATGGGTGTGCAATTTATTGGATGCCTTAGCTGAATAGAATGATGGATTCTATTGATATGACTAAAGAATTTCTAATTTTCAGATTGTGATTCGGTCAATGAAGGATGATAGATCCTGTTATGGGAATTAAACTAAAAATTAAAAATTGAATTGAAATTAATGCACTTTGCGATGTTTTGATCCTAGTTTGAGAAAATGAGGATTTTGAAAAAGCCTAATGTTTCCAAGTTCTCTATTGGAACACTTAATTTGGACAGTTGGAATATTGAATTGTCAGTTGTGAAATGAAAGAAGGATGATTGGGCTAACTGTGATTATGCCTTTGTGAAATATCTCTTCATTGAAAGAAAGCTTTTCAATACAAGGGATCTAAAGAAAAATCATCAGTGAATCCCCTAGCAAAGTCATGATATATATGGATGAATTTTTGATGTTTAAACAAGGCTTTCCTACTTTGGTATAAAAAGCATCTCCTTTTCAAAAGCTTCTTGTAGTAAGGGGGCCTTTTGGTTTCTTGATCCTTTTCCCAAGGAATTTCTTGACAAATGTTGTAGATTTCCAAACCCTGAGATTGAAGGGTCATGCACCCCTCTGGTGGGATGGAGTACAAGATGAAAGAAGATGAAAAGACAAGCCAAAGATTAAGAGTTTGGAAAGAATGGTATCTAAGTTAAAAAGTAAATTCTTGCCTAAAGCTTGCCAGCTTACTGTTTTTAAGAAGTTGCAAAATCTTAAGCAAAAATAAATATCAGTTAAAGATTATACAGAGAAATTTTATAGCTTGAACATTCGAGCTGGTCATATTGAGGATGATACAAAGAAGGTGACTCGGTATCTCAATGGATTGAGATACAATATTCAAGATGAAATTAACCTTTTTTTTCCAAGAATAGTGGATGAAGTATAGCATTATGCTCTCAAAGTAGAGGATAAACTTTACAAGAAGCAAGCACAAAGCTCGAGAGGGAGAAGTGGAAGTTTTAGAGGAAGAGGATGACCAAGTGGAAGAGGTCAGTGGAAAGCTCATAGAGAAGAAGCCAGTAGCTCCCATCACCAGGAACAATCTTCCCAAGGTAATCATTCTCTTAGAGGAAGAAGACCTTATTCAAGAGGTAGAGGTAGAGGAGTTTTCAGAAAATGTTTTAAATTTAATCAATATGGTCATAGATCTTATGAGTCTCTAGAGAACATTACCAAAATTAAAAGCAATTAACAAATTTCTCAAGCTAAGGAGGAAACTATGGAATCACCTATTCATACAGATGTACCAAAGGTTGGAGAGGCACTTCTCATGAAATGAGTGCTTCTTAAGACAAAGAAAGAAATCCATGAACCCACACAAAGGAAAGCATTGTTCAGAACTACCTGTAAGGCTAAAGGTAAATGTTATGAAGTTATAATTGATAGCGGGAGTATTGAAAATCTTGTATCTCCTGAAATGGTTGATAAAATAGGCTTGAAAATTCAACACATCCAATTCTATATTAGCTGTCTTTTCTGCAAAACTGACATCAAATATTGGTAAATGAATAGTTTCAAGTAGATTTTTAAATAGTAAGTTACAAAGATAAAGTAATATGTGATTTTATTCTAATGGATGTCTATCAGATTCTCTTAGGTAGACCTTGTCAATTTGATAGAAACACAATCCATGATGGAAGATGTAACACATATTCTTTTGAAAAAGATGGACATAAGCACACACTGACACCCCTTAAGGATGAAAATGTAGTTGAGGAGGTCAGTCCTAAGGTATTGATAGTAAGTGGGAAAGAATCTTTGCATCAAATGAAGAATGAAGAAGTAAATTTTTCTCTAATTGGAAAACCAAAAGTAATTCTTACAAGTAAAAAATTACTCTAATATATATTATATAGATAAATATATATAATATGCTTGTACCAAATGTTTACTAACTTTGGTCACAATGGGAGTGCAATTTATTGGATGTCTTAGCTGAATAGAATGATGCATTTTATTGATATGACTAAAGAATTTCTAATTTTCAGATTGTGATTCCCTCGATGAAGGATGGTAGACCATGTTATGGGAATTAAACTAAAAATTAAAAATTGATGTGAAATTAATGCACTTTGTGATGTTTTGATCTTAGTTTGAAAAAATGAGGATTTTGAAAAAGCCTAATGTTTACAAGTTCTCTATTCCAACAATTAATTTGGACAGTTGGAATATTGAATTATCGGTTGTGAAATGAAAGAAGGATGATTGGGCTAACTACGATTATGCCTTTGTGAAATATCTCTTTGTTGAAAGAAAGCTTTTGAATACAAGGGATCTGTACAAAAATCATCAGTGAATCCCCTAGCAAAGTCATGATATCTATGGATGAAGTTTCGATGTTTAAACAAGGCTTTCCTACTTTGGTATAAAGAGAATCTCCTTTTGAAAAGCTTCTTGTAGCTAAGGGGGTCTTTTGGCTTCTTGATCCTTTTCCCAAGGAATTTCTTGATAAATGTTGTAGATTTCCAAATCTTGAGATTGAAGGGTCATGCATCCCTCTGGTGGGATGGAGTACAAGATGAAAGAAGATGAAAAGACAAGCCAAAGATCAAGAGTTGGGAAAGAATGGTATCTAAGTTAAAAAGTAAATTCTTTCCTAAAGATTACCAGCTTAATGTTTTTAAGAAGTTGCAAAATCTTAAGCAAAAATAAATATCAGTTAAAGATTATATAGAACAATTTTATAGGTTGACCATTAGAGCTGGTAATATTGAGGATGATACAAAGAAGATGGCTCAGTATCTAAATGGATTTAGATACAATAATCAAGATGAAATTAACCTGTTGTGTCTAAGAATAGTGGATCAAGCATAACATTATGCTCTCAAAGTAGAGGATAAACTTTACAAGAAGCAAGCACAAAGCTCGAGAGGGAGAAGTAGAAGTTTCAAAGGGAGAGGATGACCAAGTGGAAGAGGTCAGTGGAAATCTCATAGAGAAGAAGCCAGTACCTCAGATCACCAAGAATAATCCTCCAAAGGTAATCATTCTCTTAGAGGAAGAAGACCTTATTCAAGAGGTAGAGGTAGAGGATTTTTTGGCAAATGTTTTAAATGTAATCAATATGGTCATAGATCTTATGAGTCTCTAGAGAACATTATGAAAATTAAAAGCATTTCACAAATTTCTCAAGATAAGGAGGAAACTATGGAATCACCTATTCATACAGATGTACCAAAGGTTGGAGAGGCACTTCTCATGAAATGAGTGCTTCTTAAGACAAACAAAGAAATCCATGAACCCACAGAAAGGAAAGCATTGTTCAGAACTACCTGTAAGGCTAACGGTAAATGTTATAAAGTTATAATTGATAGCGGGAGTATTGAAAATCTTGTATCTCCCGAAATGGTTGATAAAATAGGCTTGAGAAAATCAACACATCCAACGAGCTATATAAGGTATCTTTGCTGTAAAACTGACATCAAATATTGGTAAATGAATAGTTTGAAGTAGATTTTTAAATAGTAAGTTACAAAGATAAAGTAATATGTGATTTTATTCTAATGGATGTTTGTCAAATTCTCTTAGGTAGACCTTGTCAGTTTGATAGAAAGGCAATCCATGATGGAAGATGTAACACATATTCTTTTGAATAAGATGGACATAAGCACATAGGGACACCCCTTAAGGATGAAAATGCAGTTGAGGAGGTCAGTCCTAAGGTATTGATGGTAAGTGGGAAAGAATCTTTGCATCAAATGAAGAATGAAGAGGTAAATTTTTCTCTAATTGGAAAACCAAAAGTAATTCTTACAAATAAAAAATTACTCTAATATATATTATATAGATGAATATATATAATATGCTTGTACCAAATTTTACTAACTTTGGTCACAAATGGGAGTGCAATTTATTGGATGCCTTAGCTAAATAGAATGACTGATTCTATTGATATGACTAAAGAATTTCTAATTTTCAGATTGTAATTCCCTCGATGAAGGATTATAGACCATGTTATGGGAATTAAACTAAAAATTAAAAATTGACTTGAAATTAATGTACTTTGTGACATTTTGATCTTAGTTTGAGAAAATGAGGATTTTGAAAAAGCCTAATGTTTCCAAGTTCTCTATTGCAATACTTAATTTAGATAGTTGGAATATTGAATTGTCGGTTCTAAAGTTGAAGAAGGACGATTGGGCTAACTATGATTATGCCTTTTTGAAATATCTCTTCATTGAAAGAAAGCTTTTGAATACAAGGGATATATAGAAAAATCATCAGTGAATCCCCTAGCAAAGTCATGATATCTATGGATGAAGTTTTGATGTTTAAACAAGGCTTTCATACTTTGGTATAAAGAGAGTCAACTTTTGAAAAGCTTCTTGTAGCTAAGGGGGCCTTTTGGTTTCTTGATCCTTTTCCCAAGGAATTTCTTGACAAATGTTGTAGATTTCCAAACCTTGAGATTGAAGGGCCATGTAGCCCTCTGGTGGGATGGAATACAAGATGAAAGAAGATGAAAAGACAAGCCAAAGATCAAGAGTTAGGAAAGAATGCAATCTAAGTTATAAAGTAAATTCTTTCCTAAAGATTACCAGCTTAATGTTTTTAAGAAGTTGCAAAATCTTAAGCAAAAATAAATATCAGTTAAAGATTATACAGAAAAAATTTTTTTGGTTGACCTTTAGAGCTGGTCATATTGAGGATGATACAAAGAAGGTGGCTCGGTATATGAAAGGATTGAGATACAATACTCAAGATGAAATTAACCTTTTGTGTCCAAGAATAGTGGATCAAGCATATCAGTATGCTCTCAAAGTAGAGGATAAACTTTACAAGAAGCAAGAAGAAAGCTAGAGAGGGAGAAGTAGAAGTTTCAGAGGAAGAGGATGACCAAGTGAAAGAGGTCATTTAAAATCTCATAGAGAAGAAGCTACTAGCTCACATCACCAGGAACAATCCTCTAAAGGTAATCATTCTCTTAGAGGAAGAAGACCTTATTCAAGAGGCAGAGGTAGATGATTTTCTGGAAAATGTTTTAAATGTAATCAATATTGTCATAGATCTTATGAGTGTCTAGAGAACCTTACCAAAATTCAAAGCAATGCAAAAATTTCTCAAGCTAAGGAGGTAACTATAGAATCACCTGTTCATACAAATGTACCAAAGGTTGGAGAGGAACTTCTCATGAAATGAGTTCTTCTTAAGACATACAAAGAAATCCATGAACCCACACAAAGGAAAGCATTGTTTTGAACTACCTGTAAGGCTAAAGGTAAATGTTATAAAGTTATAATTGCTAGCGGGAGTATTGAAAATCTTGTATCTCCCGAAATGTAAGATAAAATAGGCTTAAAAATTTCAACACATCCAACTCCATATAAGGTGTCTTGGCTGCAAAACTGACATCAAATATTGGTAAATGAATAGTTTCAAGTAGAGTTTCAAATATTAAGTTACAAAGATAAAGTAATATATTATTTCATTCTAATGGGTGTCTATCATATTCTCTTAGGTAGACCTTGTCAATTTGATAGAAAGGCAATCCATGATGGAAGATGTAACACATATTCTTTTGAAAAAGATGGGCATAAGCACACACTGATACCCCTTAAGGATGAAAATGCAGTTGAGGAGGTCAGTCCTAAGGTATTGATGGTAATTGGGAAAGAATTTTTGCATCAAATGAAGAATCAGGAGGTAAATTTTTCTCTAATTGAAAAACCAAAAGTAATTCTTACAAGTAAAAAATTACTCAAATATATATTATATAGATGAATATATATAATATGCTTGTACCAAATGTTTACTAACTTTAATCACAAATTGGAGTACAATTTATTGGATGCCTTAGCTGAATAGAATGATGGATTCTATAAATATGACTAAAGAATTTCTAATTTTCAGATTGTGATTCCCTTGATGGAGGATGATATATCATGTTATGGAAATTAAACTAAAAATTAAAAATTGATGTGTAATTAATGCACTTTGTCATGTTTTGATCTTAGTTTGAGAAAATGAGGATTTTGAAAAAGACTAATGTTTCCATGTTCTCTATTGCAACACTTAATTTGGGTAGTTGGAATATTGAGTTGTTGGTTGTGAAATGAAAGAAGGACGATTGGGCTAACTATGATTATTCCTTTGTGAAATATCTCTTCGTTGAAAGAAAGGTTTTGAATACAAGGGATCTAAAGGAAAATCATCAGTGAATCCCCTAGCAAATTCATGATATCTATGGATGAAATTTCGATGTTTAAACAAGGCTTTCCTACTTTGGTATAAAAAGCATCTCCTTTTCAAAAGCTTCTAGTAGCTAAGGGGGCCTTTTGGTTTCTTGATCCTTTTCCCAAGGAATTTCTTCACAAATGTTGTAGATTTCCAAACCCTGAGATTGAAGGGTCATGCATCCCTCTGGTGGGATGGAGTGCAAGATGAAAGAAGATGAAAAGACAAGCCAAAGATCAAGAGTTGGGAAAGAATGGTATCTAAGTTAAAAATTAAATTCTTGCCTAAAGATTACCAGCTTAATTTTTTTAATAAGTTGCAAAATCTTAAGCAAAAATAAATATCAGTTAAAGATTATACAGTAAATTTTTATAGGTTGACCATTAGAGCTAGTCATATTGAGGATGATACAAAGAAGGTGGCTTGGAATCTCAATGGATTGAGATAAAATATTCAAGATGAAATTAACCTTTTGTCCAAGAATAGTGGATAATGCATAGTAGTATGCTCTCAAAGCAGAGGATAAACTTTACAAGAAGCAAGCACAAAGCTCGATAGGGAGAAGTAGAAGTTTTAGAGGAAGAGGATGACCAAGTGGAAGAGGTCAGTGGAAAGCTCATAAAGAAGAAGCCAGTAGATCACATCACCAAGAACAATCCTCCCAAGGTAATCATTCTCTTACAAAAAGAAGAACTTATTCAAGAGGTAGAGGTAGAGGATTCTTTGGCAAATGTTTTAAATATAATCAATATGGTCATAGATCTTATGAGTCTCTAGAGAACCTTACCAAAATTCAAATCATTGCACAAATTTCTCAAGCTAAGGAGGAAACTATAGAATCACTTGTTCATACAGATGTACCAAAGGTTGGAGAGGCACTTCTCATGAAATGAGTGCTTCTTAAGACAAACAGAGAAATCCATGAAGCCACACAAAGGAAAGGATTGTTCAGAACTACCTGTAAGGCTAAAGGTAAATTTTATAAAGTTATAATTGATAGCGGGAGTATTAAAAATCTTGTATCTCCCGAAATGGTTGATAAAATAGGCTTGAAAAATTCAACACATCCAAATCCATATGAGGTGTCTTGGCTTCAAAACTGACATCAAATATTGGTAAATGAATAGTTTCAAGTAGAGTTTTAAATTGTAAGTTACAAAGATAAAGTAATATGTGATTTTATTCTAATGGATGTCTATCAGATTCTCTTAGGCAGACCTTGTCAATTTGATAGAAAGGCAATCCATGATGGAAGATGTAACAAATATTCTTTTGAAAAAGATGGACATAAGCACACACTGATACCCGTTAAGGATGAAAATTAGTTGAGGAGGTCAGTCCTAAGGTATTGATGACAAGTTTGAAAGAATTTTTGCATCAAATGAAGAATGAAGAGGTAATTTTTTCTGTAATTCGAAAACCAAAAGTAATTCTTACAAGTACAAAATTAGTTGATTTACCTATAGAAATTTAGGAAATTATGTTAGACAAATTTATTGATATTGTTGTGGATGATTTGCTTGATGAATTACCACCAATAAGAAGTATCAGCAATCATATAGATCTCATTCCTAGAGCTAACTTTCCAAATAAAGAAGCTTACAGAATGACTCCAAGGGAGAATGAAGAGAACAAAACCCAAGTACAAGATCAGCTTGACAAAGGATTGGTTAAAGAGAGTGTAAGTCCCTATGTTGTTCCTATAGTATTGATCCTAAAAAAATATCTAGGATGGAGAATGTGCACAGATTCTAGATCCATAAATAAAATCACCATCAGGTATATATTTCCTTTGCCTCATATGGATGATTTAGTGGATTATCTGAGTGGTGCTTAGTGTTTTTGTAAAATTGATTTAATAATTGTGTATCATCAGTTTAGAATAAGAGAAGGTGATGAATGGAAGAAAATATTTAAAACAAATGATGGGCTTTATGAATGGTTAGTAATGCCATTTGGTTTAACAAATTCTCCAAGTACTTTCATGAGATTGATGAATGAAGAACTTAAGGAATTCAAAAGAAAATTTGTAATAGTCTATCTTGATGATATTTTAATCTATAGTCAAACAAAGGAAGAACACTTTAGACACTTAAGATTGGTTTTAAGTAAATTGAAGCAAAAAATATTTAATCAATCTTAACAAGTGTATATTTATGAAACCAAAGTTAACCTATTTGGGTTTTGTAATATCTAAAGATGGTCTAAAAATGGATCTTGAAAAGGTTAAATCCATAATAGAGTGGCCTACTCCAAAGAATATCTTTGAGGTAAGAAATTTTCATGGACTTGCTAGTTTTTACAAAAGGTTCATAAGAAATTTCAATGGAATTTATGTTCCAATTGTTGAAAAATCAAGGAAAATAAATAGTTATTCCAATGGACTAAAGAAGGAGAAGTAAGTTTTCAATTACTTAAGAAAAAGAGTACATAACAACCTATTTTAGCCTTACCTAATTTTGGTAAACTTTTCTAAGTTGAATGTGATGCTAGCGGGGTGGCTATAGGTGTTGTTCTAAGTTAGGAGGGTAATCCAATTTCTTACTATAGTGATAAATTAAATGATGCAAGAAAGAAATATTACTCATATGACAAAGAATTTTATGCTCTTGTTCAAGCTTTGAAAAAGTGGAGGCATTACTTAATGCACAAAGAATTTTTATTGTATACTGATAAAAATGCTTTAAATTTTATCAGTAACCAAACCAAATTAAATCAAAGGCATGTAAAATGGGTTGAATTTATACAAAATTTTACCTCTATTATCAAGCATAAAAGTGGACAAACTAACAAAGTTGAAGAAGCTTGATCATGCAAGGATTTGAAGTGAGTATAATTTGTTTTGACATGACCTAAAAGAAATGTACAAGGAAGATATAGACCTAAAAGAGGCATATGAAGCATGTGTAAATCCTCTTAGTAGGGATACAAGTTCTTGGATGGATTTCATGATTTTATATTGTTCAAATCAAGTCAACTCTAAATTCCAAGAAGTTCCATGAGAGAGAACTTATTGAAAGAGAAACACAATGACAACTTAGTAGGGCATTTTGGGTAAACCAAGACTTTAGCTCAGTTGAGTGCACACTATTATTGGACAAGTATGACTAATGATGTTAAGAATTTTGTAGAAAGGTGTAAAGTGTGTCAAAATGCTAAAGGAAGCAGTCAAAATGTAGGCTTATATTTTCCATTGTCAATTCCCAACAAGCCGTGGGATTCAATAAGTATGGAATTTGTACTTGGTTTACCAAGAACTCAAAAGGGACATGATTCAATATTTGTCATACTTGATACATTTTCTAAAATGGTGTATTTTATTCCATGTACAAAAAAAAATGATGCTACTAATATTGCCAATTTTTTCTTCAAGGAGATAGTTAGGATACATGGACTTCGTAAGAGTATTGTCTATGATGGGGACACTAAATTTGTAGGACACTTTTGGAGAACTCTATGGAAAAAGCATGGCACCAACTTAAGCTTCAGCTCAGCTTACCATCCTTAAATGGATGGTCAAATAGAAGTAATCAAAAAAACCCTTGGAAACATATTGAGAAGTTTGGTCAGTATGAATCCCAAATAGTGGGACTTGGTACTTGCACAAGCAAATTTCACATATAATGACTCACCTAACAGGAGCATATGTATGAGTCCTTTTAAAATTATGTATGGTATGCATCCTAGAGGAGTATATGAACTAAGAAATTTGGGTAAAATGAAAACAAGAAGTGTTGACGAAGAAGACTTTGCAAATGCAATGCAAGATTTGCATGAATAGGTAAAAATGAAACTTGAAGAAAGAACCATCAAGTATAAAAGGAGAGCTAATCAGAAGAGGAAAGAAGTCATTCTTAGCATTGGTGATCTTTTTTTAGTTCATCTCAAAAAAGAAATATTTCCAAAAGGTGAATACAATAAATTAAAGGCTAAGAAAATTGGTCCTTGTAAGATCCTAAGGAAGTTTTCTAGCAATGCATATGAAATAAAACTTCCACCAAGAATTGGCATTTCTCCTATTTTCAATTTTGTAGATTTATACCCCTTAAACGGTGAAGAAGAAACAATTGAAGTACCTGAAAAGGAGGAAGAGAACAATGTTGAATGGGAGAAGCAGTTACCACAAGAATCACCAAAACAACTTGAGGATATTTTGGACAAGAAAGTGGTCAAGAAAACTAGGGGCAAGGAATATTTCCAGTACTTAGTCAAATGGAAGGGATGCCCACTTGAAGATGCCACATGGATGACAACTTCAAAACTATCCAAGTATGGTGCAAGTATTGAAAACCTCATGAACATGAGTCCATGAACAATTTTTTTTTGTTCCTTGGGAGTCTGATGCAGGCACATAATGCATTTAGTTTATTATTTGTTTTTTTTAATAAAGATAATTCTAGAAGAATGAAATGTAAGGTTGTGATCTCCTCACAATCCTCCATAATCAGATTAGCTCTAACTACAAGATAGGGTGTTGAGAATTTATAGGGATTTATTTAGATTAGTTGAAGCTTAAGTTTAGCCTATTTTGTAGTATAAAATCAAGCCTATGTTGTAGCCTACGAAGGAGTAGTAAGGAGAGATATAATGTAAATAAAGTGTAATGAATCAAGATATTTTATTACAAAAATAATTTTCTTAAAATAAAATGTAAATTTTATTTATAAGATTTTGGGAAAATCTCTAAATTTTAAAACTTTTAATATGAAAGAATATTTAAATTTATATAAATGAATAAATTAAAGCATCTAAAAAAGAGGTTGTTTAAATAAATGATGGTAAAAATATATTAGATATAAAAAATTACATGACAAACAGATAATTCTTTCTAAATTATATCTATTTTAAATATGTTTTTAATGTACTTTAACTCTGAGCATACATATATTAATTAATTAATTAATTATATATTTATATATAATGCTAAAAGTTATCATTTGACTTGAGAAAAGATGCTTACATCTTTATTAACATTAATTTCAAAAGTAATATATATGATTTCATTGTTTCCTTTCAAAATAAAGATAACTTATAAAAATAAATATTAAATGTTAAAAAATATGGATTTTAAGTTGTTATAATTAATATTTTTTCTTTACTTAACATTATTCTTCTTAAATTTTAAATATAATTTTTAATTTTTTTTTTTTAATCTTATACACTCTTTTCAAAAGTATAAAATGTATTAACTTGATTTTTTTAGTTTTCAATGTTTTATATTATTTTACTTTAGATTTAAAAATATTTATTGAAGAGTAGGAAAAACACAAGTCATATTACATAACAATTTAAAAAATAATATTATTTTTACTATTCTATGTTCTATTTTGTTTTATTTTTTATAAAAGTATAATAAATATTGTATATTTATGAATAATTTATTATTTTATTGATGCAATAATAAAACCTACTTTAAAAATAGTTCTTTTAGTACACTAAAAATATAAATTCGTAATAATCTTAAAGAAAAATAGAACAACTCTTAAGTAAATAGAAAAGGTTCTTCAATAAAAGAAAGTTATCTAGTGAATAAATTAATCTTTATCCTATTCTTATTTAACCATAAAGCTATCCTTCACCAAAATTTAAAATTAAAATTTTCAGGTTTATATTGACATAGACTCAAACTCACATATGGTTGTTCATGCTTTCAGTGTAATTATGTTAATATTTTTTTAAAATTAATATTTGATTTAAAAAAAGATAATTTAAATTTATTATTAGAAACATTAAAAAAAAAATAGAATGAAAGACTTATCTAAATGCATGGTGCAAGGTGGCGAAGGCGAATGCAAATTTGTAGAGAAAAAAAGGAGGAGATGGGGTAACTTGGAGGAGGATCACTACCTAGGAGAGAAGGCAAATGAAGATGGAAAATTGTAGAAGGCAAATCACATCCCACAATGGGTGTTTGAAAATAGAACCTAGGTGGATAAGTGTCATCTGCATTTTCATAAGAAGAAAATCTAGGAAAAATCAAGATTGTAACTAGAGAAGAAGATTGCAAGGTGAAGGCAAAAAGAGGGCTCCTGAACAAGGCTAGAATATAGTAGGGAACCAAAGGAACAAGAAAAATTGAAGCACACAAGAGCTGAGGTATGGGTGGTTCTGGGAAAAAATATGTCATGGGAAACTATGAGACTTCATCTGGTGTCACAAGGGCAATGGAATTCATAAATGCACCAGCAAAATCTAGAGAGTGAAAGGATCAGGAAACCCTAAGCTGGAGAATGAAGGAAAAATGTTTCATCAAACCAGAGAAGAAATTGAATTTGTAAGAAGAATGAACCAGAGATATCAAGAGATCTTCAGAAGGAAAGCGAATAGAAGGAAATTTTAAAGAAAAGGGAAAGGAGTGAGTGAGAGCGATAGTTAATGATCGCGAGGAAGCAAGTTTTATTAAAGGCCTTCTGAAACAATTGAAGCAAGAGTTTCCAAACTGATGGATAGAGCTTTGTTTTCCAAGTGGAGCTGTCTAAGATGCCCTAGGGAGGAAATCAAAGCTTGGTGGAGAAACAACTTCAAGGACTGAGCAAGATCCACCAATTACCATATTCTTTTTTCTAATAGAATGCATAGATCAACAATTAAATTTGTAAATAGTAGAAGGGAAACCCCTATTTTTGAATGGCCATAGCTTCCACTATCTAAATTGGAGATCAAATTTTGATCCTTGGAATTATAAATTAAATCAAATCCCTACCTGGATCAAATTAGTGGATCTACCCTTAGAATTCTAGAATGGGGAGGCTTTGGTGAGGCTAGGTGATGTCCTAGGGCTATGCTTAGGCGTTGACGAGGACCTCATAAATGGAAAATATGGAGAAAAATCCTGCATCTTAGTAGAAATAGATGAGGGGGTAGGAATCTATAAAAACCTAGAAATTTTGACAAAGTTTAAAAGTTGGTAGCAGGAAATAGAGGTGTGGAAAGGAACATGGCCAAAGAAGTGCCTCTTTAGAGAAGCATTCTAGAAAGGAAATGTTGATTATCAAGGTGAAGAGATCTTGCAATATGAACTTAAATAAATGAATGCAAATCTGAAATATTTAGATTAACCTTTTAGCCTTAGTGTGAAGAAATATTGAGAGAGAGATAGAAGAATCACAACACATACAACAAAAGATTTACATGAAGAAACCCTGAAGGGAGAAAATCGACCATCAAAAGAGAGGAAAGTATATTAATAATATTCAAAGATATTACATGCATCAATAGACTTCTCTTATCAGTCTCTATAAAATCCAGCAACACCATGTTACCCTACAAACCTGCAAAACTGAATTGAATAACTCTAGCTCAAGGCCCCAATTTAAAGATATTTGTGAGGATGAAAACCACCATGGTTTGACCAAAAAATAGGCAGAAATACCACCTAGAAAAACCCATGCCTCCCTCCTTGAAATGGTCAAAAATATGAAAAATAACCTCTTATAGATCCTCTTACAACTATCATAAGGCATCTCTCACGGATGGGTACCTGGGGTCTAGAAATATCATGTTTTGTCATAGGGAATATGTCACACTATCATAGAATCTTATGAAAACAATCACACATGTCATAGATGATCTTACAACACCCTTTTTTGACCCAACAAACTCATTATAGAAGATTCCAAAGTGGGATGTCTGGCTATTTTTTCCTTTTCCAACAGGATAAATGGTAATGCTAACACTGCATTTGCATTGCCTCTTTCACCACCATTGGTCAACGGTTTAACCTCTTATGGAAAAATGTTAAAAACACTTTAGGAGAATAATTAGTTAAAGGATTTACAAGGTTGATGACACCTAAATCCTAACATTCTCCCACTTGACATCATACATTTTAAATTACACCCATAAATATACAATTGCATAGAATCAAGTACAGTGATCAAGGCCTATGGCCTTCTTGCACCAAGAGAACTTATTATTGGTGACTAGATTTGTAAGAGAATCTAAAACATTATCCAAAGTGTAAAACTTTTCAATCAAGACCTATCCATTCTCAATAATTTCTCACACAAAATGATACTAACATCAACATTCTTAGTACAAGCATGATACATCTAGGATTTTAGCCAAACATATGGCACTTAGACTATCACATTTGATCCTCACTATCCTAAAATCAAAACCAATACTATTACCAAGTCTTTGTAACCAAATTTCCTCCTTAGAGGTATGTGTAGCAGCCATATACTTTGCTTTAGTGGTAGATAAAGCAACTGTAGCTTTGTTTTTACTCATCCAACTCACTACACCTCCAAACAAAGTAAACACATAGCCACTAGTGGACCTTTCACTGTCCAAGTCACCTGCCCAATCTACATCAACAAAATAATATATGTCCAATGACTTATCAAAATTATCAGTACCATGATGAAACAAATACTAATCAGAAGTTCCTCGCAAATATCTAAATACCCTTTTAACAAAATTCCAATGTTCCTCACAAGGATTAGACATAAACGTGTTTAGAACTCCCACTTCTTTGGCTATATCTGGTCTAGTACAAACCATTGCATACATTAAACTACTGATAGCTTTAAAATAAGGAACTTTATACATTTCATCAATATCATCATCTAATTCAAGACACATGTCTAAACCTAACTTAGTACCAACAGGAAATGGAATATTACTGGTTTATAGTCCTACATATTAAACCTCTGCAAAATAGCGTTAACATACTTACTCTAGCTTAACCAAATCTTTATGTGAACCCGATCCCTAATGATTTCCATCCCAAAAATATATTTAGCAACCCCTAAATATTTCATATCAAATGTGCCAGAAATTTGAGTTTTAAGTTCCCTAATCATTGCCTTATTGTTACCAATAAACAACAAATCATCCACATATAATTCACTAATCAATATATGATCATCAATAACTTTAAAATAAACATAGTGGGGTAAGTACACCAATCTATGACACAATTTAGGTGCCAAATTGGAAAAAACATTGAAAAAACTCGAAAAAACATATTTGGCGCACACCAAATGACTAAAAAGATATTTGGTGCACACCAAATGACTAAAAAGATATTTGGTGCACACCAAATGACTAAAAAGACATTTGGCGCACACCAAATGAATAAAAAGACATTTGGTGCACTTCAAATGACTAAAAAGATATTTTTCACAAGCCAAATGACCAAATATCTTATTTGACATAAAAAGAAAAAATTGAGTTTCAAACCCTCATTTTGTCTTAAACCCGCTACTTGAGGAAGACGATTTCAGGTCTGCAACTCACGCTCGCCAAATATCTTCCATTGTTTGCATCCTTAGCTTGCCATTTTCCATGAGGATTCCGCCAACACGTCCGAGAGGTCAAAGATTGCAAAGAGGTGTGTATTTTTATTTTATTTTTTTCGAATTTCATTTGGAATGCAAGTTTAAATAGATTTTTATAATAATACTTTGTTCTAATTCTCAGGGAATGAATCTCCAGCTCAAAACATTGAAAATTCAAAATCACCCCCTCATGAGGAGCCTCCTATACAAGAACAACCCAAAACCTCTCCATCAATTCATAGGAATCCTCAAGGAACACAAGAAAATATTCAAAATCAAATTGAAAACAATAAAAGAGACATTCAACAATTAATTGCAAGATTAACCAAGCATGCTGAAACCCACCCTTATAGGAGAGGTATTTCTAAATCATTGAAGTCAATTTTAACTCATGTAGGAGAAATGAGTGCGTAAATGAATTTTTGGTCAACTAAGAGGCATGAGATGAGACAATTTTATGCTAATGGTTTGTCATATGTAGATGTGAAAACACTAAAAATTAGCAAAACTGAGTTGTGTGCCCTATTTATAGACCCAAAAACCAATGAACCTTTGTCCCATGCATACAAGAGGTTCCCCATCCATTGGTGCCACCATGAGTTAATTAAAAATAAATTATGGGAGCGGTGGTGGATGGTATTTGATCAACCTCCATGCAATAACCATGAGGTGCCACAATAATTTTTGAGGAAACTCTATTGTGAGTTTGTCCTCAATAAAATGCCAAACTATTTTGACATCTTAGACTTTCACGGTAGAGGTGGGGGCTCCACACACGATAGACCTATTGCATGATGTAATCCATAGTTGGCACCGAGAGCCTTGGGTAGACCCATGGTGGAGCATGTTGTTGCTCCTTACATTATTAAGGACAGTGTAGAGGTGGACATGATGAATTTGATTGGGTCACTCACCTAGACCATTTTATAGTGTGTGAGTCCTCTAGTAGAGCCTGGTGTGGAGGACACATGTAGGCCCCAAGCTTCGCCCCACCATTGTGGCACTTGTGGTGTTGTTTGCACATACAATTATCGAGGTGCTCGTGATGTAGCTACATAGCCCACGTCAGTTGTAGAGGTGATGGCTTTGACATATGATATTCTTAATGATACATTGGGCATTCACACTCAGGTAAAATTTAGCAAGTTATTTTAATGTTTATTAAAATATATTGTGAAATTTAAGAATAACCAAATTAATAGAATTTTGATATGATGAAATTTCAGGGTCTCACTATTCATGAGGGATGCTCTATTCCTACATACCCTTATACATTCTCGATGATGAGTCCATAGGTATGCAACTAGTATTAAAGATATTATTATTGTATTTGAATAATTGAATGTTATATTTGAATGTTTGTCTCATAACATTCTTCCAATTTCAAACAGTGTCCTAGTGCACCTTCTTTCTCCACACCTCGTGATTCATATCCTCAAACAACGTACACTCAGGTAGGCTTTATTCATTAATGGTGTTGTAAATCTATTTTAGCTATTTTTCATAATTTTGCGTATATACAAATCTAAAAAAATTATGAGAAACACAAACATTGCATTCAAGTATTCCTTGATCATGTCAAATTATGTTCTCCTAATTCACTTTGTGTTCCTTTATTCCTTCCTAATCCCTTACCATTAAAATTTAATAGTTCCCCCTATTTTCCATGATTAGTTCATGTTATGTGTCATTATGTCCTACTCCCATATTATTGTACCCATTATTATATCACCCTAAATGTTCCACCCTATGTTCCTTTATATCATCCTACGTTATACCATATTTATCCATGTTTCATCCTAGATAACTCTTCTCTATTATTGGTACACACAAGTCAAGTTCACACTTCGTGTACTATAGTCAAACCCTAGACACCTCCTAATTCACCCTATGTTGTATTATTCCCTAAATATTGCATCCCATTAACCTCAAATTTATCCACCCTATATTTTTTTATCCCATCCTAGTCCATCCCATCAATCTATACTAGTCCATCCTATGTTCCATTAATCCCTTTGGTGCAGGGGCACCACTCTTTTCTATATTTCTTTTTTAAGTGTCTGATAGTGGTGCAGGAGCACCCATGGGTCTAAGGGACCTAGAATTATTTGTTATGTTTTTTTTTCTTTGTTTAATGTTGTAATAAGGTCTCATGGACCAATTCATTGGGTATGTGCAGGATCATCATGGAAAAAACAGGCCCTTAAGTGGCAATAAAAAAATAAAAAATTAGAGTTAGACAACGTGATGTAACAATTTGAATAATTTATCTATATTATTTCAGAAAAATGTAAAAATAGAATCTGTAGCAAATTGAATGTAGTTTCTAAACTACTAGACCTTTATTTAAAAAAAAAAAATCTATTTGGTGAAAATTTGAAATTTCAATGCACTAGTATTTAAATTTGAGGGTAAAAATAAGAAGTAGGTGTTTGTTTGACCACCCTAACCACAATAAACTGATAGTATTTTTTTATAATATTTTAGATATAAGTAGAGGACTCATCTCCTGATGTGATGCATACTTTTTTATAAATTTTTTTCAAGTAAATAATTAATTATGATTTTTTTATTACAAATTTTAAAGAATATAAAAGTTTGTCTTTCTAACCACCTTAACTTGGTCAAAAATTCATGAAATTCATTTATTTATTTTAATCCTATAGTATGAAAAGTATAGAATGTGACGCATATTTTGGATTCAAAAAATGTGATACTGTTTGGAAGTTATAGATGTTTTCCAATCAGCCTATCAATTAGGACTTTATTCATACTTCTAATAGAAAATGAATAATAATTATTTATTAAATTCAAAGTAAAAAATAATTTATATTGGTGGAAAGCTGACAATCTCCTCTAAAAACCCTTTTCGTTTCATCAATTTTGGGTGAAAAAAAAGTCGTCAGCCGCATGGATCATCATATGGCTTACATATCGCCACTTTTTGGCCCATCATGATCCTGCACATACCCGATTTCTTTATAGATCTCCTAGGGATTTGGTGGATTTTTGTTCTTGATGACAAACTTTTTGTATAAACAAGGTCCCCATCCTCCTTTGTAAGTCTAGTGCATTTGGAAAATTAAGTAAAACGGATGCATTTATGTAGCTAAACACCTGAGGGGAGTCATCTATTTCATTTTGAGGAGTTTTGGATTCATTTCACATAATTTGGAGGTATCTTTGTAGTCAGGTTGGTGAAAATTGGCTATATTGCCTTAATTGGGCATTAAAGAGTCAAAATGAAGTATTTTTGTGTTTCCAATGGCCAACTGATTCAAATTTCAGTTGGAGGAAGTTGGATTAGGTTTGAAGGTTTCATATATGCCTCTCTTGTTTGAGGCAAGGCTATTCTTGAAGTTTGGAAGAAGTTTTCAATAAAGAGTTTGCTGATTTCTATGTTTTCTTGAAGAAATTGTTGATCTCGTACTTGGTATGGTTTGTACGTTTTGTTTCATGCTCCAAGCCTATAATGGTTGGATAGGAAATTGAATAATATTTCTTTTGGAATTGGAGTGATGAGATTCCATTAAGTATCAAGGGAGATATATTAATTTTACTCCTAGGTGGTATGAAAACCCTCAAAATCAGGGTTTTGAGTGAATTATGGATGTTTCTTCCATCCACACATTGGAGAGTTTCTAAATCTTGGTGGGATGGAAAGTATATGCCTATACTATTAAGAGGGAGTGAGGTCTAAATTACCATAGTGATAGTTGTTTGTTGAAACTTAAGCGCTAGAGGGTTGTTGAGCCTTGTTTTGTCCTAATGTGACATGATCCAAATACTTTCAAGTTTTGTGGTTGTTCTAAGTTGTGAACCATAGGCATGTGGGGGTTGATCATTTAAAGAATAATGGATTTTATGACTCCTTGTAAGAGTATTTGAGAGAAGCATTGAATTTAATTGTCATTCCCATCATAACTTTATTTGTTTACCTTCCCTACCACTATGCATCAGATAGGAAAGTTGTGTTAGGATATTTTATTTGAGTCCTTGAGTCTTAATAAGGTCTAATGTGACCATTCTATTGTAATTGATCAACTTTGAGGGGATTTTGTATTCATCTTGTAAGGTTTGCAAATCATGTGGAAGGAATTCTCAAAGTTGACAAGGGGTGTCAAGGTAGATAGCATGATGTTTTGTTGAGTAAGTCATGATTCATTAGTTGAATAAGGTCTCATTAGACTATTTGTAATAGTTTAGGTGTCTAAGAGGGTCTAGGAAAATATAACGAGTCAAAAGTCGAAAGTTATAAATTTTTGAGTTGCATAAATGCAACAAATTTGTAATGCAACGGTCATGAGAGGTTTAAAAAGTAGTTGTAAGGAAGTTGGGCATTGGTTTGATGAGGAGAAGCCTTTAAAAAGGCATGAAAACTCATTTTGTAATTTTGTCTTGAATTTTGAAGCATTGGAAATAAGTTTCAAGGGTCTGTGTTAAGTTTAAAGGTATGTTGCTTTATAAATCTTGCCTAATTCATGGTCTAGGATAGCGTTGAGGGTCTAATTTCAAGGGATTGGTCCAAAAGACTTGTATTTGGTTATGATATATGTTGTATAACTCTAAAATGGGTATCTAAATTCACCTTCTGATTGTCAGGTGTTTTGGAAAGCATGAGATTTAAGGGCCAAGAAATGAGTTTGCACTACTACTAGGTTACATGGGTGAAAGTGAGAAGTTAGGCTCTCGATTGTAGTCAAGATTTGAGGATTATTTGGATAAATATAATAGGAGATTTTAATATTGTTAGATGTCTCTTAATGCAATTTTTTCACTTTGAATGAGTTTGAACCCCCTCTTTGCATCACCCTTCTATTACCATCCCATTACCCTCTCTTATTTCACCTTATGTTCCATTATCCCCTCTTGGTCTTTATATAAACATGATACTTGAGATATTGTTTCATTTGCAAATGTTGACAAGAGATAGCCTTGGTGGTGTTGGTGGCACGATGGACCATGGAGTTTCTATAGAAATAGTCAGTTTTGATCCATTGAGAGAGGCGTGGAATAGATTAGTCGATTTGACATTATATTTTCTCTTTTATGGTCTATTATAGAAAATTTTCACGATAATTTTATGTAGTTTGATTTCTATCTTCATGGTTTCTACAAGTGGTTGTCACTCCAGATCGTGGACATGGTGATGCTATAAATTTGCATGATGACTATATGTATGCGGTAAGTGATTATATATTTTATTATATACCATTCCACAATTTAATTTCTATGTTTTAACATCTTTAATTTTGATTGTATCAGTTGAAGGTCTAGAGTGAAGAGAGGAGGATTAGCGAGCATGTTTGAAAGACAAGAGAAGCAATAATCACTCCATCCAACTGAATTTCTAAGGTAGCACGAGATCTATTTCCTTCCCCTAGAGGGAAAAAACTATGTATTAGTTTTATTTGTTGTATGGGTAAGTGTACCAAGATGGTTCCCAAAAAGGGGACTTAAGTGGACAGCTTTTTTCTAAAATCAAGAAATACTCACCTTGGACGTGAAATTGAGGATACTTAGACTCAAAATTTTGAGATGGAATAGAAAGAAGGATTCAAGTGCTCTAAGTCTACTTTCTAAATTACTAATTTATTTTGAAAATTATTGAGATTAAGGGGTTCAAACGAGGGATGTACACAAATTGGTGTTGTTTTTGTCAGAAAAACATAACATAGTAACTCTTGTATGACCCTGGTATGATGAATTTTTTTTTAGTATTTTTAAAACTACAACACTCAAAAGTTAGCTAACAATATGTAGTTGATGCATGACTTTTCTGATAATATTTTAATGAATATTTGATTTTTTACTAATTTGTGAAGTGGACATTTCCTGAAAATAGAATTTTGGCCATGCTACCCCTACAAATTTTGAAAACTAATTGATTTGTTTTTTTTTTTTTTCAATTTTGTATAATGGAGTCTAGTTTCTAAAAATGTAATTTATTTGAAAAATTGATGAGTGGTTAATTTATAATGAAAAAAATACCAAACACTGCTTTTTGGCAAACATACAGATAAAATAAATTATGGATGAAAGACTTAACATTTTCAGAAAGTGAAAAAAATTACATCGTTGGATAGCTAAGAGATAGCCCAACATTACCCATGTGCTCAAATTTTTTGATATTGAACCATGTGCAATTCTGACGGTGAGCACAAACTCGATTATGAGAAATATGGTGGATTTTTTAAAAACACGTCTTTGGTTGTTGGGAACATCGTCCAAGCCTTTGGGTTGGTATTCCAAGGCAAATACGAAGCTTAAAGTTTGGTAATTCCCAAAGCAAGATATAACAGGAGCGCGTTATAACACGCTTACGTTATATCTCACTTTTGACATGGTTTTTGCTTCTACAAGTAACATGTCTACGAGCACATAATGCACGTGCGTTATGTCTTACTTTATGTTAAATGCTAATATATTAATGTACTCTGATATATTTTTATGTACATGTATGTATGTATGCTTGTATGGATGTAATATTATATATACATATGTATTATGCTTGTATGTATGCATTTATGTATGTCTTTAGATGAAGGGACAATTTAGAGAGAGTCTAGAGAGATGGAGAGGGAGTCGGAGTGAGAGTTTAAGAGAGAGGGAGTGGGAGAGAAGGGGTTGGATTGAGGGGGACTTAGATAGGTAGGGAGGGAGAGAGAGAGGGGGTTCAGAGAGAGACAATTGAGGGAGAGGGAGAGAGAGAGGGGGATGGGAGAGAGACAATTGAGGGAGAGGGAGAGAGAGAGACAAAGAGAAAGAGATGGTTATGCAGGTAGGGTGTGAAAGGGAGAGACATGAGACTGTGAGACAGAGAGACTTGAGAGTGTGAGGTGGGTGAGAGGGAGAGACTCGAGAGATAGGTAGTGTGAGGGAGTGTGAGAGAGAGGGAGTGTGAGAGAGATGGAGTGTGAGAGAGGGAGTGGGAGAGAGAGGGAGTGTGAGTGAGAGACTTGAGAGAGGGAGAGGGTGTGAGAGGGAGTGACCTGATAGAGGTAGAGAAAGAGGGGGTTTGAGTGAGAGGTTCTTATCTAGGTAGGGTTGGAGGGATAGATAGAGAGAGGGGAGAGAGAAAAAGAGAGAGTTACCTAGGTAGGCTGCCAAAGGGAGAGACCTTAGAGAGAGAGGGGGTGTGAGGAAGAGACATGAGAGAGATGGAGAGAGAGGTAGTGGGTGAGAGTGGGATGGAGTGGGAGGGACATAAAGAGAGATGGATAGAGGGAGTGAGAGAGGGTGGTAGGGATTGATTGAACGAGAGGTATGCAGAAAGAGGGAGACGATAGATAAAGAAAATTAGAGAGGGTGGGAGGGAGGGAAGGAGGTAGAGGTGATATGTATAGATAGAGAGAAAGTGATAGGGTTTGAGGGTATAGGGTTGAGGGATTAGGTTGGAGGACGTATAGGGTTGATGGTTTCTAGGGCATTAGGGTTTAAGGTTTGAGGGTTGATGGAATAGGTTTGATGGTAGAGGGTATAGGGTAGAAGGTTTAAGGTTTAAGCATTTAGGGTTGAAGGGTTTGGGGTTAAGGGTTTAGGGTTAAGTTAAGGGTTTACTTGGTTGAGGGTAGAGGGTTTAGGGTATAGTTTTGAGGGTATATGGTTGAAGGATTAGGTTCAGGGTCCAATGTAAGGGGTAGAGGGTTTAGGGTTTAAGGATTGAGGGTTGAGGGATTAAGGGTTGAGGGTTGAGAATTGAGGGTTGAGTGTTTAATGTATAGGGTAAAGGGTAGAGGGTTTAAGGGTCGAGGGATTAGGGTTGAGGGTCCAATATATAGGGTAGAGATTATAGGGGTTGAGAGATTAAGCATCGAGGGATTAGGGTTTAGGGTAGAGAGTATCGGGTTGATGGTACAGGTTAGAGGGTAGAGGGTAGAGGGTAAAGGGTTTAACAATTTAGGGTTTAAGGGGTTAGGGTTGAAGGCCTAGGGTTTAGGGTTGAGTGTTTAAGGGTTTAAGAGTTGAGGTTTTAAGGGTCAAGAGGGTTGAGGGATTTGGGTAGAGAGTAGAGGGTTGGTGGTAGAGGGTAGAGGGTTTAGGGTTTAGGGTTTAAGGGTTTAGGGTTTAGGAATGAGGGATTAATAAGTTATAGGGCAGAGCTTATAGGAGTTGAGGGATTAGGGTTCAAGGTTTGAGGCTTGAGGGATTCAGAGGGTATAGGGGTTGAGGGATTAAATTTTAAGGGTTGAGGGTTGAGGGATTAAGAGGGTATAAGGATTGAGGGATTAGGCTTTAATGGCTGAGGGTTGAGGGTTCAAGGATTAAGAGGGTATAGGGGTTGAGGGATTAGGTTTTAAGGGTTGAGGGTTGAGGGTTGAGGGATTAAGAAGGTATATGGGTTGAGGGATTAGGGTTTAAGGGTTGAGGGTTGAGGGTTGAGGGATTAAGGGGGTATAGGGGTTGAGGGATTAGGGTTTAGGGGTTGAGGGTTGAGGGATTAAGAAGGTATATTGGTTGAGGGATTAGGTTTAAGGGTTCAAGGATTAAGAGTGTATAGGGATTGAGGGATTAGGGTTTAAGGGTTAAGGGTTAAGGGATTAGGTTTTGAGCATTGAGGGATTAAGAGGGTATAGGGGTTGACAGATTAGGGTTTAATGGTTAAGGGTTGAGGGTTGAGGGTTGAGGGTTGATGGATAATGAGGGTATAGGGGTTGAGGGATTAGGGTTTAAGGGTTGAGGGTTGATGGTTGAGGTCTGAGGGATTAAGAGGGTATAGGGGTTGACAGATTAAGAGGGTATAGGGGTTGAGGGATTAGGGTTTAAGGGTTGAGGGTTGAGGGATTAAGAGCATATAGGGATTGAGGGATTAGGGTTTAAGAGTTGATGGTTGAGGGTTGAGGGTTGAGGGTTGAGGGTTGATGGTTTAGGGTTGAGGGTTGAGTGATTAAGAGGGTATAGAGGTTGAGGGATTAGGGTTTAAGGGTTGAAGGTTGATGGATTAAAAGGGTATAAGTGTTGAGGGATTAGGATTTAAGGGTTGATGGTTGACGGTTCAAGGATTAAGAGGGTATAGGGGTTGAGGGATTAGGATTTAAGGGTTGAGTATTGAAGGTTGAGGGAATTAAGAGGAATTACTAGGGTTGAGAGATTTAAGTTTAAGGAGTTGAGATTAGGGTTTAAGTTTGAGGAATTAAGAGGGTATAGGGGTTGAGGGATTTGGTTTTAAGGGTTGAGGGTTGAGGGATTAAGAGGGTATAGGGATTGAGGGATTAAGAGGGTATAGGGATTGAGGGATTAGGGTTTAAGGGTTGAGGACTGAGGGTATAGGGGTTGAGGGATTAGGGTTTAAGGGTTGAGGTATTAAGAGGTTATAGGGGTTCAAGGATTAGGGTTTAAGGGTTGATGGATTTAGATGGTATAGGGGTTGAGGGATTAGGCTTTAATGGTTGAGGGTTGAGGGTTCAAGGATGAAGAGGGTATAGGAGTTGAGTTATTAGGGTTTAGGGTTGAGGGTTCAGGGTTCAGGGATTAAAAAGGTATAGGGGGTTCAGGGATTAGGGTTTAAGGGTTGAGGGTTGAGGATTGAGGGTTGAGGGTTGAGGGTTGAGGGATTAAGAGGGTATAAGGGTTGAGGGATTAGGGTTTAGGGGTTGAGGGTTGAGGGATTCAAAGGGTATAGTGGTTGAGGGATTAGGATTTAAGGGTTGAGGGTTGAGGATTCAAGGATTAAGAGGGTATAGGGATTGAGAGATTAGGGTTTAAGGGTTGAGGGTTGTGGAATTAGGGTTTGGGGGTTGAGGGATTAAGAGGGTATAGGGGTTGAGGGATTAGGGTTTAAGGGTTGATGGTTGAGGGTTGCTGGATTATGAGGGTATAGGCATTGAGGGATTAGGGTTTAAGGGTTGAGGGTTGAGGTTCGAGGGATTAGAATGGTATAGGGGTTGAGGGATTAGGGTTTAAGGGTTGAGGGTTGAGGGTTGACATATTAAGAGGGTATAGGGGTTGAGTGATTAGAGTTTAAGGTTTGAGGGTTGAGGGATTAAGAGGGTATAGGGATTGAGGGATTGGGGTTTAAGGGTTGATGGTTAAGGTTTGAGGGATTAATAGGGTATAGGGGTTGAGGGATTAAGAGGGTATAGGGGTTGAGGGATTAGGGTTTAAGGGTTGAGGGATTAAGAGGTTATAGGGGTTGAGGGGTTAGGGTTTAAGGTTTGAAGGTTGAGGGTTGAGGGATGAAGAGGATATAGGGATTGAGGGATTAGGGTTTAAGGGTTGAGGATTGAGGGTTGATGGATTTAGAGGGTATAGGGGTTGAGGGATTAGTGTTTAAGGGTCGAGGGATTGGGGTTTGAGGGTTGAGGGATTAAGAGGGTATAGGGGTTGAGGGAATAGGGTTTAAGGGTTGAGGGTTGATGGATTAAGAGGTTATAGGGGTTTGAGGGATTAGGGTTTAAGGGTTGAGGATTGAGGGTTGAGGGGTTAAGAGGGTATAGGGGTTGAGGGATTAGGGTTTAAGGGTTGATGGTTGAGGGTTGATGGATTATGAGGGTATAGGAATTGAGGGATTAGGGTTTAAGGGTTGAGGGTTGAGGTTTGAGGGATTAAAATGGTATAGGGGTTGAGGGATTAGGGTTTAAGGGTTGAGGGTTGAGGGCTGACGGATTAAGAGGGTATAGGGGTTGAGTGATTAGAGTTTAAGGTTTGATGGTCGAGGGATTAAGAGGTTATAGGAATTGAGGGATTAGGGTTTAAGGGTTGATGGTTAAGGGTTGAGGGATTAAGAGGGTATAGGGGTTGAGGGATTATGGTTTAAGGGTTGAGGGTTGATAGATTAAGAGGGCATAGGAGTTGAGGGATTAGTATTTAAGGGTTGAGGGTTGAGGGATTAGGGTATAAGGGTTGAGGATTGAGGATTGAGGGATTAAGAGGGTATAGGGGTTGAGGGATTAGGGTTTAAGGGTTGAGGGATTAAGAGGTTATAGGGGTTGAGGGATTAGGGTTTAAGGGTTGAAGGTTTGAGGGTTGAGGGTTGAGGGATGAAGAGGATATAGGGATTGAGGGATTAGGGTTTAAGGGTTGAGGATTGAGGATTGATGGATTTAGAGGGTATAGGGGTTGAGGGATTAGTGTTTAAGGGTCAAGGGATTGGGGTTTGAGGGCTGAGGGATTAAGAGGGTATAGGGGTTGAGGGAATAGGGTTTAAGGGTTGAGGGTTGATGGATTAAGAGGTTATAGGTGTTCAAGGGATTAGGGTTTAAGGGTTGAGGATTGAGGGTTGAGGGATTAAGAGGGTATAGGGGTTGAGGGATTAGGGTTTAAGGGTTGAGGGATTAGGTTTTAAGGGTTGAGGGATTAAGAGGGTGTAGGGGTTGAGGGATTAGGGTTTCCCAGGGATTTGGGACTGAGATTTGATGGATTAGGGTTTAGGGTTGGATTAGCGGTTTGAGGGATTAAGAGGGTATAGGGGTTTTGAGGATTAGGAGGTTTAGGGTTGAGGGATTAAGAGTTTAAGGTTGATGGATTCACAGAGTTATAAGGTTGAAAGTTAGGGTTAAGGGTTGAGGGAGTTGAGTGTTTAGAGGGGTTGGTAGTTATGAGGGAACATGCATTGAAGTTAGGATTTAAGGTTGAGGTTGAGGTTGGCAGAGAGTTAAGAGGTATAGGGTTGAGGGATTAGGGTTTTAAAGGGTTGAGGAGTTGTGAGGTTGACAAGATTAAGAAGGCTATAGGGGGCTGATGGATTAGGAGGTATAGGGTTGAGGTTTGAAGTTAAGAGGTATAGGAAGTTAAAGGGATTGAGTTTGGCGGATTAAGAGGGTATAGGGGTTGAGGGATTAGGGTTTAAGGGTTGAGGGATTATTATTTAAGGGTTGAGGGATTAAGAGGGTATAGGGGTTGAGGGATTAGGGTTTAAGGGTTGAGGGTTGAGGGATTAAGAAGTTATAAGGATTGAGGGATTAGGGTTTAAGGGTTTATGGATTAAGGTTTAAGGGTTGAGGGATTAAGAGGGTATAGGGGTTGAGGGATTAGGGTTTGAAGGTTGAGGGTTGAGGGCTCAAGGATTAAGAGGGTATAGGTATTGAGGGATTAGGGTTTAAGGGTTGAGGGTTGAGGGTTGAGGGATTAAGAGGGTATAAGGGTCAAGAGATTAGGGTTTAAGGGTTGAGAATCAAGGGTTGAGGGATTAAGAGGGTATAGGGGTTGAGGTATTAGGGTTTAAGGGTTGAAGGGATTTAAGGCAGTATAGGGGTTGAGTGATTAGGGTTTAAGGGTTGATGGTTGAGGGATTAAGAGGGTATAGGGATTGAGAGATTAGGGTTTAAGGGTTGAGGGTTGAGGGATTAGGGTTTGAGGGTTGAGGGATTAAGAGGGTATAGGGGTTGAGGGTTGATGGATTATATTTCTCCCACTCTCACCATCTCTCCCTCCCTCTCTATCTCCCACTCTCCCCCACTCTCTCCCACTCTATCTTTCTCCCACTCTCACCATCTCTCCCTCCCTCTCTATCTCCCACTCTCTGCTTTTCCCTTTCTCCCACTCTCACCATCTCTCCCTCCCTCTCTATCTCCCACTCTCCACTTCTCCCTTTCTCACACTCTCACCATCTCTCCCTCCCTCTCTATCTGCCACTCTTTTCTTCTCCCCTTCTCCCACTCTCTCCCACTCTCCTCCTCTCTCCCTCCCTCTATATCTCCCACTCTCCCCCTCTCTCCCTCCCACTCTCTCTTTATCCCACTTTCCCCCACTCTCTCCCACTCTATGTTTCTCCCACTCTCACCATCTCTCCCTCCTTCTCTATCTCCCACTCTTTGCTTCTCCCCTTCTCCCACTCTCACCATATCTCCCTCCATCTCTATCTCCCACTCTCACCATCTCTCCCTCCATATCTATCTCCCACTTGTTGCTTCTCCCCTTCTCCCACTCTCACCCATCTCTCCCTCCCTCTCTGTCTTCCTCTCTGCTTCTCCCCCTCCTCCTCCAACTCTCTCTTTCTCCCACTCTCCTCTCTCCTTCTATCTATGGCCTCCCCCCTCTCTCCTCCCTCTCTCTCTTTCTCCACTCTCCCCCACTGTCTCCCACTCTCCTCTCTCTCCTCCCTTGCTGTATCTCCCCTCAGTCACTGTCCCCTCTCACCATCTCTCCCTCCCTTGCTATCTCCCACTCTCTGCTTCTCCCCTTCTCCCGCTCTCACCATATCTGCCTCCCTCTCTATCTCCCTCTCTCACCATCTCTCCCTCCCTCTCTATCTACCACTCTCTGCTTCTCCCCTTCTCCCACTCTCTCCCAATATCTCTTTCTCCCACTTTTCCCCTCTCTCCCTCCCTCTCTATCACCCACTCTCCCCCTCTCTCCCTCCAACTCTATCTCCCACTCTCTCCCTCTCTCCCTCTCACTCTCTCTTTATCCCACTCTCCCCTTCTCCCTCCCTCTCTATCTCCCACTATACCCCTCTCTCCCTCTCACTCTCTCAGAAACTCCTATACTCTCAAAAATACACTAAGAAAACCAAATTTCACATAACACGAGTGCATTTTTTACTCTACTAAAATGGTAAAAAACTCTATATACCCATGATTTGAAGGCCCATAGTTTTCATACTCCCCTGGTTCTGCATGTTCTCCAAAAAAAAATAGCTTTTTGATGATGTTTTGAAGTGTGCAAGCATATTTTTCACATTCCATCACCTTTTCCACGCTTTTTTTGCCACCTTTGCATGAAATAGCAAAGTTTCTAGTGACATATAATATCAATTGAAGTTTGAATTCCATTGAAAACTGATATACAATTGAAGTGTGGAAGGGAACAAGCTTTTGAACAAGTCAAATTGTTGTGGATTTTGAAGAAAGAAGAAGCTAAGGCTACATAATTGGGTTGAACTCCTCCATTTGAAAGTCTGGTTTTTAAGGTATGTGAAATCTTTACACATTTTCTTTCATTCTATTATGGCTTGATTTTATTTATGTTTGTCATTATAACCTTAGGTTGTCAATGCACATTTTAAATTACCAAATTATATACACAATTATATACACTTGCCAATTATAGAAATTCATAACCATTCACAAAAATTCATCCTTTAAGACAACTCCAAGCCTCTCCCATTCCTCTGAAGGGTCCAAACACCTTCCAATACCTCTACACAAACCCATCACATGACTCCTTTGGGAAAACATTAAGAAAACTGACCTTTTTCACTATTTTAGGCCTCCAAGTAGGCCAATTTTACAAAGGAACTACCCTTAGATCTTCACATCACACTTCCAAACCAAAAAATAGTCTTTAATTAGGTCTCAAAACAAGATAATTTCTAGGTCTTAGGACCTTATCCACTCAACTAGGCTTCCAATACAAAAACCCCCATTTTTCAATGCAAAGAGGGAGGGTTTATAGAAACTCCTATACCTGGGCCTTCCTAGACCATTCCAAAGCATCAAACATCTTCAAAATACCCTGCCCTAGGTCAAAATTTCATTACATAGACCACTCCTTCAACACTTTTTTAGGAACTAATATTCATCTCATTAACATGGTACAGATAAAATTATCCGCCATTCTGAAGAAAAAGACAAAGAGGAAACTAACAGACGAAGAGAATGAAACCTTGAAAGAAAAGGAGAGAGTTCAGGTGGCGGCATATCATGAAAAGAAGAAATTGGAATTGATTGATGAAAAAAACCCGATTGCAGAGGAGCCTCAACCGTCAAAAAGATAATGGGAATTGGCAGCACAACAAGCACGAATGCAAAAGCATCATCATAAGATAGATTCAAATACTGTAGTTGGAGACACACCCTCTACGACAAGTGAATATGAAGGGACACCATTAAGCACAAGTGAATATGGGAGACACCATCTAGCACAAGTGAATATGGACGAACACCATCTACTGCATGTCAATATGGAGGGATACCATTTATTGCAAGTGAATATTGTTGGACACCATCCAACACATCTCAAGTTGAGAGTGCATCATCACTTGAAATTGACAAAGAAGATATGCCATCATTCCCATGTGAACTTCAAGGTATGTCTTCTTCTCCAACCTTGGTCGAAGGTATGCAATCTAGCCCACCTCAAATAAATATTGATTAAATTCCTAATGTTGAGATGTATGTACCTTGGAGAACACCACCAAGAATTTTGCATAGAAAGCCAAAGTATTTGATTAATATTGATGATGAGATTTTCCAACACATGGAAGGTAAGATTTCAACATGCACTTGTAGAAGATATGCTGATAATATTTGGGAATGATTCTTTGAAAGGCTAAATGAGACTACAAGATATCAACTAATTGTTAAAATGATGCAAGGTGTAAAGGATAGGAACATCATGAAGACTCTTGGGTTGAGAACATCGAATGCATTGAGTGAAGACACTATTGTGAAGAATCTAATGGATGCTTATGAGAGTGTGGGTAAGACCTCACGCTCAAAGGATAGTAATGTCACCCAATGTGTCATTACATCGACTTTGGTAAGTTGTCAAACAAAGAGAGCTCGCCTAATTAAAAAGACTAGTGAAAAAATGGGAATTAGTAGAATTTTTTTATCAAGAGCCATTCAAAGGTGGTAAATAATTGAGGGCAATGATACAAATGAATTATGGGAATTCTCGGGGAGACTATCACGAAAAGATAAATAAGTTATCGAAGCCCCGAGAACACTAATTGAAGAGTATTGGAAGAATAACATAAGGCCATCTCTGAATCAAAGGGATGTGATAAGAAGGAGAATCAATAGTTGGAATCATGAGCCACATCCAAAGCATTTTTTGGATATGACTCAAACCCAATTTTTTTCGAAAATCTGAAAATGATTATCCTCAAATTAGTATTTCTTAAAGATCTTTTGAACTACTTAAACCTTTTTATGTGAAGATAAATCACAGATGTACTACTTTTTGTTGTAGACTACATATTGAATTTCTTAACCATTATGATGTTTATCATTCTATATGTTTAGATTTGCATACTAATAATGTTTTGCAGGATTGTGGCATAGAAGCCCCACCAAAATCTTCAAGAGAGTTCTTATCAAAAAAATTATGTGAAATAGAGGATGGCCAGATATTCTATAGGAAAACATGCTTGGATGGTTCATGCGAGCATTGCGGTGGCTTCCAGCGTATGCTAGTATGTCAACATATGGAAAGCATAGATGAGGTGGGACAAAAACTAGTATCATTTGGGAAGTATAAAAAAGTGGCATATGCTACAAAAGATGGGTCTCAAGAAAAAAGGTGTGATTTAGTTATTGAGAATATTCCAGTGTACAAATTTATGACCAAATTTCGTGACAGTATACTGTCTGAATATGCAATGCATACCCATAGAGCCCGATGGTTGGACATGTAGTTCAATCTATGCGAGGAAACCTTTCCAGTTGGAAGCATAGTATCCATGGTTGAATTTGCACAGAACTACACTCTACAACCACAACATGAGGTGCAATCACATTATTACAATTCCACACAAGTTTTGATATTTGTACACATAGCATTCATTCATACATCTGATAGTACAAATGAGCAAAGGAAGGTATTGAGGGAGTACCACTTTTACATTAGTGATGATCACACACATTCTCCAGAGTTCATGCAAGGTTGCTTCCAGATGTTCTATAGTGGTTTGGCTCAGAGGGGCATAGAATACGATCAACATATAATATGGTTTGATAACTGTGTAGCATAGTTCAAGAACTTGTGCATGTTCTACTGGTTGTGCAGGATGCATGTCATTACAGGTGTTCAACATATGTGAAAATTTCGTGAGGCTGGACATGGAAAGGGGGAGCATGTGTGAAAAGAGCATTAGCACAAGAAGAGTTAAAGTATAAAGACAGTGCAAAGTTGATAGATGCAAAATCAATCGTCGAGTGGTGTAATGCTTTGATGGGTTCAAGTAATGAAGGTATGTCTTCAGTTCGTAAATTTTTTTGGTTGATGGATGATACTAAAATTGCACCATATGAAGACTATTGTACACTAATAGGATCGAGTGAGGTACACTCTTTCCTTAGCTCAAATACAAGTTCATGGAGTATCGATACACGAAAGATGGTATGATTTTGTTCTTCATGTAAAATACAAGACTAGAATGATTGTGAGTCAGGGGAGTGGGTTGACAAATGGTTCACAAGTTATCTTAGCCCACTTCACACGTATTTCCCTCCGACGGCATTGGAACCGACATCGATAGAATCATCGGTTGACTTTGACCACATATCATATCTAGTTCAATGAGGTGATATATCTACTTTCTTAGTTGTTGAAATTCCATATTATTAGATCTTACTTTATACTATATTCGTAATGTGCCTTCTATATATTTTTATTTCATTTCCATTTTGGATGCTCTTTATTTTTCTCTTTAACTTTACATATTTGTAAGTAAACTACTAAGGGTTGATTGATCTTTCGTTGCAGAAAATGTTGATTTAAGAGCCATCAAAGAGAATCTCAGCCAAAAAAGTAATGCAACATACTTATTTTGATGATTTTGACAAATATCAATTTTGATTTCAAGCCGTTATAAGAGAGCATGTGAAGCTTAGTGAGGGAATCTCAATTTACTCATTTGAAGTTAACCTCATAATGAGCACCTATGATGTAGACATTTAAAGAGAATATTGAATGTATGAGTGACATTGTAAAAGATTTGAGAGAACGAAGTGCCAGAGGCATTGTAATAAGATTTAATTACATAATGAGATTTAATCAAATATTGTAAGGTAGGAGTTCATGTTTGGTGCAGTAGCACCTTGTTTTGTAAATGCCTTGAGTAGGAAAATTTGCAAACTTTGAATTTTGAAATGTAAACAATGTGAAAAAGGTCATATAAAGGTCATGTAAACAATTTGTACACATTTTTTTGTAACTTGTGTGACCAAGAGGACTATTCCAACATGTTGTAATAGGTATTCTTACACTAGGAATGGTCCTCTTTCACACTGAAACACGTAGAATTGCTCTGGGTTATGTTCCACCAGATCGATCCCTTAAGGGTCCAAAGTGCAAAATGGTAGAAAACTTGAACATGCTAGTACTCGAACATGGTGAAACTTAGAAACTTCTCATCTAATCCTATAGAGAGGAACTGGGCCCCTCTCAAAAAACCTCTCTCGGTTTTGGCAATCTTAGAGTGGTTTTCTCATGGTGGCAGATTTTTATTTGATGGAAAAAGTGTCAAATTCAAGCAGTGCAAAGTTGCAAAGTGGTACAACTTTCTCTCTGCAACTCGTGTGACCAAAATAACTACTCCAACGCATCCGAATAGGTATTTTTACACTAGGAATGGCCTTTTTTTGCACTGAAACATGTGGAATCGCTCTGAGCTACGTTCAACCGGAACGATCCCTTAAGGGTCCAAAGTGCAAAATGGCTGCAAAATTCAGCATGCTATCACTTGGAAACCATGACACCTAGAAAATTATCATCTAATCCTACAGAAAGGAATTGGGCCCCTCTAAAAAAACCTCTCTCAATTTTTGCTATCTTGGAGTGGTTTTCTCGTGGTGGCAGATTTTCACTTGATGGAAAAAGTGTCAAATTCAAACAGTGCAAAGTTGCAAAGTGGTGCAACTTTCACTCTGCAACTTGTGTGACCAAACTAACTGCTCCAACATGTCTTAATAGGTATTTGTATGCTAGGAATGGTCTTTTTTTGCACTCAACATGTGGAATCGCTCTGAGCTACGTTCCACCGGATCGATCCCTTAAGGGTCCAAAGTGCAAAATGGCTGCAAACTTCAACATGCTATTACTTGGATACTGTGACACTTATAAACTTCTCCTCTGATCCTACAGAAAGGCGTTGGATCCCTCTACACAAATTTCTCTTGGTTTTGGCTATCTTGGAGTGGTTTTCTCATGACGGCGGATTTTCACTTGATGGAAAAAGCATCAAATGCGAGCAGCGTAAAGTTCCAAAGTGGTGCAAATTTTGTTCTACAACTTGTGTGACCAAGCGGACTATTCCAACACATCTGAATTTTTATGTTTATGTTAGGTATGGTCCTCTTTCACACTGAAACATGTGGAATCGCTTTGAGCTATGCTCCACCAGATCGATCCCTTAAGGGTCCAAAGTGCAAAATAGTTGCAAACTTCAATATCCTATTACTTGGATACTATGACACTTAGAAAATTCTCATCTAATCCTATAGAAAGGTGTTGGACCCCTCTTAAAAAATCCCTCTCGATTTTGGATATCTTGGAGTGGTTTTCTTGTGGTGGCGGATTTTCACTTGATGGAAAAAGTGTCAAATTCAAGTTGTGCAAAGTTGCAAAGTGGTGCAACTTTTGCTCTGCAACTCGTGTGACCAAGAAGACTATTCCAACACATCCAAATAGGTATTTTTATGCTAGGTATGGTCCTCTTTCACACTGAAACACATGGAATCGCTCTGAGCTATGTTCCACCAGATCAATCCCTCAAGGGTCCAAAGTGCAAAATGGCTGCAAACTTCAACATGCTAGTACCCGGATACCGTGACACTTAGAAACTTATCATCTAATCCTGCTAAAATGCATTGGGCTCCTCTAGAAAAACCTCTCTCGATTTTGGCTATCTTGGAGTGGTTTTCTCGTGGCAGGGGATTTTCACTTGATGGAAAAAGTGTCAAATTCAAGTAGTGCAAAGTTACAAAGTGGTGCAACTTTTGCTTTGCAACTCGTGTGACAAAACTAACTGCTCCAACACATTTGAATAGGTATGTTTACGCTAGGCATGGTTTTTTTTTGCACCAAAACAAGTAGAATCGCTTCGAGCTATGTTCAACCAGATCGATCCCTTAAGGGTCCAAAGTGCAAAATGGCTGCAAACTTCAGCATGCTAGTACTTGGATACCGTGACACTTAGAAATTTCTCATCTAATCCTATATAAAGATGTATGCACCCTATAGAAAAACCTCTCTTGATTTTGGCTATCTTGGAGTGGTTTTCTCATGGCGGTGGATTTTCACTTGATGGAAAAAGTGTCAAATTCAAGCATTGCAAAGTTGCAAAGTGGTGCAACTTTTGCTCTGCAACTCATGTGACCAAACTAACTGCTCTATTGCATCTGAATAGGTATGTTTACACTAGGCATGTTATTTTTTTGCACTGAAACATGTGGAATCGCTTTGACCTATGTTCAACTGGAACGATCCCTTAAGGGTCAAAAGTGCAAAATGGTTGCAAACTTCAGCATGCTATTACTCGAATACCATGACACTTAGAAACTTCTCGTCTGATCCTACAAAAAATTGTTGGGACCCTCTAGAAAAATATCTCTCAATTTTGGCTATCTTGGATTTTTTTTCTCATGATGATGTATTTTCACTTGATGGAAAAAGTGTCAAATTCAAGCTGTGCAAAGTTGCAAAGTGGTGCAACTTTCACCCTACAACTTGTGTGACCAAAATAACTACTCCAACACATTTGGATAGGTATGTTTAAACTTGGCATGGTATTTTTTTGCACTGAAACATGTGGAATCACTCTGAGCTACGTTCAACCGGATCGATCCCTTAAGGGTCCAAAGTGCAAAATGGCTGCAAATTTCAGCATGCTATTACTTAAATGTCATGATGCTTCGAAACTTCTCGTCTAATCCTATAGGATTGCATTGAGCCTGTCTAGAAAAACCTCTCTCAGTTTTGGCTATCTCAGAGTGGTTTTCTAGTGGTGGCGGATTTTCAGTTGATGGAAAAAGCATCAAATGCAAGCAAAGCAAAGTTGCAAAGTGGTGCAACTTTCATTCTACAACTTGTGTGACCAAGAAAATTTTTCCAACACATCCAAATAGGTATTTTTACGCTAGGCATGGTCCTCTTTTACACCAGAACATGTGGAATCGCTCTGAGCTATGTTCCATCAGATCGATCCCTTAAGTTGGAGGAGTCTTAAGTTGGAAATTTGTAAGTTTCTTAAAGCAAAAAATTTGAAATGATATTGAATGGCCCACTTAGCACTCATTGCATCTAAGTGATGCTCACAGAGGTGAGGCACTAGGCCTTCCTGGGAGGACGCCCATTCGAGTATACTCCAGCTCAAGCGCTTAACCACAAAGTTTTTTCTCCAAGGTTAAACCCACTTAGCTTGCAACCCCATTTCCAAAACCTTCAACAAGTGTTGTGCCTTATGAAACATTCATTATAGAGCCCCTTTAGCTCATCAATTGATAAGTAGGAGGTATTTTCTATAATGTGTCAAATTGTGATATTGCTATCAGGATTTCATTGAGCAGTCATTTGTAGTATTAGATATAGCTCTAGCTTCTATAGTATTGCACATGATTGCAGATAGTTTCAAAGATCTAGATAACATCAATAGTTCACATTACTCAAGAAGGATGAACATCTTAAATAAATTTGTAGAAATCAGGACAAGTAACCTTCTTGTGGACTTAGGGTTGCAATAATTGATCTACAACATGTTCCACCATTTCTTCAGTAGGATCAAGAACACACATAATGAAGGTGTGTTTGTAGCCATGAAAGATTATGGTTTCAACTATCTAGGAGAGTGATGTTTTATCTCAACCAACCATATCTATAACATGGTTTGTTTGGAAACAATGATGGGTTCTCTCTTCATCGGCATATAAATTATTCCTTGACGTGTTCACACCAGTGTTACAAGACTAGAACTCGCCTCAAACTTGAAAAGCCATATTTTGACTTGGACTCAGGCTCGGAGCCCAAACTCGACAAATAGAAAAACCTAAGAAATTCAAAGATTTGTAAGGATTTAAAACTTGTTTCATGTACCTTTTAATAAATAAACCTTAAAGACACAATAGCATCATCAAATAGAAATTACTATGATGCCATACACAAACATACATCAATCACATAAGTATAAGCACAAATTTTGGTTGAAGGAAATAACACATTTAGATATATAAATATTGTGATATTTCTATTAGGATTCAATCATGTAGTTTTACAAGTCAAACTCATTGACCCATGATTCATCAGTAGTGGTTGACAAGAACCCATCTCTCATGATAATGAATGTTTCATAAGGAGGAAGATAAATGTTCATACATTTCTTCTATCACAAATGAGATAAGTGCTTGGGTTCATGAAGGTCATGAGACAACCATTAATGGGAAGTGGATACATGAAGAACTAATGGAGAATGATAATGGCTTCAGACCAAAATGAGCCTACAAAGAATGCATGTGAAACTCCTTTTGACCTTGAGGGTGTACTTAATCCATCTCAGGGATATTGCATTGAGGATGACATAGATCAATGCTAGGGCTAACCAATTAGTAATTATACATGTGAATAAGTCAAACATGTACATGTCAATAGGGGAAGTACAAGTACTCAAAGACATGTACGGCTCAAAAGTTATACACACGAATACATAGTATACACAAATTAAAACAAATTATATGCACAAATACAAGGTATATGCATGAAAACATGTAATCCACAAAGTATAAACTCGAATGCACATAAGTCACAAAGTATACACATAAGTTGTAAAGTATACACTTGAATACATGTAACTCATATCTATTGAACCATCAATTTAGAATGCAAATATGGACATGCATCGATAAAAGATATTTGTATTAATCAAATAGCCATGTAGGCATACATCAATATATGTCGATATAAGTATGAAATATATGTACAAAATAGCCATATAGGCTTACGAGAAAGCCATCTAGGCATACAATGTCAAATATGTCGAATAAAAAATATGTACAAAACTGCCATGCAGGCATACAACAAAGGACTCTGGAATCAAAAGTCATTGCTCTCCATGCATAGGAAATAAAATGTTTCCCTTTCCTTTTCCTTCGGATGGTGATAGGTTTGTCACTCATTTTTGTTGTGCTTGTGGAGTGCTCATACTACTCCTCCTAGGGTTTAGTTCATGGTGAAGTTTTAACTATTACAATAAGAACTAAAGACATGAATATATAGAAATTACATTATAAAAATGATATATTTGACTAAATAATCACTTACAACCATCTCACGATCTTTCTCCATGAGGTAAATATTCTCATACCCATGCTCTGGCGTGCTCAAGCCCTGTATAAACCATACAAATAGAAATTAAACTATGTGAATCAATAATGGTTGACTTTGTCACTAACTAACATCTATAACAACAAATGTAAATTAAAATTTAATAATTTTCCTCTTACCTCTTATGTTAGAGCCATCGAGGATTTTATAGCAGATGTCACACCAATATCCATTGCCCTCATCACATTCAGAGGCATATCATCTCGCAACAACTAGAAATAAAACAGAAAATTATTCAACGTAATCAACAATGTGCATGTATAAACTACATAAATCTATTAAGCAATTGATTCATTAGTTCAACTCTTTATTCTATTACCTGCATGAAGGTTTGAGTAAATCCACTATCACTTGGAAGTGTTCCATCAAAACCTCCAATATTAGTCTATTCAACATCCAAAATTGCAACATCCAAAATTGCATATTAAATTACCATTCATAAAATAATGCGATTAATATGCAATAAACTTATAATTGTTTACTAGTTGCATACCCTAGCGATAGGTGTACTAAAAAAATAGTTTGGTGGGGGGTCGGTGTATCCAGTCTCAACACTCTGACCCTGCAATTTTATTAACATCATAAATTTTTTTTAGTTAATCTTGAATTTCAAAATTAAAATTTAATAAATTAAATTCAATGAACACATGCACCAACTTTTACCTGACTATCAATGCCATATGCCTCATGAAAAATATTAGCTGCCCTCTCCATCTCCATAGCTACAGATGGATCCTGCGTACCAGTCTCCTAAGGGTCGGTGGGGTCATGTGAACAAGTAGCCCTGCAAGATTGACACACATGTGTTCGAAGGCCACCACTAGAAGACTCCCCTAGATGGCATTGTAGAATAGGGCTAGTATGATGGATGACACTCTAGGTCAAAGTGTTGATTGCCTGCAATGTCTCTATGTCAACACTTTCCTTCATGATGGAAAGCATACAAATGTGCTCATGAGGTGGCCTAGCGAGAGCTCGTCTACCTTGCCACGTAGGATCTAGCTGTGCACCAGGTCTATGCTAATCTAAGCCCCCACCTTTCCCCTGGAAATCCCTCATATCAAAATAATTTGGGATTTTGTTCAATATGAACTCATTGTATAGTTTCCTAAGGAAATATTGTGGGACCTTGCAATTTTTGCACAATGGGTAATCGAAGACCATGTACCACCTATCATAAAACCGGTCCTTCATCTCTTAGTGGTGGCACTAATGGATAGGAAACCTCTTCACATTGAGGGTAAGATTTTGATTTGTGCGTGGGTCAGTGAATAATAAGCACAAATCACCTTTTGTAATTTTTAAATCTTGCACATCCTTATATGATAGTTTATTTCCATAATAGTCCCTAGCCGCTTGCCTCCTATCTTCCAATCCAGTTATTTTTTTGCTTATTGAATCTACGTTGTTAACATATCTCTCAAATAATTTGCTAGGGTCGTTCTTTCTATGGTTGAACCATTTGGATCACTCAACCTATTAATCAAATCCTTAATTTGTTTTTTGTTGTTCTCAATTTCACTCATTAAACTTTGTTGATAGCTAGGAGGGGGTTGAGTGATTGGTGGAGGAGGTTGATATTGTGGTTAATTTTGATCTTGAGGATTTGGTTGGTCTTCCTATTGAGTATTTTTGAGTGTTTGTAGGTTGATTTGCATCTCCTAAGAATTCAAACAAATAGATATCAAATTCAACCTAAAACTAACAAATTCAAAACAAAAACCATAGAATCCTTACCTCTTATAGCTCCTCATCATCATGGCGCCATAGTTGTGAAGAAATAGGGATTCTTGGTGAATAAATTCTCCTTCTAGAATGCAAGTACGATATTCTGGGGTTTTTGGCCGCAGGTGCAACAAAAAAACTAGTCGAAATGCAAATGAGAGATATGCATTTTTTTTTTGCTTTTAATAGTTGATAACGCGAGCGCATTATAATGCACTCGCATTATTTTTTTGTAGTTGTAGCCACCGAGACCTTTCCTAGGTTTAACAGAATACATAATGTGAGCGTGTTATAACGTGCTCGCATTATAACACGCTCACATTATAGTTTTCAACTTTTTTTTTAGGGTGTCCACAGAATTCCTACCCATTTCCATGCACCTACCTATATGTCTATGTGGTATTTTGGAACATATTTTTTGTACTATTGATATATATACGTGATATTTTTTGTCCATATGACTCCTTTGTACCAAGCCTATATGGTTTTTTGGATATATATTGTATATACTTTTATCAATATATATCATTGTATAGCCTTTCGGATTTTTGATTAAAGAACTCTTATTTTGCTACTGGCATTCTTGAATGATGTTATCATGTGTATCATGTAAGTTGAATTCTTGAATGTTGTAGGAATGGATTTTTTTTACATATAATGCTTAATTAATTATTGTTGAATGCTCAATAAGCCCCATCTAAAGCGTATTGTATAAATAAGTTCCATTCATGGTGGTTTGTATCCTTTGGAATGCTTCAATTACTTGTGCCTCACTTTTCCACATGTATAGTTCACTTATTCACATGTATACTTCACCTATATTGTGTGTATTCATGTATATTCTTTATGCTTCCAATGCATAGCAGCATAAATATTTTGGGGAAAAGTTTGACAAACCAAAAGTATAATACTTTGTGAAAAAATCGGGAAAAATTGTACAATAAAAGATTACAAAATTATTTTTAAATTGAAAGGTATTTGCATAGCATATAGAGATATAGAGAGAAAATACAATAAATATTTTAACTAATGAATTGTAAAAAATGGATTTTTGTAGTTTATATTCACCTCGTTGATTACATTGCATTGCACATCTTTCAAATTCAAATCATTTCTTCACTTTGCATAACTAATAAGTACATGTTGATAGATGCCAATAATTTAATTACAATATAGTTTGTACAAAGTCAACCTAAGGAGTTATGCAATTTATTCACATTGCATCACTAATAACTAGGAGCAGCTGCCAATTGCATTTTCTTATCATGGGGTTCTATGAGACCAAATTTCTTTGAGATAATTTCTCAAATAGTTCCTTGCCTTGTCTATGTTACCACATTTTTCATACATGTCTACCAAAGAATCTATAGAAATATACTATTGGATGTTTTTAAAACTATACCTTACACTTGCTAATGCAATTTTCATTATTAGGTCATCATATCAAAAAATATGAGAATTGTACTTCTTTCTCCCACCTATGGTATTAAACAATATAATATTGCATTAAGATGAGATCACACTTTGATAAAAAAAAAATGCTTATTGATCATGAGAAGTGATTACTCAGAGTATGGCACAACCTGATTTTTAACAATATTCAACCATTGCAAGGTCACTTACTTAACTACTCTAGACACACAGGTTCAAGAATTTTATTATAGTGTTCTACAGGGACACGACCCCCCAAGAAACCCCATGTTTCCTTGAGGGGGACATCTTAGAGACTTGGGGACTTCGGGGAGGCATCACCCCACTAGGCCACCACCAATGCCACCATCCCACCACTAGTGTCATTGTCTCCAAGATGCTGATAAGACTCTGAGGATGTTGGGGTGTACTCAAGACATCTAGGGGACTCCTAGCTATCTCCAAGATGTATAATTCTTATACTTATACATCTTCTTATAACTTTTTTTCAAGTACTATATGTATTTCAACACCCTACTACCCCCTCTCTATTGTCCCCCCACTATCCCCTTGACGTTCCCAAACATAGGCACATCATCGCCATGTCTCATAAACATGTCCCTTGCTAGCCCCCTCATCCTCACCCCCAAAAACCTGTGGAACACTGATAATTTATGATGTTTCGTGATTTCTTTTCACACCTTTCTATTGAGCACAAGTTCTACACGATCCAAAAAATAATTTATCTACTATTGTGCAACGATATATCTAAATATGTGAGGATGACTTTTGTTTCTCAAGAAATCTACACATATCACTCATATTTTTTGGCCTAAGCAATGTAAGAGGCTACTCTTATCTTCTTTCAAAACTTCACACCTAAAATTCTAGGCAGCCACCCCTTTGATCTGGTCATAGAAGAACCCTCATTTTCTCACCCCAAAAGGTAGTGGATGCTTGTAACCAACACATTACTTGTGTGTTATGGATCCTTCATCTATTCAGAAAGGATCATGAGCTTTCTCACATGCTAGAGAATTCCACTTTTCTGTGGCATGTGACTAAGGTAGATGATTTTGGCACATTAATGTCTTCTCAAAACATTCTTTGCAACACCAAACTCTTCACAGACTTCACCATGTAAGTACATGATTTCTAACTTGGGAAACAATGGTGGTAGATTGCAAATATTTCACATAAAAACACTACACCTTAGATGGCACAATTTGTTACATGCATCAAAACATATCACAAGCACAAAGACTCTGATACCATATGTTGGTAAAATGAAAAAATGTTAATGGTGAAAAAATTCATTCATCATGAATTTTAGTATACAAGATATGAATAGATCCATGCCTAGAGAAATAAAGCAAGTTGATAAGCTTCTATAAAATATTTCTTAGGATGATGAATCCTATATATGGCCATTAAGTGTTGAAAACATTGAAATAGTGTTGGCAACCGATTGCAAAATAATTCATCAAGAGCCTATATGCCAAATGAATCTCTTAATTTGAAGACTTGCTACTATGCACCCTAAAATGATTATTAGATCGTTACCCTTTTCAAGCTGGTTTTGAATCTCAAGATATGAATTAGGAATGAAAGTTGAAAATTTTTTTTGGATGATGTAGTTCCTTGATGTGGTTCCCTAATGTGATTCCTTGGTTCGTTTCCTAGAATATTTTTTTAACTCTCAAAAGAACAAATAATTTTAACTAGGAAAGAGATCATGTTTGTCAACTTTTTTCCTAAGTGAAAATTTTCCACTATAGTAAAATGCATCTGAGATAGAAAAAATTGAGCAAGGTTATTGTAGAGGGGCCCAATATGATCTCATAGGATCACAAGAGAAATTTAAAAGCATCTCGGTGTCTGAATACTAGCATGTTGAAGTTTACAACCATTTTGCACTTTGGACCCTTAAGGGATCGACTCAGTTGAACGTAGCTTAGAGCAATTTCACATGTTTGGGTGCAAAAAAGAACCATTCTTAGCGTAAACATACCCACTCGAATGTGGTGGAATGGTTCCTTTGGTCACATGAGATGCATAATGAAATTTGTACCACTTTTCAACTTTCAACTACTTGCATTTGATAACTTTTTCCCTGAGTGAAAATTTGCCACCACAGGAAAATGCCTCTGAGATAGAGAAAATCGAGAGAGATTATTGTAGATGATCCCAACATGATCTTGTAGGATTAGAAAAGAAGTTTCTAAGAATCATGGTGTTTGATTAATAGCATGCTAACATTTGCATTCATTTTTCTCTTTGGATCCTTAAGGGATCGATATGGTTGAATGTAGCTCGGAGCGATTCCGCATGTTTGGGTGAAAAATAGGACCATGCCTAGCGTAAACGTACCCACCTAGATGCATTGGAATTGATCGTTTGGTCACACGAGATGCAGAATGAAAGTTGCACCACTTTGAAACTTTCAACTACTTGCATTTGACAACTTTTTTCCCAAGTGAAAATTTTCCACCACAACAAAATGCCTCTGGGATAGCAAAAAATCAGAGAGGTTATTTTAGATGGGCCCAACACAATCTTATATGATTAGATGAGAATTTTCTAAGAATCACATTGTCCAAGTAATAGCATATTGAATTTTGTAGCCATTTTACACTTTGGACCCTTAAGGGATCGATCCAGTTGAACATAGTTCAGAGCAATTCTGCATGTTTGGGTGCAAAAGAAGACCATGCCTAGTGCAAAAATATCCACCCTGACATGTTGGAACAGTTTGCTTGGTCACACGAGATGAAAAATGAAAATTGCACCACTTTGCAACTTTTAACTACTTGCATTTGACAACTTTTTCCCCAAGTGAAAATTCGCCACCACAGGAAAATGCCTTCAAGATAGCCAAAACCGAGAGAGGTTATTATGGATGGGCCCAAAAAAATCTTGTAGGATCAGACAAGAATTTTCTAAGAATCACTTGGAGAAAAAAATGTCAAATGCAAGTAGTTGAAAGTTGCAAAGTGGTGCAACTTTAATTCTACATCTCATGTGACCAAATGAACAGTTCCAACATGTCTGATTGGGTACATTTACACTAAGAATGGTCCTCTTTCACACCCAAACACGCGATATCACTAAAGTCTACATTCAACTGGATCGATCCCTTAAGGGTCCAAAGTGCAAAATGGCTGCAAACTTCAACATGCTATTACTTGGACACTATGACACTTAGAAAATTTTCATCCAATCCTACAAGATTTTGTTGGGCCCATCTACAATAACCTTTCCTAGTTTTTTCTATCTCGAAAGAATTTTCCTGGGATGGCGAATTTTCACTCGGGAAAAAAGTTGTCAAATGCAAGTAGTTGAAAGTTCCAAAGTGGTGCAACTTTCATTTTGCATCTCATGTGACCAAAAAAACCATTCCAATGTGTTTGGTTGGGTATATTTACACTACGAATGGTCCTCTTTTGCACCCAAACATGCAGAATCGCTCTGAACTATGTTCAACCAAATCGATCCCTTAAGGGTCCAAAGTGCAAAATGACTACAAACTTTAGCATGCTATTACTCAGACACCATGATGCTTAGAAAATTATCATCTGATCCTAAAATATTGTGTTGGTCCCATATACAGTAACTTCTCTTGGTTTTCTCTATCTGAGAGGCATTTTCACTTGGGGAAAAAGTTGTCAAATGCAAGTAGTTGAAAATTGCAAAGTGGTGTAAATTTTAGTCTGCATCTTGTGTGATGAAACAAACCATTCCAACACATCTAGGTGGGTATGTTTATGCTAGGAATGGTCCTCTTTTGCACCCAAACATGCGGATTCGTTCCGAGCTATGTTCAACCGGATCAATCTCTTAAGGGTCCAAAGTACAAAATGGTTGCAAACTTTAGAATGTTATTACTCGGACACTATGATGCTTAGAAAATTCTCATATGATCCTACAAGATCATGTTTGGACCATCTACAATAACCTCTCTCGGTTTTGGCTATCTCAGAGGCATTTTCCTATGGTGGTGAATTTTCACTTGGGGAAAAAGTTGTCAAATGCAAGTAGTTGAAAGTTGCAAAGTGGTGTAAATTTTAGTCTGCATCTCGTGTGACCAAATGAACCATTCCAACACATCCAGGTGGGTATGTTTATGCTAGGAATGGTCCTCTTTCACACCCAAACATGCGGATTCGCTCTGACCTACATTCAATTAGATCAATCTCTTAAGGGTCCAAATTACAAAATGGTTGCAAAATTTAGAATGCTATTACAATATGAGAATTTTCTAAGAATCACGGTGTCCGAGTAATAACATTCTGAAGTTTGCAACCATTTTGTACTTTGGATCCTTAAGAGATTCATCTAGTTGAACGTAGCTCAGAGCAAATATACGTGTTTGGGTGCAAAAGAGGACCATTCCTAGCATAAACATACCCACCTGGATGTGTTGGAATGGTTTGTTTGGCCACATGAGATGCAGACTAAAATTTACACCACTTTGCACTTTCAACTACTTGCATTTGACAAATTTTTTCCCAAGTGAAAATTCCTCTTAGATAGAGAAAACCAAGAGAAGTTATTGTATATGGGACCAACACAATATTTTAGGATCAGACGATAATTTTCTAAGCATCATGGTGTCTAAGTAATAGCATGCTGAAGTTTGTAGTCATTTTGCACTTTGGACCCTTAAGGGATCGATCTGGTTGAATGTAGTTCAGAGCAATTCTGCATGTTTGGGTGCAAAAGAGGACCATGCCTAGTGTAAACGTACCCAACCGGACACGTTAGAATGGTTTGTTTGGTCACGCGAGATGCAAAATGAAAGTTGCACCACTTTGGAACTTTCAACTACTTGCATTTGACAACTTTTTTCCTGAGTGAAAATTCACCATCCCAGGAAAATGCTTTCAAGATAGAAAAAACTAGGAGAGGTTATTATAGATGGGCCCAACAAAATCTTGGAAGATCAGATGAAAAGTTTCTAAGTGTCATGGTGTCCAAGTAATAGCATGCTGAAGTTTGCAGCAATTTTGCACTTTGGACCCTTAAGGGATTGATCCAGTTGAACGTAGACTTTAGTGATATTGCATGTTTGGGTGCGAAATAGGACCATGCTTAGCATAAATGTACCGATTCAGACATGTTGGAACTATTCATTTGCTCACATGAGATGTAGAATGAAAGTTGTACCACTTTACAACTTTCAACTACTTGCATTTGACATTTTTTTCCCGAGTGAAAATTCACCACCACAGGAAAATGCCTCTAAGATAGAAAAAATTGAGAGAGTCTGTTGTAGAGGGGCCCAATTTTATCTCATAGGTTTAGACAAGAAGCTTCTAATCATCATGGTGTCTAAGTAATAGCATCTTGAATTTTTCACTTTAGACCCTTAAGGGATCGATTTGGTTGAACGTAGCTCAGAGCGATTTCACGTGTTTAGGTGCAAAAGAGGACTGTTCCTAGCATTAATGTACCCACTTGGATGTATTTGAATGGTTCGTTTTGTCACATGAGATGCAGAATGAAAGTTGCACCACTTTGCAACTTTCAACTACTTGCATCTAGCAACTTTTTCCTCCAGTGAAAATTTGCCACCACAGGAAAATGCCTCCGAGAAAGGTTATTGTAGAGGGGCCCAATGTAATCTCGTAACTTCAGAAATAGATTTCTTAATGACCATGGTTTATGAGTAATATCCTGTAAAATATTATTTCCCTTTTGCACTTTGGACCCTTAAGGGATTGAGTCGATTGAACCTATCTGAGAGAGATTGTGCTCTCTTTTCGATGGAATTAGGTGGGAAGCAGACTTAACTATGTTGAAGTTATAGTTTGGTTGGATATCAAGTGGTCAAGAGAAACATGTTCTGGGGTAAAAAATCTGGTCTAAACCTTAGTCTACGTCTAATTGGCCAAAATTCCATGTCGAGTGGCAAGGTTATCCTATTGTGAGTTTGGTGAATTGATGTCCAAATGGGCATATTTGAGAGAAGTTGTGTCATATCTCCTATTTTTTTGATCCAATCTGCATCATGGTTCTTTTTGGAACCTCATTAGTTCCCCTTGTGGCATTGTAGATTGGTGCATAGTAGTTATTTGGTTGAATGGAATACCCTAAGGTATGTTAGAGATGACCTAGGTTGCATCAATTTTTATGAGGCATACGCTGCCCCTACCTTGTCAACCCTACGAATTTGGCAAGCCAGTGAGCTCCTTAGCTTGCCAATTCGGTAGGATTGAAAAAGTAGGTGGTGTAGTCACCTTGGCAACTAGTCACAAATCTCCATGTTCGATGGTCAGAATGCACCCTTGCATTAGAAATGTGTCAACATGTGAGTTTGAAAGCCTAAAACGAAACATGAAAGATTGTATCTCAATGAAATAATGGAATCATTAGTTTAGTTAGTAGGAAAAGTGATACAATTGCAAATTTGTGAGTTTCATAATGCAACAAATTTGTAATTGCAATGGTTATGTGTTTTGAAAAGTTGATTTTTTGGCGGTTAGGGGCATTGATCAGTTATAGGAGGATGATAAATTCTATGTAAATCCTAGAGAAGCCTGAGTTGTGGTTGTTGGTGTATACACCTAAAATTGGTCTAAAGCATCCAATTAATTAAATACAAATTGTTTGATTAATTATCCTATTTTCCTCTACTATTTAATAAATAGAAATATTTATTTATATAGTTCACATTTAAATTCATCTTAATTAAATAAACAAAATTAAATGCTTTGTTCAATTTAATTATCATTTCCCTATTTCAATCTATCACATCGTTTCTAAATTAATTAAATAAAGACAAAACACTTTATTAATTAATTGCCATATTCTTCTGTCTAATTTAATAAACAACTATCCTATAGTTCATTTTATAAAATTATTTATCTCTCTTTTGCTAATTTAAATAAATCAAAAATATTTGAATTAGAGCATAAGGAAAATTCCATCTATATTCTCTCAAAAATGAATTAGATGTCCTATGTCTAAACCATGTCTAAATTATGTCAAAATTAATTGATTGAAACTTCACGGGAAGTTTTGGAGACAAATTGGAGACAAATTTGGAATTTGATCTCTCAATCCTCCTCCATGAAATCTTCCTCTTCTCTTGCCTAGTATTTTCATGGGTAGAGGCAATATCCATCTTTCTCTCAATATCCTCAATCTCTCACCATACAATTCTCCAGATTGAATCCAAACCTCTCAAAGCTTTCCCTGTGCATTTCTATATCTAGGAAATCTATAAATACAACCTCATTGAACCAAGAAAAGGATCCAAATAATCAAGTTTATGCACTCTTAATCTGCAGGAATTCAAGCATCAAGCATCAAGCATTCACACATCAAGCATCAAGCAATCAAGTTTTCAACCATGGCTACCTCCTGTAGCTATAATTATTTGTTTCATACATGCTAGTTTACATTGTTTATCATTTAGTATTGCATTAGCATCATCTCGTTCTTTGAATTGTCATTTTAACAGTCTTATTTGCTTAAGAAAGCTGAGAGCAATCAGGATTTAATAAATCTTTGGAGATAAAGAGCAATATGATGCTTTCAATTGATTACTATTTTGAATTAGTTCAATTTGTTTAATCTTTGATATAATGTCATATTAAGAAGTTTTTTAATCTTATTCATATATTCACACTTACAATTTGGTGCCCATCGTGGGGCCTTATCCCCAATTTTATCAAAATTATCAATTTTCTGGAAAGTGTCATGCAGGTTCTCAGTATGTTTTTCTTGTAGCACCTCTATTAAAAGTTTTAGCTCTTCTAGTCATTGTTTTAGCACTTTTGGTCACTATTTTAGCGCTTCTAGTCATTGTTTTAGCACTTTCGATCACTTTTTAGCGCATCTAGTCACTATTTTAGTGCATTGGGTGGTTTAGCGCTTCTAGGGAAAACTTCGACACTTTGGGGTCCTATTTAGGCGCTTTTGGATTTTAGCGCATCAGTTAACTATTTTAGCACTTCAGTGCAATATTCCAGTGCTTTTGTAAAAATCGGTCTGGATCTAACGCATCCGCGGCTAGATTTTAATTTTTTTCATAGTTGGACTAAAATTGATCAATCTACGATAGTCACTTCAAAATTCCTAAAATATATCAATCCTAGGATAGTCACTTTGTTGTTTTTCTTAAAGAAATTTATCAATCCTAGGATAGTCATTACATTCTTACAGTAGAATCTAAAAAGAGCATCATGATTTTCGTGAAGCAACACCTTCACATAGATTAGCAAATTTATTTTTGGGCTTAAAACAAGACAAACTTGTATGTTGTTCTTATGGTGATTAGGCTTATGCTCTCCCCTTGATTGGGTGACCAAAGTGTCAGATTCACTTTTACTTCATGTCATTTATGCTTTATTAAATCCTTTAGCAGGTCTATCGTAGTGGGAAAAAGTACTCACCCTATGGGAACGACCTAAGTGGGAACAACCAAAGCTAGGTTTTCCAATCCACTATAAAAATATGCAAGTTATTGATGAAAGTCCAACTTGATGATAGTGAGCAAGATAACCATCCCAAAAATCTTTGTTCTAAAGATTGGAAGGTCTCTTGAGGGAGTTTATCTATTAGCCACACCAAACAGAACCCTATCTACGAACCATAGACTAGTTTCTCGTTGAGTCAGTATCCATACATTGTCATACTCACGGTGCAAGGGGAGGGAAGAATCTGCCCCCAAGACACTCACCATATAATTACCAAGGACCACTTGCTCAAGGGATTCGGTATCCACTTCTGTCACTTTGAGTACACGCCTAGTAATGATAAAAACACGGGCGCCCTCTAGGGGGTGACACGGCTGTGTGACTCAACATAATTAAAGATGTGGGTTGTGAGTATAATGATGACCTACTTGTCCTTAAGAGTGAGTCTATTTGATTTGTGTACAATTGTAAAAATGACCCATCAAAATCAATAATAATCATTCGTGGTTCTTGCACATACATGATCTATTCAGTTAAAAATATTCAAAATTGCTTGTTGTGTTTTCACAAATTCATTACTATCAGATTTAAGATCATCCTGAAAACAAACAAAGTCAAAATATATCAAAAAATCCATGCTGCAAAAGTGGAAGTCCACCACGTTTTTCAAGAGAAAAATCAAAGTTACAAAGCCCAAGAAACCTCTTGGTTATAGAAATAAATTGAGAAAACAACGTTCTCTATATCAAAATTGAAAACTCTTCTTATAGCATAGAACATTCATTCAACAATGTCATGATTTTGCTAGGGGTCACTCATTAGATTACGCAGTAGAACCGCTCTATTCATGAGCCTTCTTTCAAAGAAGAGCTCTCACTCAATATCACAACCGTAGTTAGTGCATACATCCTTCATATCTTCCACAATCCCTGACACAATATGCCACAAGGCTAGACCAAATTTTACGATAGAGAATATTAAATTTTTGTTTTTAAGCATTCTAGAAACCTGCTTCAGGGCTTCTGGTCACTGTTTTAGCGCTTCTAGGAAATAGCGCTTTCAAGCACTGTTTTAGTGCTTCCAGTCTATATTTCAGCACTTTCGATAAAATAGCGCTTCAATCAAATTTTACAGTGCTTTTGGGCACTATTTCAACACTTTCAGTAAAATAGCGCTTTCATCAAATTCTATAGCGCTTCTAGGCACTATTTTAGCACTTTTGTCACTTATTTCAACACTTCGGTACTCTGTTTTAGCACTTTTGGGAAATAGCTCTTCTGTTCTTTGTTTTCGTGCTTTCAAAATAGAGAGTTCAAAATTTTCATCAATCAATTAGTCTATCATTTTATTCACAATTTTCATCAGAATTAAATTTCTTTTTATCAGAATCATTGTCTAGAGACCAAAAACAGATAGGTTTATACAAACTTTCAATCTTATCAATTGAAAATAAGATCTTGCAAATCACAAGTGTCAAAATCAATACAAAAATGATTACTACACTAAAGTTTCATCATTAGGATATTATCATCCTTCATCACGAAACTAAGTATAGTAATCAACTTTTTTAACATAGTCTCATCAATAAGATCTGTCATCTTATTCGACTTTGTTAAAAGTTTCAATTGACATTTTCAGCATAGAAGATCAACATTTTAGAAGAAAGGGTTAAATTTTGTATGCCAATCTTCACTAGGTCCCAAAAATAGAGATTCTTAGAACAAGAAATTTTAAAATCCCAAGCAATGGCAGAGGAAAATCCTTGAAACAATCTCAACCGAAACGATAAAAATGACATCACTCTAGAGGACATCCATGCAGCTCAACAAGATTCTAGAACAAGATATAGAAATATATATTTTAATGTTGGTTGAATCAGGTGCCAAACTTCCCAAAGACTTTGATGTAAACCATCTAAAGGAAGCACCTACCACAAGTGAGGCTGAAATTTTGCAACCAACACAAACGATGGATCCAGTTGCCATTTTAACATCTCAAATGCAACTATTACAACAAAAAATACAAGATATGATGCAAGGGACTACCAAGAGATATGTGATATAGGACATTTGTCCTTATCCCTTCGACGCAATGGTTGGATTGATACCTTTTCCAAGACATTGTGAGATCCCAAAATATGATAAGTATAATGGTAGAATGGATCCAATTGATCACATCAGAGAATTCAAAACAATGAGTCTTGAGTTTGCACAAGAGGAGACATATTTAATGAGATTGTTCTCAAGGAGTTTTTGAGGTTCATGCATGGAGTGGTTTTCAAAGTTAAAACCTGGTATTATAAATTTTGAGGAACTCGTCAAAAGATTTATCTCCCAATACTCCTTCAACATCCAACATGATGTAACAATCAAGGATCTTTATAATCTAAAGCAAAACAAGGGGGAAAAATTCTTATCTTTTCTCCAAAGATGGTGACGCTTGTTTTCTACATATCCTAGATCAATTCTGAAGGAAGGAAAGATAGAATTGTTTATTGATAATTTAACAGAAGAAATGAGTTATAGATTGGAACTACAATGCCCTCCCACATTTGAGAAAGTCATTGAAAATGGCCTCAAAATTGAGGAAGCATTGGTCAAGAGAGGAGTTATCAAAAATTTTAATGATAAATCAAACAACAAAGGTAACCCCTCAAATCAATACTCAAGTAGTGATAAGCCAAATTTTTGGCAAAAGAATCACAACAGGACTATCAATGAAACAACAAACAATTCCTCAAATGTCAAACCGGTTTTTAACTTGACAGCATTAGCATCAAAGAATAAAAAAAATGATCAACCTGTCAAGCCAAATATCATACATAACAACGAGATCGTCAAAACGCAACCATATTAGAAACCATCAAATCGGTGCAGGTTCACACCATTAGGCCAATCAGTAGAATCTACAATGAAAGAACTAGTAGCCAGTGGTCTTATCACTACAAGAGAAGCCCGATTCTGGGATCCTAAGGTCAAACCACCATGGTGGAATGATGTTGATTATTGCAACTTCCATAACAATAAGGGTCACAAAACTAATGGTTGTATGGATTTAGAACATGCAATACAAGATTTGATTGACAACAATAAAGCATATGTGGAGACACCACAGAACAACAATGATCACTCAGCTTTCAAAGACCCTTTACCTAACTATGAAAAAGGAGCATCTTCATCTTCAAACAACAAAGGGAATAATATCAACCATGTCTTTGCAAAACAATCCATTGTCTATCTGGAGCAGAGAGTAATCATATAGTTGGCCACAACATTGATGAACTGAAAATCAACAACACTACTCCATTGGACTTACTCCCAAACATATCAAACTCTGATAATAAAATCAATGTCATAAAAATCAAAGAACATCAAGAGCATCAGCCCTTAAATGTAACAACAAGGGGGCAAGACAAGGTCATGTTAAAAGGAATTGGGTCTACACACACGGTTCCACATCCATCACACTATAGCATCATTGATCAATTGCAAAGGATTCCTGCTCAGATATCCATACTAGATCTCCTTAAAATATCACCATCACATAAGGAGGTTCTCGAACAAGCTTTAGTTGCCACTACGATACCAAAGAATCTAGATGTGTGTCAATTTCAAGCTATGGTGGGACATTTGACTACCCCACATTGTCTATCATTCTCCGAACAGGATGATATTTCATTGAACCATCCCCATAATACGACACTCCATATTAAGGTCTTAATAGATGGGGGAGCTGGTCTAAATATTTGCACTCTCAAGTTAATCCGTGCACTAGGATATTCAGATGATGTTATTGATTTTCCCAAAAAAATGACTATTAAAGCATATGATGAAGAAGAGAGATCATCTAAAGGTTTGATTTTTTACCCATTCAAGTGGGGCCCATGATGAAACATATTGCATGTCAAGTGTTGGAGAAATAATTAACATACAACATTCTCTTGGGCGGACCATGGATCCATGAAATGCAAGCTATACCTTTGACATATCATCAATGTTTGAAGTTCCCAGTAAATGGATCTGAGGTGACTATATCTGTTGATTACAATCACCCTCAACATTGTGACACCCTTAGGATCTCTCAAGATACCTTCATACCACACAACATGGAAGCATCATCATCCAAAGATGAACAACATCCAAGCATCACTACTAAATGGGTAGAAAAGAAGGGTAAAGAAAAAGAGACAAGTCCTATTTAAATTCAATCAACAGATAAACCAGATCGCCAACCTTCTTTATCACACAAGTTCCAAGAACAAATCCAATTGAAGGACAAAGGGATGGGCACATATTCAATGGAGAAATCGCTTAACGTATCATAGTTAATGCCATCTCCTAGAACATATGGTCAAATGTCTCTGATCAAGTCTCAAACATTATTACCAATTACAACTCTAGATGAAAGGTTTGTCAAAAAAGGTACAATAGAGGATGAAACAAGAAACAAAGAAATCTTGGATTGGCTATATAAAGATGAGGAGCCCTTTACATTAGATGACAGTATAAAAAATGTCACCATCAACACCGATCAATATGGAAAAGGAAAGGCTATTTTAGAAAAGATGGGATATGAAGGACAAGGACCCATTGGATTAAGGAAAGAAGGAATCACAGAGCCTATTTCATCCCTCACTCTCCACACAAAAGATTATCCAAGACTAGGATACTCTGAAGAAGAGAAGCAGGAACTCACAAAGATAGCTATAAAAAATATCCTTCAATTTTGGGATGGATCTGAAATAGACTCAAATGAATATGAATGGGCATTATATTCTGATCTATGTTTCATTGATATTCAAGTCAATGTAATCCAAAAATATGCACCTACGTGTGAGGAGGGCCAAGGTTTTGGGTCTAGACCACTCGAAGAAGGTTCACTAAATATCGATGATTCGAGTGGGCATGAGCAGACTTCAAGTGGACTGGACGATCTAGACAAAAGTACCATCATGGACCTCAACATTCAAGTAAATGATTATGATGAAATGGTTGTCCACACCCTTACAACCATCACCTTACAAACATCTGATAACCAAATGCCATTAATCCATCTTGAACTCATTGACTGGGAAACCTATCGAACCTTTGGATATACCAATATTTACAAATGATGATGCCATCATAAACTTCCTATGCCATGCCAAACCTGGTACAACTTTTGACTATAACACTCATAACAACGTGACTCAATAGGAGGGTGTCAAATCTTCCAGTTGCAAAAATAACAATAGGGAAAATAGATCTAATGGTGAAAACCATTCAATGGTAGCATTAGATCTGGAAAAAGTAAAAATAAAGAATGCATCTAACAGTGAAAACCTTTCCGAGGCACTGAAGGATGGAAGGTTTGACACTCTTCCAGAACACTATCATGAAAGATCATCAGTCCTAGTAGAACCAACATAGTCTGTGAATATTGGCACTGAAGACAAAGCACAAATCCTACATCTGGCAGAATCTATGATAGAATAGGAAAGACAAGCATTCATCCAATTCTTTAAACAAAGAAGAATCAACTTCGCTTGGTCATATTTCGATATGCCAAGCTTAGACTCAAATCTGCTTATGCATCACTTATCTTTGCCCGTGGGAATCAAGCCGGTCAAGAAAAAGTTAAGAAAAATGCATCCTCACATCGCTTTGATGGTAAAAAAAAAGTTAAAGAAATTATTGGATGCTGGATTCATACAGATTATTGATTATGTCGAATGGATATCAGATCTTGTACCTATTTCAAAACTAGACAATAGTATCAGAATATGTACAGATTGCAGGGACCTAAATAAAGCGTGTTCGAAGGATGATTTTCCACTACCAAACATAGACATCATCATGGACTTAATAGTTGGCCATGCCATGTTGTCAATCATGGATGGTTTCTCAGGATACAATTAGATAAAAATAGCTCCTGAAGATTAGGAAAAGACAGATTTCACATGCCCATGGGGAACCTTCTGTTGGAATGTCATGCCATTTGGTCTAAAGAATGCAGGAGCCACTTATCAAAGAGCAATGATGACAATATTCCATGATATGATGCACACCTTCATGGAGGATTACGTGGATGAAATCTTGGAAAAATCTACTACTAGGGAAGGACATCTGCATATCCTAGACAAAATCTTAGCACAGATGGAGAAATTCAATGTCAAGTTAAACCCCAAGAAATGTGTCTTCGGGGTTGCATTAGCAAAACTTTTAGGTTACATTGTCTCAGACAAAGGCATTGCAGTGGATCTAGAAAAATTCAGAGCTATAGTGGAGATGCCACCTCCTAAGAACATAAGTCAACTCCGATCACTACAGGGGAGGCTCCAATCAAGCAGAAGATCCATCTCCCAGCTGGCAAATAAAAGTCATCCTTTCAATCATCTATTGCATAAAAGCATTGTTTTCAAATGGGACAAAGGGTGTGAGACAACATTCAATTAAATCAAGTAGTATCTCATGTCACCACCCATTCTCATGCCACCCATGGAAGGATGACCACTTATACTGTACATTGCTACAACAGATATCTCATTGGGGACACTTTTAGCACAAGAGGATAATGAAGGGAAAGAACGTTCCATATATTATATCAGTCAGACATTGAATGGATATGAAATCAATTACACTTTCATAGAGAAATCATGCTTGATGGTGGTATTCACTACTCAATAGCTTAGACACTACATGTTAACTCATACAATCAAGTTAGTAGCAAATATTGATCCTTTAAAGTATCTACTCAGTAAAGCTGCCTTAACAAGTAGACTGGCAAAGTGGGTAATGCTATTAAGTGAATTTTACATTCAATATATAGAGAGAAAGGAAATCAAGGGACAGACAATCACTAAAAAATTAGCAGAAGCTCCTCTACCAGATGATCGACCAATGATAATGGAGTTTCTAGATGTAGATATTATGACAATAATTCCCCAACGATGGGTATTGTATTATGATGGATCATATACACAACAAGGATCACGAGCAGGAATCTTGTTAATTTCTCCACAAGGAAACACAATTCCAAAGTCATATCGATTAATGTTCTAGTGCACAAATAATGTGGCAGAATATGAAGCATTGATCATCGGGATCAAAACAACTATTCAATGGAAAATCATGGACTTATAGGTATATGGGGACTCTCAATTAGTTATTTACCAAGTAAATGACGAATATCAAACCAGAGATGAAAATTTGAGACCCTACAAGCAACAAATAGATAATGTGAAATAGTTCCTTTTCAATATCAAGTTTGATCAAATTCCAAGAGCTGAGAATAAAGTTGCAGACGCTATGGCTACAATTGCTTCATTACTACAATTTCCTAAGAAATGTGTTTGTTATGAGTTTATGGTAGAAAAAGTATCATGTCCTTCCCATAATAATCAAGAATCTGCTACCCTCTGCCATATCGAAACATCAGAAACCTCCATCTATGAAACAATCTATGCCTATTTGAAAAATAATGTCCTTCCTCCTGATTTATCCAGGAACCAGAAAAGAAACTTCATCCGCCAATTCGCACGACATACTTTAATTGCTGATATACTTTATCATCGAGGTCTTGATGGTACTTTACTTTGATGTCTAGAACACAACGAATCTGTAATGGCCCTATGAGAGGTTCACGAGGGTATTTGTGGTACTCATTCGAGTGGGATGACTCTAGCCAAGAAACTCCTCTATTTGGGATATTATTGGCCTTTTTGTCAATGATGTCTTGATCTAGTAGGATCAATCAATCCATTTTCATCTAATGGACATAAGTTCATTATAACAGCTACAAAATATTTCACAAAATGGATTGAAGCAGTCCCTCTTACTACAATCACTGGGAATCATATCTCCTCTTTCATTTTGAATTACATCATATGTCGGTATGGAATCCCTCAATCCATTATTATTGATAATGGATGACCATTCAAGAATCAAGATGTCAAAGAGCTATGTGATAAATTTCATATCCAACATCCATTTTCAACACTGTACTATCCACAAGGAGATGGCCAAGCAAAGGCCTCAAACAAGACAATACTCAAAATTATTAGAAATACGGTTAACGATGTTGGACGTGACTGGCATGTTCAACTCAATCTTGCACTATGGACCTACAGAACAAGTATCAGAAAACCAACAGGAGCTACACCATATGCCTTGGTATATGGGTCAAGCCATATTACCAATTGAAGTTGAGATTGCATCCCTTCGTGTATGATTCAAAGGTATCATATCAGATGAAGATTATAGAGTCTCTAGACTGTAGGAACTAGAATTACTAGATGAACATTGTCAACAAGTTGTTAATCATCTAATGGCTTATCAATAGAGGATGTCAAAAATTTACAACCATAGGGTGAAACCAAGGGTCTTTCAGGTTGGTGACTTGGTTCTAAGAGAAAACCCTAGGAATCAGCAAGATAGAGAAAAGAAAGGAAAATTTGAGCGTAACTGGCTTAGTCCCTTTGTCATCACATCAGTATATGGATCAGGGGAATATCAGATGTCAATGTTAGAAGGGGATTTATTTGATGAGCCTATCAACACTATTCATCTCTGAAGATTCTATGCTTGAATCTCCTACTGCACGGGTCAAACTTCTGAAAATTGTTTCCTTGATGAAAACCTAGCAAACAAGCATCTTGGCAACACAATAACAAAAACGGAAATATATCACTATAAAATAAAAATAAAAAATGAAAGAAAAAGAGAAAAATACAAAAGAAAAAAAAAAAACACGAAGAGTGTAATCAAAGCATATGGTGAAAACTTGGAAACAAGCGTCATATGTGATTCTAAGATCAACTTTCCCATCTATTTTTGATATATATTAGGATCATTAGTCTAGCAGTTAGTACCATTTCATATCATCTCAGTTGTCTTGCCATTTTGTATCCATATCAAAATCATTCTTATAGTCAAGTATCACTCCAAATCTTGGGGGCAACATCTGGATATCACTAGGGGCAACAATAACATCACTTTCACCAAAGAGAAAATAACAGTGTAACATAAAAATAAAATTGCAAAGATCAAAGCACAGCATCAATTGTTGTCAGAAGGACATCAACCATCCATATCATTATTGAAAATCCAAAAACATGTCGAAAAAGTTATGTCTGAAAACGCAAAACCCAAAAACATAGAAATGTGTCAGTCAAACTATGTGGTCTTTGTGTGTGTAACGTAGGCAAGGCTAATCTTAAATCGGCCCCCGAGACCCCTAAGATAAGTTACTAGGTTAGGTCTTTTGTCAAAAATCATGGAAAATCTAAAAACATCACAATACCAGGATGGATGATCTAAAATCCGACTAATGAATGAAACACTTTAATGTCAACAATGGATAAATTGTACTTTTGATAATCATTCCTTTGGAGTTTTTCAATGATGTATTGCACTAGAAGAACACGGAAAAAGAATGATGTTTTTATTATTTGTTGTCTGTAAGTTAATCATATAAATGTGTGAATTGTCGGGGGATGTGCTATGAAAATGTATCACCGATGACATTCTGAATTCACACATTGAAATGATTAATCACTGCTTTTTTAAGCAATGAATGCTCGGGTCATCTCAATTCAATTATACCTTGATGCTTGTGTTCACTTGCAATATCAAAAATTATGAAAGACGTACTCAGGTCATCATTGATCTAACACATACCATTGACGCTTGTATTCACTTTCAACATTCAATAAAGCTCTATGATGACAAAAAGCACAAGATATTGTTAAAATGACAATTTTTTTTGCATATAGTTGCATGTTAGAATTCAATTGCATTCATCATTCATTATCTACAAAGTATTTGTTGCATAAAGGGTTCCAATTAATGATTATCTAATCCAAAAATCAAACTAAGTATACTTGACATAAATCAAAAAATCATCATCACATCAATATCATCATTTCATCATTCATACATTTTATCATACATCCAATAAATTATGAATTAAAGTGTGCTATAGGGTACATCATGTTCATTTTTACCATTATTACATTATCATCTATTCAACATCATATGCATCCATCATTTACCATCCATACATTTAATATATAAAATCATGTCATTCTTCCCATGAATTATCATCCATCAAAAATCATTTATCATAAAATCATCATATTAGTATAAATACATTTATACATCCATCCATACATATCATCACATCATACACCCATATGTCATCTATTCTACACATACATTTATCATTACACCATTACATCAAAATAAAATCATTGCATAAAGCATTCATCACATAGAAATCAAAAAACATCATCATAATACATCAACTACATCTCATATATATATATATATATATATATAAATTTCAAGTATACAATGAAGTTTGGTGTAAAAATACATCATCAAAAAATAAGCTACATCATAATATACATCATAGAGGCTCACAATAGCATCTATGATCTGCTGCTACCAGAGTGTGCGGGCCTAACAAGACCTATACCTCCACCACCCTTGGAAGGACCAGGATCTCTGGGATCTCTGTGAGGAGGCTGTGTCACCCCCTCGCTCACTGTCCATGTATGTGTCCACCCAAATCTTGATTTGGCATAACTCACTCTATGCTCAACAGGAACTGCATCATGATATCGGCCCCTATAAAACTCTACCTATCAGCCAACCCACAAAACCTCTCATGTAGTCTCCCATGGTTGTACCATCAGCCACTCTTTGTAAATTCTTTGCTCTCTCCTATGCCCTCTCAGTGATTTTTCATGCACTCTCTCTCTCTCTCAGCTATCAGAGTAGCCACCTGTGTTTGTATGGTGGCCAACTGTCCCTACACCTCTAATAGAGCCGAGGCATGAGCCCGTGCCTATGCCTGCATCTGAGTCTAGGTCTGCACAAGCAAATGCTGAGCCTATACCAATTGTCCCTGCAAAGTCTGAACCTATGCCTAGAGACTTGTTATCTATCTCTGCTGATCAATAGCCGACACTTTCACTACTCGCATCTTGCGAGGCCTACTAGAAGAAGGAGCACTACTAGTAGCTGGCCCTGCCCCTCTATCGTCTTCGCTACTACCATCACTATCACTACTGCTGCTGCTCTCTAAGCTACAACCTGATGAGAAATCCTCTCCATCCCCACTATCTGTAGAACCCTCAACTACATCCCCCTCTTATAGGTAAAGGTGTTGGCTCATCGGGGATAGTAATGTGAGGATGGGGGACCAAGGCCAGGAATGCTGCGTACTCCTTTGTCATAGCTTCCTCTAAGATATCTCTCTGCATGTCCCAGGGAGATGGTTGTAATGCCCTGTACCCATCTACAAGAACATCATATGATAGTGTAGGACTCCAATCAGGAATATCCATCCATCAATGTGCATAATGAGCTACTTCCTGTGGCATGCACTGAACAATCTCATACTGTCTGTATACTCGACGAAGCAAGAATCTCTCTAATACAAATGGTGTCCGACCGATGAGGTACATAGAATCACAAAGAAATCCCAACACTATATCATCCTCGTTCCACTGCTCACAGTCGAGGTATGGACACCAGATAACTATCTCGGTGTCATCAAAAACCCGTCTCTAGTGCTCTAACTTGGCCATCCGAGCCTGTGTGAACTGACCTCTGTATCTAAAAACATACGGTCTGCCAGCTAGTCTATTTGCAACTAGAAATGGCCGACAAATAGAAAAATGCTCCCAGTCTCACACCTGTAATAGTGTCATCCCTGCGGATAAACTACGTGCACCTAGGTACACAACCAAGTGTAGATCATGATAAAGATGTGCCAGCATGCACATCCCCCATGCATATCTAGTACCATGTACCATCATGCTCTCGAGAGTCCTACCCCAAAAATGAGGAATCCTTTTGACCTACGATCAGGGCAAAGGAAACTTCCAATGAATCTAGCTAGCACTGTTCGTAGTGTCGCATAGGAATCCATGATCCTCCGCTATCTAACGCTCGGACCCTCTATGTCCTGATCCTTAAAAACTCTGCGAAGAGCATCTCTACTACTGGTCCCATGGGAATCATAAGTGACAATCTCCCCCATGAACGGAATGTGCAAAATACACCACACATCCTAGTGTGACTGTCATCTCACTAGTGGGTAGGTGAAAGGTGTTGTGGTCACTATGCCACCTCTTAGCCAATGTAGTCAATAGACCTCGATTAATCCTAATCAAGAGCATATCAAGCAAACTCGTCAGTCCACACTGGCCTATCACTTGAAGCTCATCTGGTGTCAGATGAGGTATCAAGTCTATAGTCTATGGAAACCTCTCTCACATCTGGAGAGTACCCAGATCCTCTTATCACCAAAATGAAAAATTTACATTCAATGAACTATTTCAAGAAATCAAAAGTCATTCTACTATCAAGTCTATTCCAAATGCTTTGGTATGAATCTTCGATCAAAATTCATGGGCGATCATCAACAAACCTCAACTATCATGAGGTTCATCAAACATTATCTAGATCTCACCTATCATGAGATTTATCAGATATTGAATCATTTCCTCACCTATCATGAGGATCATCATAAATAGGAATTTCTTCTCACCTATCATGAGAATTCAGTCTTATTTTATTCATCAAATCCAACATCAAGCATTTGGATTATCAATCATAACAATCAGAAGAATGGAAATGATTAGAATTGACAAAATCAAAGTTTAAAATTTCAAAATGTTTAATTCTCACATGGAAGCGCTAAAACAGGCTTCCAAAGCGTTAAAACCCAGAAGTGTTACTTTATCAGTTAAAAGCGCTAAATTAGGGAGCAGAAGCGCTAAATCTTTGAAAGTGCTATTTCAGCACTTTGAAGCACTAAATCAGGCATCTAAAGCGCTAAAAGGCCTGAAGCGCTACTTTTTTCACATCAAAGCGCTACAATAGTCCATCAAAGCGTTGTTTTACCATAAGTGCTAGAACGGACCCTAAAAGTGCTAATCCACCAAATCGAAGTGCTAAACGTCCCAAAGCGCTAAAATTTGACATCAAAGCACTAATTCTTTACTCCTAAATGCTACATCACTAAAAGCGCTACAATACCAACTAGAAGCGCTAGAGTTTTTAACGCAAGCGCAAAAGCTCAAAGCGCTAAAATACCTACTAGAAGCGCTACATCAGACTATAAGCACTACAATGCGGCTTGAAAGCACTAAAATTGACCTAGACACACCTAATGTCTAAAAAGCATAAAAAACAAAAAATCATGAATTATGAGGAGGTCAAGGGGTACATACCAAAGTTCCATACACGGGTGGCTGTCGGTGACGTCGAACATGCTCAAATTGGTGTGGGTGGTAGGGAATCGGCATCTTACTCCAGCTAGCAGAAAAATCTTTATCACTTGAAATTTTTGAACTCAAAAAACACAAATGACTTTGAAAATGGCCTTTTGCACTATTTATAAATTTTGAAAAGGTATTTTTGGTGGATTTTATTATATTTTCATTAATTTTATCCATGAAATTAATTAAAACTCATCTGAAAGCTTTTTTTTGTCATCATTTTGTCGGGAGATAAATTATTTCATGATCAAATCTTCATCAGATCATCCGAAAATCATCAAATTTTTGAAAAATTCTAAAAATCATCGCATCATTAATTTATCTCCCAAGGGGGCATATGGAATTGAAATCATCTAAAAATAAAATGTCTGGGGCAAACAGAATTAATAAAACTACATCATCAATCCTGGTAGTAGCAAAAAAATTTTCTTCAAAGCAACGCGTAAACACATCAATTCAAAGAGGAGCAAAATGTATACACCTAAAATTGGTTTGGAGCATCTGATTAATTAAATACAGATTATTTGATTAATTATCCTATTTTCCTCTACTATTGAATAAATAGAAATATTTATTTATATATTTCACATATAAATTCATCTTAATTAAATAAACAAAATTAAATACTTTGTTCAATTTAATTATCATTTGCCTATTTCAATCTATCACATCGTTTCTGAATTAATTAAATAAAGACAAAACACTTTATTAATTAATTGTCGTATTCTTCTATCTAATTTAATAAACAACTATCTTATAGTTCGTTTTATTGAATTATTTATCTCTCTTTTGCTAATTTAAATAAATCAAAAATATTAGAATTAGAGCATAAGGAATATTCCATCTATATTCTCTCAAAAATGAATTAGATATCCTATGTCTAAACCATGTGTAAATTATGTCAAAATCATGTGACAATTAATTGATTGAAACTTCATGGGAAGTTTTGGAGACAAATTGGAGACAAATGGAATTTGATCTCTCAATCCTCCTCCATCAATTCTTCCTCTTCTCTTGCCTGGTGTTTTCATAGGTAGAGACAATCTCCATCTTTCTCTCAATATCCTCAATCTCTCACCATTCAATTCTCCAAATTGAATACAAACCTCTCAAAGCTTTCCCTGTGCATTTCTACAGCCAGGAAATCTATAAATACAACCTCATTGAACCAAGAAAAGGATCCAGATAATAAAGTTTATGCAGTCTTACTCTGCAGGAATTCAAGCATCAAGCAATCGAATTTTCAACCATGGCTTCCTCCTGTAGCTACAATTATTTGTTTCATACATGCTAGTTTACATTTTTTATCATGTAGTATTGCATTGGCATCATCTCGTTCTTTGAATTGTCATTTTAATAGTCTTATTTGCTTAAACAATCTAAGAGCAATCAAGATTTAATAAATCTTTGGAGATAGAGAGAAATATGACGCTTTCAATTGATTACTATTTTGAATTAGTTCAATTTGTTTAAGCTTTGATATAATGTTGTATTAAGAAGTGTGTTAATCTTATTCATATATTCACACTTATAGTTGGATTGGAGGGAAAATAATAAATCTTGGAAATCACCATAGTTTCCACGAGATTGGTACTGGTACGAGAGACTGGTACGGGTACTAGTATGGCATTTTTTTTAAAATAGGAGATGGGGGTGCTTGGAGACACCTTTTTTTTTTAATATAAAAATTTATGATATATAGAAAATCTTAAAATATAATGACATTGAACTTTCAAAAAAATAGTAGTAAAGATTAAGAATGAACATTAACTTTAAAATTTAAACACAAAATGTCAAAATGTCAAAATTCAAATCCAAATGCCATTGTCACATTGTGTCAAAGAGCCAAAGATTTCATAATTCATACTTCAAATTCCATTATCATAGTTTTAACTTCTAAGTTCACATTTGACATTACATATTTGATTACATATTGAAATCAAAAATATTGATAGTTCGATTGGCTGATATGCAAAAAAAAATAAAAATCAGAAATCTATCTCATATCTCATATCATCTACACCACATCAATATCATCCATGTCAAGGTCCTCAGTTATGAGGCTCTCTAAATAATCATCACTCTCTAACTCAAGTTCCTTTGGTGGTAGTAGAGCTAGGGGTAAATCAATAAGGACAAATGGTTCAACCACTTCACCCACTATGGCTGCAACATCTCGATTAGGTGAAATTTGGTCCCATTTTGGTGAAGGACCCTCATTGTATGTAAGATATACATGAGAGAGAAGGTGAAGTGAGATATGAATGTACAATAGGTTCTCTTCTTTCTTTGACCCCAATCGGTTCCTCTTTAGTGAATGAATAAAACCATAAGTACTCCAATTTCTCTCACAAGATGAAGAGCTAGCCACTTGCCAGAGTAATCTTATAGAAAATGATTTCAATTCAGGTGTTTCACCTCCATGGTTCCACCACTACTCTATAGGGTCTTTTTGTGCTCACATATCATATAAAGCTTCCACAGAAGAAACGTCAACATACCCACATGAAAACTTATTCCATTAACTCCTCATAATTGATGCTTCCTCACCTCAGCCATATATTTTTTTTATTGCAGCCCAAAACCCCTTCATTACCTCTCTATCCTCATATGGAGCCCTCTTATTGATCGCTTGTATATTATGCCATTTAGGATTTAAGGCATAGGAAGCAAAATGAAGAAGTGTGCTAATTTTGTTCCATCTTCCATGTAAATTTTCTTCTATCAAAGGATATAGTGAAGGATCTTTTGCATATGTTATCTACTTAATTATTTGACACATGGAATCTATTTCTTCATAAACTTCCCCCAAAAATGGCTTGTCTGAATCTACAAATTTGATCAGCTCACATATGGGCTAAATAAAGTCAACAATAAATCTAACATCAGCCCAAAAATGGTCATCAAGTATCATATCTCTCACCTTAACTACATCATTTGATGTATATTGCCTCAAAGCTACCCATGCATCACTAACAACCGTGGAACACAAAGCACCTTTCAATTCACAAAGATGGTGAAGAAGAATAGAATAAGAAAAAAACATTGTATTAGCTAGTTTGAGAAGCTCCACCTTGGAATTTTTTTGATAAATAGCTTGTGTTTGGTGATGGTTGCATATAAATCTTTGAATTTTTCTGCCCTTTTCTATTAGAGATGAAACCCACTCAACCTTTTCAATATATTTGAGTGCCTTATTCAACGAATTCACACAACATGGTGTCCAAAATATATGCTTGTATTTATTTTGCACCAACATGCATGCTGCTTTATAAGTAGGGACAACATCTGTAACAATTTGGACTACATGTGATGCCCTGATCTCCTCAATGTCATCACAAAGCTGGTTAAAAAGATATACTCTACATTTTTTTCTTTCCCCGAACAATCTAATGCCTTCAAAAAATAAGGCCCTTTGTTGTATGTTACCATGATATTAAGTAGTGGATGGTTTATAGTATCCATCCACTCGTCCATCACAATGTTGCATCCTTCGGAAGCCCACACTCTTTTCAATGGTGTATTTTGTTTCTCTAATCAAATTTTTTCTTTCTCAATTAGAGTAGTGTGAATATTTTCATACATAGGTGGTCTATATCTAGCTGGTGCATTGTGTATCAATGGGTTGTTTTTTCAAGTGATGGATTTAGCGGATTATATTAAATAAAAACCTAAAGAAGTTATGGAATACAAAGAAAGAAAATAATAAATGATTATACCATATATCCATCAAAGCTTCTATGATTCACTTCCATAGCACCTCCTAGCTTGCAGCATATGATTGTTGCCCTCAGATTTGTGTGTGTGAGCAATTTGACTATGACATTGTCCTATGCAAGTTTTGAAGGATTTGATGACAAAAGAGTATGAAAAATGACTATGCATATGAGAAAATAATTAAAGAAGATAAATACGAAGTAAATTCTAAACACAAAATGTCTATATTAATGAAGTGGTCCCTAGAGTGTGAGAAAAAATGACATTTTATTAAAAATGCAATTTTGGATGAATGGACGAGATTAAAAGTTGACAAAGCCTAAAATCAGTGGACGAGACTTCATGTGACAATCCCTAATTAGGGTTAGGGCAATATTTTTACATAATACAATAGAAATGAATTAATTAAATAATAATGAATTACTTAATTAATAGTCGAATGTGGACCAAAGACATAATTAAATGTCATAATTATGCTAGGACGAAAGTGGTAAAATAGAGCTTGCAGGCTTAAGTCATTTTTATGTGTCTACATTTTCCCCTCTTTGTCATAATGTAGCCTATCACATTGTGGCAAAGAAAATAAGTCAAAAATATGTCCCAATGCAAAATAAGATGAGGAAGAATGACAAGGAGGGTTGTGGTATGCTCCCTCGAGAGGATAGTTTGGTTTCGTGGATATGAGTGTTCTCTTGAAAATTGATGAGAAGACTAGAAGACGACAAGAAAAGAAAGTGTTAGTTAAAAATATATGGATGATGATATGGATGCAATGCCTATATGACATGAGTGAGAGAAGATGACAAGAGAGAAAGGAGATGCATGCTAGTTCCTAGACCAAATCCTTCAACATATTACCATAGGAATTCAATATTTATTGCTCTTAATCATCATTGGGCATATTATTGTAATGGCCAACAAACACCATGATATGAAATAAATCAAGGTGTGAAAGGTCGTACCATCACATAAGACAAGCATTCACAGACAAGGATGATAATGAATCATACTAAGAGCACAATTGCCCCAGTATTTTTGTCATAACCAACTGCAAGCAGAAAAAGACAAGAAGGAAAAGCCATGAAAGATAGTTTCTTCTCTAAATCTTCTTTCTAGGAAATCCTTGAGAAACTAGGATCATGATTTCCAAAAGAACAAAATATAAATCCATTATCATGATATGTCATTATTTTTCTAAATCTCGTAGTCAAGACAACACTGAGAAACTAGTAATATGAGTGTCAAAAGACAAGAAAAATGTCATGAGATGCCATTGTTTCTCTAAATCCTATTGTTGGGATCTCGTTGAAAAACTAGTAACATGAGTGTAAAAAGATAAGACAAATGTCATGAGACATTGTTGTTTCTCTAAATCATGTTGTCGAGGTCTCGCTGAAAAAATAGTAAAATGAGTGTCAAAAGACAACACAAATGTCATGAGACGTCATTGTTTCTCTAAATCCCGTTTTTGAGATCTCGCTGAAAAACTAGTAACATAAGTGTCAAAAGACAAGACAAACATCATGAGATGTCATTGTTTCTCTAAATCCTATTGTCGGGATCTCCCTAAAAAACTAGAAGAAAACTATCAAGTGTTTGCCAAGTGTGTCTGAATGTCAAGTGTTTTAATATCAAGGTTGCCAAATTTCGAGCAATATCAAAATTTAGGAAGGACACATCCCGAATGATGTTGATATCTAGGAGATCAATTCTTAGAGTTAGGAGAATCCATCAAAATGCTAGATGATAAGGAAAATGCTTAGGAAGGACACATCCAAAATCATAAAGAAATGACAAGAGTTTCTCTTCATAAGTACACATCTTGAAGAAGAACCCAAAAATTTGGCAGGTTAAATTGTCTTGATAGAATTTGATTACATGGCATTCTTAATTGACCAAAATTGCTGATAAAATGGACAGTTGATAGATTATTTGCTCGGGATTGATGGAAGATGTGCTTGATTTGAAGAAAGTTTGACATGTGCAAAAACGTTGTGCCATGAATCCTAATGGACTGGCCTATTGTAGCCTCAGGGGCTCATCGATTGATGGCCTTGCCTACGTCGTGCACTCAGAGACCTCGTAGTTCAACATGACCAATGAAGTTGTCCAAAGGATAGAAGTTTGAATCATGATTTTATTTTGAAAAACCTAGAAAGACTGACCTAATGTCTTGAGGATTCAAAGATGAATATTTCCTATGCAGAAAATGTGCAAAGACAATGTAGTTCGGACATGGAAAAAATATTGATTGACGAGACTAATTGGATTGACAAGACAGACATTGAATTTGACTCTATTTTTGGGATTTTGAAATTGATTTGGATGTTTTTGTATTTTTAGAAGACATTTTCAAATTTTTATGACTATTGGTTTTTAGGATGTTTTCAAATTTTTATCACTTTTTTCAGGACTTTTTCAAGACCTTTTGCAATTTTTAGAACATTTTTCAGGACCTTTTCAAGTTTTTAGGACTTTTTTCAAGTTTTTAGGAATTTTTACAAATGTAGGATCATGTGTGACACCCACTACAGCTACATGATAAAGATTCTTGCCCCCAGACATGTCGAGTAATATCATAGGAAAAAAGGTGAGGATATGCAAGGGGTGATGTCAACCGATGCTAACCATGGCCAAAATCAATAGGACTTAGGATGAGTGTCGTGAATGTGTCAAGTCATTGTGATTATGGGAAGTGGATAAGGGTCGAGTAAAGTAACAATAGATGGTGAAGCGACAATCGAATATGCATGGCATTTGTTTAACCAATTTTCACCATGGTGCTTATCCAAAGTGCCTCTTTGCAAGGTTTTCACTATTGGACGAATTTATTTCTTTTTACCATTTTTTGTCATTTTTTGATTTTTTTGGTGTCACCAAGATGCTTGTTTCTAGGTTTTCATCAAGGGATAATTTTTTTCTTTATTTTTCATTTTTTTGGTATTTTTAGGGTTTTAGCCAAGCTCTTTGATGCTATGTGTAAAAATTTCATAGATGTAGGCTATTGATGGGATATTTTAACCATTCTCCATCAAGTGTGGCTAGCTGATAAGCTCCATAACCAAATGCTAGAGTAATAATATAAGGTCCAAGCAAATTAGCCTCAAAATTTCTAGGTTTTTCATGGTCAGCCTGATTTCTTAGGTTCTACATGAGGACCAAGTCACCAATTTCAAATTTTCTCACCATCACTCTTTTGTTATAGCTCCGTCATAGACAATTTTGATATGCGTGTAAGTGATTCAAGACATTTTTTCACCGTTCTTGTAACATTTCTAACTGATGTAGGTGAGGTTGTTTGTACTCTTCATCATCGATCATTCCCTTCAAGGAGACTCAGAGAGAAGGAATTTCAACCTCGATGGGAAATATGGCCTCAGATCCGTAGACAAGGGAAAATGGAGTGGCTCTAGTGAGTGTACAAATATTGGTACAATAGGCCCATAAGGCAAGATTGAGTTGTAAATGCCAATCTCATCCTACGTCATTGACAGTCTTCTTAAGAATATGAAGAATTTTTTTATTTGACCCCTCAGCTTGACCGTTACCTTGTAAATAATATGGGGTGGAGAAGTGAGGTTGGATGTGGAATCACTCATAGAGTTCACGAACATCCTGATTTTTGAATGGACTCCTATTATTTGTGATGATGGACTATAGAACACCATACCGATAGATGATGTTATTAAGGATAAACTTTGATATTTATTTTTCGGTGATGTAAGTGAGGGAGACAGCTTCAATCCACTTAGTAAAGTGGATATGTGTAGGATCATGATGGGCCAAAAAGTGGTGACATGTAAGCCATATGATGGTCCATGTGGCTGACAACTTTCTTCTTACCCAAAATTGATGAAATGAAAAGGGTTTTTAGAGGATATTCTCAACTTTCCACCAGTATAAATTATGATTTACTTTGAATTTAATAAAAAAATACTATTCATTTTCTATTAGAATTATGAAAAAGTCCTCATTGATAGGCTGATTGAAAACATCTATAACTTTCAAATGGTATCAAATTTTTTGAATCTGAAACATGTGTCACATTTTATGTTTCGCATACTATAGAATTAAAAAAGAAAAAAATTAATTTCATGAATATTTTACCAAGTTAAGGTGGTTAGACAAATGAGCTTTTATATTTCTTTTAAGTTGTAATAAAAAAATCATATTTATTTTTTACTTGGAAAAAAATTATAAAAAAGTATGCATCACATCAGGACATGAATCCTCTAACTATATCATTACAAAAAAATATTATCATTTTATTGTGGTTAGGGTGGTTAGACAGACACCTACTTCTTAGTTTTACCCTGAAATTTAAATACTGCTGCATTGAAATTTTAAATTTTTACAAAATAATTTATTTTTAAAAAAATAAAGGTCTAGTATTTTAGAAACTACATTCAATTTTCTATAGATTTTATTTTTACATTTTTTTGAAATAATATAGATAACTTATTCAAATTTTTATGTCAAGTTGTGTAACTCTAATTTTTTGTCTTTTTATTGCCACTTAAGGGCCTATTTTTTCCATGATAATCCTGCACATACCCAAGTACTTAGTGGCGGTGATTATGAATTTATGGTCGTTAGAGGAGGATGGATAGATATTGCCCATGAGGTCAAGTCCCCATTGTGTGAAGGGCCATGGAGAAGTAATCAGTCTTAGCTCTTGTGCAGGTGTGTGGATTAGGTCACCGTACACTTGGCATTTCTGACATGTTCTAGAAAACTAAAGAGCATCTTTTTCTAATGTCAGCTAATAGTATCCAAGTCTGGTGACTTTCCTAGATAAAGTTGGACCACTCGAATGAGATCCGTATATACCCTCATGTACTTCGTGTAAAGGTTTTGAGCTTCATCAGTGTTGAGACAGCGAATAAAGGTGTTATCAAAGCCACAATAGTATAGGGTATCATTGATGATGGTGTGTCGAGCGGCTTTTCGGATAAATGAATTTCTTTGGTTATTGGAAAGGTTGGGTGCTAGGTTTTTGAACTTAAGATAATCATAGATGTCATAGTACCAAGGCAAACTAGGACCAACAATTTTTCAAACCATTCCTGACTCTGGGATGTCATATGTAGGCATCAATAGTTGTTCCACTAAGAACTCAAATTGTGACACATTTTTAGGGATGTCTAAGAGAGATCCAATAGTATCCATTGCATCGGCTACCTTATTTTGTGTCCTTGTGATTTGTTCAAAAGCAATAATTTTGAAATATTTCATGAAGCTATCCACCATTCACTTGTAAGGGAGAAAATTTTCATCTTTATTTTTATAATCATCATTCACTTGGTTGATAACTAACTGAGAATCCTCGAATACTAGCAATGTTTGAATTTTCCATTTAATTGCAATTTTGAGTCTTATGACCAATGCTTTGTATTCTGTAATATTATTAGTATAGGGCAAGGTGATCCATAATGCCTTAGGAATGGAATCCTCTTGTGGTGTAATGAACAAGATACCAACTCTTGAGCCATGACTAGTATGAGACCCATCAAAATACAGTTTCCATGGTGACGTAGGCTCTGCATGAAAGATAGATTGATTGATAATATCAATTATCATTGGAAGAGTGCCTTAGATGGGTGTGTCTGCAAGTTGATTCACTATTACCTATCCTTTTATTGCCTTGTGATAAACATATTGTATGTCATACTCACTTAAAAAAAAGACCCACTTTGCTAATCGACCTGTCAATGCTGCCCAACTTAGAAGATACTTTTAATGGATCAATCTTAGCTACCAAGTGTATTTGGTGATTCAACATGAAATTTCCGAGTTTTTGTGCTGAAAAGACAAATTTAAGGTATGCGTGTTCAATGGTTGTATATTTCAATTCATATCCTATCTGTGTGCGACTAATATAGTATATGGCTCTTTCTTTTTCCTCATAGCCATTTTGTTCTAATAATTCCCCTAGTGCATTTGTAGTTACAAAGACATACAAGATCAATGGCTTTCCTTCAATGGGTGGCATCACGACTAGTGGTGTCAATAGATATTATTTAATTTGTTCAGAGGTTATGTGGCATTTTTATGTCCATACAAAGGGAATAATTTTGTGTAATAGATATTGAAATGGTTGACACTTGTCTACTAGTTGTGTAATGAAGTGCCAGATGGACTGCAGTATGCCCTGAAGTGTTCTCAACTCGCTAATTCCTTTTGGTGGTGGAATTTTTATAATTTATTTCACTTTAGTGGGATCAAATTCTATGCCTATTCGTGAAACTATGTAGCCCAACAGTTTTCCCAAGTGACCCCAAAGACATTTTTTTGGGTTCAAATGAACCTTGTAATCCTTAGCCATCTAAAAAAATTATGCAGGAATTTGAGATGACCTTTTCGTGTCAAAGATCTGGACAATAGTTCATCTACATAATCCTCCATTATTATATGCATCACGTCATGATATATTGTTTTCATAACTCTCTGGTATGTGGCGCCTGCATTTTTTAAGCCAAAAGGCATGAAATTCCAACAATATGTTCCCCATGGGCATGTGAATGTTTTTTTGTGTTGATCTTCAGTTGCAATGTGGATTTGGTTATATCCTGAGAAACCATCCATGAGAGATAGCTCATCTTGTACCCTACTATGAGATCAAAAATCATGTCTATGTTCTGAAACAAGAAATCATCTTTTGGACAAGCCTTTTTTAAGTCTCTGAAATTCGTACACATCCGAATTTTTATGTTTGGCTTTGTGACAGGGAAAATGTTGGATATCCAGTTGGCATAGTCTATTGATCTTATGAATCCAACATCTAGCAGCTTCTTTAACTCAACCTTGACAAGTAGTGCAATCTTTGGATGCATTTTTTGTAATTTTTGTTTGATTGGCTTGATTCTTGGGATTAGAGGAAGATGATGCAATACCAATTCTGGATCAAGACCTGAGATGTTAGCATATGACCATGAGAAGTTAATTTTCTTGTTTGTGAGAAATTATTGAAATTTAGGTTTTTCTTCCTTTGACAATGATGCAACCAAGAGAACAATTTTAGGATTCTCTAGCATAGCTATGTTAACTTTCATTGTGTCTTTGATAAGCATAGCTGACTTTTCCTATGTGACGGTAAGAAATTCCAATCCTCCATCCTTAGGTTCCTCAGAGATGTTTTCACCTTTGGATACGTCCTTTTCTTTTACTATTTTGTTGTCAGAAGGTGCCTTGCGGTTTTCACCTAGAGACATTTATTTTTTTATTTTATTCTATGTACTTTTGCAGCTAGAGGATTGCATAGTCTCCCCCAAGTAAGCTACATAAAATCTACTTCAAAAGGGAATCCACCTTTGTGATCACCCCACAATATGCGTTCTCAGAGCCCCCTGAATTCTACTATTGCCTCATCATTTTGAAAGATATCCATCACTAATGGTTCTTGTTGGTCCTAGTCAATCAGTTGCGGGTAAACAAGGGAAATCCCATCATCATTGTTGGTAAAATATGGGGAAGATACGAATATTGTACAAATTGAAGCCTCAAGTGTGAAGGAAAAGTTGTCAATTTCAACTTTCATGTCAGATGAAATGGATGGACCATATTCAGATTCAAATGAGTCAAATTCATAGTCATAATAGGGGATAAAATTATCAGCGTCATGACTAGTGGTTGGAATTTCAAAGGCATGCATAGTATGTTCAGACATGTTAGGTTCTTGGGTGGGCTCGAGAATGGGGCGAGATGATTCAGATGTTGCCAACGATAATTTATCTTCATTTGGATCCAAATGAATACTTACTCATTCCTTATTGTTAGAATGATGGTCAATATGATCAATGTTGTATTCTTTTTGGAATCTTTCTTCAAAGGGGGGTTGGCTAGGTGCTTGGAATAGTTCATCAATATCATAGTTGCTAAGGTTTTTATCAGGTGCTCATTCCCATTCATTAGATTTAGTTTTGATAAGGGAGTCTTCACATGTCTCGACACTTTCTATATCCATTGTGTCATCACTTGAAAGGTCATAGATACATCGATCATCAGTTCTGAGTTGGTCAAACCCCAACCCCATGTGTCATGGTCATGTAGAAATAATAGAAGGTTCTCACCTTCCATTGGTAGCTTTTCCAAGGCCACTTGTGTCGTCAAAACCTAGTGCCTTGCATATGTCATAGCCTTTTCCATAGAGGTGCACTGGTAGTGGAGGTAATCCTTTTGGGTCTGTGTAGATCCAATTAGTTATGTCGATAATGTCTATATTACCGAAATCTCCCCCTAGGGTGAATACTATTTTAGGGGGAACATTGAAAGTTGTTTTAGGCTTGACTGCAAAACACGGCTGCCATAGACTTTAGGAAGCTTAGGTATTATTGTGATACAATAAGTTTTATTCGATTTGAATTCTCCATAGCCAAAGTCTTGGATCTTTAGATCATTACTTGGTATTGAGGCAGAGGAGGAAGGTGTGGTGGAAGTCGATGGAATGGATATGGATGATTTGGTGAGTGCAGATGGGTCAATATATTTGGAAGAGGTGGAAGTTGAGGCCTCTTGATTAATGGGTACCTGGTGCTCAATACTAGCTCTCAGATTGAAACAGTATTGAGATTAATGGATCAGGATCTCCGAGGATAGTAATTTAAGTACCATCAAAAGGGAACTTCAGGAATTGGTGATATGTGGAAGGAATGGCCTTCAAGGCATGAATCAATAGGTGACCAAGTAAGATATTGTAATGTATGTCACGATCCAAGACTTGGCATGTTGTATCAATAATAATTGGTCCCAAACAAAGTGTAATTGTAATGACACCTTTAGAAGTGTGTTCTTCATCAGCATATTCCTTGATGACAATGCTCTTGGTAGCATCCACACATGCATTAGAGAAGCCAAGATATTTAACCAATTTTTAAGAGAAGATGTTCAATCCTACTCCACCATCTACTAAGACTCATCTAACCTTATGTTTATGGACAAAAAAATTGATATGAAGGGTGTCATTATGAAATGGTTTAGGTGAGGAATAGTCAGTATCCGAAAACAAAATGTGTTGGGGCAAAGTCAAATAGCTGACCATGGTTTCAAATTTATTGACATCAATGTTGTTTGGGATGGAAGACTCTTGCAGGACTATATCCAAGATGGCCTTATGTGTGGATGAGATGCAGAGAACTTCAAGAATGGATATTTGAGCGGGTATTATATTCAGTTGCTCAATAAGGTTGAACTCTAGTTTAGGGTTTGACAGCTTGGAAAATGAACTAGGTATGGTAATTTTAGGCTGACGAGCAAAGAGACCTGGGACAATGATCTTGCCTTTATGCTTGGCGACATTTCATTCTGAGGCCTTTTTAATGGTAATAGTATTGACATACTTATCTTCATCAGCAGCGCAAAGATGGTTAATGATGGTTCCACCGAAATAATTATAGGTAGGACATATGTTATTATAGGCAAGATGGACGTGATTGGCTTGATTATTGTTGTTCTTCATTCTAGATGAGGAGGAATTACCAAAACCATGATCCTACAGTGGATTCTTGTGGATCGTATGATCCGAATTAGATGCAAACAATTTACCTCCTATCTCAATGGTGTGGTTTTCAATAAGGTCTTGCATAAGATTTCATAACTGACGGCAAGGAGTTTTGTTCCCTTTGACACGGTGGTAATTACAAAATGCATTATCATCCCACCATGATGGCTTGAACTGATCAAGGTCATATGGTTTAGGGTCTTCCAAAGTTATGACACCATTTTGGATAAGTTTCTTTAAGACAATTTTGATAGGTTCACCCAAGGGAGTGTATGTACATTTTTTAAATTGTCGTGGTTGACGCAACTGCCTTTCACTAAATTAAGCAGGTTATTTTTAATAGCATTGGTAGTTGGTGTGGGTATGGTAATAGGTGTATTGTTATTTTGAACTCCTTTGATGGTGAGTACATGACTTATTGCATTAATGATTTTGGCATTGACCACACCGTCATTGGTGATGTGTTTTTTCTTGATCCAGTACTTATTTTTGTCAATGGGAGGATTTACGTTTATGTTTTTAGGACTGTATTTTAGATCTCCCTTTGCAATAAAGGGCTTTCTCAATCTAGACACCTTTTTCAACTAGGTCTGTGAAATTTGTGAAACAATGCACTTAAACTGCATATTTTAGTGGACCTAGAAGTTTTTTTATGAACATGTGAACCTTTGCCTTTTCCGGTATGTCAATGTGACAATGACTAGCTAGACTTCTCCATTTTTGGAAGAATGGGATGAGCTTTTTTGTTGAGAAAATGTGTCTCAACTTCCAGCTTGAAGGCCCCATTTTCTTTCCTTGCCAATTTTTTGTGTTTTCTTCCCTTTACCGCCATATCGTGCCTAACTTGTTTCTGCCCCTGGTAGTACTTCAGTGATAGGTCTAGTGATTACCAGCTTACCACGATCAGCAAAGACCTTCACCATGGTGGCCATGGTGAAGCCGTTGATTGGTCTCGGTGGTTACCACCATATTGCAGGTGGTGGATCCACTCACTATGGTGGTCGTGGTTTGACTGTCAGTAGTCCCTCATACCGATCACTGCCATACCACAATTAGACCTCAACCTAGTTGCGGTAGCACAGTGGATGTTTGGAGGTGAGATGAGTTGGGCTTGGTGAATTCGTCGGTGAGCTCGGATGAGCTCACCACTATACCGTAGGTCAACTTAGTTGGTGTCATGGTAGCGTGGGTATGGTTGGTGTGAGCTTGAATGAGCTCATCGCCATACCTTGAGAAGGTCGAATGAGCTCGATGGTAGAGTGGTAAGGACTTAGAGATGTTAGAAGAGCTCGGGGCCAATTTGACCGAATTGGACTTGGAGTCAAAGAGCGACAGTGAATGCAGGAAGTAAATGTAGCTCAGTGTCAGGTGATGATTGGCTAAAGTCCAATGAAGTGTTAGTAGTTATTGTAGGTCACCTAAAGATGGAAGACAAGACTCATTTTGGGTAAAGAATTTAATGCCTAAGTGGCTCGATGTAGGGAGATCAACATGGGCAGATTGTTTGTGTGATTGGATGTTTGATTTATGAACCTGAAGGTTGGAGATTGGTTGAGAGATTAATTTGAATGTATGACTTGGTAAGTCAAGTACAACAATGAAATTATAACTTTGAACTGTTTGTTAGAATATAACCTTGTAACAATGAGAAAAGAGAGAGTGAGAGTTGCTGTAACCTGATTAGAGAAGATTGAACATTGTATGTAATTTTTTTATTACTAGAATACAATTGTCTTGACTTTGGGTGGTGGTTTTTTACTTGGAAAGGTTTTCCCAAGTATATCTTGTGTCAATTTATAAATTCTTAATTATATTATCTATTTTATTGGGTGTATTCATCTCATGCAGTTTCTAGAAGCTATTTGAACCTATTAATTCTATTCTCCCTTGTTATATTAGTGTTAAGGGAATGTATTCTGCACTATTGGGTCTTTAGATCCACCCCGTTTTCCCTTCAGTTTCACCAACGTCCTCTTGCATGAGATTGCATAAGCTAGTAATAGAGGTGTCCATGTCAATTTTGTATGAGTAATTTTTTATGAATTTTGTTTAAGTTCATCCCATGTTTCGATATCCTTTGAGTGGAGAACCATTCAAGGGTGGGACCTACAAGAATATTAGAAAAGAGTCTCATCAAGTATGTTTTTTCAAAGGCGACGTCCATATAGTTGGTTGAAAATTCTTGGACATTTTCAATACGGTTTGTCTTTTCTCTGTATTTGGTAAAATTAGGCGACACATATCTCAGAGGAAATGGTGGCATGTATAAGTTTATTTCAAATGGATATACAGATAAATCATATGAAACCTCTAATTTCTTGATAGATATTTGTATGTTTTCTATAGTCTTCTCTAGACCCATTAGCCTAGCTTGCAAGGAATTGATTGTAGGGTCATTTGTGGCCCCATACATAGGATTGATTGGTACACCCTGGGTCTCCATTTGTTGTGAGTGGATGTTGGTGTGTTGCTGAGGGATATCTTGTTTTGACATGTATGATGTGTTTTAGTTTGTGTGTTGGTACTGAAATTTTGGACTGGGGACGTTGTGATGGGTATGAATATGGGATGAATATGTCAGAATATTTCCCCCAACCATTTGGGTTGATATTTGGGGAATATGGTGATAAGGAATATTTTGGTGTCTGATATATGTCATAGGTTGTGTGTTTTGATTTCCTTGTCGGGGTTGTTGGAACTATCCCAGAGGGATATTCATGTCTTGTCCTTGGGAGGGGTTGGTATTAAACTGTGTTTACGTGTTAACATTTGGTTGTGGTCCTTGAATAATGATATTTTTTTTACCTCTACCCAAAGCATTTAATGAGGTACCAATGAGAGGATATGATGAGGATTCACTCATGGCACTAGATGTAGTCATCAATGGAGCATTTGTATGGCTTGATGTTGCCCCCAAGGCATTTACCGAAGTGGTAAATAGAGGATTGGCCTAACTTTCCCACATTCTAGAGGACCCAAAGGTGGCTCCAGCCAATTGTGATGATGTTGTAGATAGTGTATGAAATGTGATAGATTTTGTTCCTCCAATGGATATAGTGTTGACTGAATTGGAATTGTTTAGAATGTTGGAGGTAGCACTCATGGTCATTGTGACAGTTTGTGAGGTAGAATAAAAAAAAGGTATTGTTTGTGTTGTTTGGAGGTTGAAAACTATTGGATATTTTATTTGTACTGGTGACATTAGGGTTAGGAGATGGTGGCCTCAAATTATTAATGTCCAACCCATGAGGTAATTTAGCTCCTTGATTTAAAATTATGGCTAAATATTTGTCTCTGTCATATAAGACCATTTGTTCTATGAAGTAGGCCACCTCCAGATCTTGTGTTGCTTCCTCTAGGTTTTCCTCACGTAGTTTTACATATTCATCCTTATGTAAGAATGATTCAAAAGCATTTTTTGATGAGGATGGTATGCTCATAAGTGATTGAGTAGTTTTGGTGCTAAATGGGTCATCAAAAGTCCAATTTGGGTCGTAAGTATGATTGGTGCCATTGGAATGAGAATCTTGTCCAAAATTTTCCATTTTCCTTTTCTTTCTTTCGAGTTTAGTTTCCACCATAAAAGGTAATTTATCAAATGAGAGTGATGAAAATGACAACTAAATGAAAGGATGACACTAGCCCATGTTTTTGTATTTTTGGATAAAGGATGACAATGCAAGACTATGTTTTTTGATTTTCCATAAAGGATGCTAATGCAAGAATTTTTTTTTTGGATTTTCGATAAAGGATGATAATGCAAGACTTATGTTTTTGGATTTTATATAAAGGAAGCTAATGCAAGACTTATGTTTTTGTATTTTTGATAAAGGATGCTAATGCAAGAAAGATTTCTAAGGAACTGATTGAGACAAGATTACAAGATTTTCAAAGCCAAAGTGTCAAATCAGGAATAAGATGATAATGTTGATGAAGGAATAAGATGATTAATGCAAAGTATAGGTTCAAAATGAGGACTGGAGGTGAACAATGCATATTCTAAGTTTAAAATGAGGACTAAGTTTGGACAAAATTTGAAGAAAGGTTTGCCTAACCAATCTAAGCTTGACTTATGTCTCAATTATTGGTTATCAAAAGGGACTTGCTAAAGGGACTAAATGACAAGGTTAAAATGATGATTGAGGTTTCCTAACTAGACTATTGAGTTGGAGGTTCTCACAAAAAGGACAATGACCGAAAAGAGGAATAATGACCGAGTCCCAAGATAACCTAGTTTTGAAAATAATGGTTTTTGCAAAGTGTGGAGATTTGACCTAATCCAAAGTTTTCCAAGATGAAACCTAAGGACAAATCTATGCAAAAAGTGATGATTATGATGCTTAGGGAATGCAACTAAAATTTGGAAATTTAAAATCTATGGTTAAAATGCAAGCTAATGAATGCAAATGATGGATGTTTTGAGCAAGTTCAATTTTGATTTTTGACAGAGATTTTTTGAAAATGATGTTTGACAGTAGGCTAAGATGTCTGGACTTGAATTATGGTCTAAGACAGTGTTTGGTTTTGTGTCAGGGGATTGCATCGCTGTAAATTTCAAATGTGGTGTAGTTTTGCAAATGCGACTTTTTAGATGTCAAATGCGGTTCAGTATTGTAGATAAGGCTTTACAGAAGGAAAATGTGTTTCATTTTTTCAAATGTGGCTTTATAGAAGGAAAATGCATTTCAGTATTTCAGATGTGGCTTTACAAAAGGCAAATGCATTTCAAGATAGGCTAATGTGGTTTTCAGACAGATGCGGTTTAATTTATTGCACATGCAACTCAAGTTGTCAATTGCAGTTTTTTGATGAAGATGTTATGATTGAATCAGTTTGATGATCAATTTTTTTGACGAATACAACAAAAACCAAGCACATAATATAATGTGTTTTCAGTTTGTAGTGATGGATCTATTAAAATCAAATAATAATTACACCCTAGGTTGTGTTGGACAATATTTACTAAGTTCTTACTTGGATAAATCTATCTATACATATTCAAGGTAGATGACTAGTAGGTTGACCCCATTGGCTCCCCTCCACAACACTTACTTATACGAGGTAGCCAAGCAACTGTACCAATGAAAATCCCATGGCATACATCTCATCTCCACATAGGAACTGTAAATATGTAAGATGGCTTCACATGTCTGAACCTTCTGCACCAACAAATAGAAAGGATTTTGGAAAAAGTAAAACATGGCTTTTAGTAAGGGCATTCCATTCATGGGGCACCATCTAGTATGGCGAGAGATGATTTCTTCCATTCTCATAGGAACAGTGAGCATGATTTCTGGAGTTTCCCCCAAAATCCACTTTTATATATTGGTTGGAAGTTGCTTGGCTTTAGCGTGTTATTGATCTGAGTTGTCTTGGGGTGAGTACTTTTTCCCATCAAGATAGGCTCAAGTTATAGATTCAACAATCGTTTATCTTACACCCACGATCGCATGAATGCACAAGAGGAGAGGATACTTTGATATATTGAATCGTGTCATTCTAAACTAACATGAACAGACATGAAAAAACACTAGTTAATTTTTAAACCCAAATGAAAAAATTTTAGCTACCAAACAAAAAGATTTTTAAAATAAACTAAACAAATCAATTTCTTCAGAAGGTCCTACATGCAAATGATTAGTAGTTTCCCTTGTGTCTTTGGCTTTCGTACTGCAGAAAAGAAGTTTGTTTTTGGTTTTCTCTTTGGTCTTCTACAATTCATCCTGCAAAAAAAAAGTTATCCCCCTAAACATAGCTACAAACAAAACCAGAAAAAAACAACAAATAAAAATGCGAAAGTATGGAAGTTAATGAAAAAAAATAGAAAATCATATTACCAAGCAGATGCAGCTTTTGAACCCGTAGATGCTTTATGATTTTGACAGGTGGATACAGTTCGATGTTGGCATTCAAAAATGGTTCGATGTTGACAGTCGGATGTGGTGCAAAATGTTGATAGTTAGATGTGATGTAGAATATCGAAATGGTTCATGTTTTCGGATGCGTTGCAGGATGTATCAGATGAGGTTCTCTAGAATAGATGCATTGTTTATTCAATAAAATATGGTTTTCCATACTTGTACCTACAAAAATAAAAATAAAAAATGCATCAGGTTCACCAATGTATCAATGGGTTATTTTTTCAGGTGATGGATTTAGCAGATTAGATTAAATAAAAACCCAAAGAATTTATGGAATAAAAAGAAATAAAATAATAAACGATTATACTAGATATCCTTCGAAGCTTCTATGATTCACTTCCATAGCACCTTCTAGCTTGCAACGTATGATTGTTGCCCTCTGATTTGTGTGTGTGAACAATTTGACTATGGCATTGTCCTATGCAAGTTTTGAAGGATTTGATGACAAAAGACTATGAAAAATGACTATGCCTATGAGAAAATAATTAAACAAGATAAATGCAATGTAAATTCTAAACATAAAATTTCTATATTAATGAAGTGGTCCCTAAATTGTGAGCAAAATTAACATTTTATAAAAAATGCAAGTTTGGATGAATGAACAAGATTAAAAGATGGAAAAGCCTAAAATCAGTGGATGAGATTTCATGTGACAATCCCTAATTAGGGTTAGGGCAATATCGTTAAATGAGTGGTCAAGATGTCATTTGATAAAATCAAATTGGCAATCGAGAATAAATGTGATAATTAGTCCAAAAGATAAAGATTTTCGAAAATCAAGAAGATAAATAGTGTTTGATTTGTAAGATTCAGAAAATAAAGAAGATACGAGTTGAACATAAAAGAAGATTTTTGGAAAATCAAAAATTTGCTCAATTAATTGATTTTTGGAAGAAGATTACCATTTTGAATTAGATTAATTCAAAATAATGATTTTATGTGACAATAAATAATATTTTTTCAGATTATTTACTAAAATCAAGAGATAGTTGATTAAACAAAAAATAAAATGAAATCAATTTAAATAATGTCATTAATTAAAAATGAGAGAAATGTTGAATTAGGTAATTAAATAATTAACATAATTATTTAATATAGAGGATTATGACTGATAATTAAATAAATTAATAAATTCATTTAATTATGAGAATTAGTTACATATTAAATAAACAAATAAATTCATTTATTTAATAATCAAGAAGAATAAATGAATAATGGTAATTAAATAAATGAATAAATTTATTTAATTTTAAGAAGACAATAGACAATTAATGACGTATTGACTAAATAAATATTATTTATTTATTTAATAATCATGAAGAATACAATAGACATGGAGTAATTAAATAATAATGAATTACTTAACTAATAGTCGAATGTGGACCAAAGACATAATTAAATGTTATAATTATGCTAGGAGGAAAGTGGTAAAATGGAGCTTGCAGGCCTAGGTCATATTTATGTGTCTACACATTGTTGATTGCTTGGACCATCTCTGTATAGAAAGGTGGTCAAGAAACATTAAAACAGTATTCCATTGGAATAAAAGAAGTGTGCAATTTCTTCATCAACTACTTCTCGGCCTTGCACATCAAATAATCTGCCAATGGGGTTTGAGCTACCAATTTGTGGCCTCTTGGTTCAGGAGCACCTTGACACAATTTTGATTCCTTGTGGAAATTTTGATAAATTGATCCAATTTGATGTTTCAACTTGAAATAAGGATCATTTAATTCATTCCTAATGCACTAAAGTCATATTTAGCAAACAAATGTGTAAAATGCAAAGTTGTCAACAAATAGTGTTAAAATTGCAAAAAGTGTACAAGTTGCATAAAAGCAACATTAGGGAATTAAAAGATCACTAGGGACTAAACATGGGTAGGAAGTTGGAAATCAGTTAGAAACTGATTATTCATGTTGCATTTCCTTTAAAAAGAATTTGGAATCATTTGGGAACTCATGGGTGATGGAGATTTAAAGTTTGAATAAAGAATATAATTGTTTTTGTGTTTTAGACCCTTGTACGGATCTGTACGGATATAAATGCAAGCCTAAATGATAGTAAATAGTAAACCATCCAATCACCTTCCATTTAGTTCAATTTTCATGCAAAATGGTTCAATTTTAAAGAAGTTATGCTAATTTTGATGAAATCAGTCCAAATTCTGATCTAGGGTAACAATTTGCAATAAAAATAATGTTTGTCAATATTTAACTATGGGATTTTTCTAAAAATTGGTGAAAATGTTTGTAATAAGGTAATATAAAGTCATACTAGAGCGATTGGATTAATTAATCAATTTGTGAAAGTTATAGGTGACTGTTTGCATGCATATCTACCTATTTAGGCCTAATTAGTAGCAAAGAATGCCAGAACAAAAAGCATGTGTTCCAAAACAAGTGTACCTATAAATGAGATATGTTCTTAATGACCAAAATGGGTACTCAAAAAATGTACTCATTTTCAGGAGATTCAATTTGGTTTGAAAGTTACACCCGATTTAGCCATGATGCTAGGGTTTGAGTCTTGGATGCAAGAATTTATAAATATAATAAAAAATAGTTGTGAGGCAGCATATTTGTCTTGTTTTTGTCAAATTATAGATAGTTAAAGGTGTTTCAAGGTCTGATGAAGGCTTAGAAGTAAGTTTTCATGATTTGGTGCCATTGTTTATTGAAGTTTTCTTGTGAAGTTTGAAGAGGTTTGTGGAATTGAAACCCATAATGGTTGAGAATTGTTTTTCTTCCTTTGACTTTGCATCAGAGTGGTATGAGAGCTCAGAAAAAGGTCTCATCTAAGAAAGAAGTTGGCTTTGGTATTTTTTTTTTGTAGTTGTGTTTGTTTGGTTGCATGTTTAGAAGGTAACCTAGTGGCTGCCATTGAGAAGGAAAAGAGAAAGTTATGAAAAGTGAGATGAGTTGAAGCAAGGAGCAACTTTCTTGGTGACCATCTTGAAGATGGAGATTCTAAAAAGGAATTTGCAGATAGAGGAAGAGAGAAAGAAGAAGAGACAAGAAAAGTTTGATATTGAAATTGTTGAGTTGAGGCAAGAGTTAAAGAGATTTGAGAAAGTGTTCCAGGATTCTATGTAGAGGATGGAGCAGAGGATCAAACAAGAGACAAGTTGGTACTTGAAGGTAAACAAGAAGGTTTAATGGCCTATAAAGAAGATAGTCAAGAGAAGGAATAGAATGAAGGTAAAAGAGAGGGAAGTCTTTGAAGATGTTGAAGAGGAATTCATTGATAAAGAAAACAAAGAGGTTACAGACATTCCCAAACATGATAATGAAGGTATACCAGAGATAAAGAACTTGATTTCAAAGGTTGAAGCCATTGAGTTGATTAAAGGAATGATTATGGATGTTTTTGGGTGCAAGGTTTGTTTGTCTGGTCATGTTGTGCTGTGTGAAGAGTATTTACATCATCCCCAAGTCTTGTTGAGATGTCTGGTTGTGTGAGTCAAGTTGAGTGGTCAAGTTGCTTGTTGGAAGAAATAGTGAAGTTCATGTGTGCATTGAGAGAAGCTTTTCAAAAAAAGGTGTTGCTTCCCCTACCACTCTACATCATAGTGGCAGAGTGCTTAAAAAATGAGATATGTTCCAAAACAAGTGTACCTATAAATGAGATATGTTCTTAATGACCAAAATGGGTACTCAAAAAATGTATTCATTTTTAGTAGATTCAATCTGGTTTGAAAGTTACACCCGATTTAGCCATGATGCTAGGATTTGAGTCTTGGATGCAAGAATTTATAAATCTAATAAAAGTTAGTTGTGGGACAGCATATTTATCTTTTTTTTGTCAAATTAAATATAGTTAAAGGTGTTTCAAGGTCTAATGAAGGCTTAGAAGTAAGATTTCATGATTTGGTGCCATTGTTTATTGAAGTTTTCTTGTGAAGTTTGAAGAGGTTTGTGGAATTGAAACCCATAGTGGTTGAGAATTATTTTTCTTTCTTTGAATCTGCATCACCTCTTGTGAGATTGAGAAATTTCTATTGCTACATCTCTTGAAGACACATCCACCTCTACGTCTCTAATTTGAGTTTTCTTTGCAACAGTTTCCCCTGCTGCCCCTATTGTTGAAGCGTGAACAAACTTAAGGGTTTGGGGTTATTCTAATGGAATAACCATCATCCCACCTACTATCATCAAATGTAACTCAATGGGATGAATTAGTTGAGTGTAGGGAATGTTATTTTAGGAGTAGGAGGTGTGGAAGGATGATCCCTTGGCTTGAAAAATATGAATCAGTAGGGGCAATAAAATATGCCTTTCTACAATTATATTAAAAATTATTTCATTCTTACTAATAAATCCACATGTTTTTACTTGAAGACAACTTTAAATGTAAACCTGAATTATTACAACTAATTTTAAAGGTAATATAAACATTTAATTGAGGCATATATTAAGCAATATACACATTTTCATGTATTAATTTCTCATAATTCTAGTATATCAAAAAATACACTAAGTCAATGACAAATATTACAATAGTGATGGAATAACATCTTGAAAATCTTCCCATTTTTGAATACTTGTAGCAATACATGTAGGGAAATAATCCTCCCATTTCCAGCACATATCATGAAATATATTGTACTTGAGAAGAAACAAAAGGAGTTCCTGCCCAGTTTCATTTTTCCATTCCACCTCAGCTGGCCTAGCTATTTGCATTCCAAAATGGTTCAAAACATGAACATCTCCTATTCCCTACGAAAAAATGGGTAGTAGCCTCTTTGTGGCTATGTAGTATCATAGGAATTTGGTCCACAAAAAACTTGCAAAAGACTCTCAATCTTAGACATAGACTCACATAAAAATCATTAAAAGAGCAATAACTAAATAATGTCAACCATATAGCTAACGAGACCTACTATCACCTTCATGTATGCTAGATAAGGAGGTTGATTGAAGGTCCTACAATGGTGATGTTCCCCTTCGCTACTTTATCATCTCTCGATGAACCTACATATAAATTTCAAATATATCACTAAGAGGCTTAGCATAAAACATGTAGCATATAAAAATCCGATAAATCTAGGAGATGGAAAAGAAAGAGAAGATTGACAACCAAAAAATGCACCAGCAACCAATGTTTCTCATACCACTGAACACTTGCACCACCAACCGATTTTTTCTTTTCTTATATAATTTGAAAAACTTCAGTATTACCTATAGTCACAATCAGAAAAGAATCAATGCTAGTCGTAAATGCATATTCCATCAAACAGTATTGGTAAAACAACCTTATTGCAAGGTGTTGTTCATAAAGAGTGGTTAATAAAATGACTTTACAAATTCAATGGGAATACTTACAAATCAATCCAGGGAACCATTTGGGTCTTCTCTATTCTTTATTGTGTCGAGTATTGCCTCGTGGTCAAACTCACACACTTTCCACAAGTTCTTTTTCGCGGGTCTACCCTTCTATTTGATCAAATAAACGTTGGTGGTGATCAAAAGGTTCAAATAGTGAATAATGTTTTGATGTGTGTCCAAGTCCTCAAACAACCAAACTATAACATTCTTAACTGGATACCTTCAAAGCCATGTCTCAGTAACAACCACCAAACCTATAGGATATTCTATGTTTTCTCCGTCTATAACTAGGGACTCCAATTTCTTTTTGGCCTCGATAAAATGGCATGGGTAATAATTTATGTATACACCGAAAATTGGTCTGGAGCATCTGATTAATTAAATACGAATTATTTGATTAATTATCCTAATTTCCTCTACAATTGAAGAAATAGAAATATTTATTTAATATAGTTCACATTCACTTTCTTCATAAATTCTTCTAAATCTCATCTTAATTAAATAAATAAAAATAAATACTTTGTTCGATTTAATTATCATTTCTTTATTTCAATCTATCACATTGTTTATAAATTAATTAAATAAAGATCAAAACACTTTATTGATTTAATTGCCATTATTCTTCTATTATTAATTTAATAAACAACTATTCTATAGTTCGTTTTATTAAATTATTTATCTCTCCTTTGTTAATTCAAATAAATCAAAATATTTGAATTGTTGCACAAAGAATATTCCATCCATATTATCTCAAAAATGAATTAGATTTCCTATGTCTAAACCATGTCTAATTTATGTCAAAATTATGTCAAATTAATTGATTGAAACTTCACGGGAAGTTTTGGAGACAAATTTGGAATTTGATCTCTCAATCCTCCTCCATCAATCCTTCCTCTTCTCTTGCCTAGTGTTTTCATGGGTAGAGACAATCTCCATCTTTCTCTCAATCTCCTCAATCTCTCACCATTCAATTCTCCAGATTGAATCCAAGCCTTTCAAAGCGTTCTCTGTGCATTTCTACAGCCAGGAAATCTATACATAAAGCCTCATTCAAACAAGAAAAGAGATCTAGATAATCAATCTTTTGCACTCTTACTCTGCAGGAATCCAAACATCAAGCATCAAACATTTACATATCAAGCATATCTAGCAATCAAGCTTCAACCATGGCTACCTCTTGTAGCTGCAATTATCTGTTTCATGTCTATGTCATGCTAGTTTAATTGATTTATCATTTAGCATTACATTATCATCATCTCGTTCTTCAGATAGTCATTTTAACAGTCTTATTTGCTTACACAATTTGAGAGAAATTTAGATTTAATAAATCTTTGGAGATAAAGAGCAATAGGACACTTTCAATTGATTACTTTGTTGAATTAGTTCAATTAGTTTAATCTTTGATATAATGTCATATTAAGAAGTGTTTTGATTTCATTCACATATTTCACCACTTACAATTTGGCGCCCACCGTGAGGCATTAACCCCAATTTTATCAAAAATGTTATTTTTTTGAAAAGTGTCATGTAGGTTCTCAGCGTGTTTTTATTATAGCGCTTCCATTAAAAGTTTTAGCGCTTTTGGTTGTTGTTTTAGCACTTTCGATTTTTAGCGCTTCTAGTCACTGTTTTAGTGCTTCTAGTTCATATTTCAGTGCTTTCGGTTTTTAGTGCTTCCAGTCATTGTTTTAGTGCTTCTGGTTCATATTTCGGCGCTTTCAGTAGTTTAGTGCTTCCATGCCAAACTTTGGCGCTTTGGGGTCCTGTTTCGGCGCTTTCATGTTTTAGCATATCAGGTAACTGTTTTAGTGCTTCGGTGTGATATTCCAACACTTTTGTAAAAGTAAGTCTAGATTCGATGCATCCACAGCCAGAGTTTAATTTTTCTCACAGTTGGACTGAAATTGATCAATCTAGGATAGTCACTTTCTTGTTTTCTTAAAGAAAATCTATCAATCCTAGGATAGTCACCACATTTTTACAGTAGAAGTTAAAAAGAACATCATGATTTCTATGAAGCAACACCTTCGAATAGATTAGAAAATTTCTTTTGGGCTTTTAAAAATAGGACAAACTTATATGTTGTGCTTGTGGTGATTAGGCTTATGCTCTCCCCTTGACTGGGTGACCAAAGTGCCAGATTCACTTTTATTTCATGTCATTTACGCTTTGTTAAAATCTTTTAGCAGGCCTGCCATAGTGGGAAAAAGTACTCACCCTACGGGAATGACCTAAGTGGGAACAACCAAAGCCAGATTATCCAACCCACTATAATAAAAATGCAAGTTGTTGATGAATGTCCAACTTGACAGTAGTAGGCAAGATAACCATCCCCAAAATATTTGTTCTAAAGATTGGGAGGTCTCCTAAGGGAGTTTATCTATTTGTCGCACCGAACAAAACCTTATCTACGAACCATAGAGTAGTTTCTCACCGAGTTAGTATCCATACATTGTCATACTCATGGTGCAAGGGGAGGGAAGAATCTACCCCCAAGACACTCACCATATAATTACCAAGGACCGCTTGCTCAAGGGATTCGGTATCCACTTCTGTCACTTTGAGTATGCACCTAGCAATGGAAAAAACATGGGTGCCCTCTAGGGGGTGACACGCCTGTGTGAGTCAACATAATTGCAAGATGTGGGTTGTGAGTATAATGATGACCTACTTGTCCTTAAGTGTGAGTCTGTTTGATTTGTATACAATTGTTAAAACAACCTGTCAAAATCAATAAAGATCATTCGTGATTTTTGAATATACACAATCTTTTCAGTTTTTAAACACTTATTCAAAATTGCTTGTCGTGTTTCCACAAATTCATTTAAATTAGATTAAGGATCATCCTAAAAATGTCAAGTCAAAACAAATCAGAAAATCCATGCTGCGAAAGTGGAAATCCACCACGTTTATCAAGAGAAAAATCAAAGTTACAAGGCCCAAGAAACCTCTCGGTTATAGAAATAAATTGAGAATACAACGTTTTCTATATCAAAATCGGAAACTCTTTTTACAACATAGAACATTCATTCACCATTATCACGATTTTGCTAGGGGTCACTCTTTAGACTACACGGTAGAACCACTCTATTCACGAGCCTTCTTTCAAAGAAGAGATCTCATGCAATTCCATAATCGTAGTCAATAGATTCATCCTTCATATCTTCTGCAGTCTGTAATATAGTATGCCACAAGGCCAAATCAAATTCTATAATAACGAAAATTAAACTTTTGTTTTTAGCGTTCTGGAAAACTGTTTCAACGCTTCTAGTCTCTGTTTTAGCACTTTTGGGCACTTTTTCAGTGCTTCTGGTCTATATTTTAGCGCTTTTGATAAAATAGCGCTTTTATTAAATCTTTTAGCACTTCGGATCTATATTTTAGCACTTTCAGTAGAATAGCACTTCCATCAATTTCTACAATGCTTCCAGGCACTGTTCTAGCGCTTCTGGTCATTTAGCACTTCTATCACTTATTTCAGTACCTCTGGTCTCTGTTCCAATGCTTCAGGGAAATAGCGCTTCTGGTCTCTATTTTAGCGCCTTTGAAATAGAGACTTCAATACTTTTACAAGTCCATCAATCTGTCATTTTATCCACATTTTTCATCAGAATAAAATTTCTTCTTATTAGAATCATTGTCTAGGAATCAAAGTTAGAAAGGACTATACCGATTTCCAACTTATCAACTGGAACAAGATCTTGCAAATCACAAGTGTCAAAAATCAAATACACAATCAATTACTATACTAAAGTTTCATTATCAGGATATTATCATCCTTCATCACGAAACAAAGTATAGCAATTAACTTTTTAAATATTGTCTCATAAATAAGATAGGTCATCTTATTCAACTTTATTTAAAAAGGTTCAAATTGACACTATCCTGCACATAAGATCAACATTTCAGAAGAAAGGGAAAAAAATTGTATGCCAATCTTAACTAGGTCCAAAAAATAGAGACTTTTAGATCAAGAAATTTTAAAATCACAAGAAATGGCAGAAAAAAATCCCTAGAACAACTTGAATCGAAATGATAAAAATGAAATAACTCCAGAGGACATCCAAGAGGCTCAACAGGATCCCAAGTTCCATATATTTATGGAGAAAATTCTAGAACAAGACATGGAAAAATATCTTTTAATGTTAACCGAATCAGGGGCAAAACTTCCAAAAGATTTTGGTGTAAACCGTTTAAAAGAAACACCAAAAATAAATGAGATTGAGATACCGCAACCTACACAAACAATATATCCGGTTGCCACTTTAACATCTCAAATGCAACTATTACAACAGAAAATACAAGATATGATGCAAGGGACTACCAAGAGATATGCAATACAGGACATTTGTCCTTATCCTTTTGATGCAACGGTTGGTTTGATACCTTTTCCAAGACATTGTGAGATCCCACAATATGATAAGTATAATGGTAGAATGGATCGATCACATTAGAGAATTCAAAACAATGAGTCTTGAGTCTGCACAAGAAGAGACATATTTAATGTGACTATTCCCAAGGAGTTTGGGAGGATCATGTATGGAATGGTTTTTGAAGTTGAAACCAAATATTAGAACTTTTGAGGAACTCGTTAACAAATTCATCTCTCAATACTCATTCAATATCCAACATGATGTTACTATCAAAGATCTTTACAATCTCAAAAAAAACAAGGGAGAAACATTCTTGTCTTTTCTCCAAAGATGGCGATGCTTGTTCACTAGATATCCTAGGTCCATTCCTGAAGAGGAAAAGATGGAGTTGTTTATTGAAAACTTGATAGAAGAAATGAGTTATAGATTGGAATTACAATGTCCTCCAACGTTTGAGAAAGTCATCGAAAATGGTCTTAAAATCGAAGAGGCATTAGTCAAGAGAGGAGTTATCAAACATTTTAATGATAAAATAAACAACGCGAGTAACTCCTCAAATCAATACTCCAACAACAAGAAGCCAAAATTATGGCAAAAGAATCACAACACAACTATCAATGAAACAACAAATGATTCTTCAAATGCTAAACCATTTTTTAACTTGACCACATCCACATCAATAAATCAAAACAACAAACAAAATGTCAAGTCAAATACCATACAAAACAATGAAATCATAAAACCACAGTCGTATCAAAAACCGTCAAATCGGTGAAGGTTCACACCTTTGGGTCAATCAATGGAATCAACAATGAAGGAACTAGTTACCAGAGGCCTTCTCACTACACGGGAAGCTAGATTCTGGGACCCAAAATTCAAACCATCATGGTGGAATGACGCTGATTATTGCACCTATCATAATAATAAGGGTCACAAAACCAATGACTATATGGAATTGAAACATGTAGTACAAGATTTGGTGGACAGAAACAAAGTGTATGTGGAAGGACCTCAAAATAAAAATGATCATTTAGCCTTCAAAGATCCTTTGCCCAATTATGAAAAAGGTGCATCATCTTCCAATGACAAAGGAAAGAACATCAATAATGTCTATGACACAACAATCCTATGTCTATTTGAATTCAAAAATGATCATGCAGTTAGTGATAATATTGTTGAGAAAAAAACCAGCACCATTATCTCTTTGGATTTACTCCCAAGTGCACAAAGCTCTGATAATCAAATAAATGTCTTAAAAATTAGAGAAAATCAAGAACATCAACCTGCTAATGCACTAACTAGAGGACACTCCAAAGTAATGTTAAAGGGAATTGGCTCCACACATGCAGTTCCACCTCCATCACATTATGATGTTATCAATCAAATACAAAACACCTCTCGAGAAAATCAAGAACATCAACTGGAAAATGTCATGACTAGGGGGCAAGCCAAAGTAGTATTAAAAGGAGTGGGATCTCAACGTGCGGTTACACCTCAATCTCATTATAACATAATCATTCAATTATAAAATATCCCTATGCAAATATCAATACTGAAGCTCCTTAAGTTGTCACCATCACATAAGGAAGTTCTCGAACAAGCATTAGTTGCCACAAACATGCCAAAGAATCTGGATGTTTGTCAATTCCAAGCTATGGTGGGACACTTGACTACCTTGCATTGCTTTTCATTCTCTGAACAGGATGATGTATCATTAAAGCATCTACATAACACAACATTGCATATCAAAGTATGTATCCATAATCATCACGTTAAGAGAGTTCTAATAGATGGGGGAGTTGGTCTGAACATTTGCACCCTCAAATTAGTCCGTGCACTAGGATATTCTGACGACACGATTGATGCTCGGAGGAAAATGACCATCAAAGCATATGATGAGGAGGAAAGATCATCCCAAGGTTTAATTGTATTACCCATTCAGGTGGGACCCATGATAAAGCATATAGCATGTCAAGTGTTGGAGAGAGAGTTGACATACAACATACTCTTAGGATGACCTTGGATTCATGAAATGCAGGCCATACCTTCTACATACCATCAATGCCTAAAGATTCCAGTGAACGGACAAGAAGTGACCATAGCTACTGATTACAATCATCCACAACATTGTGACACATTGAGAGTGTCTCAAGACACCTTTGTCCCTCACAATAGGGAAGCTTCAAGTTCATCATCATCCAAGAATGAACAAAGTCCAAGCATCACTACCAAGTGGGTGGAAAAGAAAGGTGAAGAAAAGGAAACAAGTCATGTTGAAACAAACATTCCAGGTACACAAACTTCTCTATTAGACAACTTTCAGAAGCAAGTTTAGTTGACAGATAAAGGAATGGGATAGTACTCAATGGAGCAATTGCTTAACTTATCACAATTAATACCATCTCCTAGGAAATATGGTTGACCATCAATGATCAAACCTCTAACATATTTACCTAGCACAACTCTTCAAAATACATTTGTAAAATCCAAAACTATAGCAGAAGAAACAAAAAATAAAGCGATCCTAGATTGGCTTTAAAAGGATGAAGAAACATCAACATCTGAGATTGGTATCAAAAATATTAACATCAACACAGACAAGTATGGAAAAGGAAAAGCTATTATTGAAAAGATGGGTTATGAACGACAAGGGCCTGTGGGATTAAGAAAGGAGGGAATCTCATAACCTATCACACCTCTCACTCTCCACACAAAAGAAAAACCAGGACTAGGATACTCTGAAGAAGAGAAACGAGAACTAACAAAGATAGCTATGGAAAATATCCTTCACTTTAGAGATGGTTCTGAAATAGACTCAAATGAATGTGAGTGGGCCTTACCTTGTGATTTACTTGTCATTGATATTCCAGTTGATGTGATTCAAAAATATACACCTACATGTGAGGAGGGCCAAGGCTCTGGGTCTAGACCATTTGTCGAGGGATCACTAAATATCGATGACTCTAGTGAGGACGAATAGAATTTGAGTGAACTAGATGATTTCGAAGAGGGTACCATCATGGATCTCAATATCCTGAATGACAATTATGACGATATTGCTGTCCTCACCCTTACTTCCATTGACCTACACCAATCTGATGATACCATGCCATTAATCCATCCAGAACTTATTAATTGGGAACCTATCAAACCTTTGACTGTACCAAAATTTGCAAATGATGATGCCATCGTGCATTTCCTATGTCATACTAAACCTGATACAAATTCTCTCTATACTACTCATAAAAATATGACTCAGGAGAAGGGTGTCAAATCTTCCAGTTGCAAAATTGACAACAGGGAAAATAGATCTAATGGTGAAAACCATTCTATGGCAGCATTAGATCTGGAAAAATTAAAAATAAAGAACGCATCCAATAGTGAAAACCTTTCTGAGACACTGATAGATGGAAGATTTGACACTCTCCCAGAACATTATCATGAGTGATCTTCAGTTCTAGTCGAACCTACACAATCCATGGACATTGGCACAAAAGAGAAAGAAAAATTTCTACATGTAGCAGAATCAATGACTGATCAAGAGAGACTGAGATTTATCAAATTTTTCAAAGCAAGAAGCATCAACTTTGCTTGGTCATATTCTGATATGCCAGGCTTAGATCCCAATCTACTTATGCATCATTTGTCTTTGCCAAAAGGAATCAAGCATGTTAACAAAAATTAAGAAAGATGCATCCTCACATTGCATTAATGGTCAAAACAGAGCTAAAGAAATTACTAGATGCTGGATTCATACGGTCTATAGATTATGCCAAATGGATATCAAATCGTGTGACTGTTTCCAAGCTGAACAATATCATCAGAATATGCACAAATTTTAGGGACCTCAATAAAGCATGCCCAAAGGATAATTTTCCACTACCAAATATAGACATCATCATGGACTTAATGGCAGGGCATGCCATGTTATCAATCATGGATGGTTTCTCTGGGTACAATCAAATAAGAATAGCTCCAGAAGATCAAGAAAAGATGGCTTTTACATGTCCATGGGGAACCTTCTACTACAATGTCATGCCATTTGGTCTAAAGAATGCAGGAGCTACATATCAAAGAGCTATGACAACAATTTTCCATGATATGACGCACACCTTCATGGAAGATTACATGGATGACATCTTGGAAAAATCTACTACTAGAGAAGGACATCTGCATATTCTAGATAAAATCTTCACACGGATGGAGAAATTTAATGTCAGGTTGAACCCTAAGAAATGTGTCTTCGAGGTTACATCGGCAAAGCTGCTAGGATACATTGTTTCAGAAAAGGGCATTGAAGTGGATCCAGAAAAAGTCAAAGCTATAATGGAGATTTCACCTCCTAGGAACATCGGCCAACTTAGATCACTACAAGGACGGCTTCAATCAATTAGAAGATTTATCTCCCAGCTGGCAAATAAAAGCCATCCTTTCAATCATCTATTGCATAAACACATTTTTTTCATGTGGGATGAGAGGTGTGAAGTGACATTCAATCAGATCAAACAATATCTAATGTCACCACCTATTCTCATGCCACCAATAGAAGGAAGACCCCTCATATTGTATATTGCTACAACTGATATCTCATTGGGGGCACTTTTAGCACAAGAGGATAATAAAGGAAAAGAGCATGCCATCTACTACATCAGTAGAACTTTAAATGGCTATGAAATAAACTATACATTCATAGAAAAGTCTTGCTTAGCAGTGGTGTTTGCTACTCAAAAGCTGAGACACTACATGATGGCTCATAGAATCAAATTAATTGCAAAGATCGATCCTTTGAAATATCTACTAAGTAAAGCTACCTTAATAGGTAGATTGGAAAAATGGGTCATGCTCCTAAGTGAATTCGACATTCAATATGTCAAGAGAAAGGAAATCAAGGGACAAGCAATCGCTGAACAGCTAGTTGAAGCTCCTCTACCAGATGATCACCCAATGACAATGGAATTTCCAGATGCAGACATAATGACAGCAATGACCAAACAATGGATACTATATTTTGATGGATTGTATACACAACGAGGATCAGGAGCAGGGATTTTGTTCATCTCCCCCCAAGGGCACACAATTCCAAAATCATATAGACTCATGTTTCAATGTACAAACAATGTGGCAGAGTATCAAGCATTGATTATTGGGGTCAAAATAGCAATCCGCTAGAAAATCATAGATTTACAGGTATATGGAGACTCTCAATTGGTTATTTACCAAGTAAATGATGAATATCAAACTAAGGATGAAAAATTGATGCCTTATAAGCAACAAATAGATAATCTAAAATAGTCCTTTGTTAGTATCACATTTGATCATATTCCAAGAATGGAGAACAAGGTTGCAGATGCTATGGCTACAATTGCTTCATTACTACAATTGCCTGAGAAGCGTGTTTGTTATGAGTTTATGGTAGAACAAGTATCCTGTCCTTCTCATTATCAATCAAAATCTGCTACCATATGCCATATAGAAACCATTGAACCCTCTATCTATGAAAAAAAATATGCTTACCTTAAAGATGATATTATTCCTCCATATCTTTCCAGAAACCAAAAACGGAACTTTATCCACCAATCCGGCCTACATACATTAATCACAGATATCCTTTATCGTCGAGGTCTTGATGGTACCCTACTCCAATGCCTAGAACACAATGAATCTGGAATGGCCCTATGAGAAGTTCACGAGGGTATTTGTGGTACTCACTTGAGTGGAATGACTCTAGCTAAGAAACTCCTCCATTTAGGTTATTATTGGCCATGCATGGAAAAAGAATCGTATCAATTTGTCAAGAAATGTCACAAATGTCAGGTTCATAGCAATCCAGTTCATGCACCAGCACAAGAACTACATCCCTTTACATCAACATGGCCTTTTTGTCAATGGGGCCTAGATCTATTAGGGAAAATCAATCCATCTTCATCTAATGGACACAAGTTCATTATTACAGCTACAGAATATTTCACAAAATGGATTGAGGTAGTACCTCTTATTACCATCACTGGGAAAAAAATTTCCTCCTTCATCTTGAACTACATAAAATGTCGATATGGTATCCCTCAATCCATTATCACTGATAATGGATGACCTTTCAAGAATCAATATGTCCAAGAGCTATGTGATAAGTTCCACATCCAACATCATTTTTCCACACCGTACTATCCTCAAGGGAATGGCCAATCAGAGGCCTCAAGCAAAACCATAATCAAAATTTTCAAAAAGACGGTTAACGATGTTAGACGTGATTGGCATGTTCAACTCAACCCTGCACTATGGGCCTATAGAACAAGCATCAAAACACCAATGGGAGATACACCATTTGCTTTGGTATATGGATCAGAAGCCATATTACCCATTGAAGTTGAAATTCCATCCCTTTGTGTATCACTTAGAGGTATCATTTCAAATGAAGACTACAGGGTATCTAGACTGCAAGAACTGGAATTGTTGGACGAATGTCGTCAACAAGTTGTTAATCATCTAACAGCTTATCCATAGAGGATGTTAAGAAGTTACAATCACGGGGTAAAACCGAGGGTCTTTCAGGTTGGTGACTTGGTACTAAAGGAAAACCCTAGGAATCAGCAAGATAGAGAAAAGAAAGGAAAATTTGAGCCTAACTAGCTTGATTCCTTTGTCATCATATCAGTGTATGGATCAGGAGCATATCAGTTATCAATGTCAGAAGGGGATCTATTTGATGAACCTATCAATAGTATTCATCTCAGAAAATTCTATGCTTAAAATCTCCTAGTGCACGGGGCAAAATTTTGAAAATTGTTTCCTTGGTGAAAACCTGGAAAACATGCATCTTGGCAAACACGAAAATATAAAAAATAAATAAAATTACAAAAACATAATGGGTATAATCAAAGCATGTGGTGAAAACCTAGAAACAGGCATTGTATGTGATTCTAAGATCAACTTTCCCATCTATTTGGATATATGTCATGATCATTCATCTGAAAGTTAGTATCAATTCATATCATATCTTTCGTCTGGCCATCATTACATCCATTATCAAAATCATGTCACATGGTCAACATATAACTCCATGGCTTGGAGGCAACATCTGGATATCATTTGGGGCAATACAATGTATCAATTTCATCAAATGACAGAAAACCAAAACCAAAGATCAAATCACAATATCAATCATCGTTATAAGCATCAACCATCCATATCATATTGAAAAGCCAAAAACATGTCAAATAGGAAACTCTGAAAAGGAAAAATCCAAAAACATAGGTCTATGTCAATCAAACTATGTGGTCTCTATGTGAGTAACGTAGGCAAGGCTAATCTTAAATCAGCCCCCGAGGCCCCTAGGATAAGTTACTAGGTTAGGTCTTTAGTCCAAAAATCTCAAAAATTCAAAAACATGTCAAAATCAGGATGGATGATCTAAAATCTAAAAAATGAATGGAACACTCTAGGTAAAAATAAAAAAATAAAAAATGGGTATGTTGTCCTTTTTTATTATCATTTCTTTGGAGTAACTCAATGATGTATTGAACTAGAGGAACAAGGAAAAAGAATGAAATTTTTATTGTCTGCTGTAAGTATGATAATCATATAAATGTGTGAATTGTCAGGGGATGTGCTAAGCAAATGTATCACCGGTCACATTCAGAATTCACACACTCAAATGATAATCTCTGCATGTTTACATAATGAATGCTCAGATCATCTTGGTTAAATCATACCTAGATGCTTGTGTTCACTTGCAATATAAAAAAAATCATGAAAGTAATACTCAGGTCGTCATTGGATTAACACAACCATTGACACATGTATTCACTTTCAACATTCAATAAAGCTCTATGATGATACCAAGCATAAAAGACTTTTAAAATGACATCTGTTTTGCATATCATTACATGGTTAAAATTAGATTGCATCCATCATCATTCATTATCTGCAGAGTATTTGTTGCATAAAGGATTCCCATCAATGATTATCTAATCTACAAATAAGCTTGAGTATACTTGACATAGAATCCAAAAATCATCATCGGTTATCATATAGTTACAAATCCATATTTTATCACCTACATCATAAAACATCATCATTATTATTATGTTATTGATACAATCATGTATCCATACATTTAATAAATAAAATCACATCATTACACCCATCAAAGATCATTCCATAAAATAAAATAAAGCATTTATCCAACCATCCATACATATTATCACATCACATTCATTTATCCACATATCATATTCTACACATGCATTTATCATTGCATTAAAATAAAATCATTCATATACATCATCACAATTAGAATTAAATCATCACAAAATCATATAAATAAAAGCATCCATCACATAGAAATAATAAGGCCATCATCATATCACATCAACTGCATCTCATATATATATCACAAATGTCAAGTATACAATGAAAGTCTAGCCTACAAAATACATCATCAAAATAAGCTACATCATAGTATACATCATAGAGAATCACAAAGGCATCTATGACCTACTACTGCCAAAATGAGTAGGCCTAACAGGACATGTACCACCACCACCCCCAGATGGATTCGGATCTCTAGAATCTCTGTGTGGAGACTGTGTCACCCCCTCACTGACTGTCTGTGTATGACTGCACCCAGATCTCGATGGGGCATAGCTGACTCGACGCTTGGCAGGTACTGCATCATGATAATGGCCCTGGTAAAACTCTACCTCTCAGCCAACTCGCAGAACCTCTCTCATGTAATCACCAATGGAGGTGCCATCGGCCAATCTTTGAAGGGTATTTGTTGTCTCCTGTGCCTTCTCAGCTATCTGCTGAGCACTGTCTCGCTCGGCTGCTAGGGTATCAACTTGTGTCTGCATGTCGGCTAACTGCCCCTGTACCTGTGCTAAGGCCTGTGTGTGAGCCTCTTCCTGGGCCTACATCTATGTCTGAGTCTGCACAAGCATACCCTGAGCTTGTATCAACAGTGCCTATAAAGTTTGGACCTATGCCTGAAGCCCAACTATCTGTCTCTACTGCCTGCCTACTAACTCTTTCACTACTTGCCTCTTACAAGGCCTACTTGAGGAAGGTGCACTGTGGATGTCTGGCCCTGCCCCTCTATATCCTCCACTCCCACCATCACTATAATTGCTGCTACTGCTGTCACCACTGCTGCTCTTTGAGCTACGGCTGGATGAAGAATCATCTCCACCCTCATTGTCTGCAAAACCCTCGGCTACATCCCTCTAAATAGGTAAAGGTGTTGGCTCATCAGGGATAGTAATACAAGGATGGGGGACCAAGGCTAGGAAAGCTGCATAATCCTCTGTCACAGCTGCCTCAAAGATATCTCTCCGCATGTCCTAGGGAGATGGTTGTAATGCTCTATACCCCTCTACAAGAACATCATAGGACAGTGTCAGACCCCAGTTAGGAACATCCATCCATTGCCTGGCGTAATGAGCTACTCCTTGTGGCATGCACTAAACAATGCCATACTATCTATATACCTGACGGAGCAAGAATCTCTCAAGAACAAAGGGAGTCTGACCAATGAGATATATGGAATCACACAAAAACCCCAATATTGCAGCATCCTCATCCCACTCCTCATAGTCAAGGTATGGGCGCTAGATAACTATCTTCATGTCATCAAACACCCGTCTCCTATGCTCTAACTTTCCCATTCGGGCTTGCGTAAATTGACCACTGTATCGGAAAACATATGGTCTGCCAGCTGGTCTATTTGCAACTGGAAATGATTGACAAATGGAAAAATGCTCCCAAGCCCACACCTATAGCAATGTCATCCCAGCAGATAGACTAAGTGCATCTAAGTACACCACTGAATGTAGATCATGGTATAGATGCGCTAACATGCACATCCCCCACACATATCTAGTACCATGTACCATCATGCTCTCAAGTGTCCTACCCCAGCCAATGAGGAATCCCTTTGACCTGTGATCAGGGCAAAGGAGTCCTCCAATGAATCTAGCTAACACGGCTAGTAGTGTAGCATAAGAATCTGCAATCCTCTACCATCAAATGGTAGGACCCACTATGGCCTGATCCTAAAACACTCTACGGAGAGCATCCCTACTGCTGGTCCCATGCAAATCATATGTCATAATCTCCCCCATGAATGGAATGCACAATATATGCCACACATCCTCTGGGGTGATTTTCATCTCACCGGTGGGTAGGTGAAAGGTGTTGTGGTCACTATGCCACCTCTCAGCCAATGCGTTCAACAAACCCCGATTAATCCTAATCTAGGGCATATCAAGTAAACTCGTAAGACCACATTGGCCAATCACCTGAAGCTCATCTGGTGTCAAGTGAGGTATGAAATTGGTCATCTGCAGAAATCTCTCTCACATATGGAGAGTACCCAGATCCTCCTATAATCATAACAAAAAAAATTTACAATCAGTGAACTATGTCAAGGAATCAAAGGTCATTCTATTATCAGTCTATTTCAAAATCTTTGGTATGAATTTTTGATCCAAATTCATAGGCGAACATCAAACCTCACCTATCATGAGGTTTTCAAATCATCAACAAACCTCACCTATCATGAGGTTCATCAAAACATTATCTAGATCTCGCCTATCATGAGAGTTAGTCTTATTTAAATCATCGAATCCAACATCAAGAATGTGGATTATCAATCATACCATTTAGAAGAATGGACATAATCAGAATTGACAAACTCAAGGTTCACTAAGTCAAATTTCTAATTCTGACATGGAAGTGCTAAAACAGGCTTCCAAAGTGCTAAATGTCAAAAGCACTAAATCAGTGACCCAAAGCGCTAAAACCATGAAAGCGCTATTTCAGCACCCAAAAGCACTAAAATAGGCTTCTGAAGGGCTACTTTTTCACATCAAAGCACTACAACAGATCGTCAAAGCGCCACTTAACTAGAAGTGCTAGAACAAACTTTGAAAGCGCTAATTTACCGACCCAAAGCACTAAAAGTTTGAAAGCGCTAGAATCCAGCTTCAAAGCACTAATCTTTGGCTCCTAAGTGCTAAATCACGGAAAGCGCTACATTATGACATGAAAGCGCTAGAGTTTTCAACACAAGTGCTAAAACTCAAAGAGCTAAACTAGCTACCAGAAGTGCTACATCAGGATGTAAGCGCTACAGCATGGCTTCAAAGTGCTGAAACTAACCTAATTACGCCTAGGAGCTAAAAAGCATAAAAAACAAAAAGGCATGAATTACGAGGTTGAGGGGTACATATCGGAAGTCCATACACAGGCAGCCATCTGTGACGTCGAACGTGCTCAAATTGGTGAGTGTGGTAGGGGATAGGCATCTCACTCCAGCTGGCTAAAAAGTCTTTATCACTAGGATTTTTTAGCTCAAAAAACAAATTATGATTTTGAAAATGACCTTTTGCACTATTTATAATTTTGAAAAGGTATTTTTGGTGGATTTTATTACATTTTGATTAATTTTATCCATGAAATTAATTAAAAATCATTTGAAAGCTCTATTTCATCTTCAGTTTGTCAGGAGATAAATTATTTTAAAATCAAAACAATATAAAATCATCAGAAAATCATAAATTTTTGAAAATTTCAAAAAAAAAAATCATCAAATCATTAATTTATCTCCTGAGGCGGCATCTTATCATCAAATCATTTGAAAATCATGTCTGGGGCACACAAAATTATTATCATCTAAAAATCATGTTTGGGGCATACATAATTATTATTTTCATATCATCAATCCTGGTAGTAGCAGCAAAATATTTCTTCGAATCAACGCGTAAACACATCACTTCGAAGAGGGGCAAAATGTATACACCTAAAATTGGTCTAGAGCATCCGATTAATTAAATACGAATTATTTGATTAATTATCCTAATTTCCTCTACTATTGAAGAAATAAAAATATTTATTTAATATAGTTCACATTCACTTTCTTCATAAATTCTTCTAAATCTTGTCTTAATTAAATAAACAAAGATAAATACTTTGTTCGATTTAATTATCATTTCCTTATTTCAATCTATCACATCATTTCTAAATTAATTAAATAAAGATCAAAACACTTTATTGATTAAATTGCCATTATTCTTCTATTATTAATTTAATAAACAACTATCCTATAGTTCGCTTTATTAAATTATTTATCTCTCCTTTGTTAATTCAAATAAATCAAAATATTTGAATTGTTGCACAAAGAATATTCCATCCATATTCTCTCAAAAATGAATTAGATTTCCTATGTCTAAACCATGTCTAATTTATGTCAAAATTATGTCAAATTAATTGATTGAAACTTCATGGGAAGTTTTGGAGACAAATTGGAGACAAATTTGGAATTTGATCTCTCAATCCTCTTCCATCAATCCTTCCTCTTCTCTTGCCTGGTGTTTTCATGGGTAGAGACAATCTCCATCTTTCTCTCAATCTCCTCAATCTCTCACCATTCAATTCTCCAGATTGAATCCAAGCCTTTCAAAGCTTTCCATGTGCATTTATGCTGCCACGAAATCTATAAATAAAGCCTCATTCAACCAAGAAAATAGATCCAGATAATCAATCTTTTGCACTCTTACTCTACAGGAATCCAGACATCAAGCATCAAGCATTTACATATCAAGCATATCCAGCAATCAAGCTTCAACCATGGTTGCCTATTGTAGCTTCAATTATCTGTTTCATGTCTATGTCATGCTAGTTTAATTGATTTATCATTTAGCATTACATTATCATCATCTCGTTCTTCAGATAGTCATTTTAATAGTCTTATTTGCCTACACAATCTGAGAGCAATTTAGATTTAATAAATCTTTGGAGATAGAGAGTAATAGGATGCTTTCAATTGATTACTTTGTTGAATTAGTTCAATTAGTTTAATCATTGATATAATGTCGTATTAAGAAGTTTTTTGATTTCATTCACATATTTCACCACTTACAATTTGTACTCTCTTCATTGTCTTCATTTGCAATCACCGCATAAATGTGCCCTGCATTGAAATGTTCATCATGTTATATTTATTTACTGAGAAACATATTAAAATTTTTAAGATATATTACCTGGTTCTAGTAGGTCTGATACATGATCAAATTCAATGGATTATTGCATCTCCATGATTTGTAGAGCCCTCAAGACCTGATAAGTGTTAAGTGGGGTTAGAGTTCTTATAGACCATTCGTCAACCCACTTTTTTGACTCGCAATCATTCCATGATTGAAGTGTACACTCATAACAAAAGTATGTCATCTTCCTTGTATACATAGTCCATGTACCTACATTGGAGCTTCTAAAAGAGTAGCTCACTCGATCCTGTTAGTGTACAAAAATCCTCATATTTTTCAATGTTAGTATCATCTACTAAATGAAAAAATATATGAACTAAAGAATTACTTTGACTACCTAGACCCATTGCACCATTGCACCACTAGAAAATTGATCTTGCATATGTCAAATTTACATTTTTTGTGTACTTTAACTCTTCTCATGACAGGGCTCTTTTGATACATGCACCTGCTCCATCATGCTCCCACTATCCATGTTGAGCCTCTAAGAAGTTCCACATATGCTGAACAACACTAATCCTATGCATCCTGCTCAACTAGTAAAACATTCTTGCATTCTTGAATGGTGATGTACAATTATCTGACCATATGATATGTTGAATAAATGGTATGCCCCTACTAGCCAGATCAACATAGAACATATGAAATCAACCTTGAACAAACTTTGTAGAATGTGTGCGATCATCACTGATATAAAAGTGATACTCCCTCAATACTTTCCTATTTTCCTATGTACTATCATTTGCATGAATGAATGCTATATGCAAAAATATAGCAACCTCCACGGATTTTTAATACTATGTTTGCACGTCATTATGTGGTTGTAGTGTGTAGTTCTCAATGAAGTGAACAACTAAAATGATATGAGGAAGTGGAAATGTGTCCTTGCATAGCTTGAACTATGAGTCCATCCATTGTACTCTATGTGTATACCTTGCATAATCATATACCACCTAATCACAAAAAATTCCCATAAACTGATACACTGGAATCTTATCACTGAACAATTCACACTTCTTTTCTTCTTTCCCATCTTTTAGACTGTATGCCACTATCCTACATTTTCCAAATTCCACAATTTTGTCTCCAATTGTGTGTGTACTAGCCATGTGTTGGAAAATTGGAAAATGTTGCATGCCACCACAATGATCACATGTGCCATCCAAACATGATTTTTCTGTAAAAAAATTGACCATCCTCTCTTTCATATAAAATGGAAGTCAAAAATTTCCTTGACGATTTAGGTGGAGCCATTATGTTACATTCCTGTAAAAAATTGTTAGTATGCATATTTGGACATATAAGTCGATAAACATCATAATGGTTAGAAAATCCCATATGAACCCTACAACAAAAATTAGTGCATGTGTGATTTATTTTGACATAAAAAGGCTTTAGCATTTCAAAATATCTTCGACATATTTTAATTTCAAGAAACTTTTTGTACAAAAAAAAATAAAATTGGGTTTGAGTGGTATCCAAATAATGAATTGGATGTGGCTCATGGTTTTTACTACCAATTCTTCTTCTTACAATATCTCTTTGATTAGGATAGGTCCTTGTGTTATCGTTCCAACAATTCACAATTAAATATCTCAAGCATTGAGCAATTCTTGTGTCTTTCTATGGCACTCTACCTGAAAAATTCCCATAACTCATTACTATTTGGATCCTCCACTCTTTCATGCCTTCCTTTGGCTCTCATTAGAGATGATCTACTTATTTTCAAAGACTTACTTGCCTTTGTAAGGTTCACCTTGTTCCTTGTTTGACTTCTTAACAGTGTTCTTATCATTACATGTCGTGTGGCCCAGCTATCCTTCATGCGTGAGGTGGAACCCATGCTCTTGTATGCACTCATCAAGTTATTTACAATGGAATTTTCACTTGATTCATTCAAAACTCTTAGCCCAAGAGCCTTCATGGTGGGCCTAAATTTGAGTTGCCTCATCATTTCAACAAATAGTTGGCATCTTTCACCCTCACTTAGCTTCGCAAAAACCAAACTCCATATCCTTTGTGCATATCTTTGACATGTACATTTTGGAATCTTATTAGGCATCCATTGAAAAATATTGGAATCAATATCAATAAAAATGTAGGTTTTCTATGTAAAAATCTAGGAGGAGCTCTCAAATTGAAATTTGTGTCAATATTGGGAAGGTCAGCAACATCGGGGATAGATTGTGTACCTTCAATTGGAGGTGCAATAGGTGACATACCTTGAGATTGACATGTAAATTATGTTGTACCTCCAACTTGAGATGTCATTTGTGGAGTGCCTTCAAATAGAGATGTGTTTGCTGATGTACTTTCAAAACACAATTTTTTTGATGGTGTGTCTTCAATTGGAGATGTGATTTTTGATGTACTTGGAGAACCACATGTTTTTGTCAATGTATATTCAACTGAATATGTGCACTGAGCTTCACTTATGGTTGATGATGTTCCCCCAAATTTTGTATCCATTCCTATCCTTCCACGAACTTTCCTCATTTCTGCCCTTTGTTTTTCCAATTTGACATTTCTCTTAGATTGCATTTGAATTTGTGGTTGGGCTGCAATTCCTATGCTTCATGAGCTACATTTTTTTTATTCTCTTCTCCTTGCATTTTTAGTTGCACGTCATTTTGGTGTTAGAGGATTTAGTCATTTCCTCGACATGAACTTGAATGCTACATGTTCACAAACACACATAGAACAAAAGTAAGTTATGCATTTTACAAAAAATATTGATATCGCTGATTACATTGCATTAAATATGAAACACACCAAAGAATTTTATGAAAGAAGGAAACAAGTTGTTTGGGATTATCAAACATGTATATGCTACACAATATTTTTCATACATGATGGAGTTAGATGTTTTCAGGGTTAAATATTAGAGTAGGGATTTTGAGTGTGTTTGAAGAGTTGGAAAAGTACCTAGAGGCTGATGTATTGCATGTAGGGATCCAAAATGAACTTGTTCAAATATTTAGAGGAAGGCTCTTAATAGACTTACACACAACTTGATCACTTAACTTACCAAGAAACACCATTTTTGATGTAGAGGGGTGGAAACCATTCAATACAAAAAAACCAATGAGAATCAATCAAATTCCAAAGTAAAACTAGATGTTCAACTAAAAATCCCAACTTATACCAAGCTTTCCCTTGTAGCATAGGTAACCCAGTTCAAGGGACTCTGCACCAATATTTTCAAAAAAACTTGACAAAAATCAGGGATGATTAAGATACCCATTTACAAGTTATTAAACATAGGTAGACCCTAGCATCAATTCCTTTGGACCAAAATTGACTTCCAATAGACCCACCTTGGAAAAGGCTATTCAATTGGCCTAATTTACAAAGGGAGTACCTTCTAAACACTACATATTCACTCAAAACCCTCAAAAACAAGTATTTTATGTGTCAAAACCTCCAATTTCCTTATTTTTTTCTAGGTCCAAGACCTCTAGACCCCTAATACAGCAAACCCTCAATTTCAAGTAAAATACTTGGGATTTTAATGAGAATCCTATCTCCCAGATCTGCTAGACCCATACAAAGCACCAAAGACACTTACCAGACCATGCACATGGTGAATAATACATTACATGGATAGTCCTTCCCAAATTTTGTCAAAACACCACTTGAAGCCCTAATTTTCACCATGAAAAGACCCTGCTACATTCCTACAACATCATCCCAAAAACCCAACCTTGACCTCACAACATTATAAATAGGTTAGGCATGTATTTTAAATGTTACAGGATCCATTCCACAAGTTACAATAGGCAGAAAAAGTGTAATGGGTCAAATTACATAATGAAACCCCTCAACTCAAGAACACTGTGAAAGTAGGTAGCAGTAGTAAAAACAATATAAATTTCACTATACAAAGAGTTAGAACCTCTAAATAGATGAAAATGAAAGCTAATTAATTGATCTACAACATCCAACTAGTTTCATATCATCTTAGATTTTGTATAGGTTGTACAACAACAAGAAAAGTGAGAGAAACTAGTAAATTTCTAGAAAATAATGTTCTTCTTGTTAAAAAAATGGGGTACAAATCAACCAAAAACCTCTCCTTCGAGGAATTGAAGATTATTAAACATATTTTTATTTAATTTCAACTCCCTCAAACACTGCAAATTTTGCATCTCTTAGCAACTTTTCTAACCACATATAGCCAAATTGCAAGCTATGACACAACTGAACTCCCTTAGCTCCAAATAAATTATAAAATGGTCTAATTGACCTTACTGAACACAATATACTCAACATTAACTAAAATCCTAGCATTTGACCATGCTCACAAAAGATGACATTTTTGACAAAATTGAGCTTACACAGTGCTGCTACACCAGAGGTCTGGAACGTTGATTTTGAAGTTGCGGACCTTTTGACTATCATTATTGAACTTGAACTTTTTAAAGGTTATGATGAACGATTCATGGATTAGATTCTCTAGTAATATTTATTTTATTTAATTTTGTTATGAGTGACTATTGTATGAATACAATATTTTAAGCAGTAGACTTACATATGGTGGGTTTTGTTAAAATCTTCCAAAGGTTTGGAATGGTTGAAAAGCATAGCTTGTTATTTATGGATGATCTTTGTTTTGTTTTAGATGTTAATTGGTCAGTTCAACATTGAATTGAGGTTTTTGAGATTGAATATTGTTTGAAACTAATCTAATTAAATGATTGTTGAAGGTTTAGTCTCCCTTTTCTGCATCACTTACCTAGGGCATAAGTTGTTGCCACCTAAATGGAAACTAGAGACTCTTGTGTTTATTTTTCTCAAAACCAGATTTTTTATTGTCGACGAATTCATGAAGAATATGAATTCAAAGAAGGGTTTTTGATGCTATATCTTAGAATTATTCACTATTTCTTTGGCAATGAGGTAACTTAGAAAGAAAATAAGTATTCTCAATTGCACAAAATTTCCCATTTTTTTATTTATTAGAAAGGTAAATAGTATGAATGAATGGAAACTTGCATTAACAACTATGTCAACTCAATTGAATTTATCTAAGCACATGTGATGAAGGTGAATTTTTTATGGAACAAAAAAATTAGTGGGAACTTGTGTTAACATTGATGAAAGCTATTAGGTATTCCAAATTAGATGAATTATTTTTTTTTTCCAAATTAGTTGAAAAAAGAATGAAATGCAGTAAACTCCACTAGCCATGCTAGAAATGGACTACTATAAGCAATGCAAATAGAATTCATAAGTAAATGTCATGTTTTTCATTTTTTTGCTCTTCAAACTCATAAAAAATTGAATTTTTTAATGCAAATCCCATCTAACTCAATGTTGAATTCTATGTCCAATTGTTATGATTAATAAAATCATTAAGAAAATTTAGTTTATATTCTTAAAAAAAAATATATATACTAAATATAAACATTTCAATTTAGAAAAATGAATATATTACCTTAGACAATTTAAAATGATGTAGAAACTTTAAAATGTCTTCTTCTACATTGTCTACCATGCATATTGGTGGTAAAAAGGTGATGGATCAAGCATAGATTGGTACAATATGAAGTCAAGTGCATAAAAAAAGGCATTTTTGACTCGGATAAAGCATTGAACTAGAAAAATACATGAGAATATGGGCCTGAATCATGGGGTCAAGCCTTACTTTACCATTTCAAGTTAAAATACATTTGGCGAGCACCAAATATGTCATTTTGAAAAGGAGAGAACTGAGAGAGAGGGAGAGAGACAAAGTGGGAGAGAGATAGAGGGAGTGAGAGAGAGAGGGAGTGGAAGAGAGAGAGAGAGAGAAGGGGTAGTAGGGAGAGACTTGAGAGAGAGAGAGAGGGGGAGGGAGAGGGCATGGGAGGGAGAAACCTAAGAGAGAGAGAGGGAGAGAGGGTGGTATGGAGACACCTGAGAGAAGGAGAGGCAGTCAAAGTGGGAGAGAGGGGGTGGGATAGAGAGACCTAAGAAATTAGGGTGGGAGCTAAGTGAGGCATGACAGAGAGGGATTGTGAAAGAGGGCATTGGAGTGACACTAATTAGTGTAGGTAGCATGGGAGGGAGTGAGACCCAAGAGAAAAATAATTAAGAGAAAATAATTTATTCAGTTATATGGTGGGGGGAAGACCTAAGAGAGGGAGTGGGAGGGAGAGGGAATGGGACCCTTAAAGCGTGAACCCTATACCATTACCCTTAAACCCTAATCCATCAATCCCCATACCCTCTGAATCCCTCAAACCTAAAACTTGAATTTCTCAACCTCACTACAATCTTAATCCCTCAACCCTTAACCCTCAACTCTCAACCCTTAAAACCTAATCCCTTAACCCATATACCCTCTTAATACCTCAACCATCAACCCTCAACACTTAAAACCTAATCCCTATACCCCTATACCCTCTTAATCCTTGAGCCCTGAACCCTTAACCCTTAAACCCTAATCCCTCAACCCCCAAACCCTCTTAATCCCTCAAACCTCAACCCTTAACCCTTAAACCCAAATCCCTCAACCCTCATACCCTCTTAGTCCCTCAACCCTCAACCCTTAACCCTAATCCCTCAACCCCCATACCATCTTAATTCCTCAACCCTCAACCCTTAACCCTTAAAACCTAATCCCTCAACCCCCATAGCCTCTTAATCCCTCGGCCCTCAGCCATCAACCCTTAAACCCTAATCCCTAAACCCCTATACCCTCTTAATCCCTCAACCCTCAACCCTCAACTCTAGACCCTTAAACCCTAATCCCTCAACCCCCATTACATCTTAATACCTTGACCCTCAACCCTTAAACCCAAATCTGTTAACCCCCATACCCTCCTAATCCATCAACCCCCAACCCTCAACCCTTAAACCATAATCCATCAACCCCTCTACAATCTTAATATCTCAACCCTTAACCATTAACCTTAATACGTTAAACCCTAATCCTTCAACCCCTATACCTTGTCAACCCTCAACCATTAACCCTTAAACCCTAATCCATCAACCCCTATACCCTCTTAATCCTTCAACCCCTCAACCCTTAACCCTTAAATCCTAATCTATCAACCCCCATACCCTCTTAATCCCTCAACCCTCAACCCTTAAACCCTAATCCCTCAACCCATATACCCTCTTAATCTCAAAACCCATCAATCCTTAAACCCTAATCCCTCAACCCTTGTACAATCTTAATCACTCAACCCTTAACCCTCAACCCTCAATGCTTAACCCTCAACCCTTAAACCCTAATCCCTCAACCCCTCAACCCTTAACCCTTAAACCCTAATCAGTCAACCCCTCTATAATATTAATTCATCAACCATTAACCCTTACCCCTCAACCCTTAAACCCTAATCCCTCATAACCTATACCCTCTTAATCCCTCAACCCCTCAACCCTTAACCCTTAAATCCTAATCCATCAATACCCATACACTCTTAATCCCTCAACCCTCAACCCTTAAACTGTAATCTATCAACCCCTATACCCTCTTAATCCGTCAACCCTCAACCCTCAACCCTCAACCCTTAAACCCTAATCCATCAACCCCTATACCCTCTTAATCCCTCAACCCTCAACCCTTAAACCCTAATTCATCAACCACTATACCCTCTTAATCCCTCAACCCTCAACCTTCAACCCTTAAACCCTAATCCTCGAACCCCTATACCCTCTTAATCCCTCAACCCTCAACCCTCAACCCTCAAACCCTCAAACCCTAATCCCTCAACCCTCAACCCTTAAAACCTAATCCCTCAACCCCTATACCCTCTTAATCCCTCAACCCTCGACCCTAATCCCTCAACCCCTATACCCTCTTAATTTATCAACCCTCAACCCTTAACCCTTAAACCCTAATCCATCGACCCCCATACCCTCTTAATCCCTCAACCCTCAACCCTTAAACCATAATCCATCAACCCCTATACCCTCTTAATCCCTCAATCCTTACACCCTAATCCCTCAAGCCCTATACCCTCTTAATCCCTCAACCCTCAACCCTTAAACCCTAATCCATCAACTCCTCTACAATATTAATCCCTCATCCCTAAACCCTTAAACCATAATTCCTCAACACCTATACCCTCTTAATCCCTCAACCCTTAACCCTTAAACCCTAATCCATCAACTCCTCTACAATATTAATCCCTCAACCCTAAACCCTTACAACCTAATCCCTCAACCCCGATACAATCTTAATCCCTCAACCCTTAACCCTTAAACCCTAATCCATCAACTCCTCTACAATATTAATCCCTCAACCCTAAACCCTTAAACCCTAATCCCTCAACCCCTATACCCTCTTAATCCTTCAACCCTCAACCCTTAACCCTTAAGCCATAATCCATCAATCTCTATACCCTCTTAATACCTCAACCCTAATCCCTTAAACCCTATACCTCTTAATCCCTCAACCCTTAAACCCTAATCCCTCAACCCCTATACCATCTTAATCCCTCAACCCTTAGCTGTTAAACCCAAATCCATCAACCCCCATACACTCTTAATCCCTCAAACATAAACTGTTAAAACCTAATCCCTCAACTGCTATACCCTCTTAATCTCTCAACCCTCAATCCTCAACCCTTAATCCCTAATCCCTCAACTCCTATACCCTATGAATCCCTCAACCCTCAACCCTCAACCCTTAAACCCTAATCCATCAACCCTCATACCCTCTAAATCCCTCAACCCTCAACCCTTAAACCATAATCCCACAACCCCTATACCCTCTCAATCTCTCAACCCTCAATCCTCAACCCTCAACCCTTAAACCATAATCCATCAATTCCCATACCCTCTCAATCCCTCAACCCTCAACCCTCAAACCATAATCCCTCCACCCCTATACCCTCTTAATCCCTCAACTCTCAACCCTCAACCCTTAAACTCTAATCCCTCAATCCCTATACCCTCTTAATCCCTCAACCCTAAACCCTTAACCTTTAAATCCTAATCCATCAACCCATAGACCCTCTTAATCCCTAAACCCTTAAACCCTAATCCCTCAACCCCTATACCCTCTTAATCCCTCAGCCCTCAACCCTCAAACCTTAAACCCTAATCCCTCAGCCCATATTCCCTCTTAATCCATCAACCCTCAACCCTTAAATCCTAATCCCTCAACCCGTATACCCTCTTAATCCCTCAATCCCTCAACCCTCATCCCTTAAACCCTAATCCCTCAACCCATTTACAATCTTAATCCCTCAAACCTTAAACCCCAATCCCTCAACCCCTATACCCTCCCAACCCTCAACCCTTAACCCTTAAACCCTAATCCCTCAACCCCTATACTCTCTTAATCCCTCAACCCTCAACCCTCAACCCTTAAAACCTAATCCCTCAACCCCCATAACCTATTAATCCCTCAACCCTCAACCCTTAACCCTTAAACCCTGACCCCTCAACCCCCATACCCTCTTAATACCTCAACCCTCAACTCTTAACCCTTAAACCCTAATCCCTCAACCCCTCTACAAAATTCATCCCTCAACCTTTAAACCCTAACCCTCAACCCTTAAACCCTAATATGTCAACCCCTATACCCTTTGAACCCTCAAACCTTAACCCTTAAACCCTAATCCCTCAACCCCCATACCCTTTGAATCCCTCAGCCCTCAGCCCTTAGCCCTTAGCCCTCAGAGCTTAATCCCTAATCTCTCAACCACTATACCCTCTTAATCCCTCAACCCTCAACCCTCAACCCTTAACCCTTAAACCCTAGTCCCTAAACCCTGATACCCTCTTAATCCCTCAACCCTTAAAACCTAATCCCTTAACCCCTATACCATCTTAATCCCTCAACCCTCAACCCTCAACCCATGTACCCTCGTAATACCTCAACCCTCAACCCTTAAACCCTAATTGCTTAACCCATATACCCTCTTAATACCTCAACAACTCAACCATCAACCTTTAAACCTAATCCATCAACCCCTCTGCAATCTTAATCCATCAACCCTTAAAACCTAATCCCTCAACCCCTATACCCTCTTAATCCCTCAAACCTCAACCCTTAAACACTAATCCCTCAACCCCCATAGCTTCTTAATCCCTCAACCCTCAACCCTCAACCCTCAACCCTTAACCCTTAATCCCTAAACCCTTTACTTGAGAGAGAGAGGGAGAGGTGGTGGGAGGGACATACTTGAGAGAGAGGGATAGGGAGAGGGAGAGATAGAGATGGAGTGAGAGAGGGAGGGAGTGGAAGAGAGATAGAGTGAGTCATTGTGAGAGGGAGAGGGTGTAGAAGTGGGAGACTTGACAAAGAGAAAGAGAAATATAGGGTAGGATAGAGATACTTGAGAGAGAGAAAGAGGGAGATAGGGTGGGAAGGAGAGTCCTAAGAGAGAGGGAGAGAGAAAAAGTGGGAGAGAGATAGAGGGAGTGAGAGAGAGAGGGGGAGAGAAAAAGTGGGAGAGATATAGGAGTGAGAGAGGGAGTGGGAGAGAGAAAGAGGGGGAGAAGGAGAGAGAGAGTGTGTGTGTGTGTGGGAGAGAGACAAAGAGGGAGGGAGAGGGGGTGGGAGGGATAAACCTAAGAGAGAGGGAGAAACTTGAGAGAGAAGGAAAGGGAGACAAAGTGGAAGAGAGGGGGTGGGAAGGAGACCTTAAGAGAGTAGGAGAGATATGGAGTGAGAGATAGAGGGATGGTAGAGATAGAATGAGTGAGAGAGAGAGCCTTGAGATATGGAGAGGGGGTGGGAGGGAGAAGGAGTACTCTAGGGAGAGGGAGTACTCAGGATAGAGGGATTCGAGAGAGATGGATGGGATGGGGGAAGATACATGAGATAGAGGGAGAGAGAGAGAGTGGGAGAGGGTGGAAGGGAGATATCTGAGAGAGAGGGAGAGAGATAGAGGGAGTGAGAGAGAGATAGGATGTGGAAGAGAGATAGAGGGAGTGAGTGAGAGAGACAAATAGAGATGTTAAATAAGGAGAGGGGGTAGATGGGAGAGACTTGAGAGACAAAGAGGGAAGGAGAGTGGATGGGAGGGAGAGAGTTGAGAGAGAGAGAGACAAAGAGAGAGTGGGAGGGAGATAGAGGGCATGAGAGAGAGGGAGAGGTGGTGGGAGGGAGATACTTGAGAGATATGGAGAGGTAGATGAAGACAAATAGAGGGATTGAGATAGGGAGGGAGTGGAAGAGAGATAGAGGGAGTGACTATGAGAGGGAGAGGGGGTAGAATAAAGATACTTGAGAGAGAGAGAGAGGGAGAGGGGGTGGGGGGGAGAGACTTGAGAGAGAGGGAGAGATACATAGTGGGAGAGAGTGAGAAAGAGGGAGTGGGAGAGAGAGAGAGGGGTGATGGAGAGACCCGAGAGAGAGTGAGAGAGAGAGGGAGAGAGATAGAGTGGGTGAGAGAGAGGGAATGGGAGAGAGATAAAGGGAGTGAGTGAGTTAAAAACCTAAGAGAGGGAGGGAGTAGGAGGGAGAGACTTGAGAGAGAGAGAGACAAAGAGAGAAAAATAACAACCTAAGAGAGGGAGATGGAGTGAGAGGGATAAAAAGACTAAAGAGGGAGAGAGAGAGGGAGATTGAGAAAGGGGGTTGGAGTGAGATAGATTTCTTTAGGTACCTATGTGGGAGAGAAAGAGGCCTGAGAGAGGGGATTGGACTAAGAGAGTAGTCTAGGTTACGTGGGAGGGAGTGCGACTTGAGAGATAGAGAATTCTAAGGGATAAAGAGTTATCCAGTTACGGTAACAAGTTAGAGAAGGTATGAAAGGTAAAACCTTGACTATCCATCTACGATCATAAACTGTGCAGTCTAAGCATTATCAAAGTTGTTCACCAAAGAGGGTAAATTCTAGTTCTATGCAAAGTAGGCCATTTGGCACTCGCCAAATGACTCATCACATTTGGCGCATGCCAAATTTGGTGCACACAAAATGTGATGATTCATTTGGCGCTCACCAAATGGTTTGCTTTTGATGTGTTAAATAATAGGATTTGGTAAATTTTCTCATATTTTCGTCTATGCTCCCTGTCTCATTTGCATGTCTTTCAATGCAAGTTCATTAAAAAACCATGATAGCATCAACCTCTCTCTTAGCTATCTAAATATATAACTCTTTTTTCATTTTGATTTAGTTAAGTTTTTGATCCATGGCTTCTATTGTAAATGCCTTTGTTTTTGGTCAAAAACCAACATGAACTAGGTTTAAGATAGATTTTTACACATTCATTGGAACGTGAAAAAAATTATATTTTTTGAAGCTAGACTCCATTCTACACATGATGAAAAAAAAACAATTTTCAATTATTTTGCAAAAACTTGGAGGGGAGCACGCTCAAATTTGAGCTTTTCAGGATGTTTCCACTTTCAAAATTCATAAAATATTATATATTAATTAGAAAAATTATCTAAAAGAAGGAGGATAAACTACATGGTGTCAGCTAATTTCTCACCATCTGGATTTTTGAAATTCTAAAAAAGAATTAATCGAAAAGGGGGGAGCCCTCAGGTGCTATGCTATTTTTTTTTTAAAAACAGGACGTGTTTTGCCCCCACCCCCCCCCATTTTTGAGACCCTTAATGTTCATTAATTTAAAAAATAAAAGTAGCTTATAAACTAGAATCAAAGCACTTCAACTTTTGTTCTTGCTGCATCTTGAAATTTTGAGCGTAACTATCTTCATTTTCTCCTGCAAATCAGATTTTTTTGTTTTCAGAAAAAAAGTGGCATCTTAAGAGCCAAAATTGTGACACAGAAATGTGCACTTACCCAGTGATCCTCTTCACTTCTTACAAAACCCAAATTTAATGAAAATGAATCAAACTTCTAGTACCACATCCTAGGTGACTATTTTAAACCATATAGAGACTGTTTGAACCTACAAACAAAGTTTTATTTTCCTTTCACAACAAAACCATTAGGTTGTTGAATATAAATTCCTTCCTTAAGATCCCCATGCAAGAAATAAATTTTAACATCCATTTTTTCTATTTCTAAATCATAAGCAACAACAATGGATAAAACTAATCTAATATAAGTTAACTTAGCAACATGAGAGAATATCTCACCAAAATCAACTCCCTCTGTTTCAGAGTAGCTCGTGGCCACTAATTTGGCCTTTTACCATTCCAGCTTACCATACACACAAAACTTATTTTTATATACCCACTTACAACCAATGGACTTTCTTCCTTTGGGAAAACTAACAAGATCTTGGGTATCACAATTCTTCAAATAAATCATCTCATCTTGCATGGACTTCATCCAAGACTCGCATTATTCTAAAGAGAGAGCCTCCCTGAAAGATCTAGGTTCATCATCAATACATAGCAAATAAAATTTACAATGAAAATCAAGTGGGCTATACCTATCAACTATATTTTTTTGTCTTGAAAACCTTCTCAAAGGTGGAGTAAGAGATTCCTCCTCATGTTAATTCTCATTGTTTTCAACTTCTTCTATTACAATAGATTCTTCAAAAGTCTCTTCTTCTTTTCCATCTTCTTGTCTATATCTTTGTTCTTCCACATGTGCATCTTCTTTCTTAGTTTCAAAATACATTGTTTTTTACTTTTCCTTTGGTTTCTCATCTTCAAAATTAGCTCTAAATTCCATGAAAAATTACATCTCTAGAAAATATCATCTTTTGTGTTAGTGGATTCCAAATTTTATAACCCTTAACATTTTCACCATAACCTACATAGATCCATTTCAGAGATTTGTGATCCAATTTAGATTGCTTCTCTTTAGGCACATGAACAAAATCCTCACAACCAAAGACCATTAAATTTGAAATTGAAGGCTTTTTACTCAACCACATTTCATAACATCTTTTATCAACAAGAGCTTTAAAAGGATATTTGTTAATTAAATAACAAGTAGTACAAATATCTTTTGCTTAAAATCATCTATATAACTTATCACTACTTAACATGCTCATAGCTTTTTCCATTAATGTATGATTCATTCAAGTTCTACTAGCCCATTTTATTGGGGTGTGTAAGGTGTAGTATTTTTCCTAACAATTATTACATGTTCACAAAACTCAACAAATTCCTTAGAAAAGTATTCATCCCCATTGTTAGATCTCAATAATTTTATACTATAATTTGTTTTCTTTTCAACCAATGCCTTAAATTCCTTAAAGTTGGTGAAAAATTCAGATATTGTATGCATAAAATAAATCCAAGTATATCTCGAGTAATCATCAATGAACGAAACATAATAATGAGATCTACCTAGAGAATTTGTATCCACTAGACCACATACATTTGAATGAATTAGTTCTAACAATCCATTAGCTTTATTAGTTCCTTTAGGAAATGATGACATGTTTTGTTTACCAAATAGAAAATCCTCATATAACTTATTTTTTCCAACAAAATAATCAAAAATACCATCTACTATTTTCTTATCAAGTATGGTCCTATGACCTTTTTCACCAATGTGACCCAATATATGGTGTCACAATATACATGCATTTTCAATGGTAGTTACAAAAGAGGAGTTACAAAAAGTAGAAGCATGTAGTGTAAAAAAAATTATTGTCCAAGATCCTTTAGAAACCACCAAATTTCCTCTTACCATCCTACAACTAGACTTGTTAAATGGGTATGTGCAGGATCATGATGGGCCAAAAAGTGGTGATATGTAGGCCATATGATGGCCCATGTGGCTGACGACTTTTTTTTTACCCAAAATTGATGAAACAAAAAGGGTTTTTAGAGGAAATTCTTAGATTTCCACCAATATAAATTATGCTTTACTTTGAATTTAATAAATAATTATTATTCATTTTCTATTAGAATTACGAATAAAGTCCTGATTGATAAGTTGATTGAAAAACATCTATAACTTTCAAACGACATCACATTTTTTGAATCTAAAACATGCATCACATTATATGCTTTTCATACTATAGGATTAAAAAAAAAAAATGAATTTCATTAATTTTTGACCAAGTTAAGGTGGTTAGACAAATGAGCTTTTATATTTTTTAAAATTTGTAATAAAAAATTCATAATTAATTGTTTACTTGGAAACAAATTATAAAAAAATATGCATCACATCAGGACATGAGTCCTCTACTTATATCTAAAATCTTATAAAAAATAATTATCATTTTATTGTTGTTAGGATGGTCAAACAAGCACCTACTTCTTATTTTTACCCTGAAATTTAATTACTACTGCACTAAAATTTCAAATTTTCACCAAATAGATTTATTTATTTTAAATAAAGGTCTAGAAGTTTAGAAACTAAATTCAATTTGCTAGAGATTCTATTTTTACATTTTTTTCAAATAATATAGATAACATATTCAAATGTTTACGTCAAGTTGTGTAACTCTAATTTTCTGCCTTTTTATTGCCACTTAAGCACCTATTTTTTCCATGATGATCTTGCACATACCCAAATTTCACATGCATTAGAGTATCATTCAACTTGGAAACCAAAATTAAACTTTTTGTAAGTCTTGTAATATGTAAAACACCATCAATGATTTTAAACCCTCCCATCACTGAAACACAACTTTACCTTTCCTTGATCGATAATTTTTTGTGAGCTATCATCACCCATGAAGAGATCTCCTCCATCATATTATTTGTATAGAAAATCACTCCTTATGAGGAGTCATATGGAAGGAAGCACCTAAATCAATAAGCCAAGCATAATTACAAACCGTGTTAGCTAAAATAATCAAAGCATCAAAATCACCATTATCAAAGGAATTTTTCATGGAGGAATCTACATTCTTTCTCTTGTTTCTAAATTCCTTCATCACATGCCCTAGTTTACCACCATTCCAACACTTCACTATGCTCTTTCCAGGGATCTTAGATTGTCCTTTAGACTTATCCTTCTTCTTATCCCCTTTAGGCCCTTTCTCCTTGGACATGCCTCACACATGCAAGGCATCTTGGGAGACACTATGCATGGTTTTTCTCCACATCTACTCTGAAAGAGTAATGAGAATGATATTATCCATCGTAGGTTCTGCACCACCACTAGTTATAACAACAATTAAATTTTCCCAATATTTTGGAAAAGAGAAAATCACTAAAATGCATTTATCCTCATCTTCTATTTTAACATCAATAGATGTGAGCTGACTTATAATCAAATTAAAATTATTCAAATTTTTAGTAATAGAATAACTATCCTTCATCTTTGATGAATATAAACATCTTTTGAGATATAACTTGTTAGAAAAACTCTTAGTTTAGTAGATTTCACCTATCTTCCTCCAAAGGTTATATGTCGTGTCTTATAAAGAGACATTCAGGAGGACAAATATAGTGGGACACAACTGAATGGTCCCTCGAGCCTTCTTGTCTAACTTCTTCCAATATTCATCTAACATGGATGAAGTAGATGGCTTCTTATCAACTAAAACTGGTAACCACTGATCTCTCTCCTGAAGGAGATCCTCCCCTTTCAACTTCCACATCTCGTAACCACTGTCATTGAACTTCTCAATATCTTGATGAGAGGCGGATGCCGTGATATGTAATCTTTCACAAATCTAAAAAACCCACAGCATAAAATCTCTCACTACAACAAAAAACCATCAACACTTTAAAAGGAAAACATCCCTTACTTAACAAAACTGTTAGCTCTGATACCAAATTTTGATTATAAAGGTGAAGAAATCTTGCAATATGAACTTAAATAAGTGAATGAAAATCTGAAATATATGTATATTAGCCTTTTAGCCTTAGTGTGAAGAAATATTGAGAGAGAGAGATAGAAGAATCACAACACATGCAACAACAAATTTACATGGAGAAACCCCGAAGGGAAAAAACTCCACCATCAAAATAGAGGAAATTATTTTACTAATAATTAGATATATTACATGCAGAAATATACTTCTCTTATCGGTCTCTATAAAATCTGGCATCACCCTATTACCCTACAAACCTACAAAACTGAATTGAATAACTCTAGCCCTAATTTAAAGAGATTTGTGAGGATGAAAACCACCATGGTTTCACCAAACAATAGGTAGAAACACCACCTATAAAAACCCACACATCCCTCCTTGAAATGGTTAAAAATACCAAAAATAACCTCTTATAGATGCTCTTATAGCTGTCATAAGGCATCTCTCATGCATGGGCACCTGGGGTCCAAAAATGGAATATTCTCTGATAGGGAATCTATCATACTAACATAGAATCTTATGAAAACTATCATACATGTCAGATTCTCTTACAAAAACCTATTTTGACCAAACAACCTCATTCTAGAAGATTCCAATGTCGAATGCCTAGCTATTTTGTCCTTTTTCGAAAGGACAAATGGTAACTATAACACTACATTTACATTGTCTCTTTCACCACCATTGGTCAAATGATTTAACCTCTTATGGGTAAATGTACAAAAAAATTTAGGAGAATAATTAATTAAAGGATTTACAAGGTTGATGGCATCTAAATCCTAATAGGCACCTCAAATAGGGGGAATGAGACCAATGAAAGTAAAAAATATTTGAAAGAAATAGGGGATGGAATATCATGGGGAGAGGCAAACCATTCCCCAAAAGAATCATCTAAGACTTATTGGAAAGATCCTAAGATAAATAATCTAGTAGGGGAAACTCAAAATTATTGTAAGACATTCATCCCAATGAAAACACAATCGAAGGTTGAAACCTCCTATGTAGAAGAAGCCCTCAATGTCATTATGGGTGACACTCACAAACTCCACAAAGAAATCAACACCAAAATCTAGGAATTGACCAAGTAAGTCACAAGGAAAGAGATGGGACCTCAAGAGGAAGAAGAAGTGACTGGGAAGGAATTGCAGAGCAACATAAAAGAGGATAAAGAAGAATGCTAAGAGAAAGAAGACAATTTCTCACAATCGGAGGAAGAGGAGAGTGACCAATACTCAAATGGAGAAGGAGAATTATAGGAGGAGGTAGAGGACGGAGAGTTGTTTAAGGAAATGATTGTTGAGCAATAAAAATCAAATATAAGCAAACCAAACATAAAAGAGAAGACTAAAAGGGGTCAAAAAGAAAACAAAGCTAAATTGCTAATTTTGCAGGCAATGCCATAGCGCAGAGGAGATTGATAGCTGGGAAGGATGGCCTCCTTCCTAGGGTCGAATGAGGAACACAAAATTGAAGTTCAAGGTCATTAATTCCCCTAACATTGAATGTTATGATCCTCATTTGGCCCTAGGAAGGAGGCCATCCTTTAATGCCTCTAACAAATGACTCATGGTCAAGTGCCAAATTGATTAATCAAACATTGATATAGTTATATATTATTCTAGAAAGTTTTCAGAATTTCTATTTCATGTATCTAGGTCAAATGATCTACTTAGTGTATTTATTTTTAAAAATAATCCCAAAAACTCATTTCAGAAGTAAAAATCTTCAGATATGTAGGACATTTGTTTACGTTTTTGAAGCAATTGCATAAATTAGATAGCTTAATTTTTAATATTAGCATGTTTTCTTTTATGAGATGTGGTTTTGAAATGGTAAATAATGGATTATATAAGTACAAAATTCACTCTTATTAGTTCAATGTAGAGTATAGAGATGAGGTGATTAAGAAAAATGGTAGCCATCCTTCTACTATATTTCTTAGTTATGAAAACATTTTAGAGAAATAGAAACAAATAATTGACACAATCCTTAATATCACCTTTCCTATCAGTCACTCAAACCCTACTATCTCTCCCATGTGTGAGAGTGATATGATACAAGAATATGTACATGCATAGATAATCAAAAAAATCACAATTTCTCTCTAGATACCTCTCCTACAAGTGACAAAGGTGTCTTGGTGAAAGAAGATACAATAATGGAGAATCATGAAAGTCTTAATTTTCTCTCTCCTCCTCCCTCTTGGGAAAATACTATGACACAAGAATATGAGATCATTTCTTCTACTTTACTTAGTCTAAATTCATCTCCCAACAACTCCCCTACTTGTGAGAATTATTTAGCAAAAGAGATAGAAACATGAACGATCATTACATTTATGAAGAGGATATATTGGGGTTAAGATATGCAATGATTGAAATTTATATAACTATTTCTCTCCTTCTAAATGTCCCTAATATTTGGAAATATCTATTTGAACAAAAGGATCCAATCATTGGTAATCTTGAAAATCATAGTTGTTCTTCTCTTGATGCCTCCCTTATTTGTGATAAAGATAATTTACCAAATCTAACCATGGAATGTGATGAAAATTTAGTTTGTTGCTCTCCTACTAGGAAAGATATCATGGTGGAACAAAATGATAATATTGACACGTGTCTTTCAAACAATAGTGATGGTACTTCCTTAGATGAGGATGATGAAGTGACATTAGACTACCCTTCACTAAAATATCATGAAAATAAGTATAAGTTTGGTGAGGTTATGAACATTATAATTCCATCGAGTCCTCTAATTCTTATACATCCTAGAGATCCTTTAATTATTACTTCTCCTAAGGATAAAATCATCCTTTACCCACCCTCAAACTAACCACAAACTCTAAAAAAATTATCCTCATCCTCAAAACAAATAAAAATAATATGTCATAGTAGTAAATTTACAATACTATTGCTCATACATATATTAGGGTAAAAGTACAAAATTGTGTCACACTTTTGACCAACTTATCATCACAAGTGAATTCTAGTATTTGTAACTAAAAATCAATTTTGGTCAAACATATGATCTAGTAAGACTCATTCTAGATAAGTTAAATATTTCCACAAATTTTCCAACTAAAATTGTTGGCTAAATGCATATGTAGCACCATTTTGAGGCCAATTTACTAAAAAAAAGAAATTATTCGAAAAAACTAATGTTTCAACAACTCCTACTCATATAAATATCATTTAAAAAAAAATATGTAAAAATATCTTTTGTACATCCATAAGTGTAGTTTTCAAATAAATATTTATTTTAATAGTTCAATTATTTTTTATATTTAATTTTTAATTTTTACTAAAATTAGGTTATCAACACAAAAATATTAGGTTTATTACCATGCCAAGAAAAATACTAAAAATTATTATTTTTTTTTTAAAAATCATGATGCCCTAGATAAAAGAATCTAGATTAAGATAGTATAATTTATTTTCTAATTTAGATAAAAATTTAATATAAATTTCATGTCGAGTGGAAACAACTATGTTTTAATACACACATTTAAATATTTATTTAAAAATATATATTTATTAAAATTGCAAATAAATATATCCATGCCCTAAAATTTCAAGTTGTAAATATGTACAAAAAAATTAAAGGAGAATAAAATAAAATTTTCTATATGAAGCTTGAAATCTCATGTGAGCTCATTTTTCAACATTTTATAAAAACTAAATTACAATGTTAATTTATAAAAACCTATATTCAAATAATTTTTTAATTTTTACAAAAAAATACAAACATAAAAAATAATAAGAAAAACACATTTCAAAATTCAAAACATATATGTCACTTTCTAGTAATTCAGGTTTAAAATTTAGATTAGTGTTGGTCATTTCCTTTATAAAAATGTGACACAAATTTTTACTTTTACCCATCAATAGAAACAATTTGCAACCACTACAAACAAATCCAACATCCCTCCCATTACCTTAACCTATCTTACTTAGTGCCCCTTGTTTTCCTTTACATAATGGAAAGGAGTATGACCTTGTTGAACAACTTAATAACACTCCTACTAAGATATCATTATAGAACCTTATTCAAGCCTCCCCTTATTACTATAGCATGATTCAAAGAGCCTTAAAATAAGTTCTCACCCCCCTAATATGCAATCAAATGATGTGGTAGCCTAGATTCAAGCTATAACTCTAGACAACTTAGAAATTACTTTCCATTAAGATGAGTTACCTTCATTAGAAGTGAAAAAACAAAATGAAGCTTTTCTTGATAATAGCTTTTTTCAATCGGACATGGATAAAACAAACCATTGTTGACAATGGATCAACCTTTAATGTGTGTAGTGTGACCCTTTTAGATAAGCTTGACATAGATAAATGAAAAATTGAACCTGATACCTTACCGATTTGAAGATTTGTAATGTAGGAAAACAATCACTCGGAGTTATCACATTACCTATTATAGTTGACAAAGTTACATTACAAACCCTGATCCCTATTATTCCTCATGATATTTCTTACAACATCCTTTTAGGAAGACCATGGATTCATGAGATGCATGTGACACCTTCAACTCTTCATCGTAAAATGAAATATATATATAACAAAAAAGTACATATGATCAAATCCGATCCCGAGACTTACAATGTTTTACAACTCGAAAAAGACAAGGAAAATTCTTTGATTAAACATTGACACCAACTACACAAGTGAAAACCATGCCAAAAAAGGATAAAGAGAAGCGTATTGAAGGAGTTACTAAGTTATTAGAAGATGATTGGGGTTCCTTAGATTTCACACCTACATTCATGGGAGAATACTAGATCGAAACAAAATATTTTCAAAAGAGAAAAGAAAAAGCAATAATGTCAACATAAAATTTGAAAGCATTTACTTCAACCAATTTATAAGAAAATACAATATACATAAAAAAAATTAATGACGTTTATTATGAACAACCACCAAATCCAAAATAAATGAAAAATATTTATGGAAGAAGTTATGAAATTATAAAACAACTTAAGTATACTGGAAAAGGATGTGGTATTAGAGAAAATGGTATATGTGTCCCTATAGAGCCTAACATAGAATAAATGACTAATGTTCTTCGCTATTATCCATAAAAAGAAAAAAATAAGCCTTCACTCAATACAAATAATATTACAGAAGATTCCTCTAAGCCAACTTTAACATTAGTGCTACTTGAATTGATCAAATCTAGTGGTCATGGTTATTTTACTTTGAAAGAAATAAAAGAAACAAAGAAGTATCTACTTAACACTAATTTCATCACACACATAACTCTTAGGAAATGTCTTAGTAATGATTGGAGTTCATTATATTTTACACCTTCCTTTAAATAAGAGAACAAAATCTCACCATATAAAGAGTCTTATGTAAGTATGACACCTCTTATTAAGCAAAAGATATCTTTATCACAAAATAAATGAATATATTCTATTGATCAAGAGAGTATCTTGTTGAGTCTCCTCCAAGATTTTTGGATATCTCTCCCTCCAAGAACATTATTTTTTTTTTACTATAAGAGTTCATTTTGTGAATATCATCGAGTTCATGGTTGTTATACTAATGAATGTATGGCTTTGAGTAGTAAAATTCAACACCTTAAGGATTGTGGTGCTCTTCCTTGTGTTGAATCACCTAGTTCCTCTTATTAATACTAATTTTAATCGATCATGTTGAATCATCCTTTTCTTCCACTAAGTGGGGGCAAGAGGGTTAGGTAGCCTTGTCCTCATATAATACTTCTTGTCTCTTTTGGCTACTTGACCACCTTCCATCTATATATAAGAGTAAGCTTGAGATGTGGATAACATGCCTTAAGTTGGATTGCATGTGATGTATTGAGTTATCTTTAGTTGTTGCATTTTGGGGGAAACTCCTTATCCATGATGTAATTTCATTTGACAACATATGACTTGGTATAGGGCTTTCCAAATAAGCTCTCATGTCTTCTTCATTGTCTGCTTTAAAGCAGATTTCTCATAGAAATGGTGTTAAAAATCACTTTAAAGTTGGGGTATACATTGACATTACCTTTCAACATTTATCATGTTTTATTGTGTGATTTTATTTCTTCTTGTGATGCATACTTTTCTTGGTGGTGTCATTGATTTTTATTTCTTCCAAAAGCGTGAAATTTCTTTGATTTTTCTTTTCTTGGAGACAATGGGCACGATGTTCCATAAGAAGAGACCTTCTATCAACTAAGAAAAGTCCCTTTGAAAAAATATTTACTTGTATGTTGTTTATAAGGTCGAAATTCCATTTTTTGGCACCTTGTAAAATCTATTAGGAAGTATAGCTTTGGTATGGTTAGTACATATGAGAGTTGAAAATAGGCATGACTTTCGCATGATGGACATCATTTTCCCCATGTAACCTTTTTTTGGAAAAATAGCTAAGGATTGATCCACATCATGTTGTACAAATAGTCGAGGCTTGGTCCAACTCCCCTTTTTTTTTCTATTTTCTCTTTTCTTTCTTTAAGTCTTTGACATTATATGTTTGTGTATCTTGTCTTGTTGCTTCATATCATACATATTATCTGTGTCCCTTTTTTATTATGTTGGTTTGACATAGGATCTTGGATCTAGGGGCTTGGCCACCTACTTGATCTTTTTCATCCTATACCATCCATATTGGTACACTTAGACCCCTCTTGATGTGAATTTGTCTACTTTAGTGTGATTTTGACGCAAGGTTATCCTCTCACTAAAGTGGGGGCTAAATGTAGTTTAAAAAATGGATCCTTTTACATTTTCACACTTGTTTGGGACCTCCTTATTAAAATTTGGTCTATTTATACCCTAATTGTCCCTATTTTTTGTCCACAAGCCTAATTAAATGCTTTTTTTAAGGATAATTCCAACATTTAACAAAGGGAAAATAATAATTTAATGTTTGAGGTTATGTTTTCAAGATCTAGTGATCTGGGATTCATTTTCCCCTTTGGGTGTATGGGTCCCACCTAGGTCTTGAGGCCTAATTATTTGATAGGCTATATTGTTTGAAGTTTCATCAGGAATTTTGTTAGCCCAACCGTGAATTAGATTTTTTGGCATCAGGGATGTCCCTGTCAATGGTGGCTTGACCAATTTTTTTGTGGTGACATTGAGCTTGGTAATTACATGGGTTGGTAGTGGTGGATTTGGTGTCCTTGATACATGACATATGAATGGAAATTGTTCTCTTGTGCGATGGTTAATGCATCATGTCATTGTTGTATGATGGCAGTGGGAAAAGTAAATGAAATATTCAATGTTACGGTGTGGGAAAGTATACTTTGATTAAGTTGCATTGTCGAAAGAGCCATTGTGGTGTTGGTTTCATAATAGACTATAATCATCACCTTTGGCTCCACTTTTTAGGAGATTGGAGGGTTTTAAAACCATTGTGCTACATAATGTGTAAGTCATTTTTCATGGGTTTTTTGCATAAATGAGTATTAATTTATTGTTTATGTGTCTCATTCTCTCGTTGTTGTTCCTTTTGATAGTAGGTTGGAGATTTTTAAAACTAATGTGTTGCGAAATGTGTGAGAAAGTAAATTGATTAAGTTGCATTATCAAAAGAGCTATATTGGTGTTGGTTTGATAGGAAACAATTGTAAAAATCATCGGCTTCAGCTCCATTTTATAGCATATTGGAGGGTTTTAAGACTGTTGTGATCTAGAATTTGTAAGTCATTTTACCTAGTCATTTTGTGTAAATGATTAATTAATTGTTTACTTATTTCACTCTTTGTTTATTGTTTCTTGTTATATGTTTGTATCTTTGTTGTTATACGCATCTTGGATACTTCAAAGAGATTATGGCTATTTATGGATGGATTTATTGCAGTTAAATCTTCTTTCTTTCACCAAAAAAAATGGCTAGGGTTAATAATTTTTTTCATTTCGTTTATTGTTTTTAGTTATTGTGCTCTAGAATCTATAAGTCATTTTACATGGGTATTTTATGTAAATTATTAATTTATTGTTCATGTCTTTCGATATCTACTTATTGTTCCTTGTTATATGTTTGTATCTTTTTTGTTATACCCTTTTTAGAGACTTCAAAGAGATTATGGCTCTCTATGGATGGATTTATTGTAGTTAAATCTTCTTTCTTTAATCAAAAAATATGGTTCAAGTTAGTAATTTTTTCGTGCTTTGTTTATTGTTTGTAGTTATGTTTATTCATCTTTGGTGGTATACCCATTAACATAGGAGCTATTGTAGATTAGTGTAGGAGTGATTTATTATATATATGTATACACAAGGTTAGTATGAAAGCTGCTAAGTGTTATTCTAATAGTCTTTTAGAATTTATATATGTGTAGAAGCTCCTTATAACAAATTTTTATTTTCCATGGTTATTTTGTCTAGACGGAACATGTTATGTCTCTTGTATGAATATGTTTCCTGATATTCTTGTTTTTTCTCGACTGTTTGAAGTTCCCCATAACCGACTACTCTTCATGGTATTCCTTTTTTTAGTTCTCCATAGAAAATTGTTCATTATCATAATTTTTCTCTTGTATTCTCCATATTTTAAAATTGTACTTAATGTGGGTTTTTGAACATCTATCATATTTTGTGATTGTTAAGTGTTTTTATAATATCTCTTTTCCAGTTTCCCTTTTTTGTCTCAACTATTTGAAGTTCCCCATAAAAAAATGTTCTTCATGATATTCTCCTTTTCTATTCACCATATCAAACTATTTATTATTGTAGTTTGTCTCTTATATTCTGCATATTGTAAAGTTCTATTTAATGTTGATATTCAAACATCTATCACTTTTTTGTCTATAATATTTAGTGCCAAGTATTGTGTATAATATTTAGTAGCCAATAAGTATTATTCTAATACCTCTCATATAATTACTCTATTTTTTTTCTATATATATATATATGTGTGTGTGTATATGTATCTGTCTATGTTTGGAAGCATCGATTTTCACATACAATTGACATTGTATGCATAAATATATGTATTTATATATATATGTATATATAAATAAATATATAAATACACACACACACACACACAAACATATATATACAAATTTATGTGTATACGTATATATATGCATTTTTAGCTAATAGTTCTTTTACACTTTCCCTACTTTTCTATAATATTGAGTGCTAGATAATGGATCTTGAATTTTGAATCGAGAAGCCAATTGTTACATAGATTGCTTGTACTGTATGAATATGTTTCATGACACTCTTTTTCCCTAATGTATTTGAAGTTCCCTGTAACAAATTATTCTATTGTTCTTGTAAGAAGGATTATTTTCAATTTTCTAAATTGAGAGAAATTTCGGGGATTTTGATCATGTGTCATTTTCTTGTGATTTGTATGTTTTCTTCTATGGTTTGAAATATTTTCTAATTTTTTTTATATGTGGACATGTATGTGTGTGAAATTACTTACAAACAACATTCAATGTGAAGAATCTAGTACGAATGGAGAACCTACTGCAAGTGAATAAATGGTTGTTACACCTTGTTGACATATAGATAGAATTTAGGTGCACTCAAATACTCTCCAAAATGAAACTCTATCACTATCTAAAGAAGTTGTAACAACAATTTCTTTGTTAGGCCTAGGTTCTTCATTTGAATTGGGCTTCACAAAAAAGATGTGACCAATAGTAGAGGTAGAAATATATATCCATATATATAGACCAAGACCATTGTGGCTCATTCCATAATGCAAAAACAATAGACAAATAGATAAATTATAAATACCTATTACACGAAAAATCCTATTCATGGTTGGGCTGAAAAAAAATCTCAGCAAACACTTCAAACAAATAAATTGAATAGATAAAAGAGATATTAGAAAGAATAATACTTAAGAGCCATCAAACTAATTTTATCTCCAATATGTGCATGCTTTAACACTAGCCCTTTGCATATATATATGCAATCAATCCTATGTTAATCTGCAATTGGTCCTATGCGAATGGGTGTAATGACAAATATGCATAGAGATAACTAGAACACTAAAGACATCCTATGATCTTCGATTTAATGCTAGGTTTTGATCATTTTTCATTTTCATGTGGTTCTAAAGTTTTTTCCTAATATTTCTCTTTATAGTCTCCCTATTTTTCTTTAATATTTAGTGCCAAAAAATGTGGCTCAAAATATAGAATCGGCAAGCCATTTGTTACATAGATTTCTTGGCTTCTATCAATATGTTTCATGATATTCTTTTTCCAATAATAAATTGTTTATTATTGTAATTTTATGTTTAATGTTGGTGGGTGATCCCACAATAGTGGTTTACAATTTTTGGCCAAACTGGACACTGAAATTATTATTTTTAACTAAATCTTCACATTCGGGCACCTATAGCGGCTAAACCGTGAGGAATTTGAAGATGATGCAAACAAGAGTCTCATCACATTTTTTCTGCAGATTCTAAAACTATTTTTTTCCATTTTTTTGAAATAAGATTGCACTTCTTTTTCCATCTCCCACGAAAAACTGGTTTTTTTCAGAAAACAACATTTTTAAAAAGTGATGCTCACCGTATACAACATAAAGTTTTTTGTATGAAGGATAATTTTTTTTTTTTTTTAATTTATATTTTTAACTATGATATCTAGCACTTTCATTTGGTCTCATAGTTTTTTATTGAATATTTTTTCCTTAATTGAGTTTCGAAGTCAAACCAATCGCAATTCAGACATAGGTGGACTGTATACAACATAACTATTTTTGTATGTATCAAAATTCAATTTATTTATTTTTAATGGACCAAGGGCATCAATACCCAGCACAAAAATATTTTTAAAAAATTATTTTGATAATTTTGTATTTTTCCACATGTGCAAAACAAAGAGCTTGATTTTAGGTGAAAAACCTATGTTTAATAAAATTCAAAAAAACACATACATAATAAAACAAAAAAATATTAAAATTATATTCATGGGATAGCTCATTTCTAGGACTACAATAATCATTTGAAATAATTTTTTAATGAATTCATTTGATCCCCCAAAAGGTAAATCAAAAGTGATTTTTTATCAGCAATTTGATAGGTGTAAAGGAGACTCATTTATAGGTATGGTTTAAAAATAGCAAGGTTCTATCCAAGGGGGTTTGACCTAAGGTAGTTTGATCAAACCCTCTTCAGTTGGAATCCTTAAAATAGAACTTTGAAAGGCTTAAATCATTTTATTTTCTAAAAAATATTTGATTTCACCAAAAATCAATTCCTCTCAAAAATTGTAAACCAACTTTGTGGGATCACCTTGGTTGTTGGTCATCTATCAGTTTCATGTGGTGCTCATGCGGTTTTCTAATATTCCTTTTATAGTTTAGTTGATTGTCAATAACATTTAGTGCCAAATAATGTAGTTTGAATTTAGAATTGACAAGCTAATTTTTACATATATTTCTTATCCTCGATCAATATATTTCAACATATTTTTTCCCCACTGTGTCCTTGAAGATCCCTATGAAAAATTGTTCATTGTGATGGTTCACCTCTTCTAGGTTCTGAAATTTTGTAGACTAGTATGAATTACTAACATGGTGTTGATTTGTACCTTTGGGATTCTTTCAATTTTCTGCATTTATGAATGCTTTCGTACCTCTAGTAAGGTTCTACTTAATGTGGGGTTTTAGTCATCTCTTATTTACCTATTAGTCTTGAGTGTTTTTGTAACAACTATTTTATATTTTATCTATTTCTCTATAATATTTATCACTAGAAAATTTAGCTCCAATTTTGAATTGACAAGCCAACTATTACATAGTTTGCTTGTTTTCTATCAATATGTTTCATGATGTTGTTTTCCCCACTTGCCCATAATGCATTGTTCATTATTGTATTTCACATGTTCTATTCTCTATGTTTAAATATGTTTTGCATGGAATGACACTTTATAAGTTCCTTATTCCACATGGAAATTATGTCGATTACATGTTGCATATATCTCTACTTTAGCGCAGTCCTCCAAAAAAATATGTTCATTGATGCAAACTATATAATGTTCGCATATCAATAACCCAATTTTATTTTCAAACCTTTTCCCATGTATGCTTGTATACTTTGATATAGGATAACATTTAACACTATTTTTTCTTCCTTTAGCATCACTATACAACAACACCAATGTGCATTAACCCTTGTGTGAGAAAACACTTTCCATTCAATGTTATTTTTGACCTTTTCCCTGTGTAATATTTTATACTTTGTCGTAGTACAACATTGAACATTATATTTACTTCCTTCTATGTCACTGTACAACAACACCAACATACATGAACCCTTGTGTAGGAAACCACTTCTAACTCATAACTACAGGAATGAGGTTGATGTATAGAGGCTTTATGAAACAGTTAATGTGATTAAGGTGTAGGGTGTCAAGAGTGTGTAATGTCTCATGAATCCTTTGTGCATCAACCTCATGATATGCAATTGATAGACATGAAACTATTTTTCCTTGGTGAGTATATTGTTTTTGTAGATATAGATCTTGATAATTATAATGATGGGTTATGTAGTTCATTGGTCAAATATTTGTGTACCACATATTTCACTTGAGATTCAAAGAATAAAGAAAAGGAGGAGCTATTTTTCCCTACAAAGAATGTAAGCATATGCGATGGAATTTGTTGTGTTTTTCATGACTTTATAATTGATGGCATTTTCTGAGAAATTACAAGTCATGATGTTTGCTACAGATTTTATAGCACTTTTGACTGCATACTTTGTAGGGGAAGAGTGCTTTGGTGTGTGTGTGTCAAAATTTCCCACATGATGATTATGTGCATTGCATTGCTCGCGTTGCTCAACCATCTTGTTGTTGTTGTGCACCAAGGTGAGGGGAGGTAAATGAAATATTCAATATTTTAGTTTAAGTATGTATATTGTTATGGTTGTATTATGAAAATGACCCATTGTGAGGTTGGTTTGATAGAAAACAATTGAAAAATGGTACTATGCACCTTTGTTAGATAGTAGATTAGAGGGAGATATGAGTGTTGTCCTCTACAACCTAGAACATTTGGCCTCCTATTTTTTTTGTAAGTTGTCTTGGAATGTCTTTTTCTCGTTCCATACACATCTAACAAACAAGAGAAATTTGTATAAATTCAAATAAAATGTTTCTTTTGATGTAAGCATAAATAAGGTTTATTTTATAAAATTATATTTTACTAGGTTATACATTCAACTCTCTTCTTCCTGCATAGATAGATAGGTTCAAGTACATATCAAAATCAGGTATGTTTATAAATTTAGTTGTGTGCAATTTACACTTCGAAGCAAAGCCTTTCATATTCCTTTCATGTCTTCCTTTTAACGATATCTGGCTATTTCATCCATGAAATTGGTTTTGTTTCCAAAAAAGACCTCCCATATATTATTCTTTCCCTAAAGTTATCAACATTATAGAAAAGTCCCATCTTGCCCAATTCTTTATCTACATTCCCTTTTCCTTAAAGTTATTGCAGCAAAAACAACACTACAAAAAAGGAAATCATTTATGAGAACAAGATTTTTTTTGCAACTTCGACATTGTGAAATATATGATATAGATGCATGCATGGATTTTTAAATGCACTAGAGAACAATAAACACAGTCTATTCTACACTTTACATTTTCTCATGTCTCTACAATTAAATTTTTATCTTTTGACAAAAATTATCCATAGATAATTGTTTATCAGCATATCCATCTTTTTAAAGTTGTTACACGAAAAAAGACTAGCACAATATAAGAAATCATATATGCAAACAAAAAAAAAATTCACTTCACCATTATGTGATATATGATATGGTTATATTAAATTTTTGATGGGCCTTGCATACTTTTCTTGCTCAAGGGTTTGGCTAGAGCCCATTAGGCTTCATGATGTCAATATGGCAGGGAGGAGAATGAGCATGCATTTTTTGTTTTTTCCTTTCATTGTCATACATTGGCTACTAAAAATACACAACATATTGTATTATGGCAACTACATTTCTCAATTCTTATAGAGTTGTCTTTTCAGCTTGTTAATTGAACTGTTTACATCAGGTTGTTATGATGATACCCATTTTCTGTAGGTTATGACAACAATTATATGATGCGATCCTAAATATATATTTTTATGTAAAGAAAACCTTTCCCATCTCCTAAAACCTATACACAACTAAAAAAATATGAAACATATTAATACAATATTGAATTTGTGTCCTTTTGTGGTAAATATTGAAGACAAATACAAAATTGTATAATATGTATTAGAATAACAATAATTTTCTACTAAATATTATAGACAAAAAACCACATTAAATAGACCTTTAAACTATGGAGCATAGGAGAGGAAACCTACAATAATGAACAGTTTTTTATGGGGAACTAAAAATAACATTCATGAAGAATAGTCTGGTATCACAAATTTCAAACAGATGATGAAAAAAGAATATCATGAAACATATTGATACAAGACACATAACATGTTCCATCCAAAAAAAATAACAAATATACAAAGAAAAAAAAATTGAAAGTAGTGCAAAGGTATAGGTGAATGTCATGTTTTGTACTTTATACCAATCTACAAAAGTTTAGAATTTTGAAACTTAAAAATAATAGTTCTTTTACAATTTCTCATTTTATCTACAATATTCAGTGCCAAATAATATAGCTTGAATTTTGAATTGACAAGCCAACTATTACATAGATTTCTTGTGTTGTATCAATATCCACTTAAATATAACAAAATATTCATTATCATAGTTCACCTCTTCTCTTCTCCATGTTCTTAAGTTCTATTTATTTTATCTTTCCTTTTTACTGTTCACTATGGGATGCTAAGACGTTTCTTTTGCAAATATGAACGTAATTTATTTCCTAAGTTTGCATATATATATATTTCTACATTCATTGAGCTTGTCCAATTGTCTACACAAGGTATACTTGCATCTTCTTTATCTAATATCTTATATTGTAGATACATTAATTTTTTTTTATATTTCATAATTTACATTTTATGTACAAATTACACATGTTCACCACTAAACTTCAAATTTTCCTTGTGACTAACTATATCTAATTGAAACCATTTTAGATTGAAAACATTCTCAACTGTAACTAAACATCTCTACAATACTAATTAGCTTTGTGATCAAATGTTTGGAATGGCATACAAGCTACTACTACATTCTATTTATATAGAAGGTAAGGTTCCACATGGGTATGTGCAGGATCATCATGGAAAAAATAGGCCCTTAAGTGGAAAAAAAAAAAAAAAAATCAGATTTAGGAAACTTGACGTAAAATTTTGAATAAGTTATCTATATTATTTCAAAAAAATGTAAGAATATAATTTGTAGAAAGTTGAATGTAGTTTCTAAACTACTAATTTTATTTCTTTATTTTTAAATCTATTTGGTGAAAATTTGAAATTTCAATGCAGTAGCACTTAAAGTTCAGGGAAAAAATAAGAAGTAGGTGTCTATTTGACCACCCTAACCACAATAAAATGATAATATATTTTTATAATATTTTAGATATAAGTAGAGGAATCATGTCCCAATGTGATACATTTTTTTTTGTAATTTGTTTCCAAGTAAATAATTAGTTATGATTGTTTTATTAGAAATTATAAAAAATATTAAAACTTGTATGTCTGATCACCTTAACTTGGTCGAAGCTTCATCAAATTTAAATTTTCTTTTTGTAATCCTATAGTATGTGAAGCGTAGAATGTGACACATGTTTTGGATTCAAAAAATGTGATACCGTTTGAAAGCTATACATGTTTTTCAATCAACCTATCAATCAGGACTTTAGTCATAATTCAAATAGAAAATGAATAATAATTATTTATTAAATTCAAAGTAAGCATAATTTATATTGGTGTAAAGATGAGAATCTCCTTTAAAAACCCTTTTCGTTTCATTGATTTTGAGTAAAAAAAGAGTCATCAGCCACATACCCTACACATACTAATCATATCGCCATTTTTTGGCCCATCATGATCCTGCACATACCCATGTCCTTTATTCCATGTCTTTTTCATAACTACATGTCAAATTATTTTTCATATTTATGATACAACCATATTTAAAAAAAAAATTATAACACTAATTTCAACTAAAGAATTTTTTTATGTTAATGATATGAGATTTCCACAATCTATAATGCTTAAGATTTGTTATTTTTGGATATTTGATTGTGTTTCTAATTTTGGATGAAAAAATCAAACACAATCAAATATCCAAAAACAACAAACTTAGGTGCCTTGATGTGGGATTCACCATTGATCATAGTGGTGGGAAATGTATGTTCTTTCTTAGGTGTTTGGTGATAGTCCATGAGGCTGCACAACCCAATATGCTAGGGTGGAGAGTATTCCTTATTTTCTTCTATTCATACTAGATCCATTTGTACCTAAGAGGTATGCCTACATCTTATCTAAGACTTTTGTTCTCAAATATGAACATAATTTATTCCTATGTTTGCATATATATATTTGTACATTCATTGAGCTCCCATGATTTTGAGTTTAATATGGTCCCATCTCTTATAGGTTCCTAAAAATTGGCTTCACGATTGATCATAGTGTTGGGAAATATATTCTCTTGCTCGGGGGTTTGGTGACATCCCATGAGGTTGCATGACCCAATATGGCAAGGTGGAAAGAAGGACTTCTTTTCTTTTGTTCATAATACATCGAGTTGCACCTTGGAGGTATCCCTACATCTTATCTAAGAAATTTTTCTTGCAAATATGAAAATAATTTATTCCTATGTTTCCATATATATATTCACACATTCATTGAGCTCTCATGCTTTTGATTTTAATATGGCGCCCACATTGTTTTCAATCTGCTAACAAATAGAGTAATTCTATAAGAGGACCTGCATTATTTGGCATTTAGTATTATAGAGAAATAGGGAAATTGTAATAGAACTATTAGTAAAACATACATACATATATATACACATGTATATATATGTGTATATAAATATATATGCATACATGTATATATATATAGATGTATACATGTATATATATACATATATATATATGGGTATGTACTCGATTATGATGGGCCAAAAAGTGGCGATACGTAAGTGATATGATGGCCCATGTGGCTGATAAAAGAATTTTTACCCAAAATTGATGAAATGTTTAAAGGGTTTTTAAAGGAGATTCTTAGATTTCCACCAATATAAATTATGCTTTACTTTGAGTTTGATAAATAATTATAATTCATTTTCTATTTGAATTATGACTATAGTCCTGATTGATAGGTTGATTGAAAAACATCTATAACTTTCAAATGGTATCACATTGTATGGATCCAAAACATGAATCACATTCTATGCCTCACATACTTTCAGATTAAAAAGAAAAATTGAATTTCATGATGTTTTGGCCAAAATTGTTTTTAAGTTGAATAAAATTAAATTTGTGGTTAGAAAAAATTAAATAATTTCTTATTAATGTTATTAAAGTGAAATTTATTTGTAGAAAATTTCCACTTCTTTGTAATCATATTTTCTAGTAAATTATTTAATTTCCATAGAAATATGTGCCACATATGTGGTGGTACCATGTACCCAAAGCTTGCATTCGACAAATTCTTTTACAAGATTTTTAATTGAACTTGGAAATGGATTCCATTTTTTTAAATCCATAACCTAACATGGCAGAGTTTTAAGAAATCCATAAACTAACATGGTAGAGTTTTGACCAAGTTAAGGTAGCCAGATATACAAGTTTTTATATTTTTTAAAACTTGTAATAAAAAAATCATAATTAATTATTTACTTGGAAAAAAATTACAAATAAATATGCATCACATTGGGACATGAGTCCTCTACTTATATCTAAAATATTATAAAAATATATTGTCATTTTATTGTGGCTAGGGTGGTCAGATAGACACCTACTTCTTATTTTTTTCCTAAAATTAAAGTACTATTGCATTGAAATCTCAATTTTTCACCAAATATATTTTATTTAAAAAAATAAAATTAGTAGTTTAGAAACTATATTCAATTTTCTATAGATTCTATTCTTACATATTTTTGAAATAATGTAGACAACTTATTCAAATTTTTATGTCAAATTTCCTAACTCTGATTTATTGAATTTTCATCACCACTTAAGGGCCTATTTTTTCAATGATGATCCTACACATACCTATCTATATATATATAGAACTCATAGGTTCTAGAGCACAAATTTTTTAATACCCTCCAATCTTCTATAAAATAGAGGCGGATCAAATAATTTTACAATAGTTTGCTATCAAACCAATACCACTGTCATGCCAAGCCAAAAAAAAAAGATCAAGACACAATTCTTAATTAAATGCACAAAACTCTCTTTTACAGTTTCCCTATTTTCTATAATATTTAGTGCCAAATAATATAGGTTTAATTTTGAATTGACAACCTAAATATTACATATATTCATTGTCTTCTATCGATATGTTTCATGATATACTCTTCTCCTTATCTGTTTTAATCTCTATGTAACAAGTTGTTGATTCCCACAGTTCGCTTCCTTTTCCTTGAATTTTCAATTTGTACAATTCTACTCCTGATAAAATTGGTCCTTGTAGGTGATTAAAAAAATTGATAATCTCCATCCTTCATAATTTGATGAACAATGCAAGTCTTGAATGGAAAAATAATATCATGGGAAAAAAATGGAGAATAGAAAAGGGCAATATCCTGTACAAAATGATATGAAAAGAATACCGTAATGGTTGTTTCAACAATGAAACTTAATCAAAGTATACTCTCCCACACTACGACATTCAATATTCCATTTACTTCATCCACCTGCATTTTCCTCAACTACGCACATCGTACAATAAAGCTAGAATGTATTGACACTCATGTGGGAAAACACTTACCATTGAGCTTCTGTGTATCAAGGACACCAAATACACCACCACCAATCCATGTAATCACAAAGCTCCATATTGCCACCACAAAACTTGACCAAGTTGTTCGTGATCAGAACATCTCTAACATCAAAAAATCCAATTGATGGTTAGCTTGATAGAAATCCCTACGAAAACTTCAAACAAAATAGCCTTTTGACTGAGACATATCCAAGGTTACCTATGATTCTTAAGTCTTTTTCTAATATTTGTTTTATAATTTCCCTATTTTGTCTATAATATTTACTGGGAAATAATGTATCTTGAATTTTGAATTGACAAGCCAATTGTTACATAAAATTTGTGGTAAGTAGGAATATGTTGCAAAAACAAATCTATACATGCATTTCACTGACCTATTTGAAAAATAATTAACAATCAAAGGAAAATGAGAGATGTTCCAAAACCCACATTAAATAGAATATTAAAATATGGAGAATAGAATAGGCATAGTATGATAATGAGTATTTTGGTATATATGTATACATGTATAAATAAATATATACACATATATATATACATATATATGTATGTATATATCTATACAACTCATACGTTTTGGAGCACGACAGTTTTAACAACCTCCAATCTACTATAAAATAGAGGCAAAGCAAAAAAAAATTATAATAGTCTGCTATCAAACCAATACCACTATCATGCCAAGCAAAAAAAAAGGATCAAGACACAATTCTTAATTAAATGCACAAAAATCTCTTTTATAGTTTCCCTATTTGTCTATAATATTTAGTGCCAAATAATGTAGCTTTAATTTTGAATTGACAACCCAAATGTTACATAGATTGCTTGTATTCTATTGACTAGTTTCATGATATGCTCTTCTCATCAATTTTTTTTAAGCTCTATGTAACCAATTGTTGATTCCCATAGTTCACTTCCTTTTCCTTGAATTGCCAATTTGTGCAGTGCTACTCTTGATAAAAGTGGCCCTTGTAGATATTCAAAAACTTGAAAATCTCCATCCTTCATATTTTTATGAACAATGCAAGTCTTGAACAAAAAAAGAATATTATGGAAAAAACATCGAGAATAGAAAAGTGCAATAACCTATACAAAATTATATGAAACAAACACCACAATGGTTGTTTCAACAATGCAACTTAATCAAAGTATATTTTACCAAACTATGAAATTCAATATTCCATTTACTTCGTTGCCCGCGTGTGCCTCACCTGCCCCCATCGTACAACAATGCCATAATTCATTGATTCTCACGTGGGAAAACACTTACCATTGAGATTATTCATATCAAGGACACCTACTCCACCACCACCAGACCAAATAATCACCAAGCTCCATATCACCACCCCAAAACCCGACCAAGTCATTCTCGGTTGAAACATCTTCGACATCGAGAAATCTAATTTACAGTTGTCCTAGAGGAAATCCCTTTGGAAACTTCAAACAAAATAGCCTCCCAACCAAGACATCTCAAACACTTCCTATGATTATTAAGTTTTTTTCTAATAGTTGTTTTACAATTTCCCTATTTTGTATGCAATATTTAGTGGGAAATAATGTAGCTTGATTTTTGAATTGGCAAGCCAACTGTTACATAGAATTTGTTGTTACACCTTGTCAAGACACCGATAGAATTTGTGGTAAGTAGGAATATGCTGAAAAATCAAATCTATACATGCATTTCATTGACCTATTAGAAAAAACAACTTAACAATCAAAGGAAAATGAGAGATGTTTCAACACCCACATTAAATAGAATATTAAATTATGGAGAATAGAAAATGCACAATATGATAATGAGTAGTTTGGTATCGGGAACTGGAAATAAGAATATCATGTAGAACACTTTGTTAATAGGAAGTTCAAACCGTTGAGAAAAAAAAATAGCATGAAACATATTGATAGAACTAGAAAAACAAAATTGAAAAAGACCTATTAGGAAAACAATAAAGAATGAGAGGAAAATCATAGATGTTGTGAAAGCCACATTAAATAGAAATTTAAGATATGGAGAATAGAAGAGGAAAACTATAATAATGAACAATTTGTTATGGGGAATCGAAAAGAAAAATATCATGAATATCCACTTGCCTATAACAAAATGTTCATTATTGTAGGTCACACGTTCTATAATCCATGGTGTTAAAGTCTATTTAATGTGGGTTTCTGACCATTTGTGCTTTTCATGTGATTACTAACTATCTTTCCACTGATATAACAAATATTATAATGACACTTATCTGGAGCTAAATATTATAGAGAAAAGCCATCTTAAAAAAAAATATATATATATGCAGCATAAAAGAGGCAAACTACGAGAAATAATTTTTTTTTATGGGGATCTAGGAAGAAGAGTACCATGAAGAAAATTTTGTCATGGGGGAATAAAAATTGATGAAGGGTGTAGACACAAAAAAATGTCCTAAGTTTATGAGCATCATTTTTTCTAGTCATCATCTTTCAATAATTGAATAATTTTAATTATTCTATTATGTTCGATCATATTCCTTTATTAATTAAATAGTTTTTAAATTATTTAATTGATTCACTTTCTCATTTCTATCTTGATCAATTAAAATTATTTAATTGCCTCACTAATACCCCTTCCTTCAATAATTAAATAAATCATTATTTATTTAATTACTTATCTTTTATCATATGTCTATAGTCAGATAATAATAATTATTTGACCTTTTATTTTTCTATAATTAAATAATTAACGAAATTATTTAATTATGTGTCATTCTTCTCCTTTAAATAATTGATCATAATCAATTATCCATATTTAATTTATATCTCCTCCTTTAATTAAATTTAATCTCCTTTTTCATTTCCTCCAAATAAATGATTTAAAATAAATTATTTATTTGCCACTTGTACTTCTCCTCCATTTTCGAATAAATAATTTAAAATAAATAATTTATTTGCCACTTGTCATCCCCTTCCATTTTCGAATAAATAATTTAAAATAAATTATTTATCCCTCTATTTTGGTCAAAGATCCCCTGTCATTATTTCATGTCATAGTCTGCATGTTCTGCATGTCTGTCATAGCCGTCAGGTGTCATAGCCGTCGGCGTCATATCTTTTCCATGCATGGCATATTCTGGTTGCATCAATTCTCAACTGTAGATCTTGGCATCTTTCTAGAAACTCGATCTTGGCCATCCATTTCGTAACTTCCCTCTCATGAATCCTCATTCGTTGATCTTAGAATCTTTCTGGAAGATCAATCTCGTCCGTCCATTTGAATGGTTGTCTATAAAAGAAACCCTTCCCCTCCATTTTCAATTTAATAGTCATTATCTCCAACTTTCTTACTTACTATTTGCAGGTATTTGCACAACTTCAACAACAAATCTGAGGGCAATATTGGCATATGAAGAAATAGGAGAGACAAGAGAAAGAATCAACTTCAAAGGGGAGTGTTTTATTTCATTTGCTTTCATTTTGATTGCTCTCTTTGTTTGTATTCTCTTGTTTAGATTGGGATAATAGTTTAGAATTGTTGGCTGCCACTTTATCTAATACTATTTGATTTTCCCTATCTTACAAGGGGAAATAAATATCATGGAACATATTGATATAACACATATAACATGTGATGTAGGAGCATCTAGTGGTGTAAGCACAATCCTACATCACCCAAAATATCTTTACTTTCATGTAGCTTTTTGTAGATGTTTTTGCATTTTTGGATACCCTTTTCATCAAAAATGAATTCCCAACTTTCAGAAGTGCTTTTTTTGCTTTTTTCTACTCAACTACTATTTTAGCAGGTGTGAATTTGAAGGCATGCGAAGGAACAACTTTTAGAGAAGCTTCAAAATAGAAAAATAAGCACTTTGGTGAAAGAATCAGGTCTAGATCATTCCCGGTTTGAAAGTTATTCAAGTTTCAATTTCTTCTTTTTGCCTTGTAAACTCTTTTGAGCCCTATTTGAGGCACTAAACGGTCCCGTACAGGCCCATAAATTGTCAAAACAAACGAAGAAAGTTCTTAATGCGTTCTTTACTCTAGGAAATTTCCAACGGTTCAAATGGTTTGAAAAACAGAGTCCCAGATCAAAAATTATGGCTTTCAGAAGTTGGCCAAGTTTTGGAAAATTGCCAATTTTCAAATTAGGACTCAATTTTTGAATTTCAAATTGTAATTTTGGGCGCCAAACTGCCAAAACTCATTATTCAAAGGTGGTTTTTGGCTCCAATGAGGAGGGGGGTTTATTTTTGGATCTAGTTTCTAATTTTTGTGGTACCTTTTTGGGGAAAGAGCACACAATGAGGGAAGGAGAATTTTTGTAGTTTTATGGAATTTTGCATGTATTGCAGAACTCGAGGATTTGAGATCCTCTACATGTAAGATTTTCATATTCAGAATAATAATAATGATCTCTAGTTTTGTGTGTTATTTTCTATGTCTTGGGTTGCAGCCTCATCAACATGTTCCATCCAAAGAAAATAACCATGACAATTAAGAGTTTGTGTGGTTGCTAAATTCTTCAATGTGTTAGTATGCTGATAAATTTCTTCATGGAAATCGATTGACAGGGCACAATCAATCAACCATATGAAATATTAATCCATGCTAAATTGAAACAACTACAAAATTCTAAATGAACTAATTGAAATCACAAACAATATGGAGCACACCTATTCCATATTGGATTGGTGCTATTCTTTGTGGAGAAGATAGTCATTTCCTAGTCCTTGCCAAACTAGATAATGAAAGATGTGATACTATGATGAAGAGAAAAATTAGTTCTCAAATATAGAGAGTAACTTTGCATGAGATTGTGTTGTGGTTTTGAAGGAGATAAGCCTTGAATTTATAGTTGAGTTTAAAGAGATTAGAGGCAATGTTGAAGAATGTGGGATTAATCCCCAACAAATGAGAAAGAGTCACTTGTCACAATGTGATTGGCCTATGATTGTGCAAGTTTTGGCCAATGTGCCCATTTGAAATTTGAAAATGACCATAAATACATGTAGTTGAAGGATTTGGGGGGAATTTTTTTTGGACAAAAAATTCAAACAAGGGGAGTTAATGAGGGCATATTCCTTGGGAATATGCCTTGTGAGGAAAATAGGGCTTTTAATAAATCAAAATAAATGATTTATTGTGCAAGTGGGAAAAGCTAGAGGATGGGACATGGGTTAGGCTTAGCATTAATCAGGGATTTGACTAATTAAGCTAGTGATTAGTTGGTGTGACATTTCATTTACATTTTTGGATTTGTTTTAAATCAAATGAGAAGGAAATGAATATTAGTCATTTAATTAAATACATGCAATTTAATTAAATCAAGAGACTTTAGGAGATAAATAGTGATTTATTTGATTAAAGAGATAACACTAGTGAATTAATTAAATTGATTTATTTAATTAATAGATGAAATAATGTTGAATGAAGCAAGATTAGATGCATGATTAAATTTTACATGTTTACATTTTACCTGTCTTTGAAGCAATGTACTCATTGCATTGGTTCAAAGAATGATGCTACCGACATCCAAATTAAAAAAAATTCTGATTTTTTCGGATGCCCCAGTGGAAATAAGTATGATAGTACATTTCCCCCTTGAGAGATCGAGCGAAAAGATTCAATTTGAGGTCAATATCATGACAAAGAGGTTCAAAATGGATGTATGGATGGCCATGAATATATGATAATGATGATGTAAATGAGATGTTTGGAAGATGCTTAGAATAACAAATCTATATTATCCTAAGCAACTTAGATGATTATGTAAATGAGATGTTTTTGGGAGAAGCTTAGAATAAAAAATCTATATCATTTTAAACATCTTAAATGATTATGAAAATGAGATATGAGATGGATATGACACGATTATGTAAGATGAGAGTGTGGATGCAAGATAAATGAATTTTTAGCGTGATAGAGGATAGAAGAATGAGAGGGATCAACCCTTGAATCCAATAAAATGTAGAAGTCCAACAAGTCCCATAGTCATCAAGAATTTATTGGATATGATGATGATGCATTTCTTATCCAAGGATGGGAGAGATAAATAGCATACCCTTCTTTATGTTTGATAACACACATAGGTGCGATGCATCAAGGTATTAAGAACCAAGATGGCATTACGCCTAGTGTGATGGATTTTGACTCGTCAAACAAATATGAGTACTCTTTCTCACACTTGACAAACAAATCCTTATTTAGAATGCAGTTCAGATATTCTAAACATCTCAGTCCAAAACATAAAAAGGAAAGCCTTCTTATGTAGTCAACAAGACACCTAGAAACATCCTCCCTATAAAAAAATAATGTATGCATGACGAAGTTATTTTACAAGAATATCGAAAAAGCACAGTAGATAAAAAGATAATGATCATTGACCCATTTCTTTCTCTCTAAACTTGTTTTGTTTAGGCATCATTGGGAGGTCCTTGGAATGAGCGCAAAATAAGATAAGTCTAAACAAGACCAAGATAAAGTAAACAAACAAGCTAATGGTTTTTGTACCGCTATCCAATACTAAACTATAATGATACCTGATGTTGATGTCCATCGTAGGAAGGTCACATTCCTAGGACATGTGATAAGGGTTTTGATGAGATTGATTGGATGATAAGCTATTGATACTTCGAGTTGATCAAATTTTTTGACTCACTGATCTAGACTTGAGACTTTGACGATTGAGCATTCACTTTAGAACCTTCTAAAATTGCTTCTAATTGACTTACCAAAAGATGAAAGAAATGATGCTTTATTATGAGCGGTGATTATTGCGAGTGAAAGTGAGACGAGATAGATGCACCAATTTGGGTTTTTTCAAATATTTTGAGGCTATTTTTGGTGTTTTTGAAAAAGTTTTTTTTGTTTTTGGTTATTTTTGAGATTTATGACAAAGAGACTAACTTAAATACCTATCTTAGGGGTCTCAATAGTTTGTTAATAGATTATCCTTTCCTAAGTTATATACGCAGAGACCAAGTAGTTGGACTGACAACAAACTTGACTCATTGATAAGATAGATGGGAAAAGGGATTGCCATTATGATGGATGCCTAAAGGACTGACCTAGGGTGTGAAATAGATGGATAACATATTGCCAATGCGATAGACACCTAAGGACTGACCTAAAATGTCTCAAGGGATGATCAAAGATCAACCTTGCCTACGTTCAAGCTCAGAGATGACGTAGTTCGGCTGATGACTTTGTTTTTTTGATTTTTTTTAATTTTTGACATGTTTTGGATTTTGATATGATTTGGATGTTTTTAAATTTTTTGATGGATTTTCTAAATGTTTTTGAATTTTTTGATGGATTTTCTAAATGTTTTTGAATTTTTTGATGGATTTTCTAAATGTTTTTTGGATTTTTGATGTTTCAAGAATATCACAACAAAATGAATGAATCCAATCCGATGTAGGTACAGGAACATGCCTCCAATGTGATGCAATAGACTACTTCAATAAAGGCTAGAGAAAATGACCTTAGGAATATACCAAGTAGTACTATGGTGGAACATGATACAAGCACAAGATCAGGCTATGGTACAGATGCAAATGGATGATGGAAGGATAGATGGAATGTAGTGGATAAGTGGGTGCACATAAAAGGCCGTGAAGATCCTAGTGGATGGAGAGTGCTTTATTTAAACTTGGTGCATGTTTGCTAGGTTTTCACCAAGGTACTTGTCCAAAGCACCACCAAAGTGGTTTTCACTAGAGGATGATTTTTTTCTTTACTGTTTTCAATTATTTTTTTGATATTTTTGGAATTTTGATATTTTTGGATATTTTTTGTTGTCACTGAGATGCCTGTTTTCAAGGTTTTCATCAAAGTGACCATTTTTCAAGACTTTTTTTTATTTTTTTGTAGTTTTCAGTTCTATACCTTTATGTTCCTAGACATAAAACTTTTTGAGATGACAATTTTTCATGGGCTCCTACAAAGGCTCGCCTTCTAGTGTTGATAGTTGATATGCCCCTGACTTATAGGTTGTTGTGATGATGAAAGGTCCTAACCAGTTGGGCTCAAACTTTCCTTTTCTTTCTGGATTTGGCGCGTTCTTTTGGTTTTCTTTTAGCATACGTTCACTGACTTGAAAGGTGCGTTGCCTGATCTTATTGCAGCTTCCCTTTAGATAGTTCTAGTAAACTTGTAGATGGTTGAGGGTATTCATGCACCGTTCATCTAATAACTCCAACTCATTCAGTCATGAGACCTTGTATTCTTCATCTATGATAAGGTTTTGCAATGATATTCTCAATGATGGGAGCTTGATCTCCATTGAGATGATGGATTATAATCCATAGACCAGGGAGAATGTGGTGGCACCTATTAGCAAGTGGATGCTGGTGCAGTAGTCTCACAAAATGAAATTTAGCTGCAGATGACAGTCATGAGTAGAGTCATTAAATATTTTCTTAAGTATTTTCAAGATCATTCTATTAGTGGCTTGTTCTTGGCCATTGCCCTGTGGGTAATACGGAGTGGAAAAGGGATGTTGGATATTGAATTTGTGGAAAATTTCACACACATCCTGATTCTTGAAAGGTGGCTTGTTATCATAGATAATGGACTGGGGGACACTGTATTAGAAAATGAGATAGTTTAGGATGAACTTCAATATCTATTTTCTAGTGATGTAGGTTATGGGAATCGCTTTGACCCACTTTGTGAAATACTCCTTTGAGGCTATGATGAATTTTTGGTCATTGGATGAGGTGGGTGTGATTTTTCCAATGAGATCGAGCCCCCACTATGAAATGGGACATGGTGTAACAATATGATGGAGTTCTTGAGCTGGTGCATGGATAAGGTCTCCATGTTGCTAGCACTATAAACACTTTCTAACAAAGTCATGTGCTTCTCTTTCCATTGTTTGCCAATAGTACCCAGTCCTCAACAACTTCTTAGCCAAGGTCATACCACTTGAGTGTGAACCAAAAATGCCATTGTGTACCTCAGTTAGAGCAGTTAGGGCTTCCTCAGGATTTAAGAAATGAAAAAGGGTCCCCTCAATGCTCCTATGGTAGAGGGTTTCTCCTAGGATTAAAAAACGGGTATAATTTTTTACAAAAGCTCATTTCAGGTTTGGGGTTAAATCAAGTGGGAGGAATCCTATTCTCAGGTTAGTATATATGTCATGATACTAGGGATCACTAGGACCAATGAGTTTGCACACATATTTAGACTCTGGTACCTCAAAATTTGGTACGAGAAGCTCCTCTACCGAGAATTCATGTTTCGAGACATTGTGAGGGATATCCAATAAGGATCCAATTTTTGCCATAGTGTCAATTGCTTTGTTGTTAGCTCTTGGTATCTGCTCAAAAGTGATATCAATGAATGATTCTTTGAGACTGTCTACTAACTTCTTGTATGGTGTTAACTTATCATCCTTATTTTGGTACTCGCCATTGATATGGTTGATAATAAGTTGTGAATCCCTATAGAATTTTAGTGCCATGATCTGCCACTGTGTTGCAATCTTGAGATGTATGATTAAAGCCTCATACTCTAAAATGTTGTTAGTGCAGGGGAATGCCAATTTGTAGGATCTAGGAATACAATCCCCTTGTGGGGTGATGAAGAAAACATTGGCTCCTAATCCATGATGTGTGTATGAACCATCGAAGTAGATTTTCCAATGATTGGATATGCTGAGATAAAAGATGGAATCATTTAGAAATTCTTATATGAGTGGATTCTCTGAATAGATTGCAGCCCGACCAGCTTGTCTACAATGACTTGTCCTTTTATTCCTTTTCCCTCCACATATTAAATTCTATGTTCTGATAGTATCATGACCCACTTATCCATTCTTCTTGTGAGTATTGCCTTTGATAGTAGGTACTTTAGGGGATCAATCTTGGCGATCAACTTGATCTAATGAGCCAACTTGTAGTGTTTGAACTTTTGGACTGCAAATATGATTTCTAGGCAAGATTTTTCTATTGGTGTGAAGTTGAGCTCATGCCCTACCATTTTTCTTCTTATGCAATAGATGGCCCTCTTTATCCCATTTTCATTGTGTTGAGCTAAAAGAGCACCAAGGGCTGATGTTGTTGCTGAGATGTATAAAATCAATGGTTTTTCGGTGATTTGTGGCATTAATACTGGTGGCGTGAGTAAATATTCTTTGATTTTTTTAAATGCCTATTCGCACTTTTCATCCCACCTATATGCTACTCTCTTGTGGGGAAAATATGAATATGTAGTCTATTTATTCACCAGTTGTGCTATGAACCTCTAGATTGATTGGAGTCTTCCTTATAGGCCTCTGAGTTGTTTCAATGTCCTTGGTGCATCCATGTCAAGGATTTCTTTGACCTTGGCGGGATCCACCTCTATTCCTCCCATCGATACTATGTATCCAAAAATTTTACTTGATTGCACTCCAAAGACACATTTCTTAGGGTTGAGCCCGACCTTGTACTTCTCCAGTATGTTGAAAATGGCACTTAGGGCTGCTATGTGATTTTGTCTCTTCTTTGATTATTTAGCCAATATATCATCTACGTAATATTTGATAGTTTTGTCTATCATTTCATGGAAGATTAGTGTCATGGCCCTTTGATATGTTGCACCTGTGTTCTTTAGCCTGAATGGCATCATGTTTCGATAGTAGGTGCCCCATTGACATGTAAATGTCATCTTATGCTGGTCCTCTTTTGCAATCATTATTTGGCTATACCTCGAGAAGCCATCCATCAATGGTAGCATCTCATGTTGGGATGTCATGTCCACTATCATATCAATAATAGGTAGTGGAAATTAATCCTTGGGACATGCTTTGTTGATGTCTCTGAAGTCTGTGTAGATATGGATGCCCCCATTTGGTTTTGAAACTAGTACAAGATTGGATACCCATTCTAGATAGTCAATTTGGTGTATGAAGCCGATATCCAGGAGTTTTTGTAATTATACCTTGACTAGCAAGGCTATCTGAGGGTGCATTTTCCTTAATTTTTGTCTTACTGGCTTTTCTCTAGGGTAAACAACTAAATGATGAACCACAACGTCTGGATCAAGACCCGACATGTCAGTGTAGGTCCATGCAAAGTTCACCTTTCTTTCCTTTATAAATGCAACCAATACTTGTTCTTCTGTCAGAAGTGAATCAATGTAGAAAGTGATGTGTGGTGTTGCTTTTGTTCCTAGATTGATAGGATTACACTATTCCGCCAAAACTGTCAATCTATCTTGATGCAGTGTCGTAGGGGGGATATTGAATCCTTCATCATTTGGAGCCTTAGAGATATTTTTGACCATTAGATGCATCCTCTATTTTTACTATTTTGTGGCTAGAGAGTGCCATAGTGTGGTTTTCACTCAACGAAACTGAGATTATTCTCATTCCTTTGCTTTTGCGACTGAAGGAATCAATTGTCTCCTCCTAATATGCTTGTGTGTCTAGTGTGATGTTGAATCCAAATTTATTATCTTTGCATTGTACTATATCCCTTTGTCCCATGAATTCTGAGAGAGCCTCATCATTTTCAAATGATTCAAGAATTGGTGGTCCTCGTTGGTCATAGTTGATGAGTTGAGGGTACACTTAGTTGATTTTATGGGTTTGTTGGTTTGAATCAGGGGGTGAGGCACAAATCATAAGTAAAGTAGAATTCTAAAAGAGCATAGGAAAGCCAATTATGGTATCCTCATCATCACTACTAGATAAAAAATCATTTACATCAAAAGTGAAATTATCTAGGGGAAGACCTATGCATATGGGTAGTCAAAGGGCGACTACCGATAATTGAGGAGGGGACCTGATTTCTCTACTAGGAGTACCTCCTCCATGTATGGTTATACTCAGAGGGGTACATTTGAGGCCAATGTTTCTCATTCTTATTTCTACAACAATGGGCTCCAATCATCCATCATTGTTTATTCCAAGGCTTTCATTCCTATTATAGCCCATACCAATCATCATTTATAATACTTTGTTAGTTTCATCCATGGGTAGGGTCCAGGTGTGGGCCTTTCATCTTGGTATATCAATCTTGCAATATCTCTTTCATCCACATTTTCTTGACTGAGATCCCCCCAATGGTGGAATCTAGAAGGGTCTACCATAAAAGTGTGAACATGTGTTTCAACTGGTTGTGGTTGCCCATTTGACCTAGGAGATTGTGGTAACTCTCCTACAATGAAAGTATTTTTTCTCATTCTATAATCTCCACACCCATTGTCCTAGATCATGAACTTGATGTCGGATATGTTTGGAATGGAGGGTGTCTTTGTCGTAGAAGTGGAGGCAATGTTAGATGGGTCTATGTATGAAGTGGATTGATCTTCATTAGTTTTTGGTACTTGGGCAATTTTATAAAACTTGGCTTCCAAGTTTTTGCAATAGGAAAATGGTTCTGGATCACCATGTATTGTGACCTCCTCGTTCCGGTATAGGAATTTGACACATTCATGAAATGTCGAGTAAATCGCCTTCATTCCATGGATCCATGGGCATCCTAGGAGGATGTTGTAAGAAAAGTTGAGGTCAAGGATTTGATATGTGGTTTCCATTGTTGCTTGGCCCACTTGAATTGGAATTTTGATAGTTCCTTGAGATAGTCTTTATTGGTCATCATATGCTCTTATGGTGAGGACTTTGTTCTTGTTAATGGAATACTCAGAGAGTCCCAAGTTCTTAATGATTTTGAGAGAATAGATTTTGAGGTCTGCACCTCCATCCACTAGGACCCTTTTAACTTTATTTTTGTGAACCAACACTTGAAGGTAAAGTGCACGATTGTGAGATGGTTGGGTGGGGAAGTCTTGATCGAAGAAGGTGAGGATATTTGGGGTAACAATGTTACCAACCATAGCTTGTAATTTGTTTGTATCAAGGGTCGTGGAGATGGTGAAAACAACTAATGCTTCATCAAGTATTTTCCTATGGGCGACATAAATTTTCAATAATTCCATGATGGAGATTTGTGCAGGGGTTCTTTTTAGCTGGTCGATGACACTATAAACGTAGGGAATGGATTTTGTATTTGAAATGGGGGACTTAGATGGATGTGATGCCCCTACAATAGTAACCTTTCCACTCCATATGGTGACTCCACAATCAACATCGGCTCCTCTGACACTAATGATAGTGACCATTTCATCTATGCATGCAAAAATATCCTGATATACAAGATTAGCACTGGCATACTTTTTCTTCCATTTTTTGTTCCATTGGTTATTTCCTTGATTACTTCCTTGATTATGATTAGGCATCGAATTCATGTATATCTTCAGATCTTGATTACCCATTGGTTGCTCAACATTTATGATCTTGTCCTCAATGAGATCTTGGATAATGTTCTTCATCTTCATATAGTTGGCATTCATGTGTCCCTTGAGTTTATGATAGTTACAAAAGAGATTTTTGTTGTACCAAGGTGGCTTCACCTAGGGTTCACTGTAATTATCATGGGTGGGGGCCCTGATGATGTTCTCATTGACCAAGTTTTTCATGATGGACTCAATTGATTCCCCAAGGGCTTTGAATTTCTGTTTAGGGGGAAAATTGTTTCACGGAGGTGGTCCTCCTTGATTATTAATATTTTTGATCTAGTTTTGGGGTGGTTGCAAGTTTACCATATTTTCTTGTGTGTTATTTTGGTTGTTGTTATGCAGTTGGCGATGGTGCATTTTATTATTTTTCTTGGGGGTGCTAATGAAAACCTTCACATCCACCACACCATCATTTGTGACATTTTGATTCTTCACCCATGTGCGAGATTTTTCATTAAAACTAATGGATGGGCGATTGTCTAGATGTTCATGGTAAGTGGGTGTGCCCCCTTCTATAACAATATCTCATTCAATATGGAGTTCCTTGGGGATCATTTGATCATACATAGTGATGCATTGCATCTTCAGATAAAATTCCAAGGTTTTGTCTATATTGGTGATGATGGTATAGACTTGTTTCTCTTCTCGCATGATCCACTTATCTTGATTGGCCTTGGCTTGCCATCACTAGAGAAAGGTGGTGAATGATTCCCCCTTACTTTGTTTGAGCACTAAGAGTTTATCCAAACTAACATCCACATAAATGTTGAATGCATAATTTTGGAGGAAAGCATCTTTAATTTCTTGAAATGTTTTGATCCCCCTAGGTAGATGAGAAAACCATTCCATAGCATCACGAACCAAGATTCAAGGGAATAGATGCATTAGATGTGTCATTGTAGGCAACTTCCATGTAATGTACTTGGAACACCCTGATGTGATCTTCAGTGTTTCCCATCGCACAATATTTATCAAATTTGGGGATTTTGAATCCCTTCAGGAATGGTACCATTATCAAGCTTCTACCAAACGGATAGGGGCAGAGGTTGCTTGGTGCCCTGACTATCTTACCTGATTGAAGATCTAGCACTTGTAGTGAGAGAAGTTTGATTTGTTTCATCATGTCACTATGTGGATCAAGAGGTGGAGTGAATACATTTTGGGGTGTGGGATTGATAGATGGGATGTTGCTATGATTTTGTTGCAAGCCTTGTTGAGAAAGTGATTCCTACACTTATTATGGAGCAAAAAACACCTATTGTTGGTCCTCCTATTGCTGCTGCACCAACAATCCTTGTTGTTGGTCATGTTGTTCCTACACCAACAAAACTTGTTGTTGGTCATGTTGTTGCTGCACCAACAAAGCTTGTTTTTGGTCATATTTTTGTTGCGCTAACAATACTTTTTGTTGGTCGTATTGCTGCTATAATTGATAGTCTTGTAAGGCTTACTAATATGCTTCTTGTTGTGCTTGCAACTACGCTTGGTACTATGCTTGTGCATGTGCCTTCTAAAATTAGAATTGGGCTCATTCTTGAGCATGCGCTTGTTGGAATTCCTGTGCAATCTGAGTGGCATGTGCAGCTTGTGTAGCTTGTGTGGATTGAGCAACTTGAGTGGCTTAAGCTACCTATGTGTCTTGGCCAACTTGTTTGACTTGTTGTTGTAACAAGGCTTTGGCTTGTACAACCTGTTGTTCCTATTGTGCAACTAATTGCGCTTGTGCTTGTTGAGCAGCTAGTTGTGTGGCTTGCTGATTTTGGAGTGCTTTTTGTTGGGCAGCTTGTTGAGTAGTTTGCAACATCATGGTAAATGAATTGGTTGCATTGTGCCTTAGTGGTAATGGTGGGGGGTTGGGAAGAAATTTGACCATTGTGATGAGTGGAATAGTCAAGTTAATGATTGGGGTTCAAGCTATAGATGGTGCAATTGAGGTGCTTGGACCCTAGGAACCATGTTTTGAGGAATGGTGGATGCGTTGATCACTACGGTTGTTTGGATATTTTTCAATTTTTATTGTGATACATATGACGTCATTGGTGGATTTGGATAGTTGATGGTAGGAAGAGGAGGAAAATCCAACCTGAGTCATGATGTAGATGCGAGTAGTAAGGATGGAAAGATGAGTGGTGCAATCCTCAAAATTGATGATGATGGATCCAAGATTCCTCCTACTCCAAACAAGTCACCTTCTCCTTCTGAAATTGGGAGAGAATTTTTCATGTCAAGACTATACTTTGTTGTTGCATGAAATGAAGATGAATTAGTATGGTCATGAAATTTGAGTGGGATGTAAGGGTGCAACAAATTGACTGGGATGGATTGATCTGATGTGGTTCTTGCATTCAATCCTCAGTTGTTTACAAGGCAATGTTTTTGAAGTTCCTGAAACATGGCACTTCCCTTGTTAAAAATTGGCAGGGTTGAAGCGATAGAGAATATGATTTGGGGGATGTCTTGAGTGATGTTTTGAAGTGAAAGTGTGGATGCAAGAAAAGGCATGATGTCAAGAGACCTCTCCACAATAGTGATTACATCAAAGTTAGAAGGGAGTTTAGCCTCTACTTTTTCTAACTCTAACATTTATTGTGATGGGTACAACTTCATCATGATAATGACAATTTTGTGACTCTCAGAGTTTTGCACCATTTCCAGAATTTCTTCTTGTGACATCCCATTGTCAGTTTTTTCCTCTATATGACCTTCCTCTTGAGAATTTATAGAAATATTGATTGGGAGTTAAATTTTTATCATCGGGTTGAAAGTTGTTTCGGTTTGACTTAGATCACTTAAAATGGATGTTTCATTTTTTTGCTCCATATTCTTCTTGTGTTGAGATCGAGTTTGAACCAAAAAATATAGATCAATTTTCAAGAATGCAAGAGATAAGCCTATAACCCATTAGATTGGTCTAAAACTTAGGTTCTAAAAATCCAAGAACTATGAAAATTGAGGGATCAAGATGACGAGGATGAGATAAATCAAAGACAAGCTATACAGATGAATGAAACTCTTAAAGAACCTTTGAAGGAAACTCTAAAATTTTAGGGCTTGATTGATTCATTGTGATGGATTGATATCTTGACTAAGTGTGTTAAGTCAAACAAGAGTGATAATGCACTCGTAAACTTTAGGAAGTTGTGTTATCCTTGGTAAACTCATACAAGAGGGTAGTTTGACTAAGTGTGTCAAGTCAAACGAGGTGGTTTTGTATTTAATAATTTGGATAAGTGTATTAAGCCAAACAAACTGATAATGAACTTGTAAACACTAGGAATTCATGTTTTCCTAGAGTAACCTGTGCACAAGATGATAGTTTGACTAAATGTGTTAAGTCAAACAAAGTGATTCAATTTTGCCTAGAAGTTTAGCATTAAAGATGTTTACAAAGTTTTCGAGAATTGTTCGTGAAATGATTTTTGACTAATTTTGATGGTTGAGAGGTGGATGAAAGTGATTTTTGAATTTGACCCTAGACTTAACCTAGGTAACACTTCTTCTTACAAGACCTTGGTTTTGAAGAACACGCTTGAATTATTATGTGAGAAAAGCAAACCTTTCAAAAAGTTCAGGATTTTGTTGATAATAAAACTCTTGTAAAAGTTGTAAACCAATCTTTCTCTAACTTTGAGAATTCTTTCAAGATGTTCCTCATGAGATTTTGGACTAAGAATTTTGAACTTGGGTTTCCAATTTTTGATCTTGTGAGAAATCATTTCAGAGAACACATGTGTGGGGTCAATTTTCTTTATCTTTGCTTAATGGATTCTTTGTACCACAAACAACTCCTTGATTAAAGTTTCAAACTAAATGTCTATGTCTCAATTCCTTTTCATTCCACAAGGTCTATTATGTGAAAATCAAGGTTTCAAGAGCATAGTTCCCTAGGTTGACTCTAGTGAAAATAAATGATGATTAAACCCAAGTACTTAGAAACCTCTGGATAGAATCCCTAGGGTAAAAAAGAGAACTTAGATTTGTCAAGGGTATTTTTTTCCTCTAAAGGGTTTGAAATTTTTGAAGTTCCTATTGAATGTTTATTTTCAATGTTTTAGATCCAAGCAAAGTGTTTTGATTCAAATAAAATGCACAACCCTAGGCTGAAAAGGCAATATTTGTTGGGTTCCCACTTGGATAAATGCAGTTGCGCATATTAAGTGCAGATGATTGGATGCTTGATCACACATGCTCCCCCTTATAGTGCACTCACTTCTCAGATCATCCAAGCATTAGTACCCATGAATCTCCCATGGCATACTTTTCATCTCTACAACGGAATCACATGTGTATGTGGGGTGGCTTCAAAGGACATGAAATTTTGCACCAAAAAATAGATAGGATTTCAGCTTTTACTAAATAAAGGGTTTTAGTTTGGACTTTCCATTCATGGATATTGACCCATGTGGTGAGAGACCATTGTTTTCCTTCTTGTCAAAGCCAACTGCGTGATAGTGGATTTTTTTCTAGTACCAACTTTTATATCCCAACTGGAAATACACTTGTCCTTAGTGTGATATTGGTTGGTTCATTCCCTTGGGTTAGTACTTTTTTCCCACAAGGTAGGCCCTCTAAGATAAAATAATCAAGAAAAAATATTCGTAGTTTGATCAACCTTCATTTAAAAACAAAGGGAGAACACATGCAATAAGTTTGCTCACACTTGCAAGAAGTTTTGTTCAATTTTAAATCCCAAATCAAAGTGTGAAGGCAATCTTTCAAACAAAAAAATATCACCAAAATACTTTTGATTCTCAAGATTTCCATGAAGCACAAGAGAAGTGCATATGCCTTTTAAATGATATTAATTTTTGAAAAGTATTGCAAAACATGAAAAACACTTGTTCATTTTAGACCATAGAAGCAGTGGTTTTGATTCTTTTTAAAGCACCAAAATGAGATGTGAAATTTTCCTTGTTCAATTGTTAAATCCAAACAAAATCTAGTGAGTTTCTAAGTTCAAGTTTAAGAAAGTTGAAAATCTCAAGTCAAATGGTTAATTTTAAACCCAAAAAGAAAGGTGAGTTGGTTGAAAATAGAAAACAAGTAGAAAATGGAAGCTCTAGATTGTTATAACAAGCATGAAAAAATATTTTTTCCCAAGTCTTGATTTCAAAAAAAATCTCCAACTCCACTTCATTCGCCTTCATTTTCACCTGATCCCAATGTCAACCTCCAATTCTAACATTTAACCTATAAACAATAGAAAATTATTAGAAATAGGATTTTTTATATTTCATTGACAATGATAAAATGAATATAGTTTTAAATTAATAGAATTTCTAAACTTTTCAAACAAGAAAATAATTCCTGAATTTATTATTTGGTCCACCATAAAGCTCATTTGAGTCCCACACCCTCAAGTCATAAAGCCATAAAGGTATGCCTTGGCAATGTATCTGATAGATATGAAAATTTATTAAAAAATGAGATACTTAAGTGTGCACTTTGAATACCATTATTATGACATGTCAGACCTCACAAATGTTTTAGCGATCCAATGAATCTTTTATAAAGATTTGCAAGTATAGTGCTAGCAAATAAAGATTCAAATGTAAAGTGCAGCAAACAAAAGCCATTTTACTTTCATAAGAACAATAGATGTACTTCTCTGGTATAGTATTTATCTCCTTAAAACATAACACATTATTGTTTAATGAACACAATGTTTGTTGTGTTTGCTATAGTAAGTCACTCAACCCCATGTGATTACCCATCCACTAACTCAATCTTCTCATGTACTTTTTATGCACTAAGTCTACTAGAAAAAATTCTCATGCATTAATTGATAGAAGGCACATTTAAGAGGTTGAATAGATTCTTACCAAAAATTTCACATGGGTGAAATACAAGAATAGCATTAGGCAGTAAAAGATTCAACAAATCCTTCCCATTCACTGAATGCATACAAGTAAGACGTCAAAAATTTTGAAGGAGATGGGCTCAAGTACCAAGGCATGAGTTAAAGGTGCTACAATAAAATTTCCAACAAAACTATGCTTTGATTAAGTATAGGAGTTCTCAGCTACTTTCCTATGTATATGGTGAAATAATGGTTCCCTGACATAAAATCATATTGATCTCCCTCAAATCTGTATTTTTGTATATGATGCGACAGTGCTGGCTATATATGTTGCCATAGAAAAATTCCACTCCTCCTCTTAAATTTTTGAAAAAATCCAACAAGATGGAGATGTCTTCTATCTGTGAATTGAGGGAAAAAAATCCATAAAAAAGAAGAAGGTTCCATCCAATGAAATACTCCTATAGACATGTGTTAAGCTTACAAATTTTAATTCAGCCACATAACATATTAAAAATGCCAAAGCATAAGCATCGAAAAAGTAGCGAACAATAGTGTTATACACTATTGAAATATAGGTCAGTCTTATTTGATTTTCCTTCAAAATGAGGGTTAAATATAGAACAATAATATAGTGAACCTATAGCAAAAGATGAATTGATATCCCAACATTTAGTGAACAATTATATCTCAAACATGATGCCATAGACATAGATTATCCATCCCTGATCAACAAGTGGGTTTGAATCAAAGAGGAAGATAGAAAAAAGGAGCTAAGATCTGAATTTGCAACTTGTCTATCAACTAGGAACAACACAAAATTTAGATATTGATTCTAGAATACAATCTTATGAGAAAAATTCAAATGACATATGCAAAATTCTATGATATCGATAATAAATAATCAATACATAAAATGTAAAGTATTAAAATATATGTCTTTCTCGAAAGCTTTCAAACTTTAATTAGCATTAATAAATACACTCAAACTAGATTAGATTTACATAAATACGCCTCACATTTCATATTTGTATGTTTCAAATGAGGTTTTATGGGAACAAGGATGCTATATGAGTGAGGTCACCACATGATCTCGATATGGAGACTACGAATCTCCATGTAACTATCACGTATAGGAGATATGCATGTTTAAACTACTAACAAATAGGCATTTTGGAATTTCAAAGCCTCCCAACATATGCAGATGCATCGATACACATCAATATACACATCTATAAGTATATACACACATGCATAGGCTTAAGCTCCTATCAACTACGTATCTGAGATATCATTACAAAGAATTATATATCTGTGATTTCCATAACAATGTGGCACATATGTAGAGGCATATGCATATACACGATGTATAACTATCAATTCCAAAATAGAGAGACACATGCATACACATATGCACATTTGTAGTATCAACACATAGATACTAGTAGGTGCTTATTTAAACTATTTTTAAAGTGGGGGGCAGGTGCATGGAAATGGGTAGCAATTTCATTGACACCCTCAAAAAAAAAGTTTGAAACCATAACGTGAGAGCGTTATGTATCCATTAAGCCTAGGATAGGTTTTGGAAGCTACAAACAAATAACATGAGAATGTTATAACATGCTCACGTTATTTACTGTTAAAAGAAAAAAAACAAATGCAAATCTCTCATTTGCATTTTGACTAGTTTTTTTGTTGCACCCACGACCAAAAACCCCACAATATCATGCTTGTGTTCTAGGAGGATAATCTCTTCACCAAAAATCCCTATTTCTTCACAATGATGGTGCCATGATGACAAGAATCTTTGAGAGGTAAGGATTCTATGGTTTTTTTTTTGAATTTTTTAGTTTTAGGTTGAATTTGATATCTATTTTTTTGAATTTTTAGGAGATGCAAATCAACCTACAAACACTCAAAATCCTCAACAGGAAGACCAACCAAATCCTCACGATCAAAATAAACCACAACATCAACCTCCTCCACCAATCACTCAACCCGCTCTTGGCACTCAACAAAATTTAATGAGTGAAATTGAGAAAAACAAAAAAAAAATTGAGGATTTGATCAATAGGTTGAGTGATTCAAATGGTTCAACCATAGAAAGAATGACCCTAGAAAATTCATTGAAAGATATGTTAGAAAACATAGTTTCAATTAGCAAACAAATAACTGGATGGGAAGATAGGAGGCAGGCGAATAGGGATTATTATGCAAATAAACTATCATACAAGGATGAGAAGGATTTAAAAATTAAAAAAGGTTATTTGTGCTCATTAGTCACCAACCCATGCACAAATAAAAATCTTACCCTTAATGCAAAGAAGTTTCCTATCCATTGGTGCCACCACTAATAGATTAGGGACCGGTTTTATGATAGGTGGTACATGGTCTTTGATTACCCATCATGCAAAAATTGTGAGGTCCTGCAATATTTCCTTAGGAAAATATACAGTGAGTTCATATTGATAAAAATCCCAAATTATTTTGATATGAGGGATTTCTAGGGGAAAGGTGGGGGTTTAGCTCAAGATAGACCTGGTACACAGCCGGATCTTATGCGGAAAGGTAGACGAGCTCTCACTAAGCCACCTCATGAGCATGCTGTTATGCCTTATGTCATGAAGGAAAGTACTAATGTAGAGACATTGCAGGCAATCAACACTTTGACCCAGAGTGTCATCCATCATACTAGCCCTATTCTACAGAGCCATCTAGGGAAGTCTTCAAGTGGTGGCCTTCGAACACATGTGTGTCAATCTTGTGGGGCTACTTGTTCACATGACCCCGTCGACCCTCAAGAGAATGGTACGCAGGATCCATCTGCAGCTATGGAGATGGAGAGGGCAGCTGAAATTTTGCATGAGGCATATGGCATTGATAGTCAAGTAAAAGTTAGTGCATGTGTTCATTGAATTTAATTTATTAAATTTTGATTTTGAAATGCAAGACTAACTAAAAATATTTTATGATTTTAATAAAATTGCAGGGTCACAGTGTTGAGATTGGATACACTGGGCCCCCACCAACCTATTTCTACAGTACACCTATCGCTAGGGTATGTAACTAGTAAACAATTAGAAATTTATTGCATGTTAATGGTATTGTTTTATGAATGGTAATTTAATATGCAATTTTGGATGTTGAACAGACTAATATTGGAGGTTTTGATGGAACACTTCCCAGTGGTGGTGGATTTAATCAAACCTTCATGTAGGTAATAGAATAAAGAGTTGAACTAATGAATCAATTACTCAATTGATTTTTGTAGTTTATACATGCACATCTTTGATTATGTTGAATATTTTTTTGTTTTATTTCTAGTTGTTGCAAGACGATATGCCTCCGAATGTGACAAGGGCAATGGATATTGGTGTGGCATCTACTATACAATCCTTGATGGCTCTGATAGAAGAGGTAAGAGGAAAATTAGTAAATTTTAATTTACATTTGTTGTTATAGATGTTAGTTAGTGAAATATAAAACCATTATTGATTCACGTAGTTTAATTTCTATTTGTATGGTTTATACAAGGCTTGAGCATTCCTGAGCATGGGTATGAGAATATTTCCCTCATGGAGAGAGATCGTGAGATGGCTGTAAGTGATTATTTAGTCCAATATATCATTTTTATAATGTAATTTCTATATATTCATGTCTTTACTTTTTATTGTAACAGTTAAAACTTCACCATGAACTAAATCCTAGGAGGAGTAGTAGGAGCACTCCACGAGCACAAAACAAATGAGTGACATTCCTATTTCCATTTGAGTGAAAAGGAAAGGGAAAGATTTTATTTCCAAGGCATGGAGAGCAATGACTTTTTATTCCAGAGTCCTTTGTTGTATGCTTGCATGAGAGTTTTGTACATATTTTTTATTGGACATATTTGACATTGTATGCCTAAATGGCATTCTCGTAAGCCTATATTGCTATTTTGTATATATCTTTCATACTTATATCGACATATATTGATGTATGCCTACATGGCTATTTGTTTAATACAAATATCTTTTATTGATGCCTATCCATATTTGAGTTCTAAATTGATGGTTCAATAGATATGAGTTACATGTATTCAAGTGTATACTTTACAACTTACGTGTATAATTTGTGACTTAGGTGCATTTGAATGTATAATTTGTGGCTTACATGTTTTCATGCATATACCTTGTATTCATGCATATACTTTATTTTAATTTGTGTATATTATGTATTTGTGTGTATACTTTTTGAGGCTTACGTGTTTTTGAGTACTTGTACTTCCCTTATTGACATGTACATGTTTGACTTATTCACATGTATAATTATTAATTGGTTAGCCCTAGCATTGATCTATGCCATCCTCAATGCATGATCCTTGAGATGGAGTAAGAATGCCCTCAAGTTCAAAAGGAGTTTCACATGCATTCTTCATAGGCTCATTTTGGTAGTGAAATCAAAAACCTCTTGCATCATTGAAACGATTTTTATTTTCCTTTATAGCAGGTTTGAAGCCATTATCATTCTCTATCAGTTCTTCATGTATCCACTCCCCATTAATGTTTGTCTCATGAAATTCATGAAACCAAGCACTTATCTCATTTGTGATAGAAGAAATGTATGAAGATTTATCTTCCTCCTTATGAACCATTCATTATCATGAGAGATGGGTTCTTGTGAACCACTACTGCTGAATCATGGGTCAATGAGTTTGACTTGTAAAACTACATGATTGAATCCTAGTAGCAATATCACAATATTTATATATCTAAATTTGTTATTTCCTTCAGCTAAAATTTGTGCTTATACTTATGTGATTGATGTATGTTTGTGTATGGGATCATAGTAATTTCTATTTGATGATTCTATTGTATCTTTAAGGTTTATTTATTAAAGGGTGCATGAAACAAGTTTTAAATCCTTAAAAAAATTTGAATTTCTTAGGTTTTCCTATTTTTCGAGTCTGGGCTCCGAGCCCGAGTCCAATTCAAAAAATGGCTTGTCAAGTCCAAGGTGAGTCTTAGTCTTGTAACACTAGTGTGAACACATCGAGGAATAATGGATATGCCGATGAAGAGAGAACCCATACTTGCTTCCAAACAAACCATGGTATAGATATGGTTGGTCGAGATAAAACATCACTCTTCTGGATAGTTCAAACCATAATCTTTCATGGCTACAAACACACCTTCATTACATGTGTGTTCTTGATCCTACTGAGGAAATGGTGGAACATGTTGTAGATAAAATATTGCAACCCTAATTCCACAAGAAGGTTACATGTCTTGATGTCCACAAATGTCTGTAAGATGTTCATCCTTCTTAAGTAATGTGAACTATTGATGTTATCTAGATCTTTGAAATTGTCTACAATCATGTGCAATATTCTAGAAGCTAGAGCTATATCTAATACTACAAATGACTACTCAATGGAATCCTGATAGCAATATCACAATTTGACACATTGTAGAGAATACCTCCTACTTATCAGTTGATGAGCTAAAGGGGCTCTATAATGACTATTTCATAAGGGACAACACTTGTTGAAGGTTTTGCAAATGGGGTTGCAACCTCAGTGGGCTTAACCTTGGCAAAAAAACTTTGTGGTTAAGTGCTAGAGTATACTAGAATGGGTGACCTAGGAAGGCCTAGTGCCTCACCTCTATGAGCATCACCTAGATCAAATGAGTCCTAACTGGGCCATTCAATATCATTTTAAATTTGTTGCTTTAAGCAAATTACAAATTTGCAACTTTATACTCCTCCAACCTAAGGGATCAATCCGGTGGAACATAGATCAGAGTAATTCCACATGTTTCATTGCAAAACAGGACCATGCCTAGCATAAACATACCTATTTAGATGTGTTGGAATAGTCCGCTTGGTCACACAAGTTGTTGAATGAAAGTTGCACCACTTTGCACTGCTTGCATTTGATACTTTTTCCATCAACTAAAAATCCACCACCATTGGAAAACACCTCCGAGATAGCCAAAACCGAGAGAGTTTTTTAAGACAGGATCAACGCAATCCTATAAGATCAAACATGAACTTTCTAAGCATCATGGTATCTAAGTAATAGCATGTTGAAGTTTGCAACCATTTTGCACTTTGGACTCTTAAGGGATCAATCTAGTGGAATATAGCTTAGAGAAATTCCACATGTTTTGGTGTAAAAGAGGACAATGGCTGGTGTAAAAATACTATGGATGCTAAAACCTGAAAGATATGGCTTAAACAATTTCACGTTGTTAGCATGAAAGTTAGTTAAAACTAGCAATCTTAGACATCCCTATGAAATATTTAATCATATCTAGATATGCAACTAATGAGTAGAAAACAAGTTAAAAATAAGCATATAGGAAATATAATTAAACTCTATCTCATAGTGGATTGGTGCCACTATGTTGTGTAGTAAACAACCCTTTCCCAATTCCTTGAACAAGCTGAATGATGTTATGAGTAAGATTAATTCTCAAATAAAGAGAATAACCTTGCTTGAAATATGTGAAGTGAAGGCGAATTTGAGTATAGTAAGTTTACTCAAAGTTGTGTCTTGTTGAATGAGGAGAGGAGTCTCCAATTTATAGATTTCCAAAATGGAATAGAGAATTAAATAGAGCAATGTGGGATCATTCAACATCGAATGGCCAAGTGCCACTTGTCAAGATGTGAATGGTTGAGGAATGAGCACATTTTGGTCAACGTGCGTGATAAATGCCATTAGGTGGAATTTCAAATTTGAGAAATGACATGTGAGAGGGAAAAAGGAATGAAATAAATGTCACTTGGCTCAATACACAAGGACATGTAAGAGGAGTGAATGCCTTGATGGATGTACAAGTCTACTTGGAATTTTTGAATTCAAATAAAGGAATATTCCCTTTTGATGCTATGTGAGGAAAAATGAAGAATTAAATAAATCAAAGTAATTGATTTATTGTGAAACTTGCATTCTCTAGAGGATTTTAATGAGAAGGATTAACTTAATCAAGGATTTGATTAACTTAATGAAGACTTAGAGGATGTGACAATTTGGACTTAAATTTATGAATTGATTTAAATCAAATTGAGAAGAGTTAACAAATGGTTTTGATTTATTTAAACAAGGAGGAATATGTTAGATTTAATCAAATAAGTGTTTAATTTATTTAATTTAATAAGAGGAATTTGGAGAATTTAATCAAATAAAATGGATTATTTCATTAAACATAAATTGTAGGTTAATTAGATTAAATTGATCAATTTAATCATTGGAGGAGAAAGACTTAATTAAATGAATTATGACTCATTAAATTCAGAGGCAGAATATGATGAAAAGTTGAGAGTATGATTCAGGAAGGTATTTTGTTAATAAGTGTGTCAAACTAAAATTTTACATTTTCCATTTCTACAAATACCTATTCACACGTGTTGGAACAGTCTGCTTGGTCACACGAGTTGCAGAGTGAAAGTTGCACCACTTTGCAACTTTGCATAGCTTGAATTTGACACTTTTTCCATCAATTGAAAATCCTTTTCCACGAGAAAACCACTCTAAGATAGCCAAAAAAGAGATATTTTTTTCTAGAGGGGCCCAACAAATTTCTATGGGATCAGACGAGACATTTCTAAGTGTCACGGTATTCAAGTAATAGCATGCTGAAATTTGCAGCCATTTTGCACTTTGGACCCTTAAGGGATCGATCCGATGGAACATAGCTCAGAGCGATTCCGCATGTTTTGGTGCAAAAGAGGACCATGCCTAGCATAAACATAGATATTCAGATGTGTTGGAAGAGTCTAATTGGTCACACAAGTTGCAGAATGAAAGTTGCACCACTTTGCAACTTTGCACTGCTTGAGTTTGATGCTTTTTCCATCAAGTGAAAATCCACCACCACGAGAAAACCACTCCAAGATAGCCAAAACCAAGAGAGGGTTTTCTAGAGGGGCCCAATTCCTTTCTTTAAGATTAGACGAGAAGTATCTAAGTATCATGATATCCAAGTAATAGCATGCTAAAGTGTTCAACCATTTTGCAGTTTGGACCCTTAAGGGATCGATTTGCTGGAGAATAGCTCAGAGTGATTCCACATGTTTCCATGTGAAAGAGGACCATTACTAGTGTAAAAATACATATTCAAACATTTTGGAATAGTCCGTTTGGTCACACAAGTTGCAGAACGAAAGTTGCACCACTTTGCAACTTTGCACTGCTTGAATTTGATGCTTTTTCCATCAGCTGAAAATTTGCCGCCACGAGAAAACTACTCCAAGATAACCAAAACTGAGAGAGGTTTTTCTAGAGGGGCCCAATGGATTTCTATGGAATCAAACAAGAAATTTCTAAGTGTCACAGTATCCAATTAATAGCATGCTAAATTTTGCAGCCATTTTACACTTTGGACCCTTAAGGGATCGATTCGGTGGAACATAGCTCAGAGAGATTCCATGTGTTTCAATGCAAAAGAGGACTATGCATAGTGTAAAAATACATATTCAGACATGTTGGAACAGTCTACTTGGTCACACAAATTGTAGAACAAAAGTTGCACCACTTTGCAACTTTGCACTATTGAATTTGATGTTTTTTCCATCAAGTGAAAATCCACCGCCACCAGAAAACCACTCGAAGATAGCCAAAACCAAGAGAGGTTTTTCTCAAGGGGCCCAATACATTTTTGCATGATTAGATGAGAAGTTTCTAAGTGTCATGGTATCCAACTAATAGTATGCTAAAGTTTGTAGCCATTTTGCACTTTGGACCCTTCAGGGATCAATTCGGTGGAACATAGCTCAGAACGATTCCACATGTTTCAGTGTGAAAGAGGACCATGCCTAGCATAAAAATACTTATTCAGATATTTTGGAACATTCCACTTGGTCACATGAGTTGCATAAAAATGTGTACAAATTGTTTACATGACCTTTATATGACCTTTTTCACATTGTTTACATTTCAAAATTCAAAGTTTGCAAATTTTCTTACTCAAGGAATTTATAGAACATGGTGATAGTACACCAAACATGAACTCCAACCTTAAAATATTTGAGTATATCTCATTATGTAATTAAATCTTATTACAATGCCTTTGGTACTTTGTTCTCTCAGATCTTTTACAATGTCACTCATACATTCAAGATTCTCTTTAAATGTCTACATCATAGGTGCTCATTATGAGGTTAACTTCAAATGCGTAACTTGAGATTCCCTCGCTAAGCTTCACATGCCCTCTTAAAATGGCTTGAAATCAAAATTTATATTTTTCAAAAGCCTCAAAATAAGTATGTTGGATTACTTTTTTGGCTGAGATTCTCTTTGATGGCTCTTAAATCAGCATTTTTTGCGACGAAAGATCAATCAATTTTTAGTAGTTTACTTACAAAAATGTAAAGTAAAAGAGAAAAATAAAGAGCATCCAAAATGGAAATGAAATAAAAATAGATGGAAGGCACTTATAGATGTTCCATGCAGGCATCAAAATAAGGATGTTGCATTGCTTTTCTAGCTGAAATTCTCTTGGATGGCTCATATATCTACATTTTTTGCAAGGGAACACCAATCACTATAAAACAAGATGATAGCATTGGCATCAAACAAATTAATGTGCATACAAGTATAAATTAATAAGAACCAATGTGCATATACTTACATATTAATCCAATGAATCATCCGGGTCTACTCTACTCTTTATTGTGTCAAGTATTGCCTCATGGTCAAATTCACTAACCTTCCATAACATCTTGTTCAAAGGTCTACCCCCATATTTGGTCAAATGAGCATTGGATGCCACGAAAAGGTTTGAGTAATGAAGAATCTTATGATGCATGTCAAAACCCTGAAATAGCCAATGTTTAATAGTTGAATGTGGGTACCTTCTAAGCCATGTTCCATTAACCACAACTGAGCCTGTAGGGTATTCAATGTTTTGTCCATCTATAATTGGGGCCTCCAAATTTTTTTCGGTCACAATACAATGACACAAGTAATATTTTTTTCCCTCCTCATTGTCTTCATCTGCAATAACAACATAAGTATGCCCTATATTGATATGTGCATAAAATCTCTTGAAATTTATCAACATTACAAATACAGTACAAAGTAAGATAGTGATATGGAATTTCAAAAAATAAGAAAGTAGATATATCACCTGGTTGAACTAGATCTAATGTGTGGTCAAAGTCGAAGGATGATTCCATCTATATCAGTTCCAATGTCGTCAAAGGGTGATACGTGTGAAGTGGGCTAAGATAACCTGTGAACCATTTGTCAACCCACTCCCCTGACTCACAATCATTCCAGGCTTGCATTGTACATGAAGAACAAAAGCATGCCATCTTTCGTGTATCGATACTCCATGAACCTAAATTTGAGATAAGGAAAGAGTGTACCTCACTCGATCCTATTAGTGTAAAACAATCTTCATATGGTGCAATGTTAGTATCATCCACCAACCAAAAAATCTAAAAATTGAAGACATACCTTCATTACCTGGACCTATCAAAGCATTACACCACTCGACGATTGATTTTGCATCTGTCAACTTTGCACTATCTTTATACTTTAACTCTTCTTGTGCTAATGATCTTTTCATGCATGCTCCTACACCATCATGCTCTCCCTTTCCATATCTAGCCTCACAAAATTTTGACATATGTTGAACACCTGTAATGACATGTAGCCTACACAACTAGTAGAACATGCACGAGTTCTTGAACTGTATTGCATAGTTATGAGACCATATTATATGTTGATTGTATTCTATGCCCCTCTGAGCCAAACCACTATAGAACATCTAGAAGCAACCTTGCACAAAATATGGAGAATGTGTGTGATGATCACTAATATAAAAGTGGTACTCCCTCAATAACTTCCTTTGCTCATCTATAATATCAGATGCATGAATGAATTTTATCTGCATAAATATCAAAACTTGTGTGGAGTTGTAATATTGTGATTGCACCTCATGTTGTGGCTTTAGAGTGTAGTTCTTTGAAAATTCAACCATGGATACTATGCTTTGAATGAAAGGTGTCCTTGCATAGCTTCAACTGTGTGTCCAACCATCAAGCTCTATGGTTATGCATTGCATACTCAGACAATATACTATCATGAAATATGGTCATAAATTGGTACACTGGAATCTTCTCAATATCCAAATCACACCTTTTTGCTTGAGACCCATATTTTGTAGCATATTCCACTATTTTATACTTCTCGAACTCTACTAGTTTTCGTTCCACCTAATTTGTGCTTTCCACATACTGGCATACGCCGGAAGCCACTGCAACGCTCACATGAACCATCCAAGCATGTTGTGCTATAGAATATCTGGCCATCCTCTATTTCACATAATTTTTTTTATAAGAAATATCTTGAACATTTTGGTGGGGCTTCCATGCCACAATCCTACAAAACATCGTTAGTATGCAAATCTAAACATATAGAAAGATGAACATCATAATGGTTAGAAAACTCAATATGTAGTCTACAACAACAAGTAGTCCATGTGTGATTTATCTTGAGATAAAAAGGTTTAAGAATTTCAAAAAATATTTGAGAAATACTAATTTTAGGATATCATTTTAAAATTTCCGAAAACATTTGGTTTGAGTCATATCCAAAAAATGCTTTGGATGTGGCTCATGATTTTGACTACCGGTTCTCCTTCTTACCACATCCCTTTGATTCAGAGACTGATGCAGAGCAAAGGAGGATTCAACAACATATCTCACAATCCTTCAAAATTAATCCAAATCAATATTTGTATAACACATTCTATTATTCATTCTATGTCACATTGGAAACATAACCATGGTAGCCCAAAAGAAAACTATTTCATTTTTCCCAAAACTAGAAATCCTAGACAGGGTTCAGACCTGCCCTCACTAAAATTATCATAACTTATTCAAATATTAATGAAATTTTATGAGACTTGAAGAAAATTAAAATAGATTCATATAGAAACAACATAAATTTGGTTTCAGACCCAAAATATATACTTTAAAATCCGTACCATCACATTCTTTCAGACTGTAAATTCTGTAGAATATTGTTAAAATAGGCAGTCTCCCCAAAATAATCATATCTTCCACAAAACTCAATAAAATTGAATGAGACAAAAAGATTTGGAAAATAGAAACAAATATCTTTCCATCCATATATGATACGCCATTATTTGAGTGAATACCAGGCCGTACAATTCACAACTTCAACCTGGAAACAATGTAGAAATCATAAAATGCACACCAAACTTGAGGTTGCCATTCATCAAACTTCACAAATAATTTCTCCAACCTCTCCAATTCGAGTTTTGGAGGGTGTAATTATAAATTTACAACCAAAAACATCTATTTTAAACCACCTTTTAGTTAGTTTGTTGACAAAACACCTTAATGACACTTTTGAAAAGTTGGTTGACAACTTTCTTGAGCAACTTTTACATTTTTTACAAAATGGAACAACTTTAAATATTATTTGACAAATGACTTCAAACATGACTTCCTAAGACTCAAAAACCTATAAAATGGTTTTATAAACCTTATTATAATACCCAATACATAAAATAGAGAAACTATTTACAAATGGCCTCATAGAGTCAAGAAATCAAACAAGTGCTCCTGCACCAGAGACGGCCTTGTGGTATTCTTCCAATACTCTTCAATTAGTGTTATCAAGGCTTGGAAAACTTCTTTATCTTTTCATGATAGTCTCCCCGAGAAAGCCCATAATTCACTTTTATCATTTCCCTCAATTCTTTGTTGCCTTTGAATGGCTCTTGATAAGGTTTTTCTACTAATTCCCATTTTTTCACTAGTATTTTTAATTAGACGATCTCTCTTTGTTTGACAGCTTACCAAATTCTATGTAATGACATGTTGGGTGACATTACTATCCTTTTAGCATGCGGTCTTACCCACACTCTCATAAGCATCCATTATATTCTTCACAATAGTGTCTTCACTCGACGCATTCGATGTTCTTAACCCAAGAGTCTTCATGATGTTCCTATACTTTACATCTTGCATCATTTCAACAAATAGTTGACATCTTGTAGTCTCATTTAGCCTTTCAAAGAATCATTCCCAAATCTTATCAGCATATCTTCTACAAGTGCTTCTTGAAATCTTACCTTCCATGTGCTGCAAAATATCATCATCAATATTAATCAAATACTTTGGATTTCTACGTAAAATTCTAGGTGGTGTTCTCCTAGGTACATACATCTCAGCATTAGGAATTTCATCAATATTTAATTGAGGTGGGCTAGATTGCATACCTTCGATCAAGGGTGGAGAAGAAGACATACCTTTAGTTTCACATGTGGATGATGGCTTACCATCTTCATCAAATCCGAGTGATGATGTACTCTCAACTTGAGATGAGTTGGATGGTGTCCAACAATATTTACTTGTGGTACATGGTGTCCCTCCAAATTCACTTGTAGTACATGGTGTCCATCCATATTCACTTGTACTAGATGGTGTCAGTCCATATTCGTTTGTGCTTAATGGTGTCCCTTCATATTCGCTTGTCATAGAGGGTGTGTCTCCAACTACGGTATTTGAATCTGTCTTATGATGATACTTTCGCATTCGTGCCTATTGTGCTACCAATTCCTATTCTCTCTTTGATGGTTGAGGTTCCTCTACAATCAGGTTGTTTTCATCAATTGTTTCCAATTTCTTCTTTTCATGATATGTCACCACCCGAAATCTCTCCTTTTCTTTCAAGGTTTCCTTCTCTTCGTATTTTAGTTTCCTCTTTATTTTTTTCTTAGGTATGGTGAATAATTTTATCTATACCATGGTAATGAGATGAATATTAGTTCTTGAAAAATGTATCCATTGAATTTAATTGAAAAATATATGTTATTTTCCTAGTGTTTTTGAAAGTTGAGGGCCCAAAACTAGTTTTCCACAGTAACTAGATTCCAAGGGTGAAATGTGGGAAATAATGTTTATGTTTGTTGTCTTGCTTGGAGGAGTGTTGGGATTGGTCCATTACACCTTTTAAATCATCTTAGATGCCTCTTGAAGGAAAGTTGACATCTTCAATGGTTTTGGGTCCTCTATCTATGCATCAAAAATGAGTTTCACACTTTGAAGTGTGTGCATGGTTTGGGAGATACATGTGATAGTTTGCAGATGCTTGGCTACTAGTAATGTGGACAGTGAACAAAGCAACTAAGTTTGTGTGTAAGGGAATACTTTTGAAAGGTCTCATTTCTATTGTACTAACTCAAACAAAGATTTATTAAGAAAATAATGGTTTGGTTGTGCCTTAAGAATTATAGTTTGTGTTTGTAAACAATGGTGCCATTATGGAATATTTAAGACAAATTGTGAATGACATAATCATTGGTTGATGTTTTGAGGAACCTAGTTGATTGTAATCAGTTATTTTCAAGATTTTCAAGGTTTTTTGAAGGTCCTTAAGGAATTGGGAACTCTTAATGCTAATTTGAGTATAAGAATCAAATGTTTTGTGAAGGGAAATAAAGTTGAATAAGTGTGTCAAGAAATGTGTTGATTTTCTTCCGTTGTACTGCATTAGTTTGTGTAGAGGTATTGGAAGGTTTTTGGACCCTTCAGAGGAATGGAAGAGGCTTGGAGTTGTCTTAAAGGATGAATTATTTGTGAATGGTTCTGAGTTTCTAATCAACTTTATGCTATGTTACAATCAATTTTATGATGGTTAATATATATTTTTGAGTCTGAAAAAGAGTTGAAACCAATTTCTAATGTTTTGATGAAAATATGATTATTTTGTTTGTTGATCTTATTCAAGTTAAGCTAGGGTTAGAAGTACCATTGATGATTTGTGGATCCTAGTAGATGCTCTGCATCAAGATTAAAATAGTAATTGGCAAGTGTATATAATTTTGTATATAATGGTAATTTAAAATGTACATTGATAACCTAAGGTTATAATGACAAACAAAAATGAAAGCAAGCCATAATATAATGAAAGAAAATTTGTACAAACTTCACATACCTTAAAAACCATACTTTCAAATAGAGGAGTTCAACCCAATTATGTAGCCTTAGCTTCTTATTTCTTCAAACTCCACAAAAATTTGACTTGTTAAAAAGCTTGTTCCCTTCCACACTTCAATTGTATATCAGTTTTCAATGGAATTCAAACTTCAATTGATATTATATGTCTTTCAACATGGAAACTCTGGTATTTCATGCAAAGGTGGTAAAAAGATCATGAAAAAGGTGATGGAATGTGAAAAATATGCTTGCACACTTCACAACATCATTGAAAAGATACTTTTTGTCAGAGCACACACAAAACCAGGGAAATATGCAAACTATGGGCCTTCAAATCATGGGTATATAGAGTTTTTTACTGTTTTAGTGGAGTAAAAATTGTGCTCACGTTATGTGAAATTTGGTTTTATTAGTATATTTTTGAGAGTGGGAGAAAGAGAGAGTGGGAGGGAGATAGGGGGAGAGTGGGAGATAGAGAGGGAGGGAGAAGGGGAGAGTGGGAGAAAGAGAGAGTGGGATGGGAGAGGGGGAGAGAGAGGAGGAGGGAGATAGAGAGGGAGGGAGAGGGGAGAGTGGGAGAAAGAGAGAGTGGGAGAGAGTGGGAGAAGGGGAGAATCAAAGAGTGGGAGACTGAGAGAGTGGGAGATCGAGAGGGAGGGAGATATGGTGAGCCTGGGAGAAAGATAGAGTGTGAGAGGGTGGGGGGCAGTGGGAGAAAGAAAGAGTGGGAGGGAGAGAGGGGGAGAGTGGGATATAGAGAGGAAGAGGGAGGGAGAGAGGGGTAGAGTAGGATAAAGAGAGAGTGGGAGAAGGGGAGAAGTGGAGAGTGGGAGACCGAGAGAGTGGGAGAGAGTGGGAGATAGAGAGGGAGGGAGAGAGAGTGAGAGTGGGAGAAAGATAGAGTGGGAGAGAGTGGGGGAGAGTTGGAGAATGGGAGAGTTGGAGAAAGAGAGAGTGGGAGGGGGAGAGGGGGAGAGTGGGAGATATAGAGGGAGGGAGAGAGGGGGAGAGTTGGAGAAACCCTAAACCCTAAACCCTAAACCCTCAACCCTCAAACCCTAATCCCTAAACCCTTAAAACCTAATCCCTCAACCCCTATTTTGACACCATGCCATGCAAACCCCAAAGGACAACCAATTACCATACAATTTTTTTTTGAAAGTAGAACAATGCATAAGATGAACATGAAATTAGATTACATATAAGGCAATTAAATGATTAGAAATACCATTATGTCCTCCTGGGTACACAAGATGACATCACAAAATCCTAAACTAATACCATAATGATAATGAATAAATCAAGATTACATAAAGATAACATACAACCATCCATGATCAAAAGGAATGAAAAGATACATACAACATTTTATTACATTTCAATTCATAGTTCCAAATAAAAGTTGTGGAGTATATTTCCATAAATACAACACATTAGGTAAAGACTACCACATAAGATTTACAAAGGTAAAATAATACATTACAGTCACTTCAGAAGTACATTACATCACTTCAAGAGTACATGTGCATCCCGTTGAGGAGAGGAAAAGATACATCGAATAAAAGAATGTTACATAATTGAACATGGTACAATAGAACTAAGGTGGAGATTCTAAATCAGCTAGTTTGACATGTACTCACACTAGGGACCCAATTGGGTCCATAGCACATTCCACCCAACCACATGGACCGAAAGGACCATGCCCCATGCTAGGAGTTAACAAGAAAGATCCCCATTCCTCAACCAAAGCAGTCAAATAAACCAATAGCAATCCAAACTCCATAACAAGGAAAACAACATAAGATAACAACCCATACCATCGCCATAACATAACCAAAAAAATACTGAAAGTTCTAGCAAATCCGATTGCCAATATTATAGATCAACACTAAATAACCATAAGAGGTGCCAACAATAATAAGATCCCAAAGCCTTGAAATGAAAACCCAATATCAACCAACAATAAATATCAAGGGCACCTTTTGTTAACATCAATCAAGTGGTCATGAGGCATGTGTGAAACACTAAAAGATAGAACTTGGAGGCTTCAACAACAACACTGAGAACCAATTGCCTCAACAAAATAAACAATTTAAAGAACACTCCCAAAGGAAACTAAACAAGGGGAAAATAAATGTATACTATAGGAGAGTGTCATCACATGGCCTTACATGGATTATCCAGACAACCTATCATAAGGTGCCACCTCCATCTATGGTTATCCTAACTTCCTATATCAAGGCGCTGCTCCATAGGGTGACTCATGTGGGACCACTTGCAGAGGCAACCTAACAAGGGAAAATAAACAAATACTATGGGAGAGTGTCATCGCATGGCCTTACATGGATTATCCAGACAACCTATCACAAGGTGCCACCTCCATCTATGGTTATCTTGACTGCCTATCTCAAGGTGTCATTCCATAGGGTGACTCATGCAGGATCTCTTACCTTTCACGAGGACAAGGCAGTGATCTTACCAACCGGGTCTTCTCACTCCATCCTTAGCTTGAGAAAGCACTAACGACATGGGTGAGGCACATAATTAATCTTGATTAAATGTTAACTACCCAAACCCACTAGTTCATTAATTAGATTATCACTTTTTTAGGAAAATCTTCCACAGGTTACCCTAACAACCCCTTTGTGCACCGACCCCCATGAAGAGCCACCCTCCCCAACAGTTCTGAAACAAGACTACAACAAGGGGTCTACCAAACATAAAATCCACAAAATGAATGCATGTGTGAGGCATGAACCATCTCACTCAAAGCCACATCAAAGTCAACACCATGGTACAAGGTAACACCCACAAGAACTCAAAATCAGAAATAAGATCAATGAATTACAAAGGTCCCACCATGGAATATCAACATAAATCAAGTTTTTGCATTGCCTCTAGAAGCCTAAAATACCAAAAATCCACAATTTCCCAAAAAATGTAATTCAAAATTTTGAGTTTGAAATCATCTCAAAATATGACTAAGAGAAAGTCATTGTATAAAGTCTTCTCAATCAGAAATAACACAAAAGGAGTACTCACAAAATGACTAAACAACTTTTATGATCACGAAATGATAAGTGTAGAATAATAGTAGCAACATCTTTATGAAATATTGAACTCAAATAAGGCTAATATAAATAATTACAATATCAACAGTAAACTCATCTAATAGGGCATTCAAAGGAGACCTCAATTTTGTCCCCACATGATACCCTAGCAACAAACATTTTAGATCAAACCCGCTTAAACCCATTCAACAAACACAACGAAATTAGAAGCCAACACTTTTAAGAGGTTATCATCTTCATGCAAGATCAAACATGATAATCTAATAGCAAAGCCAAATGATAAAACATCCAAGAGAGACATACTGGAAAATCAAACAAGCAATAGCATTTGATCCAAAATCTCAAACTAAAGGTTAAGAATGAGCACAACATTAGAATAAGTTATTTACTTCATTATTATTCAAGAAAACTATAATTACTTTCCCACTATTAGATTTCATGGAACATCTTGCTAGAATAAATTCATTAAATCCTTACTTTTCCACGAGGTTTTAATATCATTAAATAAAAAATTGTTTATGTGACCATAAGGAGTGAGTCTCTTACAACCCCTTCACTAAAGAACATTTATAATTGACAATTAATAATATTCCACTAATTTACCATCTATATTAATCTAATAATACTAATCATTTTCCAAATATAACTAATTCTATTTAAATTATTTTTGCTAACTAAATTAAAAAAATCATTAATAAATTAATACGAATTAGCATCTTATTAATCAAATTACTTAATACTAATCATATTAGAAGCTTTATAAATTTTTACATTTTTATTTTAATAAAGAGGTTACTAAAAGAATTAGGTTTCATTTTAGACTCTTTAAAATAATTCAACTTCTTAAAGTAAATTAGTATATCCAAATTTACCTATTCACTTTAATTTCTTAAAGTAAATCAATATTTTCAAATTTAACTTCTCAATAAAAATAATAATGAATATTGATTTCTTTATAAATTAATATTTTTAAATTTACCTATTCACTTTAACTTCTTAAAGTAAATCAATATTTTCAAATTTAACTTCTCAATAAAACTCTATTATATAACTTTTAATTCACTCAACTTAATTAAATATTTTAATCATCAATATTTACTTATTTGATTCCTAAATTCACTAACAAAGTAAAATGAAACCCTATTAAAATTTACAACTTAAAGCAATATTCTCAAATAACTTCTTGTTAAGTAATGCCATAGTAATAAAATTATCATACCAATAAATCAAATATGAAATTCCTAATAATTTTGAGAATGAAACATTAATACCAGTTTTAATCAATATTTCTCTCTAACACCTTGTTTCCTCTATTTTAACTTCTTAACGTATTTAGCTTACAAGACCATTTATTGTAAAGCTGGATGTTTGTAAATAACTAAACCCTTAGTGAATTTCCAACATCCATAATTTAGGTTTTTAATCAACATATGCACATATAATTATATATATATGTATATCGTATATTTATATAGATATATAAAATTTTAGGCTAATCTGCTCAAGTGTTGCGGCTAAGATAGGTTGCCAGTAGTAACAAGAAGCTATTATACCCTAAATACTTCACTTGTGATAGGTTGATAATTTTATAAAAGAAAATATTTAAATTTATACACCCTCGAGTCTAAAAACGACAACAATGGTAAGCTGTTGAAGGTAGTAGGGATATTATATATTTATTGATTAAAAGAAATAACCCAATGCCACTCTGGTGAAAGGAATAAAAGACAGGAAATAAAAACTTTTGCAAAATTTTAAGCATATGCAAATGACAGGTGTAAAGTATATTTCCATGCATTGGATAGGTGTAGAGTAAATTTCCATGTTATTTTACCACCTTTGTTCATTTACTTTTGACTATTCTTTTCTTCCTTTCTTACTAATTATACTTTTTCTACTCCATTAATTCTTTTTCCATACCTCCTCTATGCATACAAATTATTTAACTAGCATTCCTCTTTTACTTCACTTTATTACTTAATTCACATGTTTGTTTATTTTATTTTATTTTTCTTATTTTATATAATATTTAAATAAAATAAAATAATAATAATTTGCAATATCTTTATTAAAGACAGTATTATTTATGAATAGTGTAGTATTCATTTATTCATTAATATTAATTACACAAAATAAATATATATATAGTGGAATTATACAATTATTTGATACTAAAATTACTTCTAACAAAGTAATTTAAATTTAATTATTTTCTAATCCAAATCCTTTATGTTTCACAAAACCAATTAATCAACTTGTTATTTAATTTTTCCAACTTTAATTTAGATTACCTTGTAAACCAAAGTTAATTTAATTAACTTGCTAAACGAATTCATTATGATAACCATACAATTCAATGACATCATAAAAAAAATGAAGCACAATAATATACTTACACCAATATCTAAAAAGGCCACCACAGAGGGGCACTACACCTATACCCTCTTAATCCCTCAACCCTCAACCCTCAACCCTTAGACCCCAATCCCTAAACCCTTATACCCTCTTAATCCTTGAACCCTCAACCCTCAACCCTCAACCCTTAAACTCTAATATCTCAAACCCTATACCCTCTTAATCTGTCAACCCTCAATCCTTAAACCCTAATCCCTCAATCCCTATATCATCTTAATCCCTCAACCTTCAACCCTTAAACCCTAATCCCTCAACCCTCAACCCTCAACCCTTAAACCTTAATACCTAAAGCCCTATACCCTCTTAATACCTCAAATCTCAACCCTCAACCCTCAAACCCTAATCCCTCAACCCCTATACCCTCTTAATCCTTGAACCCTCAATCCTCAACCCTTAAACCCTAATCCCTCAACCACTATACCCTCTTAATCTGTCAACCCTCAACCCTCAACCCTTAAACCATAATCCCTCAACCCATATACCCTCTTAATCCCTCAACCCTCAAGCCTTACACCCTAATCCCTCAATCCCTATACCCTCTCAATCACTCAACCCTCAACCCTTAAACCCTAATCCCTCAACCCCTATACCCTCTTAATCCCTCAACCCTCAACCCTTAAACCATAATCCCTCAACCCCTATACCATTTTAATCCCTCAACCCTCAAAACCTAATCCCTCAACCCTCAACCCTTAAACCCTAACCCCTCATTCCCTATACCCTCTTAATCCCTCAACCCTCAACCCTTAAACCCTAATCCCTCAAACCATATACCCTCTTAATCCATCAACCCTCAACCCTTAAGCCCAAATCCATCAACCCCTATACCCTCTTAATCTCTCAACCCTTAAACCCTAATCCCTCAACCCTCAACACTTAAACCCTAATCCCTCAATCCCTATACCCTCTTAATCCCTCAACCCTTCAACCTTAATCCCTCTACCCCTATACCCTCTTAATCCTCGAACCCTCAACCCTCAACCCTCAACCCTAAAACCCTAAACCCTCAACCCCTATACCCTCTTAATCCCTCAACCCTCAACACTCAACCCTCAACCCTTGAC